>QXEO01000220.1:1311887-1911887 GCA_007115705.1 Dactylis glomerata
TTATGAGTGTTGTTATTCTTTATTGCTTCTTCTCGCACTCATATCTCATGAATCTTTTTGGACTAAAGTTCACTTTGATAAGCGTATTGATCCTTTTGTATTCTTTCATGCTCATGTTTTGTTTAAAGGATATAGAGGGAGTGAGGATTCCATGTTTGTGCATATTGTATTCAAATGCAATAAAAATTCAAATTTATGCATGAACCTTGGGGAGCTTCCTTATTTCATTTAAAGCACCTAGTAGCTCTTATCATCACTTCTTCCTGTGTCCAATTGGTTCTTTGGGTCTCTTAATTGCTTGCTTGCTTCATTCGTTGAAGCTTCCTTCACTATGTCATCTTTTTGCAATCTTTGATCCTCAATATGGTTTGACTTCCTCCAAATATTGTTAATTTGATAAGTGCATATGATTTCACTCATTTTATGAGAAATGCACATCTGGGGAGGAACTCATACTATATTGGCCTTCTAAATTCCTTCATCCATTTTGGCAATCGTTGCCAATGGGGGAGAAGTTTAGAGGGTTTAAGGGAAATGGTTTTTATACTTAAGTTTGGTTGTGCTTAAGTGTTTGCCTTTCATGCATCTCTTCTTGTTAGATGTTTTGCATGGTTGAATATATAGTGTAAACTCCTTCAAAGGTTTATCTTGACAATGTATGCAATGAAATTCAAGTTCATCACACGTGCATATATGTGTGGGGAGTTTGCTCTATATATTTTGGTTGCACTCACATCAACCATATTTGTTGTAGTTTATGTGAGTACCAATTGATTTTGATATGCGGTAGTAGCTTCATGTTACTTGACCATATCAAATACAACCTCTTGTATGCAATTTATTCTCGGATAAGTTGCATATTGGTTTCTATCATTCATTATATAAACCCTCTTGTTGAGATTGTCATCAATTACCAAAATGGGGGAGATTGTAAGGGTCAATTGCCCCTAAGTGTGTTTTTGGTAATTAATGACAATCCCTATGGACTAATATTCTCATTGAGCTTTTTATGAAGGAATTGTTCATAGGAATTGCTTGAAGTCCATGTGTTGGATTCAAGGCTTGGATGCCATGAAGATAACAATATATCTTAAGTATTGGCATCAAGATCATTGAACAAGAAGAGATGAATCCAATATGATCAAGAAGAAGAAATAAAGATGTTGTTCTTGTGTAGAACTCAAGTATTCCATGCTCTAGCTTATGTGCTAAGCCAAGGAGTCTCAAGATCTTGAGAGTTTGGTTACATGAGAAGAATTCAAGTTATGGCTCTATGTCGAGGTCACGATGGTCTCATGAGTTGAGCCATGGTTGACCAAGACTTAGAGCATGCAATCAAATGAAGAATTCCCTATGCATCTTAAGAGAGATTCGATAGAGCATGAGTAGATACAAGGTTGACCAAGATGAAGAGAGAATAGTAGAATCAAGTATCTTCCCATGGGCTTACATCAAAAGAAGGATTCAATATGGCCCATGGGAGAATGAAATCAAATGAAGCTTCTTCATCAAGATCAAGCGGGATGCTCAAGGCAAAGGTATGTCCTTGCTAGGTTTTCCTTTTGCCGGTCTCAAGGTGTTTGTTGGGAGACCGGGTTATAGGATAGATAGCCGCACTATCAAGAGGGGCTTTCGGTTGGGTAACTTGATCTCATCGTCATAGGGAGCTCAATCCTTTGCATACTTTGCATCTTCCTAGTTTGTTGCTTCTTGGTGTTTCTCCATGTGAGGTTCTTGTGCTTGTTGCTAGCTTTCCAACAAGCCCAAGTTCATCGAAAACGGAATCCAAATGCATCGTCTATTGCGTTTTCGAGTTGAAGAGTTTTACCGGTTCTTCACTTTGGAAGGTTTCACACCTCTCCACATTTCGTATTTTTCCTCTTGACTTTTCTTGGTGTTTCTCTGCATAAAGTTGTAGTACTTTTTCTAAGCTTTTCAAAAAGTCCAAGTTTGCTAAAAACGGAGTTCGGATGCAAAAGTTATCACGTTTTTCGTATGAGGGTTTTTGC
Source organism: Dactylis glomerata (assembly GCA_007115705.1). Taxonomy (NCBI): domain Eukaryota; kingdom Viridiplantae; phylum Streptophyta; class Magnoliopsida; order Poales; family Poaceae; genus Dactylis; species Dactylis glomerata. The sequence continues at coordinate 1,313,897 of QXEO01000220.1, forward strand.
AGTTTTCCAAATCCGGAGCTGCTCCGGGCTCTGCTCCGGGCTGAGCAGTGCCGCTCCGGAGTGCCATCCGGAGCTGCTCCGGGCCCTGCTCCGGAGCGCCCCGAAAACTCTGTAACGGGCAGTTTTCTTGCCCTATAAAAGGGGGCTTCTTCCCCAACGGTTTGGAAAGTGTTCTAGGGTGTTCTTGAGCCTTTCTCTCACCTCCATTGTTGAACCTCTTGAGCTTTCTTCCTCCTCCATCCCTCCTATGATTCTTGCATCTTTTTGAGGGATTTGGAAGAGGAGATCTAGATCTACAATCTCCACCAACTCATTCCTCCTCTAAGTGAGGGGAACCTTTGGGATCTAGATCTTGGAGTCATTGGTTGACCTCCACCCTTGTTCTTCCTCTCTAACTCCTCCATAGCATTTGTTGCCTTGGTGGGATTTGAGAGAGAAGGATTTGAGCACTTCCCCTTGTGTTCTTGCTTTGCATCCTTGCATAGTGTTGAGCTCTCCATTACGATTAGTTCGAGTGAGAGACCGTGAGCTTGTTACTCTTGGAGGGTGACCTCCTAGTTGGCTCGGTGGTTGTGCCACGGTGTCCTCTTCGTGGAAGATTGTGAAGAGGCCCGGGCTTCCCCTTCGTGGGAGTTGTGAAGTGGTTGTGGAGCTTGCCATCTCCGGAGTGGAGGAAAAGCTAACCATAAGAAGGGGTCCCTAGCTTCGTGGGGGACTCGGAGAAGAAGGTGAGCCTTCGTGGCGTTCGGGGGCCTTCGTGGTTACCCGCATCTCTCCAACGGTGATTAGCTTACTTTATGTAAGTGAACATCGGGATACATCTTCGTCTCCGCGTACCTCGGTTATCTCTATACCCGAGTTTATTTCCTTGTGATAGCCATCGTGCTTGAAGTACTTATATCTTGCTTATCACTTGTGAATTATATCTTGTGCTATCTTGCTTATATCTAGTTGTTGTTGTTGCACTTAGTTGAGCCTAGCATTTTTAGGTCTTGTGCTTGAAGAAAATAAACGTTAGTTTAATTCCGCATTCCTTCAAGCCAATTCCGTAATTGTTTTTAAAACGCCTATTCACCCCCCCCTCTAGGCGACATCTCGTCCTTTCACCCTCCTCGCAATTGCCGAATCTCAAAGCCAAGAAAGAATTTCAACTCTCCCATCATGGACATCTCGAATTTGTCTGTCATTAGCTTTGCAAATTCATCAATGAAGAGTTTGTTAGAAGAGCCAAAAATAATATCATCTACATAAATTTGACATATGAAAAGCTCCCCGTTGACTTTCTTAGTAAAAAGAGTTGGGTCGATGAGCCCAATTTCAAACCCACGGTCTAACAACAACTCCTTAAGGTGCTCATACCACGCGCGCGGGGCTTGTTTAAGGCCATAAAGCGCCTTATCGAGTTTGTAGACATGGGTCGGGAAATGAGGATCTTCAAACCCCGGGGGTTGCTTCACATAGACCAATTCATGTAGAGGACCGTTGAGAAAGGCACTTTTCACATCCATTTGATATAACTTAAAGTTGAAGTGAGAAGCATAAGCAAGAAGGATACGGATTGACTCGAGACGAGCCACGGGAGCGTAGGTCTCCCCATAGTCGATTCCCTCCACTTGAGAGTATCCTTGAGCAACCAAGCGTGCCTTGTTCCTCACAACGATCCCATTGGCATCTTGTTTGTTCTTGAACACCCACTTGGTTCCGATGACATTTCGGCACTCCTTAGGCTTCTCCACCAAAGTCCAAACTTGGTTGCGCTTGAAGTTGTTGAGTTCTTCATGCATAGCTTCCACCCAATCCGGGTCTTCAAGCGCCTCAAACACTTTTTGAGGTTCCACACAAGAGACGAAGGCATGATGGATGCTAAAGTTGGCTAATTGTCTCCTTGTGGAAACCCCTTTTCTCACACTTCCAATCACACTATCCAAAGTATGACTCCCTTTGCGAAGAGCCTCTTCCACTTTCCTTGCACGGCGAGCTTGAGCTTCTTCAAAAGACTCTTGAGAAGCCACTTGGTCATCACCACTATTTTGGTCCTCGCCTTGACCTTCAACTTGAGCTTTATCAACATCATGAGCATGCGCAACATTTTGAGCTTGGCCTTGATCTACCATTGGTGAGGAATCACCACCGTCCACTTGGTCTTGATCTTGGCCTTGCTCGCTTGAATGAGGGTCTAGAGCTTGTCTTTGGTTAGCATCAATCGGTCCTTGAGGAGCTTGTGGAGCTTGTGACGGTGAAGGCTCCACTTGAGTAGAGCATAGTCCTTCTCCTTCCGCCGAAAGGTGTCCCTCAATGGGTATGAGATGACCCACACCCATTCTTCTTATGGCTTGAGGAGGTATTTCATCACCTACATCACAAACACCACTTTGCTCCACACGGGAGCCATCATTCTCGTCGAATCTCACGTTAGAAACTTCAACAACACGAGCGGACTCTTTGTCAAAGATTCTAAAAGCATGAGATTCGGCGGCATAACCAACAAAGATACCCTCAAGAGCTTTAGAGTCAAACTTGGACAAATGAACACCCTTTCTAAGATAGAAGCACTTACAACCGAATACTCAAAAGTATTTGATGTTAGGCTTGTTGCCGGTGAGGATCTCATAAGGAGTCTTGTTCAAGCCCTTGCGAAGATATAGCCGGTTAGAAGCATGACAAGCGGTATTGATAGCTTCGGCCCAAAAGTTATACGGAGACTTAAACTCCGCTAACATTGTCCTTGCCATGTCCATCAAGGTTCGGTTCTTCCGCTCGGCTACACCATTTTGTTGTGGAGTGTAGGGAGAGGAGTATTGATGACGAATTCCCTCATCACTCAAGAATTCATTGACGGTGTAGTTCTTGAACTCCGTCCCATTATCACTCCGAATCATCAAGATAACTTGGCCATATTGATATTCTACTTCCTTGATGAAGTCCATGACGGTTTGTTGGGTCTCATATTTGTGCTTGAAGAAGTAGACCCAAGTATATCTTGAGTAGTCATCAACAATCACCAAGCAATACTTCTTCCCTCCTAGACTTGCATGAGATGGAGGGCCAAAGAGGTCCATGTGAAGGAGCTCCAAGACCCTCTTAGAAGAAATGATCGTCTTGCTACGATAAGGAAGTTCATGCATCTTTCCTTCAATGCAAGCTCTACACACACAATCTTTGGCAAATGTTAGATCAGTTAGTCCTAGGATGTGGTTACCTTTGTGAAGTCTTTGCAAAGTTCTCATATTGACGTGGCCTAGCCGGCGATGCCATAGCCATCCCACGTCAACTTTAGCCATTAGGCAAGTTGCGGCTTTAGTGACCTTCTTCGAGAAGTCAATCACATATAAGCCGTTTTCAACATGCCCAACAAAAGCTACTTTAAGAGACTTGCTCCACAAAAGAACCACAATCCCAACATCAAAGAAAGTTGCAAAGCCCATATCGGCAAGTTGAGCTACGAAAAGTAAATTATAAGAGAGAGACTCAACAAGCATGACATTCTCCACGGTAACATCTTGAGATATAACAACTTTACCAAGACCCAATACCTTTGACCTTGAGGAATCTCCATAGGTGACGTAGCCCGCACTAGATGAATCGGTGTGAAGCTCCTTCACCAGTTCTTTGCTTCCAGACATATGATTGGTAGCACCACTATCAATTATCCATTGTCCCGCACTGGAAGCAAAGCCCTACAAGAGATTAAGCCTTGTTCTTAGGTCCCCATTTTTCAATGGGTCCCCTTTTGTTAGTAACAAGGGCCTTAGGAACCCAAATATACCAAGCAATGCGTTCATTAGGTGAGCCAACAAATTTAGCATAAACGTGTCCATCATAAGCACGGCGAAGAATATAAGAGGGGTTATATTTTCCCGCAAAGTCGTTGTGATTGGGCATTGCCCTCTTGGCATTCCCAACCACCTCCCTCACGAGCTCCCCCTCCTCCTCATAAACATTGCCATCCTCATCAAAGCATATGTCATTTGGGATGTTCTTCTTAGGAGGAGGAGTGGGCACAAGAAATTGCGTCTTCTTATTGTTCTTCTTCTTGTTCTTTTTCTTGTTCCTCTTATTCTTAGACTTGGAAGTGAAACCAAGCCCGGTCTTGTCACCATGTTGCTTTTGAGCACTCAAAAGCTCATCAAGCCTTGTGTCACCTTTGGGGGAATCTTTCTCATAAAGAGGGTTAGTGTAACAAGTACTTGCAACAAAGGTGCTAGAAGGGAACTTGGTTGCTTCTTTAGCAATAATAAGATTTAGTTTCTCATTTTGCAACCTAAGTTCATTAGCAACTGATTGAGCAATATCACGATCATTTTTTAGCCTAGCAATGTCCAAGTTATAAGACTCTTCAAGACCTAACTTGGATGCCTCAAGTGCCATCCTTAGATCTTGCTCAACCTCAAGGGATTGATTGAGTGTTGCAATTTCATCGGCATACTCACGAGGATGCCCTTCTAGCTCAAAAATGCGTTCCTCATTTTTATCATTAAGTTGGAGAGACTCATTATATTGATTGAGGAGAATCTCAAATTGAACTTTGGTCTCCCCATGCAAGGTTGACATGAAGGTGTCAAATTCATTAGGCTCATCCTTATCACTACTAGTATCAACACAATCCATCAAGGATAAGCTTCTAGGTATGATGGGTGTGAAAGAGGGTGATACCTTTGTAGCGTGAGCCATTAGACATGTTCCCTTGGAGTTGGAGCGCTTGGACTCGTTTGCGGAAGCGAAGAGGGATGGTGAAGAGATAGGCTTGGCGATGGCGATGGCGGCCCTTCCTACTTCTTCATCATCACTTGCATCATCACCGGATGGGTATTCTTCTTGAGTCATCAAGGCATGTATTGGAACGGCTTTCTTCTTGTCAAAGTTCCTTGGTGGGTAAGACTTGGCCTTCATCTCCTTGCGGATGAGTCTTCCATTGTGATCTTCCACTCTTTCATAGGGACAATCCGCGATGAAATGGTGTTGATTGCCACAATTGTAGCATGTTCTCACTCTACTTGTGGCCTTAGGCTTCGAGGGACTTGATGACTTCCACTTCTTCATGAAAGCTCGTTGAGCAAGAGCCATGTGTTCGGCATGAGCATACTTCATGTCTTCGGGACTTCCACCCATTGACTCTTCCTCTTCCATCAAACTTGCTTCTTCATGAAAAGAGACTTTGGCCTTCAAAGCAAGGTTGGGTGCACGCACACCACGTGCACGAGCTAGAGCATCATCTGCATTCTTCTCGAAGATCTTCCTTGCCACAATCTCTTGCAAGATGTCATGAGCGGCCATCTTCCTAAAGTTGGCATCTCCCTTGATTGAGTTCACCGTATCTTTCAAGAAGGGCAAGAGGGCTTGGACGAACTTCCTCTTCATCCATCTCCCATCACATTGAGTAGAGCTGAGGTCGACTAGCTTCACTTGGAGTGCCAAGAGACGCTGATGAAGTTCTTCGGGAGATTCACCATCAAGCATGGCAAAGTTGTCTGCTTCATTAGATGCCTCATCAAACTTGGACTCTTGAATGCTCTCGTTGCCGATGAAGAGGTTGGTGAGAGCATCCCAAGCTTCCTTGGCGGAGGAGATGTCGCGGACGAACGCCTTGTCCTTCTCGGTGAGAGACATGTGAATGAGATGCAAGGCGGAGGCATTGAGCTGCTTGTCAATTTGCTCCCAAGGTGGCAAGTTGGTCAAGTCCTTGGAAGTTGGATGGAAACCCTGCTCAATGATCCTCCAAAGCTCAATAGACACAAAGTTTATGTGAGAGCGCATGTTATCTTGCCAATTGGCAAAGCTAGAAGCATCAAGTGGCGGCGGTGGGCCGCATGAGGCAAGGTGTGGCATTTGAAGGTGCCTTCCGGAGACATAGCTCGTAAGATGTGGAATCTCCGTGAGGTGTCATCTTTCTTGGGGGGATCCTCGTTGTTCTCATTCCCATCCTTGTCCGGATCTTCCTCGTTTAAGAATGGCTTATCCTTATCCGAGGTGTCAACCGGAGTTGGTGGAGTGGTACTTGATGTTCCACTAGTGAGAGCATCAAGTTAAGATTTTTGGCTTTCCATGGCTGCCATCATAGCATCTATGCGAGTCATTATGTTATTAAGATCCCCCTTAGTGGTGGGTTCCTCGTCGCCCATGATCTCTTAGGCAGTTAAGCCCAATCAAAGAGCACTAGGCTCTGATACCAATTGAAAGGATCACATGGGCGACTAGAGGGGGGGGGGGGTGAATAGGCGCTACACAAAATTTTACCTTTTTCAAAATTAAGGCTTGACACAAAACGAAATTCTCTAGATGTGCAACTAGGTGAATTTCCTATGTGACAAGCAAGCAAGTGAACAAGAGTGAAAGAAGTAAACACGATGCAAGTAAGGGTAAGAAAAGACCGTAAAGCGGAAGCCGGAGACACAAGGATGTATTCCCGTAGTTCCTTCCTTTTGAGGGGAAGTACGTCTACGTTGGAGAGGTGTGGCGACACGGAGTCCACCAACGCCACGGAGGCTCACCTTGTTCTCCGGTGAGCAAGCCACGGAGGCTAACTCATTTCCACTAAGCGGTGGTATTGGGGGTACCGACCGAAACCCTTACACGGAGGTTGGGGCACAACTCCACAACTCAATTGGAGGCTCCCAACAAGAACAACCACAAAGCTTTTACACGGAGGAAGCTTTGAGGTGACCTCTCTTGCCCAAGGCAAGGTCCACGGAGGAGGAGTGAAGCAAACACTAATTACTTTGGTGGGATTGTAGATCTATGAGTCCTCTCCCAATCTACCAAGTCTTGGAGGATTTGGTTGGCTAGGGAAGGAGATCTACGAAGTTGAAGCTCAGCACCAATGGAGGAGAGAGAGTGTGGACGAGGTAACTCAGATCTGGGGTAGGGGACGACTATTTATAGGCTGGCTCAAAATATGGCTGTTGGAGAAAACTTACCCACTAAGGGCGGAAATTCCGGCCTGGGGGCGGAAATTCCGGCCCCCCAGAAATTCCAAAATGGAATTTTCGGCCAGAAATTCCGGCCCTTTCCAGAAGGTCGCACCACAGCTCGAGTTAAGGGACTTAGCGAAAAATCGCGGGGGCCGGAAATTCTAGAATTTTTGGCCCCCGGAAATTCTGCCTAAACAGAATTTCCGGCCCCTTAACCGAAGGTTGCACCACGGCCTTTTGAAAAGGACTTAGCCAGAATTTCCGGCCCCCTTACTGCACGTTGCACCACAATGTTTCGTAAGTGACTTAGCCGAATTTCGAAGGGCCGGAAATTATGAAATTTTCGGACCCCGGAAATTTTGTTCAGGGGCGGAAATTCCGGCCCTGGGGCGGAATTTCCGGCCCTGAAACAGAATTTCCGGCCCTGGAATTTTCTCTCCTCTGGGTGATTTCAAGCCTTTCTACAGCAGTCCCCATTCCCACTCCTCTTCACCATCAGTCTTGTGCAGTACCTGTAGAATTCCTGCAAAGCTCAGCACAAGATTAAATTCCTTGTATTGTGATCAAACACCCAAAAACTGAAAGCAAGGAACATGTCCTTTCAACTTCCTTATCTCCCAAAAACATCTCTGAAAAAACAAATTGTAACTTAGAGGAATCCACCAATAATAAAATAACCTATTACATACATAGTTTGTATCACTAAGTTTAAGAGGCGCATCGCTTGTTCTTGGTGTTCTCTCTCGTCCATCACACACTAGTCTTATCCTCTTTCACGAGTAACATCAATTATCCATTATTTCATAGGTAAATAACTTTCTTATCTTTAATATCTAATTTTTCTATGTTCCACCTTATCCACCAAATAGTAGAAAACCTAATCAAAATTGCATCCCGTTGTCCCATCCTTTTTTGGGGCTAACCATTTGCCCAAAGTCTAGCATCCTATATGCTAAAAAATTATATGGTTCAGAGGGGTGTTTGTTGATCATTTTCTTGTTTGAGGTGATCAATCCAACCTCTTTGTAGTAACATTTTTAAACTAAATAAGTTTGGGGCTTATGCACTATGCAACATTGTACTATCAAATGGGCTCTCATGGTACAACTTCAACTGCACGAGAACACATCCTCTTCCCCTTCTCTTACCAGTTCTCACTCTTTGGTTTCATAGCAATTCTCCATTTGTTGTGACATAAATAAAGATGTACACTCAGCCACTTTGTTGTGCTAAATGTGACATGATCGCCCATAAGAGTGATATCAAGATTTATGGTAAGATATCCAAAATTCCAAAGAATACAAAAATCTATTAATCAATAGCAGTAGAAAACCCAAAGTCGCAGAAAGACACTACCTCTACCTATATGTTTTGCTTGCTTCAAGTTAACATCAGATCTATATTTCTTTTTCTAGTGATAGAGTGCTCTTAAAATCCATGTTGTCCCAACAACAACTATAATGTGCAAGAGTAGTGGGTCTTGATAAAAATGATTGCAAGAGTGAACGTTGGTAAAGAAAATCTCCATATATTCAAATTTGTGAAGGGACAGTTAGCATGTCACTGCACGATAGATCAGCTATAAAAAATTCTTTATGCAAAAGGAAAAAGGAAATTACATTCCTTGTGCTTTTGAAGTGATCTATGGCCTTTCAGCAACCACCACTGTGGCCAATATTCTTTGACAACATGCATGTCACTAGCAAGTACTATTATTGTTTGCTTACTAAGCTTCCCGGCAGTTACAACCTCAATAAACTATTTGTATCTGAAAGCTTTTGTTTCTATATCATTGAATGGGACCACCTGCCAGTGTCTCATACATGTGAGTGCTTGGTGTACGGTGTATTGCAGTGTAAGTGAGAGGATCGTCACGTGTTTTGTGGTGCTGACGAAGGCACGGAGCCACTAACTTTCTGGTGCAGCTGGACCAGCTCTCAAAAGAGTCTTCTGCTTCTGATCCTGTCATGCACGTCCATTTCTACCTGTAAAGTGCTTCCAAGCATATCATTTTTATTGAACTACTGTGTTCTAAAAAAAGTACTTGTCGGTTAAGAGTTTACATGTTTTTTGCCTTAAAGATCACTAGTCACTTTAGATTTGTATAGAGTGTTTTATTTAATAATGTAAGGCACCTTAAAAAAAATTAGCCACGAAAGAAAACCATGGAGATGTGATGTTTGCATCGAGTAAGACCGTAATAGTGAGGAGCACCATATAGTAGTATCATGTACTCCCTCCGTTTAGAAATATAAGATGTTTTAGCTTTGTGAAGGTAATGTATCTAGACATCTTTTAGTGTATAGATTCGAGCCTATACACTAAAAAATGTCTAGATACACTTACTTCACAAAGCTAAAACATCTTATATTTCTAAATGGAGGGAGTATATGATAATATTATATGATACAAATTCTATAATTTATAGTGTTGTAGTATAGTGGATCATAGTGGATCATATCTATTTTATTTATAAAATCTCAGTGCGAATTTGGGTACATTTGCTATCAAATTTTCTAGTTGTGTGTGCTAGGATACTAATACTATCATGATTCCACACCACCTTTATCTTTGTTAATTGCGGCGTCACATAACGATACTCTCACAATGGGTAATCTAGTAATGCATGAGAAATCCTCTCGTACAAAATAGTCAACGGAACAGTTAAGAAAGTAATTAAGCGTCAGAGAAACAGAGTTGCTAACTTAAGCTTTACCTTCTTGGGCGATTCACGATCGATCGAGTATCGACCATGGTCTCCTTCCAAAACACGCTTGATGGATGGAGACCGTTGGACAAACACACTACTACTTCAGCTACCTCGCTCTACCTACCTGGACCAGCTGGCTGTTGCGACGTACTTGCACACACGCACGATAACTAATCAAGCTCCCTTTTTGAGTACAAACATGATTAAGTCTGTCTGCCGCGGCATGATGCCTCGAGAGTGAGCTTCTTAGCACGTTTGTGTAATCAGAAGATTAGAGAATCATTACATTATGCATGCATTGGAAGGATCTTGTGCACATGGCAATATCTCTGAACAATGTTCATCAGTGTTTTTTTCCAGCAAAACTAGTGTAGTTTTACATCATTCACTTGGAAATCTTGGATGGAACAAGTTAGTTAATCAGGTTCACACAGGCTCACTGTGCTGTTTGTGTCAATTTGGTTATGAGTTGGTACATTATTCGAGACAAGAAGCAAAGCGAAAACGACGGGTGTGTGATGCGAAAGACACGCTTCATCTGATGGAGACACTTAACTGGTTAATTGTGTAGGTACGATGCTGGTAGAGCAAAGGGAGAGGGGATCAGGTTGCTTAATTTGCTTGCGACTCTCATGATCATATAAGCTAGCCTGCAGAATCGAAATGCGTATATTGCGACAAATTCGACATCCTCCTTTTTAATCGTGGTTGTGATCTCGCTGTCTAAGTTGTTGTTGCCATCCCCTGACCCGTCTCTTAGTTTCTTTCGTGAGTAATGATGTAGCGCATAGGGTTGGGTGCATCAAGCGTGACTGATAGAGAAACTCCTAATTTGAATAAACGGACAGGCCCGCGCCCCGCTAACGCATGAAATACATCTCCTGGAGAGTACGGTCACAAGACCGAAAATCAAAGGACAAGATATAAACCTAACCTGTCTCTGTGACCATCTTGGTCTCTGCATCTTGAATTTCCTATCCACCAGGAAGAAATGGATAGTACAAGAAACAAAGAAAGAGAAAAGCTAATTAAAGAGGAGTAACCAAAACAATAGAGCAGCTATTTGGAAGTTGGAACATGCATGAATAGGAAATTTGATTACTCCCTCCTAGCGGAAAAGGTCGTCGGTGAACTGGTACAACTTTGGCCCCGTTCGGTAGCTCACCGGTCCCAAATCCCTGTTAACCGTTAAAAAAATATGGAGTGCGCGCGCAGAAAGTGTAACGACACCTTTGGCCCCGTTCGGTAGCTCACCGGTCCCAAATCTTTTGTTGCTCCGCTCCGAGCTAGAGCGCTCTCCCGATTGGAGACGAGTGAGCCAGGGCAAATCCTATACTCCACCCAGGTTGACGTCTACGGCGCGCCGCGCACCCACGTGCGCATGTGAGCCGGCCCGTTATTGTTGGTCGGGGAGGAGAGTTTACAAAGGAGGAAGAAGTAGGTTGGCCGGAGATGGAGAAGAAGGAGAAAAGGCGGCGGCCGATGTGTACAACACTCGCTCGCCGTGGACAGGTCCTCGCCGTAGCCGGCGATGACGTGGCTCGCCGCGCCAACACAAGTGGAGGTGAGGAATAACACTTAGGGTTTAGGGTGCGAGTGGGGGTTTGGCGAGAAGCTCGCCGGCGATGAGTTTTAGGTTTCGGGTGCGGGGCTCATCGGTGCCGGAGTCAAGAGAGGTTAGAGGGAGGGTCAGGGGGCGGAGGACCGACAGAGGTGGTGGCTCAAGTAGGGCGGGGCGGCAAGGCAGGGTGAGAGCGCCGCCAGCTACATGTGGCAGGGGCAAACGGTTAGGACGGTGGTCAATGCAGTGGCGCCAGCAAGGAAGAAGAAAGTCTAGCGGGTGGATTGGAGGAAGAAGATCGGGGCAACAGGAAGAAGAAGCAGCCAGTTCAAAGAAAGAAGATGAGGTCGCCCGCGCTCATGGGCCTTGGCCCATGACCTAACTTCATATGCGATGCCTGGTCCGCACCAACCAGGTTGGCGTATAGGAGGTCCCGGGAGAAGGACGGGGCGCCTAGCCACCAACCTAGTCGGCCGCAAGGGGGCGCCACACACCTGTCTAGGCGTGCGTGTCGCGGTGGGCCAGCCCACGACAAACCCTAAACCCTAAACCCCTGGTCGACCTCCCTCTAACCCTTCTCCTCCGTCGCTGGTGACTCTTCCCCGCACGCCGGCGAGCCCTCCACCTCTAACCCTAAGACCCAGCGCCCGCACCCCCAAACCCTAAGTTCTAGGGCTTGCTCTGTCGCCTCCACTGCTACCAGCCGCGATGTCGATCGGCTTCGTGGCGCCGCAGCATCGTCGGCTCCATCCCTTCCCGGTCATCTTCTTCTCTTCCGGTCCCCTTCTTCGTCCCAATCGCGCTAAATGGGCCTCGCCCACACCTGCCTAGGGGTGTGCGGCGCGGGGTAGGCGCCACCCTGGGTGGTGTATAGGAATTGCTTCTTGGCATGCTACGCTGCTCGTGCTCTTGCACGGGCCTTCCGGCCTGGGCCACATTAAGCCGCTAGGCCGCCACACCGTACGCACAGACTTGATTTTCGCTACCGACCTTTGCCAAAATCCAGTGTGCTTCTACGCGCCGCAAGGCAAGCTGACCGCCGAACGGGAGCTGCTATGTCCCGTCTTTAGCGAGCGCGAATGCGCTCCGCACGCGTGGTTAGTTTTCTGGGCCGGGCTCATTAAGGTTCCCGGTAACGTTTCGCTCTTTTGACAGTTTCGTACAAAGTTTTACTGGGTTTGGCTGCTTCGTAGGAAGTTTCAGTGTGTTTGGCTGTTGCGTACGAACTATTATGCGAGAATTTTTGAAATCTGAAAATCGTTTGAATTTAAAACATGTTCAAATTTGACAAATGTTTAAATACAAAAATTGTTCAAATTTGAAAAAATTATGAGTAAAAATTCGAATTTGAAAAGTGTTTCGGTTTGAAAATTGTTCCGATTTAAAAAATGTTCTGATTTGAAAATTGTTCCGGTTAGAAAAATTGTTCCGATTTTAAAAATGTTCCGGTTTGAAAATTTGTTCCAATTTGAAAATTGTTTTGGTTTGAAAAATTGTTTTGATTTGAAAATTGTTCAGGTTTGAAAAATTGTTTTGATTTGAAAAAAATTCTGGTTTGAAAAATTGTTTTGATTTGAAAATTGTTCCGGTTTGAAAAATTATTCTAATTTGAAAAATGTTCCGGTTTGAAAATTTGTTCTGATTTGAAAAATGTTCCGATATGAAAATTGTTCTGATTTGAAAATATTCCAAGTAGAAAAATTCAAAATTGAAATGTTCATATTTTTCATTTTTTAAACAGAACATGGAGAAAAAAACTTTGTGAACGAGAGGGCGTGACGAGAATGAAAAAATTCTACAGTACGACTCTAACCTGTTCGATAGCTCCGCACGACCGCACCCATATCTCTCCCGCTCTCTGGGCCAGGCCCATGTGCTGAAATATGTGAGCGGAGCGCTAGCGCTCCCGCAATGAACGGGAGTTAGGAATTGCGCCGCCGAACCGATCTGATCGGCTTCTCGTCTACCACGCGCCGCTGCCGCGTGCAGAGTTCAGAATTGCTTCTTCGATTTTCTTCACGTCTACCTGCTGCTGTCGCCGCTTGACCGCCTGGCTCCTATCGATCGCCAAAATTTCCGGTATTTTACCGAACATAGGCCCAACCACGATCTTCTCTAGATCAAGTCAAACTCGATTTGATACCATTTGTTTTGCTCAGAGTCGCATGATGTGAGGAAACTCGATCGCAATAACGATACCGAGAGTTGTTAACCAGGTTTGGTATTCGCCTGTTGTGCTCCTTCCATGTACTAAATCGATCGTCAGAAGAATCGGACAACTACGCCACTATCGATTACCGTCAGAAGATGTCCTTGAAACACCTAGTCCTCCGCTAATTCCAACTCCAGATAGTATATCCACAACTCCTACTCGTACATGGATTCGAGACATTTTAGCGCCTCTGGTCCTTTATTTGAGGAGGAGATCCCCACATCGACTCCACTCAAGACTCAACACGAACAGAGCATCGAATAGATAGTATTCGATTAACTCGCCGGCGGCCGGCGCAGAGGATGGCGGAGGAGCGCCAGCGCAAGCGCGTCTTGTTCGTGGTGGACTACGAGAGAGACGGCTACTCCGTGTTCAAGGTGAACCTCAAGGACCTCTTCTCCGACGAGGACCACGCCTCCTCGCCGCCGCCGGCGCAGATGGAGATGCTCCCGCTCGCCGGCCCTCCCGTCGCCTCCTTCCAGGAGCCCGAGTTCTTCCGCGGCGACATCGCCTTCGCCGTCTCCGGCGACACCATAGTGGGCCTCGGCCTCAAGCGCACGTTCACCTACGACATCAAGGCGCGCGCCGCCGGATCCGGCCCCGGGACGGCCGCCGCCAAGTACGGCGCTTTGCTCCTCCCCGTCGGCGACCGCGACGTCTACGCACTCAGCATCTTCCCGCAGTGGGGTGGGCGCCGCGAGCGGCCCCACCTGGAGGCCCTCTCTCCCGGGGAGGGCCCCGCGCCGGCCTGGCGCGCGCTCCCGGAGCCGCCGCCGGAGCTGCAGGTCAGCAGCGACCCCGGCAACGGCCGGGTCTGCCGGGTCACCGCCTGCTTCACCATGGGCGGGCGGCTGTGGCTGTCGGCGCAGGGGCAGGGCACCTACTCGCTGGGAACGGCCGGGCCGCGGCGCACGTGGCGGAAGGAGGGCTCCTGGGAGCTTCCCGTGGAAGGGCTTCCGGCGGTGTACGTGCCGGAGCTGGGACGGCTCTTCGGGTTCTGCCCCCGCCGCTGGTGCGTGTGCGCGTGCGACATGGATGCCCGGCCGCCCGTCGTCACGGAGGCGTGGGAGGAGACTTGGCCATGGGAGGAGTGCGTCGGAATTGGCTACGGGATCCAACCGGCCGGCAGCCTGGTCTACCTAGGAGGTGGCCGGCTCTGTATCACCAGGTGGTCGATGACAATGCCGCCGCCTCCAGTGCGCTCTGCATCCAGGCAGTCCAGCTCCAGCGACAGCGGCACCGGGTCGAAATGGTCATGCGAAGGATTCGGTGCTACACCATGCCCAAGCTTGCCAGAAGGGCATATGCACTCCAGCCAAGCACATCTTGATTTTGGTCTCCCTGGTGATCTCGTAGGAGCTCACATATCTTGTCCATTCAAGCCCCTTGGAACTTGCCGTTGGTTCCAAGACCACAAACCTAGATTCTTAAAACCGTTGGTAATAGCACTGAACAAACCGCAGAGCAGCCTGACTTGGAACTTGCTGTTCTTAACTGAACTGCAGCACTGAACCAGACCGAGAACAGACTGAAACTGACCGATAACATGCTGGAACTGAAACTGAGTGACAACAGCCTGAACTAGGGATACAGAGACACGGAACTGACTCAAAGGACATAAACAGCGAGCTGCTAAGGGGAAGCCGGAGACACTCGCCGTCAGTCGGCCTTTCCGCAGCCTTCGAAACCTTCACCATCTCTGCCTCCGAGAAGCCACAAGCCTTCCCAACGTACAGGAGCTCGCGAACCTGGAGTGGCTGCTGGGTAGCATGGCAACGCTCCTTTGTGCTTCTTCGCCGGCAACATGATCTGTCCATCACCAGCCCTCTGATGGGTGGAGGCGATGAAAACAGTGCAGAGTGGCCATTGGCCATTCTCCACCTCCCGCAGCTCCCTCCTGCGGTCTGGCACGGCGGAGAGAGCGGGGTCGACCGTGTAGACCACCGTCGATCGCCCATTCGCCCCGGTGAAGCATGGCCGCACGACGCAGCTCGACACTGGTACTGGTACTCGTGAACCATGATAGCCGGGTTGCGTTGAAATGCGGCGAATCTGAATCTATTTGAGTGTTTGAGAGCACTCTGAATCCTTGATGACTGTCGGACGCCGCCCACCTGCTCGATCCAGGCGCTTGCATTGCAGTGCAGGGCCTCATGCCGGCCAGGGCGAAAAAAAGGAGGCAGCGCCCCATCTGGCCCCGAATCCTCAATCGGCGACCACCTCTGACGGTACGTCTTCTTGCTCGGACGCGCTCACCTGACCGAGACCGATCCAGCACCTTCTCGGTCCCCCGGCTCAGCTGAGTGACACAAGGTTCGTGTTTGAATTATAGGAAGGGCGCCAAATTTACGACATGAGGGAACTTGGCTAAGTTGGGCCAACAAAAAACTTTTGGCGGATCGGACACAGAACAAACTGGATTCGATTCTTCAAGGACGAAATGCTAAATCTAGCCTGCGAGGTGGTCTGGCTGTGTTTCACACTTCCCCCCGCGGCCACCCAGTGGCCGCAGAAATGGATCTTCTGATTCTTACTGATGGGCCAATTCGCATGTCCATTCTGCATCACCGGCACTGTATTTTTTAGGAACACCGGGAACTGGACTAACCTTTGGCACACCAATGTCCCAGCGAAACTGAAGCTATTCTATAGCGGTTGGCTAGACAGTCTTTGCTAAGAATGGATCTATTACAGAAGCGGTACATCTCTCAGTCCAGTGCTTGCGGAATTTGTGGCGCAACTGACTCCTGGAGACACTCACTTTTGGACTGCAACATGGCGCGGTGCGTTTGGGCTCTCTCGGATGATGACATGGTGGAGCATATGTGCCAAGTGCAAGAAGGGGAGGCTCGGAACTGGTTTTTTACAATGTGTGATTCCTTGTCACATGATCAGCTGATACGGATGTTCACCACTTTATTGGCAATATGGCATGCTAGACAGAAGGCAATTTATGAGAATATTTTCCAAAGCCCGCTGAGTACCCATCACTTTGTCGAGAGGTTCTTATCTGACTTAAATCAAACAAAGGTGGAGAAGGCGGGGAGGATGATCAAGGCCGCGGCGCCAAAACCCCCAAGGTGGATTCCTCCTCCTATGGGAATGGCAAAGATCAACACGGATGCAGGGGTGGCGAGAGATGGATCAGGCGGCGCTGTAGCTGTCGTAGCACGATCGGATGCAGGGGTTTTCTGGGAGCTTCAACGATATTCATACAAGGCATGACTGAACCGGAAACCCTTGAAGCAGTGGCAGTCCGAGAAGGAATAAACCTTGCTCTTGATATCAACTTACCAAATATCAAGGTGCCCACAGATTGCTTGATGGTGGCTAAAGCGTCGAAGGAGGAGAATAACTTGGAGTTTATACCCACATCATTCAAGAAATAAAGAGTAGTATAGCAGGCATAGTGGAGGTAGAGTTTACCCATGAAAATCGAATGTCTAACTCTGAACCTCATATCTTAGCTAAATTAGCTCTATCCTACCCTGCGGGACGCTATGTGGTTTTGTAATCCGCCTGAGGGCGTTTGTATGCCACAAACTATTGTGATTTGAATAAAAGGCCGGACGATCTGAAAAAAAGGAACACCAATACTTTCTTTTTTCTAAAAAATACTTTTTTAGAGCTTGTGTACCCTGGGCATCTCCAGCTGTCCGGCCCATTTCATACATCTTTGGTATCCAATTCTATCTGTTTAGGTCGGGTTGTAGACACATTTTTGGCCAGTTTTTTTTGTCCCTGTCTGATTGGGCGGGGCATGCCTCATCAGCCTGACGCATTTGGTCCGCGCAGGCATATTGCCGTTTTCTTCCTATTTCACCAATAGGGCAACATATGGATAAAAGAGGCCACAAAAAAGTAATATAGTCCTAAATAATTAGTACTAATTAAGGGATCACATAGTACACACATAATAGTTCCAAGCGCTAGGGCAAAAAAGGCACAAGTTTCATACAAAATAGACACATCATGTATGGCAATGTGTGATCACGCATCGCGTTCGTGTATGAGGGCTTGCTTCTCGAACCACACATTTTTTTCCGGTTCCAAGATGCTCAAGTCGGCTAACATGATATGATTCTTCTCCGCGAGCAACTTAATTTGCCTCGGCCTTAATGACCTTTGTGCGTGCATTGCTCTCTTCAATGTAGAGAGCCCTCTTTGTGAGGTCAATGAAGCTATTACATGTCGCCTCTTTCTCTCGGCGTCGCGTCTCGTCCCTTGTGGCTAGTGCGTCCTCCTTCTCGGTCATCAACCCCTTCAAGGTCTCACCAAAGGCAATGGCAGCAGCATCGTGCTTGAGACCGGCCTTGGAGTTCTTGTGGCCCCTTGGCAGTTTGCGAAGGGCACCATTGGTATGGAATTCCTCTTTGAGGCCAATGAACGTTGAATCATTGCCCCCATCATTCTTGAGGTTCTTCTTGTACAATAGATAGCCTAGTTCCCAGTTACGAAAATCTTTGAGCTCGGTCCAACAATGGACCGAGTTGTAGTACTTGTTTTCATTCGCCACTTTGAAGTACTCCAAAGCTAGGAGCACCTACACATAAGATCCTTCATAGATAGACATAAGGAGAACAAGGCGATGTACATAGAAAAATGGCCAAGGCCTTACCATGTCTGCGACGCCGAGCCCGCTCACTTTGCAGTTGAGGACTTTCTTGATCGCACCACAAAATTTATTGGTCTTTTGTTGGATGAATCCTCATCCATTTTAGATTACCAATTTCCCATGGTCACTATGGATTTTGAATGGAGTTAGTCGCCAACGCTCGGGGGAATTTTGGGCCACCTTCCTCCAATATGATTTTCCGTTTTTCTTCGTACCGCAAATTGGGTCTTGGATAATTGCTATCCAAGCCCGACAAATGAATCGGTCCTCTGCCATTGTGTATCCTCCAATCCTTTGGCTTTTCTTATTTTCGGGGCCGGTCGCGGTGGTGGTGCCGACTTTGGCCTCATCTTCCACGGCCGTAGGTCCCTCCATTGGGTCGCATCCATGAGGAAACAGTGGCTCCCTATCTTGAAACCCTAGGCTTTTTTGGGTTTCTTGATCTGTCCCAAGGCAATCATCAAAATGGCCACCGCCATTGATCATATTGTACATGTAGGTCTCACTATCCTTGCCATATATAGTAATCCTACACAAAAATTGTGCATCACAAGATGCTACCAAAAGGAAATGAACGTATAGGACATCGGTCAGGGCCATACTAAGAGGGTCGGTGTTGGGACCCGCATTTCATCGAACAGGTTGTGGGCGCGGGCATGTTCACCGGTGGAATCGCATGTGGCCTCTTTCCGGAAGCAGGACCGGAATCAGCACACACCGGAGTGCAGTTGAAGTCGAGGGCAGACACCGCGAGGCCCGACTGCAAGAAATTGGATCTCCATTGACACAACCACGACCCTCCCTGGTGCTTGATACGTCTCCAACGTATCTATAATTTTTGATGCTCCATGCTTGATTTTACACCATTTACCCGATGTTTCGTTACACTTCGTGGCACTTTTATGCATTTTCCGGAACTAACCTATTAACAAGTCGCCACAGTGCCAGTTCCCTGTTTTCTGCTGTTTTTGTGTTTCAGAAAAGCTACACATGAAATATTCTCGGAATTGGACGAAGCAAGTTCCAGAAGTCTTATTTTCCCCGGAAGCTTCCCGAAGACCGAAAGAGAGCCGGAGGGGGGCCAGAGGCCGCCCTCACACATAGGTGGCGCGACCCAGGCCCTGGCCGAGCCACCCTGGTGTGAGGAGCCCCTGGCTGCCCCCTGACGATGCCCCTTCGCCTATATAAAGCCTCGGGACGGAAAACCCTAAGGGAGTCGGCGAAATTTCCAGAACAGTTCCGCAGCGCCGCCGCCGTGGAAGACAAATTTCGGGGGACAGAAGTCTCTGTTCCGGCACCCTGCCGGGATGGGGAAGTGCCCCTGGAGCCATCTCCATCGGTCTCCATCGCCGTCTCTGCCGTCTCCATCGACCTCACCGCCATCTCCATCAACCTTGCTGTCAGCTGTTCTGTTTTGACAGATTTCTGCCAATATTTGTGTTTGCCGCTTTATCGCTTTCTTTTTGAGTTCTTTTGATCACGGAACTTTTGGGGAAGTTGCTACAGTAGTTTATGCTTAATATGTGGTGGTTTTAGGTTGAAACCTGAAGCAAAAAGGGTTGATTCATTATTATGCTTACACTAATGTTGCTAATAGATTTGTGTTTAGTTTTGTATGAAGGAAGTTTTCAAGTGTAGGGATTGGAGAATGATGAGATGAGTTGAAGAATGGACAAAAGCTCAAGCTTGGGGATGCCCATGCATCACCCCAAGAAATATCCAAGAAGTACAAGCGTCAAAGCTTGGGGATGCCCCCGAGGCACCCCTTCTTCATCGGCAAAAATCAGGTCACCTTTCAAAACACTATATTTTTATTGCTTCATGCACTATACGTTTTTCTTGGAGCGTCAGTTGTTTTTGCTTTTAGTTTTCTTTTGTTTTGCTTGCTGAAATAAATGGTTAGATCACATCATG
Source organism: Dactylis glomerata (assembly GCA_007115705.1). Classification (NCBI taxonomy): domain Eukaryota; kingdom Viridiplantae; phylum Streptophyta; class Magnoliopsida; order Poales; family Poaceae; genus Dactylis; species Dactylis glomerata. Next base: position 1,333,817 of record QXEO01000220.1, read on the forward strand.
TTTCTTTTGGAGGAGATGAACTCGCTTTTCATTTGCCAAGAACACTCTAGTTTTCACTCTTATCATTCAATGAGTGTTCTTCTTTTTCTGCTACTGCTTTTGGTTTTCGTTTTCGCCTTGGTTTTTGTTCAGATCTTGTTTTATCTTTGCATCAAGGTGTATTTTGACCTCTGGTCTATGTTGGTTTTCCTCAAAAGAGTTTCATCAAAAAGGTTCGAATGGTGTTGGAAAAGAGAAAAAGCTTTATGCAAAAAAGTGGTATAAAAAGGAGCTTGTTTAGACCGCGGCCTAGGCTTTTGCATGTCATGTTTGATGTCATTTTGATAGTATGCTTAGTGATTTTTGCTGTAGCATGACTTGTCTCAAATGACTGAGATTGCTTAATGAGCATTTGAAAAAATCATGCGTTGTTTTAATTATTTGGAAGCATTATTTTGGTTTTCTCCTTTGATGCTTTATTTGGGTTGACTTGGCGCATGCTTACACCATGTTGACTACAAAATAAGTCGCCTATAGCCTCTATGATCATTTAGATTTTGACTTTTGATGCCATCTTATGCTTCTTTTAATGTCGCTTTGTCGCTTTGCATGATTATGGCCGTTATTGCTCTCTTAGTTGGTCGCTCCCAGTCTTTTGCCAGCCCTCATTTTGTACTGAGTATGAGCTCTACTCGTGTATCCAACTCCTAAAAACCAAGTTTGCCATTGTGTCCACTATAAATTCCTATGCATGGTATTTGTAAGCCATTCCAAGTGAATTTTCATGTGCTACCTTTCAAAAAACCTTCAAAATACTTCTCATTTTGTGCCACTGTTTTCAAGCTCATGGGGACGTAGTGGTAGATTTGCTATCTTCCATATTGCTTATTCCAAAAAGAAAAAAGAAAAGAAAAAAGGCACTCCTCCATGGAATGTGAATGTTGGTGGGCACCCGATGGAATCGGTTAGCCATGGTTTGAGAAAGGAAAAAAGGTGGGGAGGAGTGCCAAGCTTTATAAAAGAGCACAACAGTGCCAATCTCTCTCTCAAAAACTTGCTTCATTTTTGTATGGAAGATAGTAAGAACCCCATTGCTAGTCGTTGACAAAGACAACCACCTCTCAAAATCCAATTTTTATCTCTGTTTTACAAATGAAAAGCTCTAGCACATGTTTAATCACTGCTTCCCTCCGCGAAGGGCCTTTCTTTTACTTTTATGTTGAGTCACCACCTTCTATCTTTATGCACCATAAGAGAGCATAGTTGTCATTCTTAGTATAATGTGCATTGTCCCAAAGTTTTAATTGATTGATTCATATTGTTGGTTTCACTTGTTCTTAAATTATTTGTATCTAGTCGCCCTCTTAAACTTGAAGGTGTCCTATGCATTTATGTTTTGCTCTCTTTGAAGGACAAGCTGAAAACCATTTGTATGTTTTTCCTTATGATTTGAACACACGTTTGACTTTCATTGTTTCATTTTCATGATCTTTTGTTTGTGTTCTTTTTCATGTTATAACATGATTGCCAAGTTTCTTATTGTCAAGATTATGTCTTTCATGTCCATGTTTTAAGTTCTTATGATCCCAACTCACAAAAGCTTACATATATGATCAAGATTGTGTAGGTGCATGTCACCTCAAAAATTATTTATTTTGTTATCACTTACCTACTCGAGGACGAGCAGGAGTTAAGCTTGGGGATGCTGATACGTCTCCAACGTATCTATAATTTTTGATGCTCCATGCTTGTTTTTACACCATTTACCCGATGTTTCGTTACACTTCGTGGCACTTTTATGCATTTTCCGGAACTAACCTATTAACAAGTCGCCACAGTGCGAGTTCCCTGTTTTCTGCTGTTTTTGTGTTTCAGAAAAGCTACACAGGAAATATTCTCGGAATTGGACGAAACAAGTTCCAGAAGTCTTATTTTCCCCGGAAGCTTCCCGAAGACCGAAAGAGAGCCGGAGGGGGGCCAGAGGCCGCCCTCACACATAGGTGGCGCGGCCCAGGCCCTGGCCGCGCCACCCTGGTGTGAGGAGCCCCTGGCTGCCCCCTGACGACGCCCCTTCGCCTATATAAAGCCTCGGGACGGAAAACCCTAAGAGAGTCGGCGAAATTTCCAGAACAGTTCCGCAGCACCGCCGCCGTCGAAGACAAATTTCGGGGGACAGAAGTCTCTGTTCCGGCACCCTGCCGGGATGGGGAAGTGCCCCCGGAGCCATCTCCATTGGTCTCCATCGCCGTCTCCGCCGTCTCCATCGACCTCACCGCCATCTCCATCAACCTTGCTGTCTCCTATGATGAGGAGGGAGTAGTTCATCCCCGGGGCTGAGGGCTCTACCAGTAGCTATGTGGTTCACCTCTCTCTCCCATGATGTGATCTTTAAGTGATCGTGAGCTTTGTATCATGTTGAACAAGTAGATGTTATTATTCAGATATTATGTGTACTCTAGTGGTGTTATTAAAGTAATCTATTCCTCCTGCCATGGTGTAACGGTGACAGTGCGTGCATCATGGTGGTACTTGGTCTAGGCTGTGATTGTGATCTCTTATGGATTATGAGAATAATTATCGCTATGATAGTATTGAAGTGATCTATTCCTCCTTTCATGGTGTAATGTTGACAGTGTGTGCACCGTGTTAGTACTTGGTCTAAGTTGCAATAATATCTATCTTGAGTTGTGATCTGATTTGGATATCTCTATGAGTGGTGTTTGTCAAGTACTTGATGAACTTTAAGGGGTGCTTCTGTAGCCACTACGCAATGATTAGTGTTGTTCAATAGGAGAGTAATTCAGAGTACCATAGTGAAGAGAAGTTGTTTATTTGTTCAATCATATTATATTTGTTGGGAGTGTGTCCACTAGTGAAAGTATGATCCCTAGGCCTTGTTTCCAAGCTTTGCACACCGTTTACTTGCTGTTTTGTTACATGTTTGCTCGCAGCGATACTTATTTCATATCACAGTTACTACTTATAATCATCACTACCACTTGTATTTCACTATCTCTTCGCCGAACTAGTGCACCTATACATCTGACAAGTGTATTGGGTGTGTTGGGGACACAAGAGACTTTCTATATCGTAATTGCAGGGTTGTTTGAGAGGGATAGCTTTGACCTCCTCCTCCCTGAGTTCGATAAACCTTGGGTGATCCACTTAAGGGAAACTTGCTGCTGCTCTACAAACCTTTGCACTTGGAGGCCCAACACTGTCTACAAGAACAGAAGCGTGTGTAGACATCAAGCTATTTTCTGGCGCCGTTGCCGGGGAGGTAAGGTAAAAGGTACTCACATCCTTTGGCTACTAAGTCTTTTAGTTGCTAGTGAGTGCTCGAAGTTATTTCCTTTAGATTCTGCAATTACATCTTTTTGTTTCTTATTTTTATTTTCACTAGTTAGGCTTAATGGAAAATAAAGAGTTCGTTAGTCTTTTTCCTGAGTTTAGATATGAAGTGTTTGAAGAGAAAATTGAAAAACCTTTGGAGCTTAATTTGCATGCTAATAGTGTTGTTAGTATGAATGCTTTGAACACCGTTGTTGCTAATGCTGTAGAAAAGTCTAAGCTTGGGGAAGCTGGTTTTGTTAAGCATGACATTTTTAGTCCCCCGGCTTTAGTGGAGAAAGTTTGCTCTGATGATATTTTATCTCCCATATGTGATGCTTCTAATGACGCTTGTGCTCCTCATCCTTTTAAAATACCTACTAAGATTGTTGAATGTGTTAAGAATAACTGCTATTTAGGAGATGGAACTGTCCATCCTGGTGATCATTTGCTCTTTATACATGAATTATGCGAGTTGTTCTAGTGTGCAGGTGTTTCGATGAACCAAGTTAAGAAGAAGCTATTTTCTTTATCACTGGAAGGCAGAGCCGAGGAATGGTATCGGCTGCTTAAAGATGGTCCATCTATTGGCTGGGAGGAAATTGTACCTCTCTTTTATTCTAAATTCTATCCTCCAAGTGAGATTCATAAAGATCGTAATCAGATATATAATTTTTGGCCTCATGATGGAGAAAGCATTGCCCAAGCATGGGGAAGATTGAAGTCACTAATGCTCAAATGTCCTATTCATGAGCTTCCCCGTAATATTGTTATTAATAATTTTTATGCAAGGCTTTCAGGATATTACAAGGATTATCTAGATGCATGCTTTGATGGGTCTTTCACAAGCAAGGATGTCGACACCAAGTGGGGTCTGCTTGAGACAATTCAAAACAATATTGAAGGATGGGATAACGACAAAGGTAAAGGATCAGGTATGAATTACGAGTTTGATTGCATTAAGTCTTTCGCTGAAACTGCTAATTTTCAAGAGCTTAGTGCTAAATATGGTCTTGATCCTCAAATTATGGTTGATTGCTTTAAAGCCTTTGCTTCCCACATGAATGTTCCTAAAGGAAATGGGGACGTGTATCATGAACCTTTTAAGGACACTTGCATAGAAAGTGATATTATTATTGATGATTGCAATAAACATGCTCAAACTTCTAAAAGTACTATTTCTTATAAGCATGTTAATTTTTGTGGAATACATAGACCTTGTGAACAGAGTTACAACAAGGAAGATTATTGCATCACCCACGCAAATGAAGAAACCAGTATGTGGCTCAAGGATCTAGATGTGCTTGGTGAAAGGGTTTGTGAGCTTTATCTTTTTCTTTGTGAATTTTGCGGTGAAAAGGGTCACTTTAATTTTCAATGCCCAGTTAATCGAACGAGTACCGCAAATTTGTATTGTGATGATAAGATTACTCTCAATCAGCATGATGAGTTTACTTTGTTTTTGAATTGTGAAGAGATATCTAGAAAGATTTCTTTGGTTGATATGAGAGATGTTGACATAAATAGCACCCTTCGTGGTTGTCGACTCTATTGTGCCAAAGGTTGCCTTGCAAATACTTACTTACAAGATCTTATAAAACATGATGTTTTGCCAAGCTATGACAGGACTAATAGATGTTTCAATCTTATTAATAGAGAGGATGAATCCTCCAAAGTTTCTTCTGTTGTTCCTGTCAGCAAACCAGATTATGTGGAGAAGATGCCTTTCCCTCCTAGAGAATATGTGGAGAAGATGCCCTTCAAGTCTCTCCCTCCTAAAGGAGAGAGTAAGAAGAGTAAGAAGAGTATGAAGAAGAAGAAGAAGAGGAGTAAAAGGCGAGAGGACACGGTACCTTCCCCTAAGCGTTATGATCCTGCTATAGATTATGATAATTCTGATTGGGATGATGTTCCTATGCCTGTTACCTATGTTAGTGATAATGATTGGGAAAAGTACTCTACTTTTGATATTGAAAATCTTTTTTGGTACCAATTCTAAGGTTAATAATTGTTGTGCCATTAGTACTATCCATGTTCCTTCTTATGATGATATGTTTGATGAATATGCTTTGCGACATAGTAGTTCTCTAGCTTGTGATGATACTAAACCTCTAGTTTATGATGGTTATGATGATGAGTATAATATTTTCAGTTCACCTACTGTTGAGGAGAAAAATAGTTATGATTACAATATGCCTCCTGTTTTTGATGATTATGGTGATGAGAATAATTATTCTGTTGAATCTGCTCCTACTACGATTGTTCATGTGGGGAGTATTCATTCTTTTATGCATGTAGCTCGTGATAGGGATGCTTTAAATGATAGTTATATTGTTAGTTCTATTCATGATGCTACTGAAAGTTATTATGAGAGAGGGAAACATGGTTTGATGGATCTCAACAATATTGAGTTTCCCCTCTTTATGTTGCAATTCTTGAAGTCGTACTTGTTTTGCATTCCTATGCTTTTTGCTTTGCGCTTTTATGACTTGTCTCTTTACAAGACTATTTTTCATAGGAAGTGGTTTAGATTTAAATGTGTTCCATACTTGCTTTTTGATGCTCTCTATTGCTTTAAGTTCCTATATGGCGCCTTTGCCTCAAGCTCTTATATGGCGCCCACGTGAGCATCTTTGCAAATTACTGCGCCTAGCTCAAAGGCGTTAAAGAAAAGCACTCTTGGGAGATAACCCATTGTTTTATTTTCAGTACTTTTTATTTTATTTGAGTCTTGGAAGTTATTACTACTGTAATAACCGCTCCTTATCCTTTTTATTTCGTTGTTGTGCCAAGAGAAGCCTCTAATTTGAGTGAGGTAAGATTTGGGGATGTTGCTGTCCTGAAACTGTTTTCGGTGCTGCACCGTAAAAATTCGTATAAATTCTCTGTATATCTTTTGGACCTGCGATTTCTTGTGCATATGCCCCAGGTTATATCCAAACTTTCATTAGTTGAACACTTTTTGATTTGAGCAACAGAAAACCCCTCAAAAATTCGATCTGTGTCAGCTGTTCTGTTTTGACAGATTTCTGCCAATATTTGTGTTTGCCGCTTTATCACTTTCTTTTTTAGTTCTTTTGATCACGGAACTTTTGGGGAAGTTGCTACAGTAGTTTATGCTTAATATGTGGTGGTTTTAGGTTGAAACCTGAAGCAAAAAGGGTTGATTCATTATTATGCTTACACTAATGTTGCTAATAGATTTGTGTTTAGTTTTGTATGAAGGAAGTTTTCAAGTGTAGGGATTGGAGAATGATGAGATGAGTTGAAGAATGGACAAAAGCTCAAGCTTGGGGATTCTCATGCATCACCCCAAGAAATATCCAAGAAGTACAAGCGTCAAAGCTTGGGGATGCCCCCGAGGCACCCCTTCTAAATCGGCAAAAATCAGGTCACCTTTCAAAACACTATATTTTTATTGCTTCATGCACTATGCCTTTTTCTTGGAGCGTCAGTTGTTTTTGCTTTTAGTTTTCTTTTGTTTTGCTTGCTGAAATAAATGGTTAGATCACATCATGTTTCTTTTGGAGGAGATGAACTCGCTTTTCATTTGCCAAGAACACTCTAGTTTTCACTCTTATCGTTCAATGAGTGTTCTTCTTTTTCTGCTACTGCTTTTGGTTTTCGTTTTCGCCTTGGTTTTTGTTCAGATCTTGTTTTATCTTTGCATCAAGGTGTATTTTGACTTCTGGTCTATGTTGGTTTTCCTCAAAAGAGTTTCATCAAAAAGGTTCGAATGGTGTTGGAAAAGAGAAAAAGCTTTATGCAAAAAAGTGGTACAAAAAGGAGCTTGTTTAGACTGCGGCCTAGGCTTTTGCATGTCATGTTTGATGTCGTTTTGATAGTATGCTTAGTGATTTTTGTTGTAGCATGACTTGTCTTAAATGACTGAGATTGCTTAATGAGCCTTTGAAAAAATCATGCGTTGTTTTAATTATTTGGAAGCATTATTTTGGTTTTCTCCTTTGATGCTTTATTTGGGTTGACTTGGCGCATGCTTACACCATGTTGACTACAAAATAAGTCGCCTATAGCCTCTACGATCATTTAGTTTTTGACTTTTGATGCCATCTTATGCTTCTTTTAATGCCGCTTTGTCGCTTTGCATGATTATGGCCGTTATTGCTCTCTTAGTTGGTCGCTCCCAGTCTTTTGCTAGCCCTCATTTTGTACTGAGTATGAGCTCTACTCGTGCATCCAACTCCTAAAAACCAAGTTTGCCATTGTGTCCACTATAAATTCCTATGCATGGTATTTGTAAGCCATTCCAAGTAAATTTTCATGTGCTACCTTTCAAAAAACCTTCAAAATACTTCTCATTTTGTGCCACTGTTTTCAGCTCATGGGGACGTAGTGGTCGGATTTGCTATCTTCCATATTGCTTATTCCAAAAAGAAAAAAAAGAGAAAAAAGGCACTCCTCCATGGAAAGTGAATGTTGGTGGGCACCCGATGAAATCGGTTAGCCATGGTTTGAGAAAGGAAAAAAGGTGGGGAGGAATGCCAAGCTTTATAAAAGAGCACAAAAGTGCCAATCTCTCTCTCAAAAACTTGCTTCATTTTTGTATGGAAGATAGTAAGAACCCCATTGCCAGTCGTTGACAAAGACAACCACCTCTCAAAATCCAATTTTTATCTTTGTTTTACAAATGAAAAGCTCTAGCACATGTTTAATCACTGCTTCCCTCCGCGAAAGGCCTTTCTTTTACTTTTATGTTGAGTCACCACCTTCTATCTTTATGCACCATAAGAGAGCATAGTTGTCATTCTTAGTATAATGTGCATTGTCCCAAAGTTTTCATTGATTGATTCATATTGTTGGTTTCACTTGTTCTTAAATTATTTGTATCTAGTCGCCCTCTTAAACTTGAAGGTGTCCTATGCATTTATGTTTTGCTCTCTTTGAAGGACAAGCTGAAAACCATATGTATGTTTTTCCTTATGATTTGAACACACGTTTGACTTTCATTGTTTCATTTTCATGATCTTTTGTTTGTGCTCTTTTTCATGTTATAACATGATTGCCAAGTTTCTTATTGTCAAGATTATGTCTTTCATGTCCATGTTTTAAGTTCTTATGATCCCAGCTCACAAAAGCTTACATATATGATCAAGATTGTGTAGGTGCATGTCACCTCAAAAATTATTTATTTTGTTATCACTTACCTACTCGAGGACGAGCAGGAGTTAAGCTTGGGGATGCTGATACGTCTCCAACGTATCTATAATTTTTGATGCTCCATGCTTGTTTTTACACCATTTACCCGATGTTTCGTTACACTTTGTGGCACTTTTATGCATTTTTTGTAACTAACCTATTAACAAGTCGCCACAGTGCCAGTTCCCTGTTTTCTGCTGTTTTTGTGTTTCAGAAAAGCTACACAGGAAATATTCTCGGAATTGGACGAAATAAGTTCCAGAAGTCTTATTTTCCCCGGAAGCTTCCCGAAGACCGAAAGAGAGCCGGAGCGGGGCCAGAGGCCGCCCTCACACATAGGTGGCGTGGCCCAGGCCCTGGCCGCGCCACCCTGGTGTGAGGAGCCCCTGGCTACCCCCTGACGACGCCCCTTCGCCTATATAAAGCCTCGGGACGGAAAACCCTAAGGGAGTCGGCGAAATTTCCAGAACAGTTCCGCAGCGCCACCGCCGTCGAAGACAAATTTCGGGGGACAGAAGTCTCTGTTCCGGCACCCTGCCGGGACGGGGAAGTGCCCCCAGAGCCATCTCCATCGGTCTCCATCGCCGTCTCCGCCGTCTCCATCGACCTCACCGCCATCTCCATCAACCTTGCTGTCTCCTATGATGAGGAGGGAGTAGTTCATCCCCGGGGCTGAGGGCTCTACCGATAGCTATGTGGTTCACCTCTCTCTCCCATGATGTGATCTTTATGTGATCGTGAGCTTTGTATCATGTTGAACAAGTAGATGTTATTATTCAGATATTATGTGTACTCTAGTGGTGTTATTAAAGTAATCTATTCCTCCTGCCATGGTGTAATGGTGACAGTGCGTGCATCATGGTGGTACTTGGTCTAGGCTGCGATTGTGATCTCTTATGGATTATGAGAATAATTATCGCTATGATAGTATTGAAGTGATCTATTCCTCCTTTCATGGTGTAATGTTGACAGTGTGTGCACCGTGTTAGTACTTGGTCTAAGTTGCAATAATATCTATCTTGAGTTGTGATCTGATTTGGATATCTCTATGAGTGGTGTTTGTCAAGTACTTGATGAACTTTAAGGGGTGCTTCTGTAGCCACTACGCAATGATTAGTGTTGTTCAATAGGAGAGTAATTCAGAGTACCATAGTGAAGAGAAGTTGTTTATTTGTTCAATCATATTATATTTGTTGGGAGTGTGTCCACTAGTGAAAGTATGATCCCTAGGCCTTGTTTCCAAGCTTTGCACACCGTTTACTTGCTGTTTTGTTACATGTTTGCTCGCAGCGATACTTATTTCATATCACAGTTACTACTTATAATCATCACTACCGCTTGTATTTCACTATCTCTTCGCCGAACTAGTGCACCTATACATCTGACAAGTGTATTGGGTGTGTTGGAGACACAAGAGACTTTCTGTATCGTAATTGCAGGGTTGTTTGAGAGGGATAGCTTTGACCTCTTCCTCCCTGAGTTCGATAAACCTTGGGTGATCCACTTAAGGGAAACTTGCTGCTGCTCTACAAACCTCTGCACTTGGAGGCCCAACACTGTCTACAAGAACAGAAGCGTGTGTAGACATCAGTGCTCTCTCTTGCAAAGTAGGCGATGTGGCACCATAGGCGGCCTTGCAGCCGCGGGCGTGACCGAGCTTGTTGAGGAGGCGCCAACATCCATCCAATTCAAATCGGCGAACACATCAACGTTGAGCAGGAGAACGGCCTGCGTGACAGCTTGGGAGGTGAGGATTTGGGGATTTGGCCTTAGCCCGCAAGGCATGATGAGCTCGGCCAGCTCCTTGGCGACGATGGCCCCTGCCACCTCGGCCTTTCTTTCTTTCACGGCGAGCCTCCGGACACCATTTCTTTGTCTTGGTCGCCGTCTCCTTCGCCACCAACTCTATTTTCGGGGTCTTGGCCATCGCCTTGCGGCTGCCTGCGGTCAAACTTAATTTTTTTTTGAAATTTAAACCACACTATATTAAGCAAGCAAGCCGCCTCATTAAAAACCTTCCAGTCCCCTTAGGTACCCTGGTAAGGAAAAGAGTGCGTAAGAAACTTGCTGCTTCGAGTTCAAAAGACAGTTACATCATCAATTACATCTCTCAAAACAGAAAGAGGGAGATCACCATCCCAAAGAAAATTACTATCAGAACTATAACTTAAATTTTGTTAAGTACTACATCCGTCCCAAAATGTAAGCATTTTTAAAAAGCTAAGTTAGCTTTAAAAAAAATACTTAGGTAATATATAGCAAAATATATAAAATTCTACAATCGGAAATATTGGTATTGTGGATGTCAATATTTTTTGCTACATACTTGTATAATTTTTATACGGTTTGATTTTGGCTTAAAAATACACACATCGTTTTTTTTTTGGAGTATCTAACTAGAAATTAACAATAGCCTAAAACTGAACTTACGAGATGATATTCACTGAACCTGGACATGCTATGCTCCAGCAAATTAACGGATCCTCCTGCATGCACTCTCAGGCGCTCCAGCCAATCGATCTAGCCGGGTTCCAGCTAGCCCGATCGATGGGATACATGCAAGCATCTCGGCTAGATGCTTCACATCCAACACCTGGCCGATGCACCTAGACGTGATTACCTTTTTTTTTTCTTGCAAACGCTGGCAAGAGGTTAGCTGCTGCTGTCAACGACAGTACTACGCACGTACCCGAGGAATGATGGCCGAATTGATGTATGGATCAACTCCAATTATATAGGTTCGTTGAATCTAGACTCAGTGCTACGGATGCATGTACTTCAGTCTTCAGTACGTGGTAGCTTTGGACGATCGCTCACACAATTTACCGTGTGTACGTCAGTACGTGGCAATATGCATATATATCAGGTTTAGTTTCAAATGGTCATGTGAGGTGGCGTGGCGACAGCAGCCAAACACACGGATCTCGGTCGTGGTAATATGCATATCACTAAAGTAGCTATAGATAGGTTTAAAATCTTTAGGTGAAGTTGGTGATTGTCTGATTGAGTCATTGAGATGATGCGCTTACTCCCCCACCTCACTGCTTCATACAGTATGATACAAACAAGTCGGGCTCAAGCGAGTTAGACTATGCTTAGCTTAGCTAGTTAGCGGAGCTCATTTTAAATTTCGAGTGAGCTTAGACTGATTCAAGTTAAAAACTGAATTATAAAAGTTGGTTCATACTCAGGCATTCAGCTGGTAGCTAGCATTCTTGAGTCGATCCCAATTTCGTACTAAGTAAAACAAAAAAAGAACAAAAATATTGGCGGCATAAAGAAGGAAGAAAAATCACATCCACAAGAGATGGAGTAATTCATGAAGGATTAGGCAAACATACGTACAGTACGTGCTAAACCAAGTACCTCTAGGCTCTAGCTTAGCTAGCTAGGTAGCACAGTACTAGTGTTACATGAGCCTGGTCTGTGGTGATCGATGCCTCGATGGTACATGAGCAGCATATCCCATTCATCGATCCGATCCGATCCGATCCGATCCCCTACATTGCACATGTATCGTGCATCAAGTGCGTACGTACGTAGTACGTGTTCCATTCCACGTCGACCGGACCTACCTTATCGTATGATTAAGATCAATCCTTATCCATAATCTCACCTGTCGTATGGAGCAGAGGTACGTGTACGTGTCAGCACGTGGGCGCATGTGGATGGGGGACGCGACGAAACGGAAACGCGCGCGCGAGGCTATCATGCGAACGGATTAGATTAGACCTGCTGATGTGTATCCATCTGTTGAGACGGCGACGTCGTCTCTCGAATCTTGATATTTTCGATCGGCTCGTTTATTTTCTTCATCCAGCCAGGTCACGCGGCGATCCGGCCGTCGATCGATGGGTTAACCGCATTTGCTGGCTTCGTATTTCTGGCTTTTCACCCCAGATCTAGTCGTCTAAAGATCGGTGTCGCCCTCGCTCTTCCGTCTTTGGCTCGGTTGTCCATCAATCCCTCTCATTACGCTAATAACATCAGTTAGTTTCTTCACGAATTTCAGGTTGAATTTTCTTCTTTGTGAAACAAGGCAAGGATTTGAGGTTGATCTGAGAACGCATGTGGGCAGTGGACGCGACGAAACGGGAACGCGCGCATGCAATAATGCAAAGAGATTAGACTTGCTGATGTGTATCGATCTGTAAAGACGGGGACGTCTCTATCTTATTTTCCGACCGATCGGCGATGTCTTCTGGTATTATTGGCTTTGTTTATTTCTTCATCCCAATCACGCGGCGACCGATCGATTTGATTAACCGCATTCCGTTTCTGCTTACCCAGCAAGTTAAAATCTAAGATCGGTGTCTCTCCATTCATGTGTCACGCTCAGTCTTCCGTCTTTGGCTCGGCCATCAAAAGCTCAGGATGAGATTTACCTAAGCTTGCACCAAAACTCCAAACTGATTTCTCCTCCTCGATCGATCATCCATAAATACGAAACTAGCTTCACGCCTTTTCTTCTTTCATCATCTCATTCTCATTCAGTTAACCTTTTACGGTGCGAACCACAAGGACAAAACTAGACCAAGATTGAACAAGGTTGAGAAGAAAACTATTACCAAGTAACTTGGTTATATGCAACTACTAGCGATAGCCAATAAGCTAGGTGCCATATGGGCAGCGGTGGCATGCAGCTCCACGGTCCAAGGAAAGCTTCACAAGGACCGGGCACGTGGCAATAGAGCCAAGAGCTATAGCTAGCTGCAGTGATGCACATGAACAACCGCTCATGTCGACACTCCCCACCAATAATGCCGGAACCGATTACATAAGCAATGGATAGCATATTCATAGAGATCCGGATCGCGCAACGAGATGCATCTCTCACATATACAAACCAAACAAAATGTACTATATCGCCGTATACAACTCCATAAAATGTCCTTGTTCTCATATACAGGGGAGGAGAGAAAGAAGAATGTATAAGATTGGACAAGAAATTCCTGGGAACACAGAGCAAATAAACTAATCCATAATGTGTGGAGATGGCAAGGCGGTAAGAGGAAATGTCAGGATCAGATGAGTCATCACAAGATCCCAAAAGAAAAAGAAAAGATGGAGTAGAATACATGGAAGATGGCCATGTGCAAGTGCAATGCAACAATGGACTGGTCTAACGCGGCGCCCCTGCTGAGCGACTCACTCTCAGCTTCGGCTCACCTCTTGGCAGGCTATAAATAGAAGGCTCTCGTGCCACTCCTCCAGCACCCAACTCTCTTAGACCTCCTCCTCTTGTAACATACATACTGCAGCAGTTGATTCAGCGAAAATGTGTGGCATACTGGCGGTGCTGGGATGTGCCGACGACTCTCAGGGGAAGAGAGTCCGCGTGCTCGAGCTCTCGCGCAGGCTCAAGCACCGTGGCCCGGACTGGAGCGGGTTGCACCAGGTCGGCGACTGCTACCTCTCCCACCAGCGCCTCGCCATCATCGACCCGGCCTCCGGTGACCAGCCGCTCTACAACGAAGACAAGTCCATCGCTGTCACGGTACATTTATAACCTTCTATATGGCCTGCGCCTCACGTCTGTCTATGTGTTACCTGATTTTTGTACTGAAAAAAAGGAGGCCTTTCCTTGCAGGTGAACGGGGAGATCTACAACCACGAACAACTCCGGGCGCAGCTCTCCTCCCACACCTTCAGGACCGGCAGCGACTGCGAAGTCATCGCACACCTGGTTAGCCACATAACTACAAGAAAGAACATTTAAATGCTAACTCTCTTCTTCCTACACTTGAAAAGATATGGTTCACCAAGTTACGAAAAACTAAAATATACATCTATCACAAGTAACCACAACTTCGTATGTGCACGTAAACCACAACTTCGGATGTGCAAAAGACAGAAATAGTAACAGGATGATTTACTGCAAATGTCCTGCTTTTGTGAGGGGCTGCAGTAAATAGTAAGGGTGTTTTTAAAGTTTTCTCATAATACTGTGGTTTCTATATATACTATTGTTTAAAAAACTTTTGAGGTGTTTGGCTCAGTTTAGAAAGTGAAGTATCTATAAACTGTGGTTTTTTTGGAGTATTGGAGAAAGAGGTCTGACCCTCTTCTTTTGTAAAACTGAGGAAGCAGAAAAACTATGGTATTTCTTTGCCAGGCGTTCCAGTACTTCGGTTTTGAAAATACCAAGCTACCAAACAGAGAATGGTCCCGTTCCACCAAACACCAACTGAATAAAAATAGACGACAATTTAATCAAACTGTCAATGCATGACTTTTTCTTTACCATTATGCAGTACGAGGAGCATGGAGAGAACTTCATTGACATGCTGGATGGTGTCTTCTCCTTTGTCTTGCTCGACACACGCGACCATAGCTTCATTGCTGCCCGCGACGCCATTGGTGTCACACCCCTGTACATTGGCTGGGGAATTGATGGTAATTCAACATTAAATTTTACTCAATAATGCTTCACAAAACCTGGCTTGCAACAACCTTGTCTTGCACTAGTACTACTACTTAGCCAACTAACAAGTAGGATCTGTCAGCATACCTGCTCATCTTCTACTCAAATTCTCAGGGTCGGTGTGGATTTCATCAGAGATGAAGGGGTTGAATGACGACTGTGAGCACTTTGAGGTTTTTCCTCCTGGCCATCTCTACTCCAGCAAGCATGGAGGCTTCAAGAGATGGTACAACCCACCTTGGTTCTCCGAGGCCATTCCGTCAGTACAATATGATCCACTGGCTCTCAGGAAGGCTTTCGAAAAGGTCAGACTATCGTGTCTGATATTGAAAAGTAACCAAATTTCAGAACCCACCATGATCTAACTGTATAGTCTTGTTTCAGGCTGTCATCAAGAGGCTTATGACAGACGTTCCATTTGGTGTTCTACTCTCTGGTGGCCTTGACTCATCATTGGTTGCAGCGGTCACAGTTCGTCACCTGGCAGGGACAAAGGCTGCAAAGCGCTGGGGGACTAAGCTCCATTCCTTTTGTGTCGGCCTTGAGGTATGAAACTGAAAAGGACCGACAATGATAATAACTTTAGCACATTTCCAACAAATTGTAATAAGAGTCCAAAATATTATTGCTCAGGGATCACCTGATCTGAAGGCTGCAAAGGAGGTTGCCAATTACCTGGGCACTGTGCACCATGAGTTTCACTTCACTGTTCAGGTAGCAACATGCTTCATCTCTTGATCATACCATACTACTTGTAGTCTGGTACTAATAGCAGAAAGCATTGCAGGACGGCATTGATGCAATTGAAGATGTGATTTATCACACAGAAACATATGATGTGACAACTATCAGGGCAAGCACGCCAATGTTCCTGATGTCTCGCAAGATCAAGTCACTTGGGGTCAAGATGGTTATCTCTGGTGAGGGTTCCGATGAGATTTTTGGAGGATACCTCTACTTCCACAAGGCCCCCAACAAGGAGGAGCTCCACCGTGAAACCTGTCATAAGGTGAATAAACTAGATACTCTCAGAAAAATGGCAGATCCAGACACCCTGACATAATGATTATTCTGCAGATCAAAGCTTTGCATCAGTACGATTGTTTGCGGGCCAACAAGGCAACATCTGCATGGGGCCTTGAAGCACGTGTACCATTTTTGGACAAGGAGTTCATCGATGAGGCAATGAGCATAGATCCCGAGTGGAAGATGGTATGCTCAAGCTCAAATCTTTCAAATCTAGAAACTTGAGAAAGAGTGTACCACATTGTTATTATTATATTTAAATCTTCCTAATTTATATCTTTAAACAATTACCATTTCTGGTGTTACAGGTCAGACCTGATCTTGGAAGAATTGAGAAGTGGGTGCTAAGGAAAGCATTTGATGACGAGGAGGAACCATTCCTGCCAAAGGTAGCTTTTAAGTTCAAGATTCTGCTATAGCAATATTAATATACCAGTGAACTTAACAATCTCTGCTGTGTGGGAATTGCAGCATATTCTGTACAGGCAGAAAGAGCAGTTCAGTGATGGTGTTGGCTATAGCTGGATTGACGGCCTAAAGGCTCACGCAGAATCAAATGTAAATAATTGCTGCTTCTAATGTTCAAACACGACATCGTAAAATATAGTTAACTTCCATTGTTATATGTAGAAACGATTTAACTAAAAGCTACATGAAATTATTGATTCAGGTGACTGATAAGATGATGTCAAATGCAAAGTTCATCTACCCACACAACACCCCGACAACAAAGGAGGCCTACTGTTACAGAATGATCTTTGAGAGGTTCTTCCCCCAGGTGAGTAAATAAAAGAGCATGAACATGAAACAGAAAACTCACATTGTCATAGCAACAGCAAAGTTGATGCAAGCATGTCCATTGCTCTTGTACCAGAACTCGGCTATCCTGACAGTGCCAGGCGGGCCAAGCGTCGCATGCAGCACAGCGAAGGCGGTAGAGTGGGATGCTCAGTGGTCGGGAAACCTGGATCCCTCAGGGAGAGCAGCGCTTGGAGTCCATCTGTCAGCCTATGAACAAGAACATGTCCCAGCCACCATTGCTGCAGGAACAAGCAAGAAGCCAAGGATGATCAAGGTAGTGGCGCCTGGTGTCGCCATTGAGGGCTGATGGGTATCCTGTCCTGCTTGCCATTTATGATAATAAATGAGATGTACCTGCCTACCTGGTCTTGTCATTAGAACAATGTTGGCCTAATGTTTGAGTGAAGAACTGAAGATGTGTATTAAAGTTTCTATCGTTAATATTAAATCAGAGATTGTTGAATTTCCTAATACTTTTCTGCCAATTTCCACTATTTGACATAGAAGACTTAGCCTAGCCCACATGAGAGGATTAACGTTTCAAGATGGCTTCCATGGTTGCAACACGGGCTAAAATAATCAAAAGAGCATAAATAACATATGAAAATAATGCATGGCAGGACTGATAAAATAGTTAGATGTTTTGGTAAAACAAAGCAGCACGAAGTGAACAGACAAGTAGTCTACATACAGTTCGAACAAAGCTACCAATAGAGAAAAAGAAGAAATAAGTTGAAATATGAGTAATAAATAGAATTCCTTTAGCTCTTATATTTGATCCCTTGTTCACAACCAACATATATAAGCTTTCTCCAAACAAAACTTACCTAACTGTCCATAGAACACAGCAACTTATGTCACGTTGAAACGCAGAAGAGTTTCTCAGGTTCCGCAGGACCTGTTTATGTGAATTTGGTGCACTCTGTATGCGCCTTTATGGACGTCAATAATTAAGGAAGGGAATAAAATCTTTCCCGAAAGTTAACATCACTACTGCAAGATACCCCATAAGATGGAAGCTAATAAACTGGAGGTAATAAACTCAAACCAACAGTGACAAACTTTTTCCCAGTCATCTTTATACCTTACATGCAACAATTTGCTGACATAGCAACTGAAGTTGTACAATAAGTCAATGATATCCGAGCTAACAGTATAAACATCATCTACACCACACATTAAATTGACCAAACCAACACCTAATGCAACATTAGCTAACACCAGCACTTTTACGACACTGGAAAAGTTCACATGAAATTATCGCAAGTTCCAGCTTCAGATGCCATGAACTATAGGAATCATAAAATTTTATAGAGATCAATGAAGACATCAACAGATGAAGAGGATAGCAGAAACTTAATGAGTTTGCTGAATTTGTTAATCCCAAAGAAACAAGAACATTGTTGCTATGTGGTTCCTGGCTTCATGCCTTCGTTTCTGTTTTTAAAGCCTCCTTCAGGGCTGGCTAACAGTACTTGAACTTGGTAACAGAAGAATAGGTTCACTTTGGCTTCCTGGTACTGGTTCAGAGCTTCTTGGTCTGCAATATTTACATCAAAGAAATTTCTTAGAATCAAGAGGCACCAAGCAATGGTGAGTTACAACATAAGAGCATCCTAACACCAGAGAATAATCAGGTTACCGTTTCACTGTTTGTATGGCATCATCACCTGGTACCATCGCCAGATATCCAGTACCAGCATGGATGTTTCCCTGGAGCACACATGCACCACACAAAGCGTTAGAGAAAAATGTTATGTATCCTTAATCCACTGTATTTTATCCACCTGAAATTAGTATATCATACCTACTAATACAGTTCCATTCATGTTATTACTAATGTTAACATGTAGATTAACCGCAAAGCCTATGTTCAAGAACCATTACTTGCGGAGTCGTTGTTCTCAGAGAGAATAGTTTGTGCCCAGCAAACTTTGTTTGTTCAAGAGGCAGCTATAACACATATGGCCAGTATGATGAAACAAGATTATATATAAGTGTGCAGATGTGCTTCTTCAAAGAAAAGAAACATTATCATCCTGAAACCGACAAATAATAATGTATGCATCTTCTGCTTGGTGTAACAGAAGAAGCTAAACTAGACTCTGTTTTGCGTGATAACAAAATCCTGCATAAGCAAAACAATTCAACTAACACAAATGATTCATGATTCCAAGACCAGAAAACACAAGATAAGTGTGTCTGATATCACGCAACATTCGATCCAACCCAACTAGTAACCAGAGTCACAATCCATGTGCCTTTTATCATCCCCTATCTAATCACTGGCATGCGCAGGATGACATCAACGAGAACATCTAACAACACAATCAAGGCCCTTGAAGTAGGCTAGCAACTTAACAAAAACACAGAAAAACGCGTCAAATGAAGAATTTCTCTATCCACATATGTACGCAGACAGCTAACCATGCACAGAACATTATGTACATAGAGACACAAAGACAAATGTGCATGGAGCCCTAAACAGAAGCAATGTAACACAAAAAAACATACAGTAACAACTGAATCTGCCATCTCTCAACTATAAAAGGGCGTAATCCCTCTGTCCAGTTTCACCGTCGGTATCCACATTATCATTCGCAAGTGCATGGACATGAATAGAATCCATGATCCTGGACATGATAAATTTGCCAATCGCTACACGAACTCTCCAAACAGCTAACTATGTGGTCTTCTCAATACAGAGACAAGCAAATTGAACAGTTCACATACAGCAGAACACGAGAGCACTCACCAGCAGGGCGGCGGCGTCCTTCTCCTTCTCCTTATCTCTGAGTACCTTGGCAACAAGCCCAGCTCTCCTTTTGCCCTTGCTGAGCTCTTCAGTCTCCGAGACCCCAGAGTTCTTCCTGTCGCGGACCTTGTAGGCGGGGCCCCTGCGGATGAGCAGCTTAGCGGACTTCCACCCGTCGGTGCTGGTGTCGATGACGGTGACCTCCGTCTTGGAGCGCCTGTCCCCGTCCACGACGCCGGCGTACCTGTCGGCCCGGCGGCGCTTCCTGGCCTTGGCCGAGTCCTTATCGTCCTTGCTGGCGGCGGACTTGTTGTCCTTGGGGCGAGGGCGGGGCCGGGACTGCTTGCGGAAGGGCTTGGCCGGGCGGCTGGATCGCGGGGCGGAGGGGATGGCGAAGAGGTCGGAGATGACGCCGGAGAGCGGCGGCGGCGGCTGGAGCTGTGGCTGTGGCGGCGGCGGCGGAAGGTTGATGATGACGTCGTTGTTGGCGCCGCTAGGGTTTGGGCGGGCGGGGATGCGGGGCGGCTTGGGGGTAGGAGGATTGGGAAGCGGATCCTGGAAGCTGACGACGGCGAGGCGGCGGTCAGCGGAAGCGGGGGCCGGCGGCGGCGGCGGCGGAGGGGGGAGGAGAGCGGGAGGGGGAGGCGGAGGCGGCGTGGGAGTGGGAGGGGGCGGGCGGGGCTTGCCGTGGCCGAGGAAGAGGTCGTCGATTCGGAGGTCGGAGGGGACGGAGAAGCCGCCCTTGGCGTGGAGGCGGTGGAGCCATGACGGGGTGTTGTTGTTGCCGCCGCTCTTGGCGACGGAGGAGAGCACCCAGCTGCAGCACGGCATTGCTCCGATCAGCCGGATCGGAGCAGATGGCAGCCGTGGCCGCCGCAGCTGATGTGTGTTGTGTGGGGGAGGAACCTGGAAGAAGGTTCTGAAAACTACAGAGCGGACGTCCGGTCGATAAGAGTCTGGCTGTCGCTGACTGTATCTCAAAGCATGCGATGATGCACCGTAGCATGCGTTAAAAGAGTAAAGTCTAAACCTTGAAACCTGTATAGTGTAGTGGTTAGCTAAATCAAACCCTAAACAATAAATTCTCTAAAAAAACCATGACTCTAAATTTTCAGCACATTGAACTATGTTATCGTGATTTATATGGGAGGATAGACTTGTTTGGCTCACCGGCCGGAAATATTTGGACATGTTAAACAAGTTACTCTCGTTGACAATATGGGCCCACATGTCATATCCCTACACTTTCTCAACGTCTCACATTTTCACCATCAGCCTCCGCTCCCTCCATCGCGCTAGAATCGCCGTGCCGACTAACATTCACCCCCTAATTGTGTCTTCGCCCAACATGACTTGGCGTTGTCACTCTGCAACACGTGCATCCCTCGACTCTCATCCTTTAGTACAACGATTTTAATTTCCAGTGTTAGATTTGAAAGAGCCATATTTATTAGAATATATACCATTTTGATAATCTGTTTGAAACTGCATACTTTTTATGATATCTTTTAAACAAGCCTAAAAAGGGTTCATTTCAACAAAATTGAAAATTGGAACATATTCAAGCATGATGATGCGCAACAAAACTTGATACAGAAAATTGTGTATCCAAATTGAACTCTAGGATAATTGCTAAATTGTTTATAACTTTGATGAACCAAGTTTGAAATAGAGTGAAACAAATTTCTCAAAGAAAAGTTTCACCTAGTTTTAAAAGTCGATTTCAAAAATGTAAAAAATTATAATATTGGTGTTCTTTTGAAGACCTCCTTGTTGCACGCATGCAAGCAATCGGTAACCGACTTGTCCATGCAATCAGGAGCAGATCCAAATGTAGACTTGAAGGTGCATATGACACTGTATAAAAAAATCCTTTGGAAAATTGCTATTTTTCACCATGTGAACAAGTTTTTTGTCAACTAGGGCACCATCGTGTACCCCTAGTCTTTAGGCTCTACCTCCGCCAATGCATAGTTATATTTTTGTTGGTGTCACCACGTGTATCATAGTAGAGAGTAAGGCGACATTATGTGAGGCGAGAGGCCAATACAAAATTTGTTTAGCTCATAGCACAATAAATTCCAAGTGCAAAACAAAAGCACAAAAATCTATGTTAAAAAAGCACAAAATTCAACGGGCTACAATATGTCACGTTCTTCTTGGAGAAATCGTTAAGAAGTTCCTCAAGGTCTGCATCGTCAGATTTAGGCAAGTTCATTCTCAGCTTCAAGATGATCTAGGGTTTTTATGTGGCAACCATGTTGTTTTCTTAACGTGTTTGGACTACAGCCTCCCATCTCCTCCCTTGCCGCAGCACCTTCCATCGGTGAGCGACAGCGAGGAAGACGAAGGCACCGATGCACTAGAACCGGCCGATGGGTTCCGGCGACCGACTCTGATACGCCACGGAGACAACCTCTCTTCTACAACTAAACCTAAAATTACCTCTGTACAAGCAGATCCGGCATCCTAGCTCATCTCTGCAGCCACCAGAACGAGCGCCAGCGACGAGAGCGGCCAAATCCGGCGAGTCGACTCTCAACGGGGGCGGTGGGGGCTTCGTTAGAGGAGTACTTCAAAAAAGAAAAAGAAAAATGAGTTGAAGAATTTAGGGAACATGGTTGGGCCATGGGCTGTGAGCCGTCCAGCCCAGTTCGAGAGAAAGAACACGTAGCACGACATCATCGTCGTCGCCACACACGCTCCACCTCACCTTTCTCCGACCCACCGCACCGGCACCACGATGGCTTTCTCCATGGCCACCTCCACCGCCTCCACGGCCGCCGCCGCTTCCCTCCGCCTCCTCCCGGCGCCGGACACCCCGTCCTTCCGCACCCTCCGCTTCCCGCCCATCCTCCGCCGCGCGCGTTCGCCCCGCGTCCTCCTATCCGTCTCCGCCCTCAGCAAGCTCTCCGAGGCGTCCCCCGTCCCCATCCCGCAGGAGCCCGCCCAGAATCTGCCCGACGAGGACGCGCTTCCCTCCAGGCCTGGGGTCTACGGCGTCTTCGACCCCGCCGGTGACCTGCAGTTCCTCGGGATCTCGCGGAACGTCAGGGCTAGCATCGAGGGCCACCGCAGGAAGGTGCCAGCCGACCTCTGCGCCTCCGTCAAGGTATACGCAGTGACGCACCTCCCTTTCAGTCAGTTTTCTCTCGCATCATGGAATTGGATATTACGGTGGTGCTGGTGCGTGGTGCCTATGCATTCAATCATGATAAAATGCTTGCTTACCTCGTCCTCTAGTGTTCGATGATAAGGGCCGTTGAATTGATCATGGTTTCTTTCCAATCACACGGATACATGCGCTCTTGCACCCGTTTTAATCACTTCTGACGATAGATGTTCTGCAAATGATTGTCCTGTACTCCTCTTCTATTTGCATGTTCTTGCTACACAGTAGTTTGCCTCCTCGTTTTGACCAGGCTGACGTTAACAGGTTGCCATACCAGACGAGGAGACACCAGACAAAAGTGTCCTGACCGACGCCTGGAAATCATGGATGCAAGAATACATAGCAGCCAGTGGCAAGGCACCACCGGGGAACGTTTCCGGAAACCACACCTGGATTGGTCCCCCGCAGAGACCTGCAGACCTGCGTTTGACGCCTGGCCGCCATGTCCAGCTAACTGTGCCGCTTGAGCAGCTGATTGATCGGTTAGTGAAGGAGAACAAAGTGGTTGCCTTCATCAAAGGATCAAGAAGCGCGCCACAGTGTGGGTTCTCGCAGAGGGTGGTGGGGATCCTGGAGGCGCATGGGGTTGATTTTGCGTCCGTGGATATTCTTGATGAGGAGCACAACCATGGGCTGAGAGAGACCCTCAAGACCTACAGCAACTGGCCAACATTCCCACAGGTTTTTGTTGGAGGAGAGCTTGTGGGCGGATGCGATATTGTTTCATCCATGGCTGAAAAGGGGGAGCTTGCTGCGCTTTTTCAGAAATAGCACTCTCACCTTGGAGTTTAAGTAACATTCTTGTTTTATCAGGTGCAAAATCCAAGCGTATCTCCTGTATTCTGGCAATAATACTTAGCTTATTGTAAGGCACAAAGTTCTTGGTTCAGAAACACATCAATTTGATTTAGATGAGGCAGTACTGTACGGTGAAACTTACTGGTTGTTTTTTGAGCATAGGTATATGGGTGTTTGTATTTTTGTGTTTGTTCAGATCTCACACATAAAACAGTATAGCTTCATAAGAAAGTATGCGTTGCATAAGTGTGGATTTAGTGAGAAGAGAATTGCTCTATTGTTATTCTCTCGAACACGCATCTAAATGCACGCCATTTGTATTAGAAGGGGGGCACTGTGAATATCTATTGTCAGTATGTTTAATTGAATTGTGATGTTCAACTCCAAGCAAACTATCTGATATAACTGCAATGTTTCCTGTTATCTCAGTAATTCTTTGAGTTTCTTCTTTCACAAAAGAAGAGAGTGAAGCTATTTCCACCTCAAAGTGTTTAGTTGATTTATTTTTTATTGTGATCAAGTGCGTCCACAAGGTTACCTAAGTACTTTGACCGGCACAATGAGGAATTAAGAGAACAATCCTTGTAGACTTCTGGGACACTGATGTTCTGTTGGTGAAGTTTACTAGTATTGAAAAGAAGTAGCGATCTTTCCTGTACCACCATGTGTTGATTGGTAAGCTCCTAGTTCAACACTTGTTGCACACTATCTTAACAGTAGGGGGAGATTTGTCATTCAATCCTTAGGGAAGTGTCTACTGAAGGCAAGACATCTACCATGCACGACTTATTCAATTACATCAAGGAAGAAGGGTAAGCAATGACTTAACATGTTTCTTCTTAATTCAGTTTTGAGTACTTCTGTTTGAACTTAAATCTGAATTGGCCCTTCTGATGCCATTTTACACAAAGCTGCACCTTATGGGTATGCATGTCTCTCTGCTATCGCTCTTCCATTACTGAAGAGTGACTTTTACAGCGGAAGCCATTAAACATTTTTAAGTGTTTATATAGGTTAGGACTTGGATTGATCAATGGTCATCCATAATCACCAGGAAACTTCTGATGCCATGTTACAGCACACTGCCAGGCATGTCCGAGGGGAAGATTAGCACTCTGTCCTTATTGCCCTCTTTACAGGCCTTCTACACTTTGGGGCTTTAGTCTAATCATCGTAAGTCTTTTCTTCCTACACATTTCACATCTATTTGTGATTTCTGGTTTTTATGTGATGCCTCTGGTGATGCTTAGATTTAGTTTATCATATCTTCACGGCTATTACCTTTTCAGCTTTTCTGATTCTTGAGAAATATTTACATCATATGATGATGTTTCCAAGATACAATGATTTACATAATTGCATTATTAGGTTACTAACCATATGAATTCCTTGGCTACGGATATGTGGGGAAAATATGGTTGAGTACTTGACTACACATTTCTCAAAACTCAATTCAATTAACAGACTGTTCCATTAATAGTTTCATGGAGTTGCATACGCGGTTTCGCTTGCTTTTCGACGTGAGTGAATTGAGGCTAGAGCTTGATTTTCGACATGAGTGAACTGAGGCTAGACCGTTGGATCACTCCTAGGAGATGTGTTACATAGAGAAATAGCAACCAAGGGGAAACCATTCAAGTAGGACGAAGGATGCATGCTTCTCTAGACGCCTAAGAGTTAGATTGACTGGTGGACACAAAATACTGAATGGGCAGATAATAAACAAGCAATATGTTGTTCTGCCCTAAGAGCTGGATCCTTGTGCTTACACATATGTCTTCTTGTCTACCCTAGGAGTTAGGACATGAGCATCATCTTGTTCTCTACCTGTTCTTTCTTGTGCTTGCACACATTTCTTCTTATCAGCAACCCTTTTGCTGTGCCAATTAGGCGATGTACAGAGGACCAGGCGCTAATTAATGAAGCCAAATTGTTTCCTCCACAAATATCACTATACTGAATTGATTATCCTCATTACTTTCCTGCTGCTGCAATCTGGAATCGACCATGTTAATTGTCAAACATATATATTATTTTTTGAATTAATCCTTGTAGATTTCTGTGTGGTTAACAAATTTGAATACGTAATGCTAGTACTAATGAATGTGTACAAAGTTGCAGCTGACTGAGAAGGCTTATATAAAGTTTGTTAACTGTATTCATCTAGCCATTTATTCATTAGATACTGACTTCTTTCACTAATGCACCGCCATGCAAACAGAGCTAATACTGTTGTGTTCTAAATTTTAATAGGAATTAGCTTTCTTCTTTCAGAACAGCTAGCCAGCGTGCACCTTTTGGAGTGAAGCCTGATATTGATAGTGATAGTTAAAGACTAAAACTACAACACACACATACACATGGATTTCTTTTAGTTAATATATATCTGCTGATACTTAGGTTGATTGTATCTTCATGTAATCATAGACTCATATACCTTTTCTGTATCTTGGGTAACGTTTACATCAGGCGATGACATGTCAAGGATATAACTATCATTTTCAAGTATGTGCCACGTAGGATAGATATAAAGCACCATACTTACCATACATGTAGTTTATTTTTCCTCTGTGAGTTGCTAGGTAAGGAATAATTGGAATAACTTAGCTTTACTACACAATCCTCAAACTAAATACACACTCTTCAATTCATCGTGTTTTTCAGGACAGCACACCATTTTTCTTCTCGTTTTTTTGACATGAGCAATTTTAGGTTTAATCCTCACAGGGATATGTATTACGTACCCACAGAGAGAGAAACTACAAGCATATAAAGGCTTCGCGCCAAGAGTTGGTATTCAAGAAAGGTAGAAGGATCCATTGCGAAGGTATTTTGTTTTTAGATATGAATTAATCAGTCTGGAATAGCCAATGGCATCCATAAGATATCGTCTTCTTTTTGACCATCTTTTTGTTTTGACCATTAGGGGTGTACTAGGAGCAGTAGCTGATCATGGATACATCTTTTTTTTCCTTAAACAAACTGTCCAGAAAGCAACCAATGTCGTGCCTATCTCGAGTTCATGGTTTTGTCTGCTTTTCTGCAGCTTTTCTGCTGCTGCAGTCTTTATCCGACATGGACATATCGATGATCATATAAATAAGTGTGAATAATTATTATCATTGTACTACTAGTAAACTGTTCCATGTGGTTAACAAATTCACAGGATTAGCAATTTCAGCACGTTAGTTCTTACGTACGTGCACAGGCTACAGAAAGTTTGTTGATTGTATCCATCTAAATCATTTATTGTTGCCGACTTAATATTCCCATCCCATTCATCAAATAGAGCTAGCTAGTACTATATTACTATTAGATTACTATTAGATGGATGTGCTTCACTTTCATTGGGAATTAGCTTCTACTTTAAAAGTATCTGGCTATCATGTACCTTTTTGGAGTGAGACATGACATTGACAGTGACTGTTATCACAAACTAGCAGAAAACTGCATGCTTAGAAAGCAAATAACTTGGGATCTCCCTGGCTTTCCTTATCTTATAATATTTTCTCATACCCGTACACCAAACATGTTACATGGATTTGTGACCTCTTGTTCTTTCACTTAATTTCTCTATTGATTTCTGAGGTTTATTGTAACTTAAGTTATTTCTTTGAGAAATGTTAGATCCCGATGCATTACACAGACGGAAACCACAAGCGGATAAAAGCCTCATACAAATGGATAGTATACTTGAGAAAAGATAGGATCCATTGCCCAAGAACATTTTTTTCCAGATATGGATTGGTCGGTCTGGAATAGCAAAAATGGCACCCATAAGATATCAAGAATATGGTGTTTGTTCTACCCTAGGATCTGGATCCTTTCTGGTGCATAGACACGTCTTGTTCTTCTCCACCTCTTTATTGTTACCATTAGGGATGTACTTGGAGCAGTAGATGATCAATGCCGTGCCTATCTCGAGTTCATGGTTTCATTTTTTTCCTTACACAAACAATCCAGAAAGCAGCCAATGCCGTGTCTATCTCGAGTTCATGGTTTTGGTTGCTTTCCTGCTACTGCAATCTTTATTCAACATGGACATATCAATGATCATATGATAAACAGTTCCGTGATGTTAACAAATACTTAACGAATTCGACATGTTAGTTCTTACGTACGTGCACACAGTTTCAGCCGATTGAGGACGGGCTATAGAAAGTTTGTTGATTGTATCCATCTAAGTTGCCGACTTAGTATTTCCCATCCCATCAGTTAATAGATATAGCTAATACTGTGGTACTATTAGATGCATGTGTTTTACTTTCATTGGGAATTAGCTTGTTCTCTAAACTAGCTGGTTAGCATGTACCTTTTCAGACTGAGATATCATACTGATAGTGGCTGTTATGAGAGACTAGGAGAAAACTGTATGCTTAGAAAGCATTTTACTTTGGGGTTTCCCTGGCTTCTTTATCTGACCACATTTTCTCGTGCATGCGCATCAAACATGTTAAAATGTATTTGTGACCATTGGTTCATTTACTTAATTTCTCCAGTGATGCTGAGGTTTATTGTAACTCCAGTTGTTTCTTTACAAAAGGTTTACGCTATGTGATGCCATAAGATTTTAAAATCTGCACACCTGTGATGGAATAATTGCATCGTGCATAACATGCACATTGATTTTTTCCATCGGAAAGCTGCTAGGTTAATGATGTGTGGGAAAAATAAATTTGACCAAAGTCCATACTCTTAAATTGGTTGTGTTTTTACAGGGTTCCATATGGGTGTGCAAATATAAGGTTGGATGCTTGGGGGAGATGTGCGCGCTGACAAAAAGGAGCAACTAAAGCCTATCAACGAGAGAAGATATTCCATAAAGGAAGATCAGTTGCCAATATAGCTTCTTTCCATTCCAGCTTGATTGGTCGGTCTGGAAGAGCCAATCGTGACAATATAACACCAAGAATATGTTCTTATGCTTACACGCAAGTCTTCTTGTCCAGCTTACAAGGGAGAAAGACCTGGCTAATTAAACCATCATGTGCCGTGCCTACCCTGGATGATATTTCCGTTGCTTCCCTACCGTTGCAATGTTTGGCCGATCCGTACAAAAAAGTACTAGGTAAATGTGAACATGTATATAGCTTTATTGTTGTACCATTAATTAACTAATTGCTCCCGCTGTTTTAAAATAATTAAAGTTTTTGATTTGTCCAAAGTAACTTCTCTAAGTTTGACCAAATTTATAGGAAAATGGGTTAATATTAAAAATGTTAAATCTACATAGTACAACAATGCATTGTATGATGAATCTAATAAAATAAAATTAGTGTTCTAGATGCTGATATTTTTTTCTATAAACGTGGTTGAATTAAGTAATTTGACTAGAACAAACCTAAAACTTCAATTATTTTAGAGCGGAGGGAGTAAGTATCAAATAACATTTCATGTGGCTAAGAAATTCTTTGAATGAACTCTTAGGGCTCGTTTGGCATCCATCATTTCATTTCATTTGGTATAAATAAAATAAAATGACATGATGATATCAATTTATTTGGCAATGCCACTGAAATGACAGGGTACCACAAAGGTATTAAGATTAGGCATGGGATGAAAATCATGGAATTCAAAATGAATTCCGTAACCAATTCCGTGGCAGCCAAACAAGTAATTTCTGGAATCACAAATGAATTCCTTGATTCCAGCCTCAAATGATGGGAGCCAAATGAGCCCTTAATGTTATCTACCACTCCCTCTGTTTGCAAGTTATAAGATGTTTTAGCAGTTCAATTTGAACTGCCAAATTGTCTTATATTGAAAGAACTGAGGTAGCAGTTCCTTGTAGAAGTACATAAAGTATCAGCGATCGAGGAGGTGCCACGGAACGGAAATGTTGTTGATTGCGTGATGAATTCCTTAAGATTTCCTGTCCAATCTGTCATTAAAACTAGTACTAGTGTTATACGCTAAGTATAGCCTATAGGTGCATCCGTGGTGTTGTTCATTTGACAGTTGCTTTGCTTTTCTGAGCTAGCTAAGCATGTACAGGATGCAGTGAATGTTGATAATGATGGTTACCAGAAGAAAACTAGGTGTACATTAACTTTAGAGTGAATTTCACTTTTTACCCCTTAATTATACATTTGTGACACTAATTATCCTATCTAGTCAAAATTTGTCTAGAATACCTCTTATAGAAGCTTTGGATCATCTCTTTTTTATGTGTTTGTTGTGTAAGGCATGAGTGATGACTGGAGTTTGAAAATATCAAAATGATGCTAATAAATTGAACAACTCGATATGAGAGCCATGATTGTCGATGGCGAGCTCCGATCATTATACATTTTGTTACGCCACATTGACATAACATGCCGGTTCTATCTAACAAAAAAATATTAAACTAGAATAAAATCGTGTTTAAAGTTTCCTAATTGAGACATTTATGTAAAAGTTTCACTAAATAGGGTAAAAGGTGGAATTCACTCTTAACTTTAACTTGAGGTGTACTTTGCTTTTTCTTCTGAGAACATTGTGTCTTCACAATATGGGATGTTATTACTTAGAAAAATTGCTATAAATCTGGGTTTTTTTCTTAAGGGTGTATTTAACGTGATCATCAACTTGTGTGAGCTCCGGTTGGTCGGAGACAATCACGAAATTCTTCTCTGACCAACCGGCGCTCTCAAGAGTTGATGAACCACGATGAATGCGGATTTTAGCAACGGCAGTTTTGGCCACCACAACCAGAAGATTGAGTTTTGACACCATGGTTTGGCGCAACGCACGAGGTCGACCTCAAGGTTTTTATGGACACGGATCGTGTGACGTTCCTATCCTTGT
Organism: Dactylis glomerata; assembly: GCA_007115705.1. Classification (NCBI taxonomy): domain Eukaryota; kingdom Viridiplantae; phylum Streptophyta; class Magnoliopsida; order Poales; family Poaceae; genus Dactylis; species Dactylis glomerata. The sequence continues at coordinate 1,364,045 of QXEO01000220.1, forward strand.
CGTGCCCTGATTTTCCGCCACTGACATGGGGGCTCCACTCCTGGTGGGCCCTACCTGTCAGCAACTCAAAAAGCAGGGTAGGGAACGTCAGGGGATCCTCGTCCCTAAACCCCTGGAGATGCCATGAGAACATCCAGCGCGAGCGGCCCTTTTGGGAGGATGTAGACAAATCATAGACGGTGACAGCATTGGTCGAGGCCACATATGTATGTGGAGTTGCATGCTCCCTACAGTGCAGATTTATACGTATGCGGTTGGCCTCGACTTTGTCTGATGTATGTACGACGTTGGAGATGTCCTACGAACGCTTGCCGCTAGTGGACCTACCCAACAGCCTTTTGGGATCCGAGGAGGAAATCTATTGTGATAACATTGGTAGAGACGCATGTGGAGTCGCATGATCCTACCACTGAAAATGTATGTGGTTCACGTCGTGCCGCTTCGCATTGCCGTACATCAGGAACGGGAAATTTTATATTGTCAATGGGAGGCAGTACAGCTGCCTGTACGGGTGCTGAAATCCATGGCGACTAAGTAACAACTACATCCACACTTCCACAGTATATAATGTGTTTTCTCATGTTCTAATAGAAAACACCCTTGGGGAATGCATGATTTGTATAGATGCATGTAGAGCTCAAATTATCGGCGCAATATATTGGGAGACAAAATCGCCAAACCCACTTTGAAAGTTTGCATGTAGCTAAAGGGACGGGGTATCCCTTTTTGATAAATGGTACTGTAATAATATATTAGTATTGATAAAATATAAGTATACCCAGTCATACGGTACGTCCTCCGGACATCACCTCGACGAGAGCTTCCGTTCAAAAAAAAAAAGACGAGAGCTAGAGCCAAAACGATACAAGCCGGGGTCAATTCATTCCCTAACCCCATCCCTTGCTATGTGCAAATTTACCTCAGTAAATGGCTTGCTACCTCATTCATACGCTAAATGTTCTAAGATATGAACTCAAGACCACCTGACAATCACAGATGGATCACGAAGCCGAAGTGAGAGAAGTGGAAAAGAAAAAGGACAAAGTAGATTTCACTATGGAGCCCAGATGATCCAGGCCTTTAGCAACCATGATATGGCGCAAGTCTCTAGAATTCCCGTCACCAGATCTTATGGTGCACATCCAACCCACGTCCGGGCGACCTTGAAGATGGCGCGGGTGACAGCAATTCCTATGCTCCACCCAGGTCGGAGCGTATGGCGCGCCGCACACCCCTTGCGGGTGTGGGTCGGCCCATTAACGCTGAACTGGGGGAGGAACATAGGGACACGAATAAAACGAAGGAAGAAGAAGATGGGGGAAGAAGAAGAGGGCGCCACCTCGCCGGAGACAGAGACGACGTGGCCGGCTGCGGCATCACCGGCGAGGAGAGGCTGGGACCTCACCAGAGATGGAGGCGACGCGGCTGGCCACGGCGTCTTCAGCGGAGATGAGGCCAAAAACCTTTGGGTTTCGGGTGGGGTGCAGGTGCGGTGCTCTGACTACTTAGGGTTAGACATGGTCGTCCGGCAACCTCGCCAGAGTTGGAGAAGGACGGAGGAGTTAGAGGGGGGCCGGGGGCGGTGGAGCATTGGTGGTTGGAGGAAGGCGAGGCGGCGAGGCGGGGGTGCTGCTTAGGAAGAAGAAAACTTGGGCGGAGGCGACGGCAGCATGCGGCGCGAGGAAGAAGAAAGCGAGGCGGAGGCAGGTCAACATGTGTGCGGACGCGTGGTGGGCCGGCCCAAGAGGGTGTGCGGCGCCTCGTCCGCACCACCCAGTTTGGCGTATAGGCGCCCCCCGGGTGACGCAACTCTGTGAAACCCCGAGATGAAAAGCCTAGACATCAGAGCCTGGAACTTCCAACCTTTGGCTCGGATGCTCTCGCTCTAACGGGTTGTGACCCTTGTCTTCATCAACTCGCATACTCTCCTTCATCCGGCCCCTTGCCCGCATGTAGTAACAGGCTGCGACAAGAGAGCACAATCGAGAACGATGTTCCAACTTGAGGCGGGCATGATCGTCATCATCTAGTTCAAGTGGAATATGAACAATACAAACGCATTATCTTAATAGGTTTTCGATTTTACTGGCCTCAAGTTGGTTGTTGCGAGGCATGATTATAAGATCGAGAGTCGTAGTGTCAGGGGGCTATCAAGTGAGTAGCTTAACCGTATCGTTCTTGGAAAACTCAAACCTTTGCAGACACCATCTTTCTTAGTATTTATTTATATCTAATCCTTGCGAGGTTTAATAACTACTAGTGCTTATCTTCAATATAATCTCAAGTTCATCAAATCGGAGTTCCATTATATTGGAGGTTTTGCTAGTTCATCTTTTGTAGAGAGGTCAAATATTTAATCTTGTTGTTTATCCTCATTTGTTGTACTATGATTTTTCTCTACATGATCTTCTAGATCTTGTAGTTATCTTCAAAACGAGCTCAAGTTCATCAAAATCGAAGTCCGAATGCTCAAGTTATGAAATTTTTGGTTAGTCTTTTTGCTAGCTGGGTACAAGTTTCGGGGATCCTTTCCCAGAAGTTTGGGGAGTGGAGGGTGGGGGTAGGCGTGTCTAGTATCTAGAGGGTTGCACAATGGGCACCCTAGTTACCTGGATGACTTGGGAAGTTCCAACCCTCGTGTTTCTAGGCTGCAACTGTTGGATTTAGGGGGCATATCTAAGGGCATCTCCAACGGGCCGACCCAAACAGACAAGGCATATCGGAAGTGGTCTAACCGAACATCCAAACACAAAAAATTTTCCCCAATGCAGTGACCCAAATAGACAGCGGGGGCAGACCGACACATTCCTGGCCCATATGTGGGCGAGAAATGCGGTAGGGCAGGGTAACGACCATGGTGGTTGGCTGTCTGCGTGCGTTCGCGCTAGGCTTGCTTGTCAGTGAACCAAAAAGGGCCACAGGGATGCTACACCAAAAGGGGCCGGCGACCATCTATACTTTACTCGCCGTCTTTGTGCTGCCATCCTTGGCCGCTGTTGCATCTCATATGCATTCACTTTTTCTATCACTTTGCTTGATGTTTGTCCAAAATTGAACTAACACTTGGATAAAAACTGCAGGAACTTACGCTATTTTTAACAGAAAAACCTCTTTCTATCTTTTTCATGCAGGAAACTTCTGAAATAAATTCGGAGAAAAAATTACAGAAGTTTTCATGGAAAAGAAGGACTTTGAGCAGAAGATGGAAACCAGGGGGCCCACGAGGTGCCAAAGAGGATGCAACATGCGGGCTCACCTTCTGGCCACATGGTGCAGGATCATTTGGACCTCGTGGCCCCTCTCGACGAGTCCTTTTGCGAGCCTCCTTATATACGGGAAAAAACCTTAACCACGAAGCACATAGATTTTTGCAAATCAGAGCGCAGTCACCATCAAAACACAAGGATTTCGAGACCAGATTGGTCTCCCTCTTCACTCCGGGGAATGGGATTTATTTGCCTTCATCATCACCATAGACTCCACGACGATCTCCACCGCCATGACTTCATCTCTCCCACCATGATGTGTGAGTAATCCTTTGTAGGCACATGGGGTGAGAGCAATTGGATGAGATTAGTCATGTAATAATGCATAGCATCTAAATTTTTTGACGCTTGTTCTGAAGATATTCATGTATGATTGTTATTGCACCATTGCTATGCTTAATGCTTGTTACTAGGGTCCGAGTAGCATGATATTTGGTACTGGAGCTTTATTGCTTCCTCATATATATTGGTTTTGTATTGATCTGTGAGGTGTTTTACCTGCTTCGGTGTAAGTCTTGCGATCCTAAGTTGATAGGTGGGGAGAACGGAAGATGTTATGTTGTAGTTTGAGGATTTTGTGATCTTGGAGTGGTAATGATTTGTTCCGGATGACTTGGTAAATGCTATCCGTAATTGCCTATTTCCTTGATGGCCCCGATGAAATGGGAGGGCAGGACAAAAGATGTTGTGCATGTTCTTTTGTAAGCATGCACAACTATATTCGATTGCATGCCTACTGTCAACTGAGTTAGTACCAAGTGTTTGCTGCATCTTATTACATGTTATTATATGAATGATCTCATCCATGCAATGTCCACGTGATACCCCGTACCTACGCTTGTATCCTCTAAAACTTTCACTACAAACTTTTCCGATGAAAACAGGAATTCTGTTGCTGCTGTTTAGTTTTGTTTACTATGTTTTTACAACTGCTACTCATCACAACTTTGCTACTTTGAAAATATTGAATCACAGGTGTGGTTGAGAATGACATCTCAATTGCTAAAGTCTTATTGATATTCTCGTGCTGTCATCGTGTCGAACTATAAATTTTGGTAATACTTCCCAATGAAGATTTCAGCGATCCCTACACTTGTGGGTATCAACCACCAGTCCTCAACATGGCAGCGTCGCCCTAGCCGGCCTCGCCCTTGTCGTCGTCCTGACGTGTGCGTGAGGCCTGGCGGCGAGCCAGATGGATGTGGTGGCAACGCTTGTTCGCGAGATCATAGCACTCGCGGCTACGCCTCGCCCCCGCCATGTCCTCATCCTAGCGCACCCGGTCCCTGGCCATCTCCACCTGCATTGCCTCCGTTGCCGCCTCCTCCTTGACCTCCTCTGCTCACGCTGATACGTCTCAAACGTATCTATAATTTTTGATGCTCCATGCTTGTTTTTACACCATTTGCCTATTGTTTCGTTACACTTAGTGGCACTTTTATACATTTTCCGGAACTAACCTATTAACGAAGTGCCACAGTGCCAGTTTCCTGTTTTCTGCTATTTTTGTGTTTCAGAAGTGATACACATGAAATATTCTCGGAATTGGACGAAACAAGTTCCTGAAGTCATATTTCACGGGGAAGCTCCCAAACATCCGAAGACCTGACGGAGAGGGGCCACGTGGGCCCCAGACACAGGGGCGGCGCGGCCACCCCCCTGGCCGCGCCAGCCCCGTGTGAGGGGGCGTGGGACCCCCTCTGACATCGTCCTTTCGCCTATATATATACCCCCTGACAATAAAAACCTAAGGCCCCGATCAGTTTTCCAGAATACATCGCGATCCGCCGCCGCCGTCGACCCGAAGATCGGGAGGGTCCAGAAGCTCTTCCCGGCACCCTGCCGGAGAGGGGAATCGCCACCGGAGGTCTTCTTCATCGCCATGCTTGCCTCCGGAGCGATGAGTGAGTAGTCTACCTTGGACTATGGGTCCATAGCAGTAGCTAGATGGTTGTCTTCTCCACTATGTGCTTCATGTTTAGATCTCATGAGCTGCCCTACATGATTGAGATCACCGTTATGTAATACTATGATGTTGGTTTGTTGGGATCCGATGAATATTGGTGTTTATGATTAAGTTGCTGTACTGAATTATATCTTTTGTTATCTCTATGTTGTTTATGATCTTGCATGCTCTCCGTTGTTAGTAGCTATCTTGGCCGAGTAGTTGCTAGTGACTCCAAGAGGGGGTATTTATGCTCGATAGTGGGTTCATGTCTCTATTTCACCTGGGGGAGTGACAGAAATCTCTAAGGTGGTAGATGTGCTGTTGCTACTAGGGAGAAAACAACATTCATATGCTCAAGGGCATATGCTTTGTTTACATTACACACTTTGCTTAATGCAATTATCTGTTGTTCGCAACTTAATACTTTTGGGGTGTTCGGATGATATCCCCGAGGGTGGATTATTAGTCATAGATGCAGTTGGATGGCGGTCTATGTATTTTGTTGTAATGCCCAGAGTAAATCTCATAGTGATCTTCTTGACATATCACGTTATCTTTATTCTATCAATTGCCCAACTGTAATTTGTTTACCCAGCATGTTATTTATCTATGGAGAGACACCACTAGTGAACTGTGGACCCCGGTCCTATTTTAATCATATTGCAATCACCTGTTTACTTTTCCCGCATTGTTTACTTTACTCGCATATTACTACTGTTTTCCACTCGATACACTCATAACCTTTGTTTCAAGCAAACCGGTGAGATTGACAACCTCATCGCTAGTTGGGGACAAAGTATTTGTTTGTGTGTGTACAGGTTCCACAAACACCTTCAGTCGTCATCGTCTCTCTTCTCCTGATCGATAAACCTTGGTTTCTTAACTGAGGGAAAACTAGCCGCTACACTCATCATACCTTCCTCTTGGGGTTCCCAACGGGCTGGTCATCACCACGCACAAGGACATACTGCTCCCACGTCAACTAAACGCCACAGTCTTTTCTGGCGCCATCACACGAGTAGCAGCTTCTTTTCTAGTGCCGTTGCCGGGGAAGAGAGAAGACTTCTGCGAGGGGAGTTCTTCGCGCACACATACTTTACTTTGTTATTTGTTTTGCTTTACTTTATTTTATTTTACCTGCATTGCTTTTTATATCAAAAACCCAAAAAAATTAGAATCCTTGGTAGTTGTTATTTCTTTACTTTAGTTTATCATGTCGTTTCCTAAGTTCGTTCTGGAGGACCTCTCAGTAGGTAGTGGTTCGATTATTGGCAAAAGTAACATTGAGGAGTTCTTTAATCACATTAGTATGCATGATGAAGATGAGGAAAAGTCTTGGGTTGAGCTTGCTCCTAGTATTGAAGTTGCTTCTATTTATTTAATTGACATATTGGAAACTAGGTTTGCTAGTCTTAATCCTTTTATGCAATACATGTTCCTTAAGCTTCATGAAATTGAGGACCCCGAAAAGAAAGCTTTTATCTTGGAAACTTTGCGTTTAGAATTTAAGGATGTCGTTATTGAAGCTAGGAAGGTTCTTAAACGTTTTAATAAACTCGGTTCACCTATAACGGTTATTGATACACATGATGGGGAGGCCGAGATACCTATACCTTGCAAGCTTTTGGGATTGAATGATGCTTTCGAAAACAATTTTGCCTGGATTTGTCCTGAAAATCTTTTTGATGAGAATAGTGTACCAAAGCATGATCACCAAGGGTCTTCAAAAACTTATGTGGATGAAATACAATGCCTTATTGATAAGACCTCTTCTGTTGATCTTAATGCTTCATCTATTGATAATACTTGATTCGCAATTTTCTGCGCCTAGCTCAAAGGCGTTAAAGAAAAGCACTCTTGGGAGATAACCCATTGTTTACTTTTCAGTACTTTTTCTTTTATTTGAGTCTTGGAAGTCATTACTACTGTAATGACCGCTCCTTATTTTGTTTATTTCGTTTTTGTGCCAAGAGAAGCCTCTAATTTGAGCGAGGTAAAGATTTGGGGTTATTGCTGTCCTGAAACTGTTTTCGGTGCTGCACCGTAAAAATTCGTGAAAATTCTATGTTTATCTTTTGGACCTGCGATTTCTTGTGCATATGCCCCAGGTTATATCCAAACTTTTCTTAGTTGAACACTTTTTGATTTGAGCAACAGAAAATCCCTCAAAAATTCGTCCATTATCAGCTGTCCAGTTTTGACAGATTTCTGCCAATATTTGTTTTTGCCACTTTATCGCTTTCTTTTGAGTTCTTTTTTATCATGGAACTCTTGTGGAAGTTGCTACAGTAGTATATACTTTATATGTGGTGGTTTTGGGTTGAAACCTGAAGCTAAAAGAGGTTGAATATATTTTATGCTTACACTAATGTTGCTAATAGAATTGTGTTTAGTTTTGTATGAAGGAAGTTTTCAAGTGTAGGGATTGGAGAATGATGAGATGAGTTGAAGAATGGACAAAAGCTCAAGCTTGGGGATGCCCATGCATCACCCCAAGAAATATCCAAGAAGTACAAGCGTCAAAGCTTGGGGATGCCCCCGAGGCACCCCTTCTTCATCGGCAAAAATCAGGTCACCTTTCAAAACACTATATTTTTATTGCTTCATGCACTATGTGTTTTTCTTGGAGCGTCAGTTGTTTTAGTTTTCTTAGTTGGTTTAGTTTGTTTGTTTGCTGCAATAAATGGTTGGACCCAAACAAATTTCCTTTGGAGGAGATGTACTCGTTTTCATTTGCAAAGAACGCTCTAGTTTTCACTCTTATTAAAAATCGAGCGTTCATCTTTTTCTGCTACTGCTTTTGGTTTTCGTTTTTGCCTTGATATGCGTTCAGATCTTGTCATATCTTTTCATCAAGGTGTATTTTTGCCTCTGAACTTTATTGGTTTTCATCAAAAGAGGTGTCTTTAAAAATTTCAAATGGTGTTGGAAAAGAGAAAAAGCTTTGTGCAAAATAGTGGTACAAGAAGGAGCTTGTGTAGACTGCGGCTTAGGCTTTTTCATGTCATGCTTGATGTCTTTTTGATAGTATGCTTAGTGGTTTTGCTGTAGCATGACTTGTCTCAAATAACTAAGATTGCTTAATGAGCCTTTGAAAAAATCATGCGTTGTTTTTATTATATGGAAGCATTATTTTGGTTTTCTCCTTGATGCTTTATTTGGGTTGACTTGGCGCATGCTCACACATGTTAGACTCTTCCAAAGTCGCCATTAGCCTTCATGATCATTTAGTTTTTGACTTTTGATGCCATCATATGCTTCTTTTAATGTCGCTTTGTCGCTTTGCATGATTATGGCCATTACTGCTCTCTTAGTTGGTCGCTCCCAGTCTTTTGCTAGCCCTCGCCTTGTATTGAGTATGAGCTCTACTCGTGCATCCAACTCCTAAAAGCCAAGTTTGCCATTGTGTCCACTATAAATTCCTATGCATGGTATTTGTAAGCCATTCCAAAGTAAAATTTTCGTGTGCTACCTTTCAAAAACCTTCAAAATACTTCTCGTTTTGTGACACTGTTTTTAGCTCATGGGGACGTAGTGGTCGGATTTGCTATCTTCCATATTGTTTATTCCAAAAAGAAAAAAAAGGGAAAAAGGAAAGAAAAAAAGGCACTCCTCCAAAGAATGTGAATGTTGGTGGGCACCCGATGGAATCGGTTAGCCATGGTATGTGAAAGGAAAGGTGGGGAGGAGTGCCAAGTTTTATAAAAAGAGCACGAAGTGCCAATCTCTCTCTCAAAAACTTGCTTTATTTTTGTATGGAAGATAGTAAGAACCCCATTGCCAGTCGTTGACAAAGACAACCACCTCTCAAAAATCAAGTTTTATCTCTGTTTTACAAATGAAAAGCTCTAGCACATGTTTAAATCACTGCTTCCCTCTGCGAAGGGCCTTTCTTTTACTTTTATGTTGAGTCACCACCTTCTTTCTTTATGCACCATTAAGAGAGCATAGTTGTCATTCTTAGTGTGATATGCATTGTCCCAAAGTTCATTGATTGATTCATATTGTTGGTTTCACTTGTTCTTAAGTTATTTGTATCTAGTCGCCCTCTTAAACTTTGAGGTGTCCTATGCATTTATGTTTTGCTCTCTTTGAAGGACAAGCTGAAAACCTTTTGTATGTTTTTCCTTATGATTTGAACACACATTTGACTTTCATTGTTTCATTATCATGATCTTTTGTTTGTGTTCATTTGCATGTTTACAACATGGTTGCTAAGTTCTTATTGTCATGATTATATCTTTCATGCCCATGTTTTAAGTTCTATTGATCCCAGCTCACCAATGCTTACATATATGATCAAGATTGTGTAGGTGCATGTCACCTCAAAAATTATTCTTTTGTTATCACTTACCTACTCGAGGACGAGCAGGAGTTAAGCTTGGGGATGCTTGATACGTCTCAAACGTATCTATAATTTTTGATGCTCCATGCTTGTTTTTACACCATTTGCCTATTGTTTCGTTACACTTAGTGACACTTTTATACATTTTCCGGAACTAACCTATTAACGAAGTGCCACAGTGCCAGTTTCCTGTTTTCTGCTGTTTTTGTGTTTCAGAAGTGATACACAGGAAATATTCTCGGAATTGGACGAAACAAGTTCCTGAAGTCATATTTCACGGGGAAGCTCCCAAACATCCGAAGACCTGACGGAGAGGGGCCACGTGGGCCCCAGACACAGGGGCGGCGCGGCCACCCCCCTGGCCGCGCCAGCCCCGTGTAAGGGGGCGTGGGACCCCCTCTGACATCGTCCTTTCGCCTATATATACCCCATGACAAGAAAAACCTAAGGCCCCGATCAGTTTTCCAGAATACATCGCGATCCGCCGCCGCCGTCGACCCGAAGATCGGGAGGGTCCAGAAGCTCTTCCCGGCACCCTGCCGGAGAGGGGAATCGCCACCGGAGGTCTTCTTCATCGCCATGCTTGCCTCCGGAGCGATGAGTGAGTAGTCTACCTTGGACTATGGGTCCATAGCAGTAGCTAGATGGTTGTCTTCTCCACTATGTGCTTCATGTTTAGATCTCATGAGCTGCCCTACATGATTGAGATCACCGTTATGTAATACTATGATGTTGGTTTGTTGGGATCCGATGAATATTGGTGTTTATGATTAAGTTGCTGTACTGAATTATATCTTTTGTTATCTCTATGTTGTTTATGATCTTGCATGCTCTCCGTTGTTAGTAGCTATCTTGGCCGAGTAGTTGCTAGTGACTCCAAGAGGGGGTATTTATGCTCGATAGTGGGTTCATGTCTCTATTTCACCCGGGGGAGTGACAGAAACCTCTAAGGTGGTAGATGTGATGTTGCTACTAGGGAGAAAACAACATTCATATGCTCAAGGGCATATGCTTTGTTTACATTACACACTTTGCTTAATGCAATTATCTGTTGTTCGCAACTTAATACTTTTGGGGTGTTCGGATGATATCCCCGAGGGTGGATTATTAGTCATAGATGCAGTTGGATGGCGGTCTATGTATTTTGTTGTAATGCCCAGAGTAAATCTCATAGTGATCTTCTTGACATATCACGTTATCTTTATTCTATCAATTGCCCAACTGTAATTTGTTTACCCAGCATGTTATTTATCTATGGAGAGACACCACTAGTGAACTGTGGACCCCAGTCCTATTTTAATCATATTGCAATCACCTGTTTACTTTTCGCGCACTATTTACTTTACTCGCATATTACTACTGTTTTCCACTCGATACACTCATAACCTTTGTTTCAAGCAAACCGGTGAGATTGACAACCTCATCGCTAGTTGGGGACAAAGTATTTGTTTGTGTGTGTGCAGGTTCCACAAACACCTTCAGTCGTCATCATCTCTCTTCTCCTGATCGATAAACCTTGGTTTCTTAACTGAGCAAAAACTAGCCGCTACACTCATCATACCTTCCTCTTGGGGTTCCCAACGGGCTGGTCATCACCACGCACAAGGACATACTGCTCCCACGTCAACTAAACGCCATAGTCTTTTCTGGCGCCATCACACGAGTAGCACACGCCACCTCCTAGGCTGCCACAGGCGCCGCTTTCTGACCCTCCACACGTTCCTCCTCCTGACTTGCCACCACCTTCACCATGAGCATGGCTGTCAGAGTATCCCGCTCGTCCGCCATGAACTGGCGGTTCTCCTCCTCGCGGTGGGTGGTCTCAAAAGACATGACCAGAGCCACCTACTTTTCGATGTCACCAACACGTCCATGTTGTTGTTGTCGCTGAAGAGGGCCTCGATGTCATCGTAGTCACCGTCCTTCTACTCTGTATCCTGTGGCAAGACCATGTCGACCACGTATGCCTCCGCCATTTCTGTGTTGCTGGTTGAGGCAACAAGTTCATAGGCGGCGAGTGATACGTTGCAAACGTATCTATAATTTTTGATGCTCCATGCTTGTTTTACACTAATTGCTTTATGTTTTGTTTACACTTTGTGGCATTTTTATGAATTTTCTGGAACTAACCTATTAACAAGATGCCACAGTGCCAGTTCCTGTTTTCTGCTGTTTTTGTATTTCAGAAAAGTTATACAGGAAATATTCTTGGAATTGGATGAAACAAAAGCTGAAGTTCCAATTTATCTGACACGAAGACGGAGTTCAAAGGAGAGATGGAGAAGAGCTAGGAGGCAGCCACACCATGGGGTGGCGTGGCCCCACCCCTGGCTGCGCCAGGCCCTGGTGTGGGCCCCCCAGGCGGCCTCTGACATCGCCCTTCCGCCTATAAATTCACTTCATCGGGAAAACCCTAAGGGCCCAAATATCTATCCACAAAAAGTACTGTAAGCCATCGCCATCGTCAACCCGAGTTCGGGAGGGTCGAGAAGCTCTTCTCGGCACCCTGCCGGAGAGGGGAATCATTACCGGAGGCCTTCTTCATCGCCATGCCTGCCTCCGGAGTGATGCATGAGTAGTTCACCTTGGACTATGGCTCCATAGCAGTAGCTAGGTAGTTGTCTTCTCCTCCATGTGCCTCTATGTTTATATCTTGTGAGCTGCCTACATGATCAAAATCATCTTTATGTAATTCTACATGTTGTGTTTGTTAGGATCCGATGAATATTGAGTACTATGTCAAGTTGATTGTTGATTTATCATGTCTATGTTATTTGTGATCTTGCATGCTATCCGTTGCTAGTAGATACTTTGGCCAAGTAGATGCTTATAACTCCAAGAGGGAGTATTTATGCTCGATAGTGGGTTCATGCCTCTAGTAATCTGGGAGAGTAACAGTAACTTCTAAGGTTGTAGATGTGGTGTTGCTACTAGGGAGAAAACAACAATCTTTTGTTCAAGGATAATTGTATTGTTTACATTACACACTTTGCTTAAGGCGATAATCTATTGCTTGCAACTTAATACCCAAAGGTTGTTCGGATGATATCCTGCGGGTGGATTATTAGTCATAGATGTAGTTGGATTACGGTCTATGTATTATGTTGTAATGCCCAAATGAATCTCATAGTGATCTTCATGACATGTACATGCATTGTTATGCATTCTCTATTTTATCAATTTCCCAATTGCAATTTATTTATCTAGCATGTTATATCTTTATGTAGAGACACCTCTAGTGAACTGTGGACCCCGGTCCATTCTTTTACATTTATATTACCATCTATTGCAAGCACTGTTTACTTTTCGCAAGTATTATTTTACTTCACCGCAAACAAACATCTCTTTCCACACTGTACATTTAATCCTTTGTTTTCAGCAAACCAGTGAGATTGACAACCTCACTGTAAGTTAGGGCAAAGTTTTTAGGTTGTGTTGTGTGTAGGTTCCACGTTGCTGCTGGCGCCGACACCACGCCATCAACTGTCCTTTGGCGCCAGCTAGCAACAACCTTCAGAAGTGATTTCTTTCTCCTACTGGTCGATTAAACTTTGGTTTCATACTGAGGAAAAACTTACTGCTGTGCTCATCATACCTTCCTCTTGGGGTTTCCCAACGGGTCCTTTGAGACATCAAGACTGTTTTCTGGCGCCGTTGCCGAGGAGAAAGAGGATTTCTGCAAAGGGAGTCTCTCACTTCCAATCTTTTTACTTTGTTATTGTTTTGCTTAGTTTCTTTACTTTATCTTGTTTACTTCTTTTTATCAAAAATAAAAAAAATTAGTTCCTTCTATAGTTGTTATTTTTGTTGGTCTATTTTAGTATTGCTAAAATGAGTATTCCAGAAGTTGAGGTTCGTTCCTTTAAGCAACAAGGTGGAGATAGTTTGAAAGATGCTTGGTATAGAATAAGTAATGCCCATCATAGATGTACAAAAAAATATTCTACCATGATCCTTCTTAGGAATTTTTATGTTGGTATATCTAGCTGAATAGGTATGTTCTTGATACTCTCACAGGGGTAATTTTCTGGGTGCTCCTGCTTTGGAAGCATGCAATTTAATTGAAAGTTTAGTAGGAGTACCACCTATTAATGTCGTTAAAACTGAGATCACTTTGGAACAAGTTATAAAAAATTTGATCTCTATAGAGAAAAGTTTGCCAAATCTCCTTGATAACGCTAGCCAGTTTAATGAATCAATAGAAAGTATCAATAAAAGAATCACTGATCTAGAGGCTAGCACTATCCATGATAATCAAAACCTTAGGATTGGTAAATTAGAGGAGTCTATAGAAACTTTAAGTTCAATTTTCTCTTCTCTTAAGTTTAAGAAGGAGAAAGCTTTTGTGGGAAAAGAGAAAAAAATTATGTATGTTCCTAAGGTGTCTATACCAAAACCACAGAATGTGCTTAAAATTGGTAAAACTTTTAGTGCAACTAAGAGTGATCTACATATTGAGTCATCTTCAGGGGTATCTAAAGTACCTATTGTGACAAGCCGTGTTTTAGAGGAAGTTGTTTATGTTGATGCTTCTTCACTTGAAAATACTTGATTCTTACTTTCCGCGCCTAGCTCAAAGACGTTAAAGAAAAGCACTCTTGGGAGATAACCCATGTTTTCCTTCAGTAATTTTTCTTTTGTTGAGTCTTGGAAGTTGTTACTACTGTAACGACCTCTCCTTATCCTTTTTATTTCGTTTTTGTGCCAAGAATAGCCTTTAATAGGAAGAAGATAAGATTTTGGGAAGTTGTTGTCCCGAAACAGATTTCTGCGCTTCGCTGTAAAAATTCTTGAAAAATCCCAGAACGTCGTATTGATCTGCAATTTTATGTGCACATGCCCCAGGTTATTATCTAACTTTCGTTAGCTTTTCACATTTCAATTTGAGCAATAGACAATTTTCAAAAAAATTGATCTTTACCTGCTATTCTGTTTTGACAGATTTCTGCCACTATTTGCATTTGCCTCTTGATCTCTTTCTTTTTTAGTTCTTTTGATCGGAAGAGCTTTTAGAAAAAGTTGCTACAGTAGCTAATGTTTTAATATTGTACTTGAGTTAAAACTGAACCAAAAGTGGATCTACTATCTTCATACACTAATGTTGCTAATGGGAATTGTGTGAAGTTTTGTATGAAGGAAGTTTTCAAGTGTAGGGAAAGGAGAATGATGAGATGAGATGAAGAATGGACAAAAACTCAAGCTTGGGGATGCCCATGTCACCCCAAGAAATATCCAAGAAGTACAAGCGTCAAAGCTTGGGGATGCCCAAGGCACCCCCTTCTTCATCAACAAAAATATCAAGTCATCTTTCAAGACACTATATTTTTATTGCTTCATATGCTATGTGTTTTTCTTGGAGTGTCTTTATTTTTGCTTTTATTTTTATTTTATTTTATTTGTTGTAATAAATGGTTGGACCCCAGCATATTTTTTTGGAGAAGACACACTCCATTCTCATTGCCTAGAACACTCTAGTTTTCACTCTTATCGTTCTCCGAGTGTTCTCTTTTGCTAGTACTACATTTAGCTTTTCTTTTTCACCTTTATTTTTGTTCAGAACTTGTTAGTTCTTTGTAGTTAGGTGTGTTTAGACCTCTGGTCTTTGTTGATTATTATCTTTGAGAGTTGTTTCAAATAGGTTGATTGGTGTTGGAAAAGAGTAAAATGTTTCATGCTTATAGTGTTGCAAAAGGAAGCTTGTTTAGACTATGGCTTAGACTTTAACATGTCATGCTAGATATTATTTTGATTATATGCTTAGTAGTTATTGTTGTAGCATGACTTGTCTCAAATAACTGAGAGTGCTTAATGTGCCATTGAAAGAATCATGCGTTGTTTTTATCATATAGAAGCATAATATTGTGATATTCTCCTTTGATGCTTTATTTGGGTTGACTTGGCGCATATGCTTACGCCATGTTATGACTATAAACCAATCACCTCAAGCCTCTATGATCATTTAGTTTTTGACTTGTAATATCACTTTATGCTGTGATTAATAATATTTTGTCGCTATGCATGATTATGGCCGTTATTGCTCTCTTAGTTGGTCACTGATTGCGTTTGATGGCGCGGTGATAAATGGTGCCAGAAAACTTGTTGGCGTGTAGTTGATGAAGTAAATGACCGGCCAGTTGGAAACCCCAAGAGAAGGTTTGATGAGTACAGCAGCAAGTTTTCCCTTAGTTATGAAACCAAGGTTTAATCGTCCAGTAGGAAAAAGCCAATACTCCAGAAGGTGATGCTTACTAGCCTAGTGACAGCTCCGGACAATTTATAGGGCGCCTCGTCCAGTGCTTTGCTTTTCCAGCTGCAACGCGGAACCTGCACACAACACAACCAAATACTTTGTTCCCAACTTATGATGAGGTTGTCAATCTCACCGGTTTGCTGTAAACAAAGGAATGAGCGTATCGAGTGGAAAGCAATAGTAATATGCGAGTAAAGTAAACATGTGATAGCAATATAATGGAAATAGGACCGGGGTCCACAGTTCACTAGTGGTGTCTCTCCATAAGATAAAATAACACATGCTGGGTAAACAAATTACAGTTGGGAAATTGATAGAATAAACATAACGTGCATATGTCGAGAGGATCACTATGAGATTTACTCTGGGCATTACAACAAGATACATAGACCGCCATCCAATTGCATCTATGACTAATAATCCACTTGTGGCGAATCAATCCGAGAACTCCAGAAGTATTAAGTTGCGAACAACAGATAACTGCATTAAGCAAAGTGTGTAATGTAAACAAAGCATATGCCCTTGAGCATATGAATGTTGTTTTCTCCCTAGTGGCAACATCACATCTACAACCTTAGAGGTTTTTGTCACTCCCCCAGATTAAATAGAGGCATGAACCCAACTATCGAACATAAATACCCCCTCTTGGAGTCACTAGTATCTACTCGGCCAAGATAGCTACTAACAACGGAGAGCATGCAAGATCATAAGCAACATAGAGATAATATAAGATAATATTCAGCACATCAACTCAATCATAACACCAATATTCATTGGATCCCAACAAACACAACATGTAGAATTACATAACGGTGATCTCGATCATGTAAGGCAGCTCACGAGATCTAAACATGAAGCACATGGTGGAGAAGACAACCATCTAGCTACTGCTATGGACCCATAGTCCAAGGTAGACTACTCACTCATCGCGCCGGAGGTAAGCATGGCGATGAAGAAGACCTCCGGTGGCGATTCCCCTCTCCGGCAGGGTGCCAGGAAGAGCTTCTGGACCCTCCCGATCTCGGGTCGACGACGGCGGCGGATCGCGATGTGTTTCTGGAAAAGTGATCGGGTCTTTAGGTTTTTCCCGTCGGGGGGTCTTTATAGGCGAAGGGGCATCGTCAGGAGTGGACCGAGGCGGCCACACACATAGGGGGCGCGGCCTAGCCCTCGGTCGCGCCACCCTATTGTGTGGGCCCCTCGTGGCCCCACTCCGTCACCTCTTCGGTTCTCTGGAAGCTTCGGTGAATTTCTGGATGTTTGGCTTTGTTTCCTCCAATTCTGAGAATATTTCCTGTGTAACTTTTCTGAAACACAAAAACAACAGAAAATAGGGAACTGGCACTGTGGCATCTCGTTAATAGGTTAGTCCCGGAAAATGCATAAAAATGCCACGAAGTGTAACGAAACACTAAGCAAATGGTGTAAAAACAAGCATGGAGCATCAAAAATTATAGATACATTAGAGACGTATCAGCATCCCCAAGCTTAACTCCTGCTCGTCCTCGAGTAGGTAAGTGATAACAAAAGAAATAATTTTTAAGGTGACATGCACCTACACAATCTTGATCATCTATGTAAGCGTTGTGCGCTGGGATCAAAAGAACTTAAAACATGGGCATGAAAGACATAATCTTGATAGAAGAAACTTAGCAACCATGTTATAACATGAAAAAGAACACAAATGAAAGATCATGAAAATGAAACAATGAAAGTCAAACGTGTGTTCAAATCATATGGAAAAACATACAAATGGTTTTCAGCTTGTCCTTCATGAGAGAGCAAAACATAAATGCATAGGACACCTTCAAGTTTAAGACGGCGACTAGATACAAGTAATTTAAGAACAAGAGAAACCAACATCATGAATCAATCAATGAAAACTTTGGGACAATGCACATTATACTCAGAATGATAACTATGCTCTCTTAGACGGTGCATAAAGATAGAAGGTGGTGACTCAACATAAAAAAGTAAAAGAAAGGCCCTTTATGGAGGGAAGCAGTGATTAAGCATGTGCTAGAGCTTTTCATTTGTAAAACAGAGATAAAAATTGGGTTTTGAGAGGTGGTTGTTTCATGCCAACGACTAGCAATGGGGTCTTACTATCTTCCATAATAAACAAGTGAGAGTGGTTCCGAGTTCTTTGAAAATTTGGCACATTGGTGCTCTTTTATAAAGCTATGGCACTCCTCCCCACCTTTTTCCTTTCTCAAACCATGGCTAACCGATTCCATCGGGTGCCCACCAATATTCACATACCATGGAGGAGTGCTTTTTTTTCTTCTTTTTTTAGAATTAGATTGCAATGGTCTGACCAGCTCTCATGCAAAATTAATGATGAGCAGATGAAGCTGCCTAGTCGAGGGGTACTTAATTTAATATGGAAGATAGCAATTCTGACCACTATGTCCTCATGAGCTAAAAACAGTGGCACAAAATGAGAAGTAGTTGAAAGTTTTGAAAGGTAGCAAATGAAAATTTACTTGGAATGGCTTACAAATACCATGCATAGGAATTTATAGTGGACACAATGGCAAACTTGGTTTTTAGGAGTTGGATGCACGAGTAGAGCTCATACTCGGTACAAAATGAGGGCTAGCAAAAGACTGGGAGCGACCAACTAAGAGAGCAATAACGGCCATAATCATGCATAGCGACAAAGCGACATTAAAAGAAGCATAAGATGGCATCAAAAGTCAAAAACTAAATGATCATAGAGGCTTATGGCGACTTTGTATGAGTCTAACATGTGTGAGCATGCGCCAAGTCAACCCAAATAAAGTATCAAAGGAGAAAACCAAAATAATGCTTCCAAATAATTAAAACAACGCATGATTTTTTCAAAGGCTCATTAAGCAATCTCAGTCATTTGAGACAAGTCATGCTATAGCAAAACCACTAAGCATACTATCAGAAAGACATCAAGCACGACATGCGAAAGCCTAGGCCGCAGTCTACACAAGCTCCTTCTTGTACCACTTTTTTGCATAAAGCTTTTTCTCTTTTCCAACACCATTCGAACTTTTTGAAATAACTCTTTTGATGAAAACCAACATGGACCAGAGGTCAAAATACACCTTGATAAAAAGATATAACAAGATCTGAACAAAAATCAAGGCAAAAAATGAAAACTAAACGCAGTTCTAGAAAAAGAGAACACTCGTTGAAACGATAAGAGTGAAAAATGGAGTGTTCTTGGCAAATGAAAAACAGGGCAACTTCTCCAAAAGGAATTTGTTGGGGTCCAAGCATTTATTGCAGCAAACAAAACTAAACAAAACTAAAAACTAAAAACAACTGACACTCCAAGAAAAACGCATAATGCATGAAGCAATAAAATATAGTGTGTTGAAAGGTGACCTGATTTTTGCCGATGAAGAAGGGGTGCCTCGGGGGCATCCCCAAGCTTTGACGCTTGTACCTCTTGGATATTTCTTGGGGTGACATGGGCATCCCCTGAAGGGTTTCGCAGCATAGTAAATCAAAAAATTTCCTACGGATGCGAACAAGAAAGCCAAGATCTAATCTAGGAGATGTAATCAACGAGAGAGGTAGATGAGATCTTCATACCCTTGAAGAAATCGCACAGCGGAAACGTTCAACAGAACGTGGTTGATGTAGTCGTACTCGCCATCTCCTCCTCGCGATCCGATCCTACGTCGCAAGTGGCGACGCCTCCGAGAGATGCACACGTACAGCGCACCAACGACTCCGCCTTCCCGGTCCAGCGAGATATGGTGGAGTGGTAGATGGGATCGACAACACGACGGCGTGGTGTCTATGGTGGAGAGTTTTCGCCGACAGGGCTTCGCCTGTTTGCGTGGTGGAGAAAGAACGGAAAAAGGAGGCTTCAAAAAGCGGGCAGCGGCTCCGCGAGAATTAGGTCGCCACGGACCGCCAGCGCTCTGTCCCTTTTTATAAGCGTTCACGCGATCAAAAAACTTGCAATACAAGTTTAGTTTACGTGAAGTGCACGCCGGCCGCCGCTACGATCAGATCGTATCCGTATCGGTTACTTCGCAGAGTCTCCTATCGATCATATCGATCAGCTGCGGCAGCGTGCGAACAGGTGGCCCGTGGGGCCGGCCCACTAGTCAAGCCCACACGGCCAGGCCTATGCGAGCGAGCAGCTCGAGGCTAGGCGTTCCAGCGATCGCTGGCTAGCCAGCCGATCCTGGCCGGTTAGCGCTGGCTCCCTTTTTCCTCTTTTTTTTTCCTTTCTTTATCCTTTATTTATTTCTACTAAATAAATACTAGTTAATATCTATTAATTCATACAATTAATAAATACTAATATTCTCCACCCGGAACAAATCCGTAACTTCCGAAACAGTTTCACATATATCCCGAAACTATCCTAGCGTTGATACGCGTTAAGTGTGTGACCCTACGGGTTCGAGAATACGCGGACATGATCCCCATCAATAATCAATAGCGGGATCTGGAAATCCATATTGACTCCCACGCACTCAGCGATGATCATATCGGATGAACCACGATGTCAGGATTCAATCAATCCCGTATTTGTATTCCCTTTGTCACGCGATATTTTACTCGCCCGAGATTTGATCGTCGGTATCGGCATACCTAGTTCAATCTCGTTCACAGCAAGTACTTTACTCGTTTCGTAATCCGATATCACTTTGTGATTAACTCCTTAACCACGTGCTTGCAAGCGGTATTGATATCGATTACCGAGTGGGCCCGAAGTATATCTCTCCGACTCGGGAGGGACAAATTCCATCTCGATACATACAACCCAACAAGTACTTTCCGATCACCTGAGAGACACCTTTATGATCACCCTCACATAGGATGACGTTTGATGACCTCAAAAGCTTTCTTCTGATACCAGGGAGTTGTATTATCTCATGGTCTAAGGAATACAATACTTGACATAAGAAAAGCTTCGCAAAGATGAACACAATGACACGATCTAATTGCTATGCTTTATATGGGTTTGTCCATCACATCATTCTCCTAATGACATGATCTCATTATTAATTGACAACTCATGTCTATGGTTAGGAAACCTTAACCATCATTAATCAATGAGCTAGTCCATAGAGGCGTACTAGGGACACGGTGTTGTTCATAAACCACACAAGTATTAAAGTTTCCGCTTAATACAATTCTAGCATGGAATATAAACATTATCATGAACAAGAATTATAATAATAACATCTTTATTATTGCCTCTAGGGCATAATTCCAACAGTCTCCCACTTGCACTAGAGTCAATAATCTAGTTTACATCTGGCAACAATCTAACACCCATGGTATTAAGGTGCTGATCATGTTTTGCTCATGGAAGAGGTTTAGTCAACGGATCTGCAACATTCAGATCTGTATGTACTTTGCTAATCTTCAGATCTCCATCTGATATATAATCTCGAATTATATGGAAACGACGGTTGATGTGCTTGGTCTTTGGATGATATCTTGGTTCCTTAGCCAGTGCTATGGCGCCAGTGTTGTCGCACAATATCTCTAGTGGGTCCAAGGCATTTGGAACCACAGCAAGCTCAGTGATGAAGTTCCTGATCCAAACTCCTTCACTTGATGCTTCCGAAGCAGCCATGTATTCCGCTTCTGTTGTAGATCCCGCAATCACGCTTTGCTTGCAGCTTCTCCAGCTCACAGCTCCACCATTCAAAATATAAACGTATCCTGTCTGAGATTTAGAATCATCCGGGTCGGTGTCGAAACTAGCATCGACGTAACCTTTTACGACGAGCTCCTCATCACCTCCATAGACCAAGAACATTTCTTTAGTCCTATTTAAATACTTTAGGATGTTCTTTACGGCTGTCCAGTGTTCCACTCCTGGATCACTTTGGTATCTGCTCGTCAAACTAAGAGCATTGGACACATCCGGTCTAGTACACAACATGGCATACATGATAGAACCTATGGCCGAGGCATATGGCACTTTGCTCATAGTATCTCTATCTTTTACCGTAGCTGGACACTGAGCCTTGCTCAATATCTTACCTGACAACATGGGCAATGAACCTTTCTTTGCTTTATCCATTCTGAACCTTTTCAGAACTTTGTCCAGGTATGTACTTTGGCTTAAAGCTATTAGGCGTCTTTCTCTATCTCTATAGATTTTGATGCCTAATATATAAGCAGCTTCCCCTAGGTCTTTCATTGAAAAACATTTATTCAAATAACTCTTCACATCGTTAAGCATACCGATGTCATTTCCAATAATCAATATGTCATCCACATATAGTACTAAAAATGTCACCGAGCTCCCACTCACTTTCTTGTAGATACAAGCTTCATAGCAATTTGGAACAAATCCAAAACTCTTGATCACTTGATCAAAACGAAGGTTCCAACTCCGAGATGCTTGCTTTAGTCCATAAATGGAACGCTGAAGTTTGCACACCTTATTAGCATCCTTAGAATCGACAAAACCTTCGGGCTGCATCATATACAACTCTTCATCAATGTTGCCATTGAGGAACGCAGTCTTGACATCCATCTGCCATATTTCATAATCATGAAACGCAGCAATTGCTAATAAAATCCGAATGGACTTAAACATCGCTACGGGAGAGAAAGTCTCATCGTAGTCAACACCTTGAACTTGCCGAAAACCTTTTGCGACAAGCCGAGCTTTATAGACAGTAACATTACCATCCGCGTCTGTTTTCTTCTTGAAAATCCATTTGCACTCAACGGCCTTACGGTCGCTAGGAGGGTCCACCAAAGTCCACACTTGGTTTTCGCTCATGGATCCCAATTCGGATTTCATGGCCTCTAGCCATTTCTCAGAGTCTGGGCTCATCATTGCTTCCTCATAGTTCGCAGGTTCACTGTTGTCTAACAACAAGACGGTTAAGACAGGGTTGCCGTACCATTCAGGAGTGGCACGTGACCTTGTCGACCTGCGAAGTTCAGTAGTAGCATCGTTCGAAGTTTCATGATCCTCGTCATTAGCTTCCTCTCTTGTTGGTGCAGACGGCACCGGAACAACTTCAGGTGCTGCGCTACTCTCCAACTCGAGAGAAGGTTCAATAACCTCGTCTAGCTCTACCTTCCTCCCACTCACTTCTTTCGAGAGAAACTCCTTCTCAAGAAAGGATCCGTTCTTAGCAACAAACACTTTGCCTTCGGATCTGTGGTAGAAGGTATACCCAATCGTTTCCTTAGGGTATCCTATGAAGACGCATTTCTCCGCTTTGGGTTCGAGCTTGTCCGGCATCAACTTCTTGACGTAAGCTTCGCATCCCCAAACTTTAAGAAACGACAGCTTAGGTTTAGCACCAAACCATAGTTCATACGGTGTCATCTCAACGGATTTAGATGGTGCCCTATTTAAAGTGAATGCAGGGGTTTCTAATGCATAACCCCAAAATGATAACGGCAAATCTGTAAGAGACATCATCGATCGCACCATATCTAATAGAGTTCGATTCCGGCGTTCAGACACACCATTGTGCTGTGGTGTTCCGGGTGGCGTGAGTTGCGAAACGATTCCGCTTGCTTTAAGATGCGTGAGAAAATCATAACTCAAATACTCACCTCCACGATCGGATCGCAGAAATTTAATTTTCCTGTTACGATGGTTTTCCACTTCATTCTGAAATTCTTTGAACTTTTCAAATGTTTCAGATTTATGTTTCATCAAATAGATATACCCATATCTACTTAAGTCATCAGTAAAAGTGAGAAAATAGCGATATCCACCGCGCGTCAAAATACTCATTGGTCCGCACACATCGGTATGTATGATTTCCAACAAGTCCGTTGCTCGCTCCATTATACCGGAGAACGGGGTTTTGGTCATCTTGCCCATGAGGCACGGCTCGCATGTGTCAAACGATTCAAAATCAAGAGACTCCAAAAGTCCATCAGAATGGAGTTTCTTCATGCGTTTTACACCAATATGACCTAGACGGCAGTGCCACAAATAAGTTGGATTATCACTATCTACTTTGCATCTTTTAGCCTCAATGTTATGGATGTGTGTTTCATTGCTTTCGAGATTCAGAAGAAATAAACCATTCACGATAGGTGCAAGACCATAAAAGATGTTATTCATATAAATAGAACAACCATTATTCTCTGACTTAAATGAATAACCGTCTTGCAATAAACACGATCCAGATATAATGTTCATGCTCAACGCAGGCACATAATAACATTTATTAAGGTTTAAAACTAATCCCGAAGGTAAAACTAAGGAGAGCGTGCCGACGGCCATCACATCAACTTTTGATCCATTGCCAACGCGCATCGTCACCTCATCCCTTGCTAGCCGCCGTCTATTCCGTAGCTCCTGTTTCGAGTTACAAATATTAGCAACTGAACCAGTATCATATACCCAGGCACTACAACGAGCGCTAGTAAGGTAGACATCAATAACATGTATATCAAATATACCTTTAATGGTGCCGGCCTTCTTGTCTGCTAAGTACTTTGGACAGTTGCGCTTCCAGTGACCCTTGACCTTGCAATAGAAGCACTCAGTGTCCGGCTTAGGTCCAGACTTGAGCTTCTTCTCAGCAGGGGCAACACGCTTGCCGCTGCCTTTCTTGAAGGATCCCTTTGCACCCTTAGCTTTCTTAAAGCTAGTGGTCTTGTTGACCATCAACACATGATTGTCTTTCTTGATATCCACCTCCGCAGCTTTAAGCTTTGCGAAGAGCTCAGTGATCGTATCAGTGAAACCAATTTGATTATGAGTAACTACAAAACCTTTGTAGCTAGGAGGGAGTGATTGCAGAACTCTGTCAATCTTGAGCTCCTCTGGAATCTTGCAGTCCAGTTGCTCAAGGCGTTGAGTGTAACCCGACATCTTAATGGCGTGCTCACTAACGGAACTCCCTTCCTCCATCTTGCAGTTAAAGAACTTCTCAGAGATCTCATATCTCTCAGAACGGGCTTGAGTCTGAAACATGGTTTTCAGTTCCTCAAGTATCTCATAAGGCCCGCGGTACTTCTCAAAACGATTTTGAAGTTCCGGTTCCATAGAAAACAGCATGGTACTCATAATCACATCACAATCATCTCTACGAGCATTGAAGTCAGCAAGTTCTTCAGTTTTCGCAGTTGCAGCAGGGGTGTCACCTAGCACTTTGTCAAGTACATAGGCTTTTTGTCCGCCAGCGAGTATGATTCTCAGATTGCGGAACCAGTTGGTGAAGTTAGACCCATTGTTCTTAAGCTTTTCTTTCTCAGCAAACACGTTGAAGTTGAAGTTGGACTTAGCCATTTGATCTACAACATTGCAAGTACAATTTAGACTATGTTCATGATAACTAGTTCAACTTAATCAAATTACTAGATGAACTCCCACTAAATTCAACATCCCTCAAGTTGTTTAGTGAACACGATCCAAATTCACCACACCTAATCCGATCTTCACGAGAAGAGATGTGGTTTCAATGGTGGACAACTCAGTGTCGATCATATCATTCATATGACTCATGATTAACCTTTCGGTTCATGTGTTCCGAGGCCATGTCTGTACATGCTAGGCTCGTCAAGTCAAACCCAAGTATTTCCGCGTGTGCAAAACTGGCTTGCACCCGTTGTATGTGAACGTAGAGTTTATAGCACCCGATCATCACGAGGTGCTTGAAAACGACGATCTTTCGCAACGGCGCATACGAGGGGAGAACACAATTTTATCTTGATCTTTAAGTGAGGAATCATCTTATAATGCTACCGTCGCGATCTAAGCATAATAAGATACATAAAAGGATAAACATCACATGCATATAATTTTATGTGACATGGTATAGCCAATCTCCGCGCCATGATCTCCATCTTGTGCGCGCCGGCATGATCTCCATCACTCCACCATGATTGCCTCCACCACGAATAGCAACTACAACTATTGCTAACTACTTAGCGATAAAGTAAAGCTATTACATGGCGTATAAGAAGTTGACACGCAGGTCATACACAATTATAAAGACAACCATATGGCTCCTGCCGGTTGTCAACTCATCGACATGCAAGTCGTGAAAGATTACAAAACATGATCATTGCATACATCTCAATTCATACACATCATGTCTTGGGCCATACCATATCACAAAACACTCCCTGCAAAAACAAGTTAGACGCCTCTACTTTGTTGTTGCATGTTTTACGTGGCTTATGGGAGTAGCAAGCTAAGAACGATTCTTACCTACGAAAAGCCACAACGGTGATATTATGGTTGCTAACATCCGATGTAAGTCCCATGACTACTATAGTGAGAGAAACTGACATCCACCAGCCGCATGTGTGGAACAAGCCACACGTCAAGTGCGGAGCCGGTCTCGCGAACGCGGTCGCGTAAAGTTGGCCTGGACCGCTTCGATCTCACTATACCGCGCCATAAGAAATACATAACAAGAGGTTTGCAGCAGAAAACATCAACGCCCGCAACAAGCATGTTGCGTTCTACTCGTGAAACACATCTACGCATAGATCTAGCTCTGATACCACTGAAGGGTTTCGCAGCATAGTAAATCAAAAAAATTCCTACGGATGCGAACAAGAAAGCCAAGATCTAATCTAGGAGATGTAATCAACGAGAGAGGTAGATGAGATCTTCATACCCTTGAAGAAATCGCACAGCGGAAACGTTCAACAGAACGTGGTTGACGTTGTCGTACTCGCCGTCTCCTCCTCGCGATCCGATCCGATCCTACGTCGCAAGTGGCGACGCCTCCGAGAGATGCACATGTACAGCGCACCAACGACTCCGCCTTCCCGGTCCAGCGAGATATGGTGGAGTGGTAGATGGGATCGACAACACGACGGCGTGGTGTCTATGGTGGAGAGTTTTCGCCGACAGGGCTTCGCCTGTTTGCGTGGTGGAGAAAGAACGGAAAAAGGAGGCTTCAAAAAGCGGGCAGCGGCTCCGCGAGAATTAGGTCGCCACGGACCGCCAGCGCTCTGTCCCTTTTTATAAGCGTTCACGCGATCAAAAAACTTGCAATACAAGTTTAGTTTACGTGAAGTGCACGCCGGCCGCCGCTACGATCAGATCGTATCCGTATCGGTTACTTCGCAGAGTCTCCTATCGATCATATCGATCAGCTGCGGCAGCGTGCGAACAGGTGGCCCGTGGGGCCGGCCCACTAGTCAAGCCCACAC
Organism: Dactylis glomerata; assembly: GCA_007115705.1. Classification (NCBI taxonomy): domain Eukaryota; kingdom Viridiplantae; phylum Streptophyta; class Magnoliopsida; order Poales; family Poaceae; genus Dactylis; species Dactylis glomerata. The sequence continues at coordinate 1,390,966 of QXEO01000220.1, forward strand.
GGCCAGGCCTATGCGAGCGCCTTAACCACGTGCCTCTGACATCGCCCTTCCGCCTATAAATTCACTTCATCGGGAAAACCCTAAGGGCCCAAACATCTATCCACAAAAAGTACCGTAAGCCATCACCGTCATCGACCCAAGTTCGGGAGGGTCCAGAAGCTCTTCCCAGCACCCTACCGGAGAGGGGAATCATACCTTCCTCTTGGGGTTTCCTGATGTCTACACACGCTTCTGTTCTTGTAGACAGTGTTGGGCCTCCAAGTGCAGAGGTTTGTAGAGCAGCAGCAAGTTTCCCTTAAGTGGATCACCCAAGGTTTATCGAACTCAGGGAGGAAGAGGTCAAAGCTATCCCTCTCAAACAACCCTGCAATTACGATACAGAAAGTCTCTTGTGTCCCCAACACACCGAATACACTTGTCAGATGTATAGGTGCACTAGTTCGGCGAAGAGATAGTGAAATACAAGCGGTAGTGATGATTATGAGTAGCAATTGTAATATGAAATAAGTATCGCTGCGAGCAAACATGTAACAAAACAGTAAGTAAACGGTGTGCAATGCTTGGAAACAAGGCCTAGGGATCATACTTTCACTAGTGGACACACTCCCAACAAATATAACATGATTGAACAAATAAACAACTTCTCTTCACTATGGTACTCTGAATTACTCTCCTATTGAACAACACTAATCATTGCGTAGGGCTACGAAGCACTCCTTAAAGTTCATCAAGTACATGACAAACACCACTCATAGAGATATTCAAATCAGATCACAACTCAAGATAGATATTATTGCAACTTAGACCAAGTACTAACATGGTGCACACACTGTCAACATTACACCATGAAAGGAGGAATAGATCACTTCAATACTATCATAGTGATAATTATTCTCATAATCCATAAAAGATCACAATCGTAGCCTAGACCAAGTACCACCATGATGCACGCACTGTCACCGTTACACCATGGCAGGAGGAATAGATTACTTTAATAACACCACTAGAGTACACATAATATCTGAATAATAACATCTACTTGTTCAACATGATACAAAGCTCACGATCACATAAAGATCACATCATGGGAGAGAGAGGTGAACCACATAGCTACTGGTAGAGCCCTCAGCCCCGGGGATGAACTACTCCCTCCTCATCATAGGAGACAGCAAGGTTGATGGAGATGGCGGTGAGGTCGATGGAGACGGCGAAGACGGCGATGGAGACCGATGGAGATGGCTCCGGGGGCACTTCCCCGTCCCGGCAGGGTGCCGGAACAGAGACTTTTGTCCCCCGAAATTTTTCTTTGACGGCAGCGGTGCTGCGGAACTGTTCTGGAAATTTCGCCGACTCCTTTAGGGTTTTCCGTCCCAAGGCTTCTTATAGGCGAAGGGGCGTCGTCAGGAGGCAGCCAGGGGCTCCTCACACCAGGGTGGCGCGGCCAGGGCCTGGACCGCGCCACCTATGTGTGAGGGCGGCCTCTGGCCCCCCTCCGGCTGTCTTTCGGTCTTCGGGAAGCTTCCGGGAAAAATAAGACTTCTGGATTTTGTTTCGTCCAATTCCGAGAATATTTCCTGTGTAGCTTTTCTGAAACACAAAAACAGCAGAAAACAGGGAACTGGCACTGTGGCATCTTGTCAATAGGTTAGTTCAGGAAATCGCATAAAAACGCCACGAAGTGTAACAAAACACAAGGCAAATGGTGCAAAAACAAGCATGGAGCATCAAAAATTATAGATACGTTGGAGACGTATCAGCATCCCCAAGCTTAACTCCTGCTCGTCCTCGAGTAGGTAAGTGATAACAAAAGAAATAATTTTTGAGGTGACATGCACCTACACAAACTTGATCATGTATGTAAGCATTGTGCGCTGGGATCAAAAGAACTTAAAACATGGGCATGAAAGACATAATCTTGATAATAGAAACTTAGCAACCATGTTATAACATGAAAAAGAACACAAACAAAAGATCATGAAAATGAAACAATGAAAGTCAAACGAGTGTTCAAATCATAAGGAAAAACATACAAAATGGTTTTCAGCTTGTCCTTCATGGAGAGCAAAACATAAATGCATAGGACACCTTCAAGTTTAAGAGGGTGACTAGATACAAGTAATTTAAGAACATGTGAAACCATAGTCATGAATCAATCAATGATAAACTTTGGGACAATGCACATTATACTCAGAATGACAACTATGCTCTCTTAGACGGTGCATAAGGATAGAAGGTGGTGACTTAACATAAAAGTAAAAGAAAGGCCCTTCGCAGAGGGAAGCAGTGATTAAACATGTGCTAGAGCTTTTCATTTGTAAAACAGAGAGATAAAAATGTGTTTTGAGAGGTGGTTGTATTTGTCAACGACTGGCAATGGGGTTCTTACTATCTTCCATACAAAAATGAAGCAAGTTTTTGAGAGAGAGATTGGCACTTTTGTGCTCTTTTATAAAGCTTGGCACTCCTCCCCACCTTTTTTCCTTTCACAAACCATGGCTAACTGATACGTCCAAAACGTATCTACTTTCCCGAACACTTTTGCTATTGTTTCTCCTCTAATTTGTGAGTTTTGAATACAACTAACACGGACTGACGCTGTTTTCAGCAGAATTGCTCTGGTGTCTCGTTTTGTGCAGAAATCCAACTTTCAGTAAAAATTCGGGAAAAATCATGAAAAATCCTATTTCACCAGAAGACCCACAGGGCCAGAAGACAGGGGGGAGAAGGGGCTCGAGGGGCCGTCACGCATAGGTGGCGCGGCCCAGCCCTGGCCGCGCCACCCCTGCGTGAGGGGGCCCCAGACCCCCTCTCGACCTCCCCTCTCGCGTACATATACCCCCTGACGGCATAATATCAGGGAGATGGCGTTTTTCCCAGATAGACTTCCGCTGCGCCGCCGCCATCAGAAACCGCGATTCGGAACCAGGAACTCCGTTCTGGCACCCTGCCGGGACGGGGATTCGGAGGAGATCTTCATCACCATCACCACCGACGCTCCTCCATCAACCATCCATGACTCCCCCATCCATGTGTGAGTAATTCGCCCGCTGTAGGTGAGGGGATGGTAGGGATTGGATGAGATTGTTCATGTAATTTGATATGAGATTGATAGGGCATAGTGCCTAGTATCTTTATTTAGTGCCTATGACATTGTTGCAACTTGTTGTTCTTAATGCTTGTCACTTTGGGCCCGAGTGCCATGATTTCAGATCTGAACATGTTATTATTTCTATGATGATACTTGTTGTTTATGGTCTTACCTACAAGTTGTATACACATATTGTTGTCCGGAACCCGAGGCCCCAAAGTGACAGAAATTGGGATAACCGGAGGGGATGGCTATGATGTGAGGATCACATGTGTTCACCGAGTGCTAATGCTTTGCTCTGGTACTCTATTAAAAGGAGTACCTTAATTACCAGTAGTTTCCCTTGAGGCCCTGCTGCAACAAGCTGGTAGGACAAAAGATGTCGTGCAAGTTTCTCCTTATGAGCACGTACGACTATATACGGAACACATGCCTATGATTGTTTGCACTAGGATGCTTTATCATTATTTATCTGCAATGCCCATGTCTCATTGATTTCATGAATTATCTTATCCATGCAACGCCCGTAATCCATCCCTATGCCTACAGTATTTGTTCCTACTGTTTACTACTGTTACTATTACCTGCTGCTATTTTACTACTGCTGTTACTGTTTCACTACTGTCACTGCTATAAAACTATTGCTACTGATAAACCGCTGCGAGCAAGACTGTTTCCAGGTGCAGCTGAATTGACAACTCATCTGTTAAGGCTTGCATATATTCTTTGGCTCCCCTTGTGTCGAATCAATAAATTTGGGTAATACTTCCCTCGAAGACTGTTGCGATCCCCTATACTTGTGGGTCATCAAGACTATTTTCTGGCGCCGTTGCCGGGGAGCATAGCTTTATTTGTAAGTTCACTTGGTATTCATATTGTTCGCTGCAATCCTTTCATCATGGGTAAACCTCGTGATGGAAAAGTTCCTATATTGCCATCCACTACAAGAAGAGGTACAACTCTCAACACCTCTGTTGCTCTTGATTCGCCATCTGTTATGAGTAAGTTGCTTACAACACCACACCCACACGCTACTGCTACTACTTCTGCTAAGATTGAAAATGCCACTGATAATTTAGATGATGCTTCTACTGTGCTTGATGAGAGAGGTTTACTAGGTTCCTTTTTAGATGCTACTATTGCTAGAGCTAAGTTGGGAAACACCACTGTTACACCTGTTAGTTCACCTGAATCTAGGGAATGTTCTAGTGATGATTATGATGATGATGCTTACATTGAGCTTAATGATGATTTTATTGCAGAAGCACGTGCTGCTCGTAATGCAGGTAATGTTAAAGAACTTCTTGCCAGACGTTCTGTTAGATATAATTTGTCTCTTGATCCTAAGTTTGCTGCTTCTCCTATAAATATTAGAGACAAGGACTATGATTTCTCTTTGGATTTATCTTACATATCTATTGTTGAGAAAACTCCTTTTTGTGGTACTAAAGATGAGAGTGCTATGGAGCACATGAATGAGCTTTCTACTTTGAGTAATTTGTTTTCTGATGATATTAAGCTCCGCACTTATTTTGTTGCTAAGATTTTTCCTTTCTCGTTGAAAGATGCTGCTAAAATTTGGTTTAATAGTTTGTCTCCTGGATCTCTTACTAGTCTTATTGCTTTGGTTAATGCTTTCTTTCAGAAATATTTTCCTGCTAGTGCTCAACATGCTGTTGTGCAGAAAATCTTTGATTTTGAACAGGGAAAAGGAGAGATATTGCCTGAATCTTGGACAAGGTTTTGTTCTTTAATTAGAGCTTTGCCTAAAGAACCATTGCCTAAAAATGAACTCCTTGACATATTTTATAATGGACTAACGGATGAATCTAAGTCATATTTGGATAGTTGTGCTGGTTGTGTTTTCAGGGAAAGAACTCCGGCTGAAGCTAAAGAATTAATGGCTAAAATAAGCCGGAATCATGATGATTGGACTTTAGTTGAGCCAACACCAGCACCAACCCCTGCACCATCTACAGAGCCTACGCCAAAGAAGAGAGGGATGATTGAATTAAATGATGAAGTTATGAAGGAAGCTAAGAAATCTCTTAAGGAGAAAGGTATTAAGGCCGAAGATGTGAAGAATTTACCTCCTATAGAAGAATTATGTAAGCCAATCCCTCACTCATCTACCATTGAGGTACACTATCTCCAACGCTTTGATGAAAGAGATATTCCTTATACTAAACCTCCTGATCAATGCTTAGATGAATTTGATAATTTTATTGTTAAGCAAGAAAATTTTAATAAAATGGTGCATAATCATCTGTTGGAGAATTCTAGAGTTATTAACAAGTTGCAGGATATTGTGGAGAGAACCGCCAATGATGTGAAGATACTTGCTAAACATTTTCAAATGGATCAAACACAAATTGATCAGCTTACCAAGGTGCAAAAAGACTTGCTAGTTAATGCTGCAAGAGAGAAGCAAGCATGTGAAATACGCACAAGAAGTGGTGCTGCTACTCAAGACCCATTATATCCTGAAGGACATCCTAAGAGGGTCGAGCAAGATTCTCAACGCACTTCAAGTGATGATATTCCTTCCAAGAAGAAGAAGAATAAGCATAAAACAACTGCAGAATCCTCTGATGCAGGTAAAGATCCTAACAGTGTTTCTATTTCTGATGCTGAAACTGAACCAGGAGATGCTTCTGATAAAGAAGAAGATAAAGAAGAAGTTGAAGAAGAACCGGAAAAGAGTGATAAAAATGCAAAGTACACTAAAGAAGACTTCATTGCCAACAAGCATGGTAAAGAGAGGGAACCTTGGGTACAAAAACCAATGCCTTTTCCTAGTAAGAAACACAAGTCCAAGGAAGAAGAACACTACAACAGGTTTTGTGAATGGATGAGACCTTTATTTTTGCAAATTCCTTTGACTGATGCTATTAGAATGCCTCCTTATGCAAAGTATATGAAAGATATTGTCACTAACAAAAGCAAAATTCCTAGTGAGGAAATTACCACTTTACTTGCTAACTATTCTTTTGATGGTAAAGTTCCGGAGAAGCTTGGAGATCCAGGTATACCTACTATTCCTTGCTCCATTAAAAATAACTATGTCAGAACTGCTTTATGTGATTTGGGAGCTGGAGTTAGCGTAATGCCTTTTTCTCTTTATAAGAGACTTGATTTAGAAAAATTGGTATCAACTGATATATCTTTGCAGATGGCTGATAAGTCTACTACTATTCCTATTGGTATATGTGAAAATGTTCCTGTTCAAGTTGCTAACAGTTATTTAATATTAACTGATTTTGTTGTGTTGGAAATGCCTGAAGATGATAATATGTCTATTATTCTTGGGAGACCTTTTCTAAACACTGCAGGTGCTGTTATTAATTGCAATCAAGGAAAAGTTACTTTTAATGTTAATGACAAAGAATATACAGTTTATTTTCCCAAGAAGATTGATAGGAAGAATGCTCTAAATTCAATCAAGCATGTTGAGACCATCAAAGTTGGTCAAATTATTTGTTCAGAGCGAAAGCCCAAGGAAGAATATCAAATTGTTATGGTTGGGGCTATACCTATCAAAGTTGAGGTAACATAAGCATTAAGTGAAGTGCAAAGTTTTGCCTCATAAAAAGTTAGTTTGGTAACAAGACTTGATCAACCTTGTTAACAAAGTGATTTTATATGAACGAAACTTCGTTTTCACCGCATCTACTCCACCTTACTTATATTTACTTTCATCAAAATGTTATTCCTTCAGTTTAGTTGTATGATTAAGAGTATCTGAGAGCTGCTGCATGCTTGGTTTTGATTTGCTTAAAATCTTTTCATCTAAGTTTTTCTGAGTTTTATCGATACGCCAATTTCTGAAAAATCCTCGAAAATAAAGTTTCTCGAAAAATTCCAGAAAATTCTTTATAAATTTTTATGTCAAAAATGGGGCAGAGAGACACCTGGGAGGCACTAGGTGGGGCAGCCATGCCACCTCACACACAGGTGGCGCGGCCCAGCCCTGGCCGCGCCACCCATGTGTGATAGGGCCCCACCAGGCCCCTCACTCATCTCTTCTTCCCCAGCTCTTTCTCTCTCCCGAAAAACACCGCCCCATTTGCTCAAGCTCGAGTTCTTGCTGTTCTTCACCGCTATTTTTTGATCTCCTTGCTCAGCCCAACATTTCTGCTGAAATTTGGATCATTTGCTCACCGGTATGTGACTCCTCCACTTGTCCAAGTAGAATTTCTTTTGGTAAAGCATTTCTTGAGTATTTTAGCATTGTAGGTGATAGTATAAATGAGTATGCATGCTTGTTCTATTGTTTAGAAAGGTTATTTTGATGCATGATAGCTCTCTAGTAACTCACCATAGTAGTTTCCTACACTTGCTTGTCTTTAAATCACTTTTTATGAGGTGTGTCAAAAATTTTCAGAAATGGAGAGGAATGCATATCAACTCTCTCAACATGAACTAGAAGTGCAAGATGTTATGAAAGTTCACCGTGAAGAGAAGGTTTTCCCCTCACACTATCCATGCTCAGCATTCTTGAGTGCTGCTGGAATCCTGCAGGATTTTCAAACCTTGCTCTCTAATGCAAGATTAGAATATTTTGTTGAGGGTGAACCTCCCCAATATGTTAAACTAACAATGTCTGTGGTGCAGGATTTCAGATTTAGTTGGTCCTCTTCTAATCCCATGGTTCATTATAAAATTTATAACAAATCTGTGGACTTGCCTCTTGATGTCTTCTGTACAGCTATTAGAGTACCACAGTGGGGATCGCTCGAGAAGATAAGGGGACAACCAAGGCAATTGTTAGAACTATATGAGGAGATTTGTCAAGGAAGAAGCTTCACATGAGAGGGTGGTAAAACTCGAAACATTCATTTCCCATCCATTCGATATTTTGCCTTCTTCATTACCAAATGTGTTCTTGCTAGGAAATCTGCAAGTAAATTGTCTCTCCATGATCTAGCTTTCATTGTTGCTGCTTTAAGGCGCGATAGAACTTACAATTTGGGTGCCTTAATAGCTTTCCGTCTTGATATTAATCGTGAGAAAGGGGGAATCTGTGGGGGGCTTATAGCTTCACGCCTGTTAGCTTTGCATGGTGTTGTGCCTCATTTTCGAGATCTGCAGTTCCCCGAGGAGAAACTTGGTCTTGATGCTATGGTTCAACATAAGTTTATTTCTCCTCCTGCCAGTTTGATTAATTTAACATTTGAGCTAACCTGTTTCAAGATGACTACCTGGAGGGTAGTAAAGACTGAACGATCAATCCGTTTGCCTGCACCTCTTTTGTTTAACCTTAATCGCAGGAATGGATGGTCGCTTATAGAAGATGAGCTTGATGCGTACGTGGAGGAGCACCCGCCGCCTGTACAGGATGAGGAGGGTGCAGAAGAATCGGGGCAGCCCTCCAACATTACGAACTTCCCATATGATCAACCTTATTATGACTATGTGCCATCAGCTTCATCTTCACGAGAGCCCGGGTACGATTACACCTATGATGATCCACCAGCCTGGGGCAGCTATCAAAGTCGAAATTGATCTCCACTTAGGCCAAAAGCCTAAGCTTGGGGGGAGGTACGCCGACGATTCACTCATCTACATATCATATTTTGTCGGTCCTTTGTATATTCATGTTTCGCTTTCTTTATTGTTCTCGTTCTTGTTTCCATTTTTCCAAAACACAAAAAGACCAAAAATATTTCTGTTGTTTCTCTCTATTTGGTTCTTTAGTTTTCTACCTTTGGTTTGCTTTACTTGCTATTTCGGTTTGCTATTTGAAAAGTCCAAAAATATTTTGCTTTGTTTGCTATTTCCTTCTGCCTTTGTTTCAAGAATCGAAAACACCAAAAATATTTGTTGTTCTTCTTCGGTTTTGTAAAGTTTGTTGCAGAGTTCGGTCTCCTGTTACTCTATTGGAGCTTGGTATTCACTTTATATTATTCAAGCCACACAAGTGAAGAGCAATGATGATGACATACGACAATCCGAGATGTGGTAAGAGGCTGGTATGAACTCTATTTGTTTTCATTTTTGTACATATACTCATCTATGTGGACATGCTTAGTCGGTTCATGTAAGGTATATGTCATCTAATGGATGCTTTGTAGTTCTTGCTTTCATATGATTAGTTTTGATTTACTATTAGCCTGTAGCATGTCATGTAGACGCTTGCATGCATTGTTTTATTCATAGCATGGTATGATATTGTGGTATCCACCTCTGAAAGCTTCATTTGAATCGACTTGGCACATGCTCAAGCATGCATATGACTGAACAAAAAGTCAATTAAGCCTCGATGATCTAAATTGCCTCAGAGTTCTTATATTATTTTTATGCCTATATTAATTTTGTTTTGTCGCAAGCATGATTATGACCGTTTTTGCTCTCTCGATTGTCGCTTCCCAGTCTTTTGCTAGCCTTCACTTGTACTGAGTATGAGCTCTACTCGTGCATCCAATTACCCAAAAACCAAGTCTTCCAAAGAGTCCACTATAAATTCCTATGCATGGTATTTGTAAGCCATTCCAAGTAAATTTTCATGTGCTACCTTTCAAAACTTTCAACTGCTTCTCATTTTGTGCCACTGTTTTTAGCTCATGGGGACGTAGTGGTCGGAATTGCTATCTTCCATATTAAATTAAGTATCCCTCGACTAGGCAGCTTCATCTGCTCGTCATTAATTTTGCATGAGAGCTGGTCAGACCATTGTAATCTTAATTCTAAAAGAAAGAAAAATGCACTCCTCCAAAGGAATGAGAAAGTTGGTGGGCACCCGATGGAATCGGTTAGCCATGGTTTGAGAAAGGAAAAGGTGGGGAGGAGTGCCAAAGCTTTATAAAAGAGCACCAATGTGCCAAATTTCAAAGAACTCGGAACCGCTCTCACTTGTTTATTATGGAAGATAGTAAGTCCCCATTGCTAGTCGTTGACATTGAACAAACACCTCTCAAAAGAAATTTTTATCTCTGTTTTACAAATGAAAAGCTCTAGCACATGTTAAATCACTGCTTCCCTCTGCGAAGGGCCATTCGTTTACTTTTATGTTGAGTCTTCACCTTCTAACTTTTAAGCACTTCTTGAGAGCATAGCTGTTATTCTTAGTGTAATGTGCTTGTCCCAGAACACGGTTAATTGTGGTATAACTTTGATGCTTGTATCTTTGATATTTCTACTTCTAGTCTTCCCTTGGACTTCAGAGGTGCCTCAGCATTTATGTTTTGCTCCACAAATAAAGGCAAGCGGGATACCACTCTTTCATATCATTTATGCATATTACAATCTTGTAGCTTTTCATGCACATGTTACTTGTTATTAGTGCATTGGCACTCTTTCATAGCTTGCCTGACTATGAGGTGACATTAGTTTCATATTTCTTATTATGAATTTCCTGGGTACTTGATCACATAGTTAGTATATATACATCATATGAGCAAATGTGTTCGTGAAAGTTTCTTTTATCGCTCTCAGTTGTTAACTGAATTGCTTGAGGACAAGCAAATAGCTAAGCTTGGGGGGAGTTGATACGTCCAAAACGTATCTACTTTCCCGAACACTTTTGCTATTGTTTCTCCTCTAATTTGTGAGTTTTGAATACAACTAACATGGACTGACGTTGTTTTCAGCAGAATTGCTCTGGTGTCTCGTTTTGTGCAGAAATCCAACTTTCAGTAAAAATTCGGGAAAAATCATGAAAAATCCTATTTCACCAGAAGACCCACGGAGCCAGAAGACAGGAGGGAGAAGGGGCTCGAGGGGCCGTCACGCATAGGTGGCGCGGCCCAGCCCTGGCCGCGCCACCCCTGTGTGAGGGGGCCCCAGACCCCCTCTCGACCTCCCCTCTCGCGTACATATACCCCCTGACGGTATAATATCAGGGAGACGGCGTTTTTCCCAGATAGACTTCCGCTGCGCCGCCGCCATCAGAAACCGCGATTCGGAACCAGGAACTCCGTTCTGGCACCCTGCCTGGGACGGGGATTCGGAGGAGATCTTCATCACCATCACCACCGACGCTCCTCCATCAACCATCCATGACCCCCCCATCCATGTGTGAGGAATTCCCCCGCTGTAGGTGAGGGGATGGTAGGGATTGGATGAGATTGTTCATGTAATTTGATATGAGATTGATAGGGCATAGTGCCTAGTATCTTTATTTAGTGCCTATGACATTGTTGCAACTTGTTGTGCTTAATGCTTGTCACTTTGGGCCCGAGTGCCATGATTTCAGATCTGAACATGTTATTATTTCTATGATGATACTTGTTGTTTATGGTCTTACCTACAACTTGTATACACATATTGTTGTCCGGAACCCGAGGCCCCAAAGTGACAGAAATTGGGATAACCGGAGGGGATGGTTATGATGTGAGGATCACATGTGTTCACCGAGTGCTAATGCTTTGCTCCGGTACTCTATTAAAAGGAGTACCTTAATTACCAGTAGTTTCCCTTGAGGCCCTGCTGCAACAGGTTGGTAGGATAAAAGATGTCGTGCAAGTTTCTCCTTGTGAGCACGTACGACTATATACGGAACACATGCCTATGATTGTTTGCACTAGGATGCTTTATCATTATTTATCTGCAATGCCCATGTCTCATTGATTTCATGAATTAACTTATCCATGCAACGCCCGTAATCCATCCCTATGCCTACAGTATTTGTTCCTACTGTTTACTACTGTTACTATTACCGCTGCTATTTTACTACTGCTGTTACTGTTTCACTACTGTCACTGCTATAAAACTGTTGCTACTGATAAACCGCTGCGAGCAAGACTGTTTCCAGGTGCAGCTGAATTGACAACTCATCTGTTAAGGCTTGCATATATTCTTTGGCTCCCCTTGTGTCGAATCAATAAATTTGGGTAATACTTCCCTCGAAGACTGTTGCAATCCCCTATACTTGTGGGTCATCACTAACCGATTCCATCGGGTGCCCACCAACATTCACATTCCATGGAGGAGTGCCTTTTTTCTTTCTTTTTTTTCTTTTTTTTTCTTTTTGGAATAAGCAATATGGAAGATAGCAAATCCGACCACTACGTCCCCATGAGCTGAAAAGAGTGTCACAAAACGAGAAGTATTTTGAAGATTTTTGAAAGGTAGCACATGAAAATTTACTTGGAATGGCTTGAAAATACCATGCATAGGAATTTATAGTGGACACAATGGCAAACTTGGATTTTAGGAGTTGGATGCACGAGTAGAGCTCATACTCAGTACAAAGTGAGGGCTAGCAAAAAGACTGGGAGCGACCAACTAAGAGAGCAATAATGGCCATAATCATGCAAAGCGACAAAGCGACATCAAAAGAAATATAAGATGGCATCAAAAGTCAAAAACTAAATGATCATAGAGGCTATTGGTGACTTTGTAAGAGTCTAACATGTGTGAGCATGCGCCAAGTCAACCCAAATAAAGCATCAAGGAGAAAACCAAAATAATGCTTCGATACAATAAAAACAATGCATGATTTTTTCAAAGGCTCATTAAGCAATCTCAGTTATTTGAGACAAGTCATGCTACAGCAAAACCACTAATCATGCTATCAAAAAGACATCAAGCATGACATGAAAAAGCCTAAGCCGCAGTCTACACAAGCTCCTTCTTGTATCACTTTTTTGCATAAAGCTTTTTCTCTTTTCCAACACCATTTGAAATTTTTTAAGACACCTCTTTTGATGAAAACCAATAAAGATCAGAGGCAAAAATACACCTTGATGAAAGGATATGACAAGGTCTGAACACAAATCAAGGCGAAAACGAAAACCAAAAGCAGTAGCAGAAAAAGAAGAACACTCGGTTTTTTGATAAGAGTAAAAACTAGTGTTCTTGGCAAATGAAAAGCGAGTTCACCTCCTCCAAAAGAAAGATGATGTGATCTAACCATTTATTGCAGAAAACAAAGCTAAACTAACTAAGAAAACTAAAACAACTGACGCTCCAAGACAAACACATAGTGCATGAAGCAATACAAATATAGTGTTTTGAAAGGTGACCTGATTTTTGCCGATGAAGAAGGGGTGCCTCGGGGGCATCCCCAAGCTTTGACGCTTGTACTTCTTGGATATTTCTTGGGGTGATACATGGGCATCCCCAAGCTTGAGCTTTTGTCCATTCTTCAACTCATCTCATCATTCTCCAATCCCTACACTTGAAAACTTCCTTCATACAAAACTAAACACAAATCTATTAGCAACATTAGTGTAGCATAACATATAATCAACCCTTTTTTGCTTCAGGTTTCAACCCAAAACCACCACATATATAGCACATACTACTGTAGCAACTTCCCCAAAAGTTCCGTGATCAAAAGAACTAAAAAATAAAGCGATAAAGCAGCAAACACAAATATTGGCAGAAATCTGTCAAAACTGAACAGCTGACAAAGGCCAAATTTTTGAGGGGTTTTTTGTTGCTCAAATCTAAAAGTGTTCAACTAACGAAAGTTTGGATATAACCTGGGGCATATGCACAAGAAATCTCAGGTCCAAAAGATATACAGAGAATTTTCACGAATTTTTACGGTGCAGCACCGAAAACTGTTTCAGGACAGCAACATCCCCAAATCTTACCTCACTCAAATTAGAGGCTTCTCTTGGCACAAAAACGAAATAAAAAAGATAAGGAGAGGTCATTACAGTAGTAATAACTTCCAAGACTCAAATAAAAGAAAAAGTACTGAAAATAAATAATGGGTTATCTCCCAAGAGTGTTTTTCTTTAACTCCTTTGAGCTAGGCGCAGTAATTTGCAAAGATGCTCATGTGGGCGCCATATAAGAGCTTGAGGCAAAGGCGCCATATAGGAACTTAAAGCAATAGAGAGCATCAAAAAGCAAATATGGAACACATTTAAATCTAAACCACTTCCTATGAAAAATAGTCTTGTAAAGAGACAAGTCATGAAAGCGCAAAGCAAAAAGCATAGGAAGGCAAAACAAGTACAACTTCAAGAATTGCATCATAAAGAGGGGAAACTCAATATTGTTGAGATCCATCAAACCATGTTTCCCTCTCTCATAATAACTTTCAGTAGCATCATGAATAGAATTAACAATATAACTATCACGTAAAGCATCCCTATCATGAGCCACATGCATAAAAGGATTAATACTCCCCACATGAACAATAGTAGTAGGAGGAGATTCAATAGAATAATTATTCTCATCACCATAATCATCAAAGACAGGAGGCATATTTTAATCATAACTAATTTTCTCCTCAAAAGTAGGTGACCTGAAAACATTATACTCATCATCATAACCATCATAAACTAGAGGTTTAGTATCATCACAAGCTAAAGAACAGCTATTTCGCAAAGCATATTCTTCAAACATATCATCATAAGAAGGAACATGGATAGCACTAATGGTACAACAATTATTAACCTTAGAATTGGTACCAAAAAGATTTTCAATATCAAAAGTAGAGTGTTTTTTCCCAATCATGATCACTAACATAAGTAACAGGCATAGGAACATCATCCCAATCAGAATTATCATAATCTATAGCAGGATCATAACGCTTAGGGGAAAATACCGTGTCCTCTCGCCTTTTACTCCTCTTCTTCTTCTTCTTCATACTCTTCTTACTCTCTCCTTTAGGAGGGAGAGACTTGAAGGGCATCTTCTCCACATATTCTCTAGGAGGGAAAGGCATCTTCTCCACATAATCTGGTTTGCTGACAGGAACAACAGAAGAAACTTTGGAGGATTCCTCCTCTCTATTAATAAGATTGAAACATCTATTAGTCCTGTCATAGCTTGGCAAAACATCATGTTTTATAAGATCTTGTAAGCAAGTATTTGCGAGGCAATCTTTAGCACAATAGAGACGACAACCACGAAGGGTACTATTAATATCAGCATCTCTCATATCAACTAAAGAAATCTTTCTAGATATCTCTTCAAAATTCAAAAACAAGGTAAGCTCATCATGCTGATTGAGAGTAATCTTATCATCACAATACAAATTTGCGGTACTCGCTCGATTAATTGGGCATTGAAAATTAAAGTGACCCTTTTCACCGCAAAATTCACAAAGAAAAGGATAAAGCTCACAAACCCTTTCACCAAGCACATCTAGATCCTTGAGCCACATACTAGTTTCTTCATTTGTGTGGGTGATGCAATAATCTTCCTTGTTGTAACTCTGTTCACAAGGTCTATGTACTCCACAAAAATTAACATGCTTATAAGAAATAGGACTTTTAGAAGTTTGAGCATGTTTATTGCAATCATCAATAACAATATCACTTTCTATGCAAGTGTCCTTAAAAGGTTCATGATACACGTCCCCATTCCCTTTAGGAACATTCATATGGGAAGCAAAGGCTTTAAAGCAATCAACCATAATTTGAGGATCAAGACCATATTTAGCACTAAGCTCTTGAAAATTAGCAGTTTCAGTGAAAGACTTAATGCAATCAAACTCATAATTCATACCTGATCCTTTACCTTTGTCGCTATCCCAACCTTCAATATTGTTTTGAATTGTCTCAAGCAGACCCCACTTGGTGTCGACATCCTTGCTTGTGAAAGACCCATCAAAGCATGCATCTAGATAGTCCTTGTAATGTCCTGAAAGCCTTGCATAAAAATTATTAATAACAATATTACGAGGAAGATCATGAATAGGACATTTGTGCATTAGTAACTTCAATCTTCCCCACGCTTGGGCAATGCTTTCTCCCTCATGCGAATGAAAATTATAAATGTCATTCCTATCTTTATAAACCTGACTAGAAGGATAGAATTTACAATAAAAGAGAGGTTCAATTTCCTCCCAATCAATAGATCGGCCATCCTTTAATGTTTTATACCATTCCTCAGCTCTGCCTTTCAGCGAAAAAGAGAATAGCTTCTTCTTAACTTGGTTCATTGAAATACCTGCACACTGGAACAACTCGCATAATTCATGTATAAAAAGCAAATGGTCACCAGGATGGACAGTTTCATCTCCTAAATAGCAGTTATCCCTAACATGTTCAACAATCTTCGTAGGTATTTTAAAAGGATGAGGAGCACAAGCATCACTAGGAACATCACATATGGGAGACAAAATATCATCAGAGCAAACTTTCTCCACTAAAGCTGGGGGACTAAAAATATCATACTTAACAAAACCAGCTTCCCCAAGCTTAGACTTTTCTATAGCA
Organism: Dactylis glomerata; assembly: GCA_007115705.1. Classification (NCBI taxonomy): domain Eukaryota; kingdom Viridiplantae; phylum Streptophyta; class Magnoliopsida; order Poales; family Poaceae; genus Dactylis; species Dactylis glomerata. The sequence goes on from QXEO01000220.1 coordinate 1,407,178, forward strand.
TTAGCATTAACGGTATTCAAAGCATTCGTACTAATAACATTGCTATGCGAAATAAGCTCCAAAGGATTTTCAATTTTATCTTCAAATCTAAAATCAGGAAAAAGACTAAAGAACTCTTTGTTTTCCATTAAGCCTAACTAGTGAAAATAAAAACAAGAAACAAAAAGATGTAATTGCAGAATCTAAAGGAAATAACTTCGAGCACTCACCAGCAACTAAAAGACTTAGTAGCCAAAGAATGTGAGTACCTTTTACCTTACCTCCCCGGCAACGGCGCCAGAAAAGAGCTTGATGTCTACACACGCTTCTGTTCTTGTAGACAGTGTTGGGCCTCCAAGTGCAGAGGTTTGTAGAGCAGCAGCAAGTTTCCCTTAAGTGGATCACCCAAGGTTTATCAAACTCAGGGAGGAAGAGGTCAAAGCTATCCCTCTTAAACAACCCTGCAATTACGATACAGAAAGTCTCATGTGTCCCCAACACACCCAATACACTTGTCAGATGTATAGGTGCACTAGTTCGGCGAAGAGATAGTGAAATACAAGCGGTAGTGATGATTATGAGTAGCAATTGTAATATGAAATAAGTATCGCTGCGAGCAAACATGTAACAAAACAGTAAGTAAACGGTGTGCAATGCTTGAAAACAAGGCCTAGGGATCATACTTTCACTAGTGGACACACTCCCAACAAATATAACATGATTGAACAAATAAACAACTTCTCTTCACTATGGTACTCTGAATTACTCTCCTATTGAACAACACTAATCATTGCGTAGGGCTACGAAGCACTCCTTAAAGTTCATCAAGTACTTGACAAACACCACTCATAGAGATATTCAAATCAGATCACAACTCAAGATAGATATTATTGCAACTTAGACCAAGTACTAACACGGTGCACACACTGTCAACATTACACCATGAAAGGAGGAATAGATCACTTCAATACTATCATAGTGATAATTATTCTCATAATCCATAAAAGATCACAATTGTAGCCTAGACCAAGTACCACCATGATGCACGCACTGTCACCGTTACACCATGGCAGGAGGAATAGATTACTTTAATAACACCACTAGAGTACACATAATATCTGAATAATAACATCTACTTGTTCAACATGATACAAAGCTCAGGATCATATAAAGATCACATCATGGGAGAGAGAGGTGAACCACATAGCTACCGGTAGAGCCCTCAGCCCCGGGGATGAACTACTCCCTCCTCATCATAGGAGACAGCAAGGTTGATGGAGATGGCGGTGAGGTCGATGGAGACGACGAAGACGGCGATGGAGACCGATGGAGATGGCTCTGGGGGCACTTCCCCGTCCCGGTAGGGTGCCAGAACAGAGACTTCTGTCCCCCGAAATTTGTCTTCGACGGCGGCGGTGCTGCGGAACTGTTCTGGAAATTTCGCCGACTCCTTTAGGGTTTTCCATCCCAAGGCTTCTTATAGGCGAAGGGGCGTCGTCAGGAGGTAGCCAGGGGCTCCTCACACCAGGGTGGCACGGCCAGGGCCTAGGCCGCGCCACCTATGTGTGAGGGCGGCCTCTGGCCCCCCTCCGGCTCTCTTTCGGTCTTCGGGAAGCTTTCGGGAAAAATAAGACTTCTGGATTTTGTTTCGTCCAATTCCAAGAATATTTCCTGTGTAGCTTTTCTGAAACACAAAAACAGCAGAAAACAGGGAACAGGCACTGTGGCATCTTGTCAATAGGTTAGTTCAGGAAATCGCATAAAAACGCCACGAAGTGTAACAAAACACAAGGCAAATGGTGCAAAAACAAGCATGGAGCATCAAAAATTATAGATACGTTGGAGACGTATCATTTCCCAACGGGTTCTTTGAGACATCAGCGCGTTACGGGCTGAGGAAAGGCCTCTCCATCGAGCTGACGGTCGCCATGTCGACGGACTCATCCTGCAACATAGCGAAGGTCTAGCGTGCCACCTCCTCTGCCAAATCTGCCACCGTCGTGACCTACTCCTCCATGCGCGACACCTCTAGCGCCTTCGCCGCCTTCTCTGCAGCCCTCACCTCTACCCTCGCCTCCTCACGCTGCGCCACTCTAGCCGCCTCTGCCGCCAACGCCTCCACCTCATTAGCCATGATGACGACCTCCCTCGCCGCCTCCGCACCAGCCAACAGAGGGTCGATGATGTGCGCTGCAAGGACTGGAGCCTGTGACGCGTCGGTGTCCTCGGGGAAGTGCGGATGCGCCATCTCGGTGAGCAGGGGTCACTTGCTCTTGTCGGTAGGAGACATGGTGTGCGAGAGAGGAGGGGTGGCCGGCGGGTGATACGTCCATTTTGCATCACTATTTTGTATCATAATTTACTGTTATTCATTGATATATTTAATATTTAGAGATGATACTTATGTTGTTTCCTCTGTTTTTACATGTTTGATGATCGTTGGAGGATTTGCTGCTAGAGTCAGGATTCTGCTGGAAAAGGACCGTCAAGACACCATATTTCGGAAGATCTGGAAAATTCCAGAAAAATACCAGAAAATTATATTTTGCCGAAAGACTCAGGAAGCCAGAAGGAGGAGGCGAGAGGAGCCAGGGGGTAGGCTCACACGTAGGGGGCGCGGCCTGGCCCCTGGACGCGCCGGCCTACTGTGTGGCCACCCTGGCCCACTTCAGGTCTCGCCCCTGTGCGTACTTCATCGTCCCCGAAAACCTAAGTCAGGGGGGCTCAGAGATAGACACTGCCGCCTCTGCGAGGCGGAAAACACCAGAGAGAGAAAAGCTCTCCGACAGGCAGGAATCTGCCAGGGAAATTCCTTCCCGGAGAGGGGAGATCGTCGCCATCGTCATCACCATCGCACCGGACTTCATCGGGATCATCATCATCATCTCCATCACCAGCACCTTCATCTCCACCATCACCACGCCATCCCGCTGTAACATCTTGAGTTGAATCTGTCAAATTCTTAGGGGAAACTTTCCCGGTGTTGATTACTCTTGTGGTTGATGCTATTGAGTGGAACCGTTGAATTAAGGTTTATGTTCAGATTGTTATTTACCATTATTTCACCTCTGATCATGATCCATATGATGTCTTGTGAGTAGTTCGTTTAGTTCTTGAGGACATGGGAGAATTCAAGATGTTAGTAGTGGATTATTGTTAAGTAATATTTAGTGGTTTGATATTTCTTTGTTGTGGTGTTATTTCACTAGTGGTGTCATGTGAACATCGACTACATGATACTTCACCATTTATGGGCCAAGTGAGATGCATTGTGTATTTGGCTACCAATTGTGGGGTTGCTGGAGTGACAGAAACCTAAACCTTCGTTGGGAAACCATTGCACCAGGGAGCGTAGGATCTTAGAGTTTAAGGCTGTGGTTAGATTTATCTTAATTACTTTCTTGTATTTCCGGATGCTTGCAAGGGGTATAATCACAAGTGTGTATTTATCCTAGTAAGGGTAGTGCGCTAGCACAGGTTCACCCCCATAACACTTATCAAACCAATAAAGATTATTTAGCGGCATGAAGCGAAAGCTCTTGACAGAAACTCCCGTGTGTCCTCGAGAACGTTTGGTCATCATAAGTTACACAACCGCCTTGTCCTTTGCTAAAGAAAGGATTGGGCCACTTGCTGCAATTATTACTACTGTCTTTTATTTACTTGCACTTTATTTACTTGCATTACCAAATACCCCTGAAAACCCGTTTCCTAGTATTTACAGTGAAACCTTGATCAAAACCACTTGTCAACACCTTCTGCTCCTCGTTGGGTTCGACACTCTTATTTATCGAAAGTACTATGATACACCCCCTATACTTGTGGGTCATCAAGACTATTTTCTGGCGCCGTTGCCGGGGAGTGAAGCGCTATTAAAGAGTGGAATTGGTAAAGGTAACCGTCACTGTGAGTATTGTTTTTATTTTTGTCTTTTACTTTTATTTTGCTATGGAGAATTCTCTATTTGGTTTCTTGTTTGGGAACACTTCTACCACTGCTGCCCATGTGGATGAACCACCACCACCACCTGCTGAATTAGATCCTTTTAAAATACCTATGAAAATTGTTGAACGTGTTATGGATAACTGCTACTCAGGAGATGGAACTGTCCATCCAGGTGATCACTTACTCTTTATACATGAATTATGCGAGTTGTTTAAGTGTGCAGGTATTTCGCCGAGCCAGGTCAAGAGGAAGCTATTCTCTTTATCATTGAAAGGCGGAGCTGAGGAATGGTATCGGCTGCTTAAAGATGGTCCATCTATTGCATGGGAGGAAATTGTGCCTCTCTTTTATTCCAATTTTTATCCTCTAAGTGAAATTCATAAAGATCGTAATCGGATATATAACTTTTGGCCTTATGATGGAGAGAGTATTGCCCAAGCGTGGGGGAGACTGAAGTTACTAATGCTCAAATGCCCCATTCATGAGCTCCCCAATAATATTGTTATTGATAATTTTTATGCGAGGCTTACTCTTCCTGATAAGGATTATTTGGATGCTTCTTGCTTTGGATCATTTACTCATATGAAAGAAGATGCTAAGTGGAAACTTCTTGACCGTATCCAAGAGAATGCTGAAGGATGGGAAAATGACAAAGGTAGGAAGTCAGGTATAAATTATGATTTTTAATGCGTTAAAACTTTTATGGGAACCGATGACTTTCATAGTGTTAGCATTGCTTATGGTCTTGATTCTTAAATACTTGCTAATTGTCTTAAGGCCTTTGCCTCTTATCTTGATGTTCCAAAGAAAGATTGGAACAAATATCATGCGCCTTATAAAGATTCTATTAGTCATATTCCTGCTGCAGCTACTGAAGTTTGTACTGTTGATAGCATTGTGCCTGAACCTTATTTTGAGAAGACACCTTTCCCTGCTAAGGTAAAAAAGTATTCTACATTGGTAAGTGTGTCTAATAAAAGTACTAAGAAAGCTGTAGAGCCTGATGAGCAAATTACTATTAAGTCTCCTGTAGCTATATTGAAGGACCTTGTTACTAAAGATGTAGGGGATGAATATATTCTCTTTTGTGAAGATGCTTCTAACATTCTCTCACATCCTAAAAGGCATAGGAAAATAAGTGTTCCTGTTATTTCTGTCAGGATTAGAGATCATTGCTATTATGGTTTATGCGACATTGGTGCTAGTGCAAGTGCCATTCCCTTAGAGCTTTACCAAGAAATTATGCATGAGATTGGCGCTTGTGAACTTGAAGATATTGATGTGGTTGCTCAGCTTGCTAACAGAGAGACTGTTTGGCCTCTTGGTATTGTTCGAGATGTGGAAGTCCTATGCGGTAAGACTAAATACCCCACTGATTTTCTAGTACTTGGTAAGGAGGCTAGTAAAACTTGTCCTATTATTTTTGGTAGACCCTTTTTGAATACTTGTGGCGCTGTGATAGACTGTAAGAAGGAAAAAAAATTCACTAAGTTTAATGGAGAGTCTTATGAGTTTAATTTTTCCAAGTTTGCTAAGACTTCTTATGAAAATAACATGCCTAATGAAAATTTTCGAGTTGTACAATGTTTCGACTAAAACTAGCGATACTTTACCCCTGGGTTGTAGGGATTTTTCATAGATGCGTACATGATAGTACAAAGATTGCGGGCGTGCCAATTTTGTTTCGACTAAAACTAGCGAAACTTTACCCCTGGATTGTAGGGATTTTTTATAGATGCGTACTTGATAGTACAAAAATTGCGGGCGTGCCATCTTGCTTAATGAAAACAAGAAATAAAATAAAATAGACAAAACACCATATACGGGAACATTGCATTTTATTCATATCATTGCATTGTACAAATACAAAGTACAAATTTCCCTAGGATAATATCCTTTTGTCATCCGCATCGCGCTAATGGAGTATCTGACTGAGAGGAGATTGTGAAATTCAATGATTCCCGGTGCGTTTGCAAGCATCCGGTTAATTACATCCACAGGGTCAAGCCTACGGAATACCTCCGATTAAGCTGCACTGATGGTTGTCGTCATATTTGGATTGCTCATCCGTATGCATTGTGATATTTGTGAAAATAATTATGCGGGTGGCTTTGTATCGCCGATACCCAGTCACATATACTATCGTCATGTTGGTATGACCAACAGGATATGTCGATGAAGGGGATGACTTTCGCCTCGTCAGTGCCCAGTCATGTAACGTCCTGACTTCATCAAACGCGGACGTGTGTATGTTGCTATCGCCTCGTCGGTGCCCAGCAACGGAGTGTCCGATCCCGTGGGTTTGGGACATGCAGATAATAACGGTGACCCGGCCTCGTGAGCACTTGGCCATGATTTCGTCTAGCCTCGTCGGCAATAGACGGATGGTAATGATTTGTGTATAGCCTTTGTCTCATTGACACTCGTCCAAGGTGTCGATGTAGAAAACATCACGAATGCATGTTGGATGATACTTGCCAACCAAATTAATCTCGCTTCCTTGTTGGAGCAAGATCAATATTGTTTATATGATCACGTCTCCATGCGAGGGGCGTGTGATGTATGATTGACCATGCTTCATTTTGAGAAGCACAAGATCAGTTTGATTTCTTCGTACATGGTCTTAACCACGTACGCTCATCATAATTTATATAGAGCCATGGTTGATCACCCTCGAAAGGGTAGACATCCTGCGCTCATATATTTTGTAGCCAGTTTCATCACATCGGAAAGCTTGAATTTTAGCCTCTCATCGATGGTGAAATTCATAGTCACATTAATATTGCTTTTCTTGGCAGCGAACCTTGTGTAAGATGGATTGGCAGCGAGGATGAATGCGTCATATAATATTTTCTCCATAGAAGAAAGATTAGGAGATCTAGATTTAGCATAATTGCTTACCGGCGGAGAAGCGCCTCATGGGGAGAGCCATGATGTCCATCGGCATGTTGCCGAGATCGGATCTTCGCAGCTTCTTGAAGATTACTTTGATGAATTGATTGTTCTTGAGGTATCGCCTATGGCAGACTCCTCAAGATCGATCAATGTTTGCGTGTTTGTCAAACGAACGAGAGAGAGCTTTCGCGTGTATGCGTCGGCTCTTCGCGTATCGCGAGTTCTCTCGTCAAGCAAAGCTTCGGCCTCGTGTCTGTGTGGAGCGTCGCAGCCTGACGGCTGTGCGGGCGTGTCCCCTTGCTCATCACGTCCCGGTTTGTTGTAAATCGTGTGGCCGTTTAAATCCGAGTCTATCTCTAGCAAGACGTGACGCCAGCCATAAGATCAGCCCTATGAAATACGGCCCTTGTAACGTCAAAGACCCAAGGACATGCAAGCTGAATACCACGTGTGGCCCGGTCAGCTAAGTGCAGGTTCGACGCTGATTAATCCATCGTCTTGATACATGCGAGGCAAGGTATTGCCCTGTGTACTTTGGTACTATCAACAATTTGTGTGCTAGAAGTATACAGCATTTGGTTCTGCCATGGGGCAAACAAAGATCACATAGGTACATGCAGCTGATCGACGTGGTGCACAAAACTTCACAAGCTAGCTAGCTCCATCACACGTACAATCTTTGGAAGATAATAATTTTTAAATAGTTCAATGGAATTGTAATCTGTTTGCACCACTATAATGTAGACGTTGAACTCTATAATATGAGTCCAATATTGAATGTATATTCTTCCATTTATATTTTGCCCTCACAGGACCCACACGTCATAGACAAGAGCTATGCTAAATTATAGTCATGTTATGAATTTTTGGTACAAAAATTCATCAAACAAATGCCCCCCGCCTAGTATAGTTCTTGCGCGGAGCAGCAAGGACTTGACTCGGTGAAAAATCTCATGCCACCGTTTTAGGAAGAATCGGCGCAATAGAGAATCCTATGTTGTATAAAATTATGGTGAGTAGTTCATGCCTTTTTTTCAATTAAACAGGAATATATTCCCTTTTTCCTCCATTGCGACCAAGCTTGGTGCCAGCCAATGGGTATCAAACTCCAATGCGACCAATTTGCGGTGCCAGCCAATGGATATAAGAACTCCACTGTGATCAATATATGGTGTGAGCTAGTGGATTATATTAGTGATTTCTCAGCCTTGAATCATAGTATAAACATCCATACATAGGATGGGTACAATTACAAGGGAATATAGCGAAATACCCATGCCACATGCCAAAGAAACAACTTGCTTTTATTCATTACCATCGCGACCAGATGTAATATGGTGCCAGCCGATGGTGCAAGACTTTCCCTTTCATGCCGGAAAATTGGCTCAGGGTAGAAATAATTTATCAAGTCCGATGCGACCATAAAATGATGTGTGGTGCCAGCCATCAGACTTGAAGGGTTTCACAGGTTGACACTAACCGCACTGGCGTGCCTTGCTGCTCCCATAATCTTCCCGAGTTTGATGCGATCATAAATATGAGCGATGCCAGCCATCAAACTCGAAGAACTTCACAGCTTGGCACTGGCCGCACTGGCGCGCCTTGCTGCTCCATAATTTGATACGTCGAAATGTCATCGACAATGTAGAAGAAACTAGGAGCTTATGTTTCCCCCAGTGTTGCTGGTATGATTACAGGAGGCATGATGTCCCCAACATCGATGCATGGGTTGGGGTAGAACGCTAATTGTTGAACACTTTTTGGTGATGCTATGCATGACAGACGGTGTTGTTTACATGCATAAGTGGCATATAAGAGCTGCACAAAAATATCAAGGAAATATGTATGTCTCCTTAAGAACTCGAGCCCAAATAGGAATCATGGAAAAACAAAACCAAACAAAAAAATGAGTTTTTTTTTAAAGGATTTGGGATGTTGGCTTTCCCGTGTAACACCAGCTATGGATGTGATCTCAGAAAAGGTAACCCAAGTGCTAATCATCAGGAACTGTCGAAGGACCATGACAGTTATGATGTGATAACTTAGCTTCAGTGAGTGTGTGTGAAGGACAACATGCTTCCCTGATGCTTTCAGAAGAGTGGGAATTCATACTCTAGACTTCATGTGGCCGAGTAGCCCCATGACTTCATCATGCCCCCTGCGCATGCCTCAAGAACACATAGACCTAGGAGAGGATGATTCAGGTAAAAATGGTTATGGGATAATTGGCTTGGCAATTTTTTTTTTGGCCATGTTGAGGGGTGATACACGACTACTCCCCTCCTTCTGTCCAATGAGTCCCCTACTAATCATGACTTGCTTGATGGAGCCTTGCTTCTTTGATTGACTTTGTTTCCCCCTTTTTTATTGGAGGATTGCTTGAACTTCTAGAACTTTTGATGGTATTTCTTCATTTCCACTAGAGGATTTGATTGGACTTCCAGGAGGACCTTCCTTCTTTTTCCAATTGCTAGGGGACTCATGTTCAGAATTTGAAGAGCAGCCGCATAACTTTGTGGACTACATAGACCCTCATAGGCATTTTGGCTGTGGTGAAAGAATACCCCGAGGGTGGCAAGGAGCTCTTTTCCCTATAGGTTACCCCAGGGCATCTTGCCTCTGGGATCCCAAGACATGGTAGGAAACATGAGGAGTATGGGACCTTAATACACAGAAGTAGCCCAAGAAATTTTCCCCACTCTTTCTAAAAGCAACACTTTGGCATGTGTCGTGTGTGGTGGGTATAGGCACGGCTCCAATTGGTGTGTGGTGCATGTGCCACCTTCAGTGTAGCCCAAGGGTGCCCAAGTCTTTAATCACTAGCATGTCGTGTTTACGGAAAGCCATTTACTATACGATATTTGTATCATCCATGGTTTTGTAAAAAAAATGTTTTTTTAAAAGAAAAGAAAAAGAGAGATACAACAAAGAGAGGAAAAATTGGTTGCATGCGGAGATAGTCACGCGTAATATTTCTTTAGGAACCTCCCATTAATAGGTGGCATTGGCCGTTCCCCTTCTTGATTAATCAGCTGATAAGCACCGCCGTCGTATACTTGTTCAATAACAAATGGCCCTTCCCATTTAGGCTCAAGTTTTCCATTAGCTTTGCCTTTTACAACGATGGGGCGCCTAAGTACAAGAACAAGTTCTCCTTTGCGGAAAACTCGGGGTTTAACAAGTTTATCGTATGCTCTAAATCTTGTAGTGCATTGAGGCGGTCTTCTTCCAAGGAATCCAGCTGCTGAAAGCGTAGCCGAATTTGCTCATCTTGGGTAATCTCATCATGGATGGCCACTCTTAAAGATGGAAGCTCCACCTCTAGGAAGAACAGCCTCACTCCCATAGACTAGGGAGTATGGCGTAGCTTGAGTTGGTGTACGGACTGTAACTCGGTAAGCCCAAAGAGCTTCATAGATACGATCATGCCAGTCGCGATGATGCTTGTGAACTATCTTTTTCAAAATCTAGCCAAGGGTCTTATTAAATGCTTCAATCAGCCCATTGGCTTGTGGATAATATCCTGTGGAATAATTCCACTAGATTTTATACTTGGTCATGAATTTGACCATTTTGCGTGACTTAAAAGCCTTCGCGTTATCGGAGGTAATGCGATGTGGGACTCCAAAGCGATAAATGATATTATGCTCTAGAAAGTTTATAACATTGTCACTCTTTACTTCTCTTAATGGTACTGCTTCAGCCCACCTAGAGAAATAGTCTATTGCTGCAAGAATGAATTTGCGCCCCCTAGAGGATGGAGGCTCAAATGGGCCCACAACATCTATACCCCATGCATCAAAGGGCCATGCATGTATGGTCGGATGTAATGGAACAGGTGGTTGATGTTTTATAACACCATGGATTTGGCAGCTATGACATGACCGTGCTATCTTAAGGCAGTCTGCCATCATCCCCGGCCAATAGTAGCCACAAAGCTTCACACAATGATACATTTTGGGTCCACTTTGATGCCCACCACACACACCATGGTGGACCTCTTGAAAAACCTGTTCTGCTTCATTTCTGGATACACACCGTAGCAACATCTATTGTCCAAAAGAACGTCGATACAAAGTTCTTGCTTTAACTTCATAGGAAGGCAGGCGTCGCTGCAACCTGCGCCTTTCCACTATGTCATCTGGGAGTGTCCCATGATTAAAGTAATCAAGAAATGGCTTGCGCCAGTCATCATCTCCACTAGTATTGGCCACAACGTGATGTACTTCATACTCTTGGGGGATTAGCTCCAACAGAGCTAGAAGGAGCCACCTTTCTTCTATTTTTACAAGAGCGGGCTCCCTTCTGGGAGCACCAACGATACTGCGAGCTTAGCTAAAGCATCTGCAGACGAATTCGTGCTTCGTGGGACATGCAATAATTGGATATGTTCAAATTTCTTGATGAGGATTTGGGCTGCCGTGTGATACGGCACCTGTTCTGGTTTACGTACCTCATATATGTTATTGACTTGGTGAATGATGAGTTGGGAATCGCCATACACTAGAATATTATGCACATCCATGGAAAGTGCAAGTAGAAGGCCAAAGAGAAGAGCCTCATACTCTTCATTGTTGGAGCACTCTTCTTTGAGAAGGGAGAAAGAGTGATGTATGGTTCCTCCTTGAGGTGTTTTAGATATCAAGCCAGCGATGGCTCGTCTTTTTGTTTCAACGTCCGTGAGATCCCCATCAAAATATAGTTCCCATTGTTAGAATTGTAATTAGACTCTAACTCTTACCTGTCATGTAACGTATACGTATCGTATACGATTGTAATTGTATGATCACGTCTATATATAAAGTGGAGATCGTGCGGGGTTGTTCACCCACGCACAAAACCCTAAACCTCTTTTTCAAACTTGGTATCAGAGCAGCAGCCGCCGCGAGCCTCCTCCGCCGCCGCTGCAAGATCCGATCCGCCGCCGCCGCGAGTCCTCTCCGCCGCCGCCGCGATGTCGTCCTCCCTCCAGCTCTCCACTGCAGTCGGGGCCATGGCCTCGTCTTCGACCGCCTCTGTACCCGCGGGAGTCACTCCCACGACCACGGTCCGGTTGGAGGCCGGGAACTTCAACCTCTGGAAGGGCATCCTCCTTCCCAATCTCGCAGGCGCCGGCCTTCATCGTCACCTTGACGCAACCATCGCGGCGCCAGAGAAGACCATCACCACGGGGGAAGGTGACAAGGCCACAACGGTGGCTAACCCCGAGTACGAGCGCTGGTGGATTCAGGACCAGCGTGTCATCGGGCTTCTTCTCGGCTCCATGGAGCCCGACATTGCTAACCAGCTCATCGGGCGCGCAACCGCTGCCTCGGTCTGGAAAAGCGTCCATGATCTGTACGGCGCGCAGAGTCGCGCCAATGTTCGCCACATCCGTCGCCAACTGGTGTCGACGCGCAAGGAAGATCTCTCCGCCGCCGTCTATATGCAGAAGATGAAGGCATTAGCCGATGCCATGGCGGCAGCCGGTGTTCCCATCACCGATGACGAGCTCGTCGACTACATCGTCATTGGGCTCGGATCCGCCTACAACACCGTCACTGCCCCGCTCTCCCTCGGCAACAGCACCGAGGCGATCTCCTACGCCACCTTCTACTCGAATGTGCTCTCCTTCGAGTCCCTCCAAGCGCAGCAGGCGCACGCCGAAGGTTGGACCTCCTCTGTCCATGCGGTCACGCGCCCTAACCCTGCCTATCAAGGCGGTGGATCCGCTACCCGTTCTTACGGCAATGATGGCCAGCAGGGGCAGCCCCGCAACGGCGGTGGCGGGAACGGCGGCTACGGCCGCAATGATGGTGGCGGCTACGGCCGCAACGATGGTGGTGGCGGCTACGGCCGTAATGATGGTGGCGGCTTTGGTGGCCGCAATGACGGCCGCACTGGTGGCGGCAATGGTGGTGGCTGGAACGACGGCCGCAACAACAACAACCGCAATGGCGGTGGGAACGGCGGGCAGCGTCGCTGGCGGCCACGCTGTCAGCTTTGTGGCAACTGGGGACACTACGCCAAGGACTGCCGCAACCGCTTCGACTCCAACTTTCAGCCGCCGCAGCAGCGCGGAGGCAACGCTGCCACGACAAACTACAACAACAATCCCTATATCATGGACTCAGGGTCTACCGATCACCTGACTAACGAGCTTGCCCGTCTTCAGGCCTATGAGCGCTACGCTGGAAAAGATCAGGTGCAGGTGGCCAATGGTGCAGGTTTGTCAATTTCGCATATTGGTCATTCACTTTTACCCGGTTCATCTATTCATCTTAAAAATATCCTTCATGTACCCGATGCTAGTCTAAATCTCCTTTCCGTTTATCGCATATGTGGTGATAATCATGTGTTTGTCGAGTTTCATCGTGACTTTTTCTGTGTAAAGGACAAAACCACGAGGAAGGTCCTTCTTCTCGGTAGGAGTCATGGCGGCCTGTACCCCGTCCCCTTTGGAAAAGCGTCTTCATCATCGCATGTGTCGGCCGGTGCTACCTCTCAACGGTGGCATCAACGTCTCGGTCATCCATCCAATAATGTAGTTCAAAACATTGTTAGGACCAATGAGCTTTCGTGTTCCCCTTCAGACAATAATTCTTTAGTGTGTGATGCTTGTCAACGTGCTAAAAGTCATCAATTGCCATATTCCTTGTCTTCTCGTGTTTCTACTGTACCTCTTGAATTGATTCACTCCGACGTTTGGGGGCCAGCTAGTGTCTCCTCAGGAGGGTACAAGTACTACGTTAGTTTTGTGGATGACTACTCTCGTTTTTGCTGGATCTATCTCCTCAAACATAAATCCAATGTTGAGCAAGTGTTTTACACTTTTCAGACCCATGTTGAGCGTCTGTTGAACGCCAAGATCAAGGCGGTTCAGTCTGATTGGGGTGGGGAATATCATCGTTTGCATAAGTATTTTGAGCGCACCGGTATAATTCATCGTGTCTCGTGCCCACACACTTCTCAGTAAAACGGGATTGCTGAGCGCAAACACCGACACTTGGTTGAGACGGGACTTGCCCTCCTTGCTCATTCACAGCTTCCCCTACGTTTTTGGGATGAGGCTTTTCTTACGGCATGCTATCTCATTAACCGGATGCCTACTCCTGTCATCAACAAAGAAACACCTCTCTTTCGACTCATGCATATTCAGCCCAATTATTCGTTTCTCCGTATCTTTGGATGCGCTTGTTGGCCTAGTCTTCGTAAATATAACTCTCACAAATTAGAGTTCCGCTCTAAGATGTGTGTCTTCCTAGGGTATAGCCCTATGCATAAAGGCTACAAGTGTTTGGATAGATCCACCGGGCGTATTTACATCTCTCGTGATGTAGTTTTTGATGAGTCTGTGTTTCCTTTTGCTACTCCAGGTGTGTCGATTGATGTATCTACCATTGAACATGCTATTCGTTTTCCTTCTGATGAACCGGTTACTAGTGTGCCTATGCGAAATTATGACCTGTCATACTTGGCTACTGATCCACCTGTTCCAGGTGATGTTGTTTCTCCACAGGTATTCGGTGCTCCTCCTGGTCGGTCTCCCGAGCAGGCGGTCGACGTCCTTCCGATCGATGTGCATGGTGCGGCCATGCACGCGCCTTCCTCTGGCGCTGCACCCGAGCCTTCGGCTGGCCAGCCCCCTCCAGCGACAGCCCATGGGCCTCCGGCGATGCCCTCTCCGAGTCAGCCCACGTCGCCTCTCGCCGCATCGCCGGCCGCGACGTCTTCGGCTGATTCACCTGTTGCTGCACCGCAACATCAGATGATCACGCGCCATCGTGATCAGACTCGACGGGAAAAGACGTACACTGATGGTACGGTTCGATATGATCCTCGCCGACGTGCATTCTTTGCTGCTCCATCCTCGCATCGGGAGGCACTTCTTGAGCCGGCATGGCATTCAGCCATGGCCGATGAGTTCACAGCGCTCAGGAAAACAGGCACGTGGACCTTGGTTCCGCGGCCACCTGGCGTTAATATAGTCGGCTGCAAGTGGATTTTCAAGACAAAGCATCGTCCAGATGGCACTATTGACAAACATAAGGCGAGGTTGGTAGCTCGTGGTTTCACTCAGCAGCACGGGATTGATTATGGAGACACGTTTAGTCCAGTTGTGAAGCCGGCCACGGTGCGTCTTGTTCTGTCTCTTGCAGTATCTCGAGGGTGGACGCTTCGACAAATTGATGTCAGCAATGCTTTCTTGCATGGATTCTTGGCTGAAACAGTATATATGCAGCAACCCCCTGGTTTTGAGGACGCCCAGTATCCCTCTCATGTCTGCAAACTCCAGCGGTCGATCTATGGTTTGAAGCAGTCACCACGTGCATGGTATGCACGCCTGAGTCAGCGTTTGTATCGGCTTGGGTTTGTCTCTTCCAAAGCTGACACGTCGCTCTTCATCTACTCGCATCAAGGTGTGCAGATTTTTATGTTAGTATATGTGGATGATATTGTCATCGCTGGGTCTACGCCGGATGCTGTGGATGTTCTGGTTCGTTCCCTCGCTGCTGCTTTTCCTATTAAGGACTTGGGCCGGTTGGAGTATTTTCTTGGATTGGAGGCCGCTTACAATTCAGGGGGGATGATCTTGACTCAGAAGAAGTATGCTCTTGACCTTCTGCATCGAGTAAATATGGAGAATTGTAATCCTGCCACCAATCCTCTTGCAGTGTCAGAGACCTTGTCTAGGAGCTCTGGCACATTGCTGAATTCTGATGACTCTCACAGGTACCACAGTGTTGTTGGAGGACTGCAGTATCTAACACTCACTCGGCCAGATATCTCCTTTGCGGTGAACAAGGTTTGCCAGTTTCTATCACAGCCGACTGATGTTCATTGGGAGTCTGTGAAACGTATTTTGCGTTATATCAAAGGGACGTTGACGACTGGGTTGCATATTCACAAGTCACGTATTTTGGATGACCGGCGTTCCACCAGCGGGTTTGCAGTGTTTGTTGGAGCAAATCTTATTTCTTGGAGTTCTAAAAAGCAACCAACAGTCTCGAGGTCAAGTACAGAGGCAGAATACAAAGCATTGGCTAATGGTGCTGCTGAAGCTATATGGGTAGATTCTCTTCTTAGAGAGCTTGGCGTGATCCGGCAGCGTACCCCCATATTGTGGTGTGATAATCTTGGGGTGACTTACCTGACGGCAAATCCAGTGTTTCATGCTCGAACAAAGCACATTGAGATAGACTTTCATTTTGTGCGAGAACGAGTAGCCGCCGGTGACTTGGATGTCAGATTCATCTCCACACGTGATCAATTGGCTGATGTACTTACTAAACCAGCCACCCGACAGATGATAGATAGATTTAAGTCCAATCTCAACCTTGTCACGGTTTAGATTGAGGGGGAGTGTTAGAATTGTAATTAGACTCTAACTCTTACCTGTCATGTAACGTATACGTATCGTATACGATTGTAATTGTATGATCACGTCTATATATAAAGTGGAGATCGTGCGGGGTTGTTCACCCACGCACAAAACCCTAAACCTCTTTTTCAAACTCCCATTGGGACTCAATGTCGGCAGTAAATACTTCCTCGTCCGTATTTCGACGACCAATGGGGAGTCGTCAGGTATAGGATGCCTCTCCTTGAGAAATAGAGATGGGTTTATGAAACTTATAGGAGATAGTTTCAATTTTCTCCTCATGCTTGATTCAAACCTGGGAGTTTAGATCGGTCCAGGTGTTTTATATAATAGCGATGATGTTATAGTCTGGAGCAGTAGCGCACGTAGAAGCTCACATATACGGGCATCATGGTTGTGCACAATTTGATCTCATGGTAAATACCAGAGAGTACAAAGAGTAGTACAAAGCATAGCCAGTTTACTCATGCCTGATTCCTTAAGTTATGAAGGGAGTTAAGACATAGGGATGTATCCAAGGAGATGACTTGCATTCGAGGACAGGTGCGTCATGCCCCCTGTGTTACATGAAGTATATCTTTATAGTCAAGATGATATATGTGGCTGCTCCAGATACGTCCTCATTGATAACCAACGATGCAGTCATGCATCATGAGAATTAGAAGGAAATAGGACCAGATCACCAACACAGCCATCGTGGCATGTGATCTTCTGATAAGGTAAAAATAAAAAAATATGTGCTCAAACCACATTTTGGTTTCCTTCCTTTGGCCATACTAGCATACTTGCTAGATTATCAATGGCAGACCCGCATATCTATGGTGTCTGTATTTGTTTTGACAGTGCACGTCTAAATCAGGTGCAGTCTTTTTTCATTTGAACATGCCCCCAAGCATTGGATATGTCCAAGAGAGTTACTCAAAGTAGTTTTGGAACTCGTTCTTGGTAATCCACTCAAATTTACTTCTGAATATGCATGCACTTGCACGCTGAGGTGATTGACATTTACTCTTGGGAATGTTTATACAAATCTCATGACACCGGTGCCACTTAGAACATGGAATTTGGTGTGCATATGCAAATTTCAACTGCACTTTTAACTTGGCAGTTTGGTGGCAAAAGAAACCACGGAAAAGTTGTTCCCATTATTTCGCAAGTACCTCGATTATCATGCCATGCATGGTTGTTCAAACTGTAGCAACAGGGTAGCTAGATGATATCCACATAGGGAAATGAAACATAAGTTGGGGAGAAATACTTGTCATGACGAACACATGTCTTGTCTCCATAAGAAATATGAAGAAGTGGTGAGAGTCCAGGACTTAATAGTAGAAAAGTAACTATTGCAGCCAAACTTTGCCGCAAGAATAATATTGCTTATTGCAGCAAAAGACTATGCCACAAAAGAGATATTTAAGAGTAGCACAATTCGATGTGCCACCTGTGAATCGAATATTGTAGTATGCAATAGGTCGCCTTGGGGAGAGTATGTTGTAGCAGATTACTTTTCCTGAAGAAAGTGTTGTAGCAGAAGACCATGCTACATGTGAGAAGTCTAGGTAGCGAGTGATACTACTACTTCATGGAAGTAAAACTTTCCATGTGTCTTAAAGTCGGGATCAATTTTAAGAGGCAACCTAATCAATTCTATTGCGACCGTCTAGCTTTCATGGTGCCAACCAAAATTTAGGGATATCACAGTTCCACTTGAACCGTGAATTTCTTCTTCATTGCCTCCAAAAACATTTCTTGTGTAGTGAAGGATTAACCACTTCACTTGATAGATTTATTAGTTACACTTCAAACGTATAACTTCTACAGTGGCCGCCTGTGAAATCGAAGGGTCACTGCACCCATTAAAAATGTATGTGCGGCAAAGGATTGTATCACTTCACTGAACAAATTTATCATTTATACTGCCAACATATAACTTCCATGGTACGATCAAAGCCATTGGACTTGGCCTCAAGATTTTATGAGTAGGCATCCCAATCAGAAAATTGGATGATTATACCGTCAAAATAGGGGTTTTGACGTTTTAGAGGGATAGTTTGCGGGGATGAGAGATCGTGCTCATCGATTTGGTAGCCTTGCTAGAGATATGAGACCGGTACACATGAAAAACCATGTTGTTATTGGCTTGATTTGCATCTGGGTAATACTGTGTGTTCCGCGCAGGTGCATTCTCGTTCAGCCAAATAGTCTTGGCACCGGATGGTATCGACGTCAGCCACCTTGGACGCACAACATAAGTGTTGGCACTGCTTGAGAGCCGGCATTGCCCCTGGCAGTCAAACATAATCTTACAATGCCACACTGTTGGTTGGCCACATCGGAGTTCCGAAGAACTCTAGGCGAGGAGTTAAATTGTCGAGTCATTGCATGGTGTATTGTACAAAAGGAGGAAGTCCGTGCATGGCTCTTAAGCCTGATAATTAATAGGTATACTCAGCAGCATGCATAATTCTTCACATCAGCACAACAAGTGTAGGATATAGGCATCGAGATGCCAACGCCGTCGACGTTGGTCAAATCATTACCTTGTATTAGTATAGGACAGGATGTTATGCAGCCGCACCCACACCATGGTCCTGCAGGAACCACATGAAAGGCATTGAATCCATGACAGAATTATTCACGTCTTAGCTGGTTACAGTTTGTGTAATCAACTTTGACATGTTAATTTCATATCTGTCCATTTTGGTCTGAGAAGAACCAGAAGACGTTGAGATAGACATATTAGATGCTCGCATCAGGTGGTGTACTTCTGGCTCTTGATATTGTGATGCTTTAAAACCGTCAATTTAAAATGGCAACGGTCCGAGCAAGTCTTCACGGCATTGGCGCCCGAGCATGTTTATAGCCTTACTAATGCTAGTGGTAAGGAAGACTCATTGTAGTGGAGAAAATTCTTGGATTAGCACACCTCCATGCTACAGAGAATGAACTCATGAGCTTTACTATCAAGCTTAAAATCAAAACTTCAAGCCACCCCTCAAGTGCGCCATAGAGTTTTTTTTAGCACATATTAATCCATGTTTGAGCGTGTAGGACGCCGTTTTTCTAACATCTTAGTGCACTGGCTTTGAACAAATGAACCACTTGGAAAGAAACAAGTGTATAGCCAAGCTATGATATTATTTTAGCAGCACAAAAATACATGCCGGTAGAATTTATTTCTCTATGCAAGGCCTCTCATATGAAGCTTCCAATGACCAGAGTAAGAAAAAATTATCAAGAAAAATATTATGAATGATGATCTGTCCCATGCATGCCCCTAATTTACCAGCACTTGTGAATACATACCAGGTATTCATAGGTATCATCACGAATAGAAAGTAGCACCTGTGTCGCGGCTCGGACATCATGGCTTTAGAAATGTATCGATCGAGTAGGAAAAAATCTTCTACTTCTTGATACGTGCTTTTGTAAAAGCGAGAGGGAGGACAGACGAAGACACCCAGGAGGGCAGAACCATCACAGTGCGACGGCGGCGGAAAGCACATGCGCCATACCAGAAAATCTCAAAGCCGGGGCTCGACGCTCAACGGGTCGGACATCCGCATGAGGCCGGGGCTCGACGCTCAACGTGTCGGATATCCGCAGGATGCCGCCATCCGTGCACGGCGTCAAGGAGCAACGGCCGTGGCACCGTCGGCAAGAGACGGCTCACACCAAGGAGGGAGAACCCACGCTTGAAACAAGCGGATGGCACATATGGAAAATACATGCATGAACCATGCACTTACCCTTTTCTTTCTTTCAAAGGATAACTTCTAGCTGATTCATCGCTAGATAAAGGAAATATTTTTGGGTGCATGCAAAATTGCAAACATGCACATGACATTTTTTGGGAGGACAGAGCCTTCGCTCATCCCGATAAATCTGGACGACGATCGGAGTGCAGCAAAGATGGGAGGAGAATTAGGTCCCACCGGGCGTGCCAATTTTGTTTCGACTAAAACTAGCGAAACTTTACCCCTGGGTTGTAGGGATTTTTCATAGATGCGTACATGATAGTACAAAGATTGTGGGCGTGCCATCTTGCTTAATGAAAACAAGAAAAATAAAAGGACACAAAAGAGACAAAACACCATATACGGGAACATTGCATTTTATTCATATCATTGCATTGTACAAATACAAAGTACAAGTTTCCCTAGGATAATATCCTTTTGTCATCCGCATCGCGCTAATGGAGTATCTGACTGAGTGGAGATTGTGAAGTTCAATGATTCCCGGTGCGTTTGCAAGCATCCGGTTAATTATATCCGCAGGATCAAGCCTACGGAATACCTCCGATTAAGCTGCGCGCTGATGGTCGTCGTCATATTTGGATTGCTCATCCGTATGCATTGTGATATTTGTGAAAATAATTGTGCGGGTGGCTTTGTATCGCCGATACCCAGTCACATATACTATCGTCATGTTGGTATGATCAACAGGATACGTCGATGAAGGGGATGACTTTCGCCTCGTCGATGCCCAGTCATGTAACGCCCTGACTTCATCGAACGCGGACGTGTGTATGTTGCTATTGCCTCGTCGGTGCCCAGCAACGGAGTGTCCGATCCCGTGGGTTTGGGACATGCCAATAATAACGGTGACCCGGCCTTGTGAGCACTTGGCCATGATTTCGTCTAGCCTCGTCGGCAGTAGATGGATGGTAATGATTTGTGTATAGCCTTTGTCTCGTCGACACTCGGCCAAGGTGTTGATGTAGAAAACATCACGAATGCATGTTGGATGATACTTGCCAACCAAATTAATCTCGCTTCCTTGTAGGAGCAAGATCAATATTGTTTATATGATCACGCCTCCATGCGAGGGGCGTGTAGACGTATGATTGACCATGCTTCATTTTGAGGAGCACAAGATCAGTTTGATTTCTTCGTACATGGCCTTAACCACATACGCTCATCATAATTTATATAGAGCCATGGTTGATCACCCTCGAAAGGGTAGACGTCCTGCGCTCATATATTTTGTAGCCAGTTTTATCACATCGGAAAGCTTGAATTTTAGCCTCTCCTCGATGGTGAAATTCATAGTCACATTAATATTGCTTTTCTTGGCAGCGAACCTTGTGTAAGATAGATTGGCAGCGAGGATGAATGTGCCATAAAATATTTTCTCCATAGAAGAAAGATCAAGAGATCGAGATTTGGCATAATTGCTTACCGGCGAAGAAGCGCCTCATGGGGAGAGCCATGATGTCCATCAGCACGCTGCCAAGATCGGATCTTCGCAGCTTCTTGCAAATTACTTTAGTGGATTGATCGTTTTTGAGGCATCGCCTATGGCAGACTCCTCAAGATCGATCAATGTGTGCATATTTGTCAAACGAAACGAGAGAGACCTTTCGCCGTGTATGTGTCGGCTCTTCGTGTCTCGCGAAGCTTCGGCGTCGCGTCTGTGTCGTTGTCCCCTGGGACGAGCGATCTTGACTGATTACGTGCGCGGGGTGTTTGTGCCTTGCGTCTCCTCCCCTGCTGGTATCCAAGCCCTTGCTTTATATAGGCCCCGGGTCTTGGCGTCAGGCGGTGGGCATACCCCATCGTGATTATGTTGGACTCCTTAATCGGTTATGATTATGATACCAGCGCATCTCCCGGCTCGGTAGAGTTTTTGACGTGCACGAACAAACCTTCCTCTTATCCGCCGTACGCTGGCCGGGCTTCAGCTCGTACATCCAGGCTTCAAATCCCAGAATCTGCTCACGATACAAGAAAATAGGTACATGCAAAGCCCATGTACATGGTGATTAAGATCTGGCCATTAGACGGTCAAATAGCAATATAGGCGCACGACGTATGCATGCAACTGATCAATGAGCACTAGCTAGCTAGCTAGCTCATTTATACTTACAATCTTTGCAAGATGATAACTTTTGATTAATTTATGAAAATTATAATCTGTTTGCACCATTGCAATGTGGATGATACACTCTATAAAGTGAGTCTAAATTTATATATGTATCTTTTTTTAATATTTTGCATATTGTGGGACCCACTTGTCATAGGCAAGAGCTATGTTAATTCATATTCATATTATGATTTTTTTTGGTATAAAAAATCATCGTACAAACAGCTTGCTTCTATTGCTCTTGCTCCTAATAATGCTTTGCAGCAATTCATGGAAGATCATGAAAGTGATGTTTTCAGTAAGGAAAGAGAAGAGATTGACGATATTTTTCTTCGTCAACAACCGCTGATTAAGCACAATTTACCTGTGGAGGATCTTGGTACCACTTTGCCACCTAAAGAAGACCCTGTTTTCGAATTAAAACCTTTACCTGATGGTCTTAAATATGCCTATATAGATGATAAGAAAATATATCCTGTTATTATCAGTTCTAAACTTTCAGGAAAGGAAGAAGAAAGGTTATTGGAGATATTGAGGAAATACCGAGGAGCTATAGGATATACTCTTGATGATTTAAAAGAGATTTGTCCCACTTTATGTCAGCATGCTATTAACATGGAGAAAGACTCGAAGCCGGTTGTGGAGCATCAACGTCGCTTAATTCCCAAGATGAAGGATGTGGTAAGAAATGAGGTATTAAAGCTCCTTGATGCTAGTATTATTTATCCTATTGCTGATAGTAGATGGGTTAGTCCTGTTCATTATGTTCCTAAGAAAGGAGGTATGACTGTCGTACCTAATGAGAATAATGAGCTTATTCCTCAGAGGGTAGTAGTTGGTTATAGGATGTGCATTGATTATATAAAGGTTAACAAAGTTACTAAGAAAGATCATTACCCCTTACCGTTCATAGATCAAATGTTAGAGAGGTTATCTAAGAAAACTCATTTTTGTTTTCTTGATGGTTATTCTGGTTTCTCTCAAATTGCTGTTAGAAAGAAAGATCAAGAGAAAACCACTTTCACTTGTCCTTATGGAACTTATGCTTATAGACACATGCCTTTTGGTTTATGCAATGCTCATGCTACTTTTCAAAAATGCATGTCTGCTATTTTTCATGGTTTTTGTGAAGAAATTGTGGAGGTTTTCATGGACGATTTTTCCGTCTATGGAACTTCTTTCGATAATTGTTTGCACAATCTTGATAAAGTTTTGCAGAGATGTGAAGAAACTAATCTTGTTCTGAATTGGGAGAAATGCCACTTTATGGTAAATGAAGGAATTGTCCTTGGACATAAAATTTCTGAAAGAGGTATTGAAGTTGACAGAGCAAAAGTGGAGGCAATTGAGAAAATGCCCTGTCCCAGAGATGTTAAAGGTATTCGTAGTGTTCTTGGTCATGCTGGTTTCTATAGGAGGTTTATTAAAAATTTCTCTAAGATTTCAAAGCCTCTTACTAATCTTCTTCAAAAAGATGTGCCATTTGTCTTTGATGATGATTGTAAGGAAGCTTTTGAAACTCTTAAGAAGACTTTAACTACTGCTCCTATTGTTCAACCACCTGATTGGAATTTACCCTTTGAAATTATGTGTGATGCTAGTGATTTTGCTGTTGGTGCTGTTCTTGGACAGCGCGTAGACAATAAGTTAAATATTATTCATTATGCTAGTAAGACTCTTGATGCTGCTCAGAAGAATTATGCTACCACTGAGAAAGAGTTTCTTGCTGTTGTTTTTGCATGTGATAAGTTTAGATCTTACATTGTTGATTCTAAAGTTACTATTCATACTGATCACGCTGCTATTAGATATCTTATGACTAAGAAGGATGCTAAGCCTAAGCTTATTAGATGGGTGTTACTTTTACAAGAATTTGATTTGCATATCGTAGATAGGAAAGGTGCTGAAAATCCTGTTGCTGACAACTTGTCTAGATTGGAAAATATTTCTTTTGATCCTATTCCTGTTAATGATAGTTTTCCAAACGAGCAGTTGGCTTCTATAAATGTAACTTCACGAGACCTTCCTTGGTATGCTGATTATGCTAACTTTATTGTTTCCAAGTATTTGCCTCCAACTTTTACAGCTCAGCAAAGAAGAAAATTCTTCTATGATTTGAGGCATTACTTTTGAGATGACCCACACTTATATAAAGAAGGAGTTGATGGTATTATGCGAAGATGTGTTCCAGAATATGAGCAACAAGAGATATTAAGAAAATGCCATGGCAGTGCTTATGGAGGACATCATGCTAGAGATAGAACCGCGCAAAAGGTTCTACAATCAGGTTTTTATTGGCCAACCCTCTTTAAAGATGCCAGAAGGTATGTTTTATCTTGTGATGAATGTCAAAGAGTTGGTAATATTTCTAGACGAAATGAAATGCCTATGAGTTACACTCTTGTTATTGAACCGTTTGATTGTTGGGGATTTGACTTTATGGGTCCTTTTCCTCCTTCAAAATGCTATACCCACATACTTGTTGCTATTGATTATGTTACTAAATGGGTAGAAGCCATACCTACAAAGAGTGTTGATGGTGAGACCTCGTTAAAAATGCTTAAGGACGTTAATTTTCCTAGGTTTGGTGTGCCTAGATATCTTATGACTGACGGAGGTTCTCATTTTATTCACAGTGGTTTTAGAAAAACTCTTTCTAGATATGATGTTAATCATAAAATTGCTTCTGCTTATCATCCCCAAACTAGTGGGCAGGTGGAGCTTTCAAATAGAGAGATCAAGTCTATCTTGCAGAAGACTGTCAATAGATCTAGGAAAAACTGGGCTAGTAAGTTAAATGATGCTTTATGGGCTTATAGAACTGCTTATAAGAACCTCATGGGCATGTCTCCTTATAAGATGGTTTACGGAAAAGCGTGTCACTTACCCTTAGAATTAGAACACAAAGCTTTTTGGGCAGTGAAAGAGCTTAATAGGGATTTTAAACTTGCCGGTAAGAAAAGGTTGTTAGATTTGAGTTCTCTAGATGAGTGGAGAAACAAAGCCTATGAGAATGCCAGACTTTTCAAAGAGAAAGTCAAGCAATGGCATGATAAGAGAATTCTTAAAAGAGAGTTTCATGTTGGTGAGAAAGTTCTATTGTATAGGTCTCATCTCAGATTTTTTGCAGGAAAATTACTCTCAAAATGGGAAGGACCATATGTTATTGTTGAAGTATACTGCTTAGGTGCTATTAAGATTGCTTCTTTGAAAGACGACACTACACAAGTGGTGAATGGGCAAAGACTCAAACATTATATTGCTGGAGATTCTTATAATGAAGATGTTGATGTAATTGAAACAGTTTCTCCAGAAGAATTCATCCAAGACAATTTGCAGGTACTTGCAGAGTTCGTTTTCGAATAGGTAACAGTTCCAGTCAGAAAAGGTTTGCAAAAAACTTTTCCATTGATATTTTTGCTATTTTTACTAAATATGAAAAATCACGAGACGAAAACGGGCAGGAAAAGGAGTCCGGGTGCTCCTCACACACAGGGGGCGCGAGCCCACCCTTGGCCGCGCCGCCCTAGTGTGAGAACACCTCGGAACTCGTTTTCATCCCAGTTTCCTCCTGTGATTTCGCTTCGATGTATAATTTTCGCCTATATAACCCCACCCGGAGTATCTGAGGTCGGTATATCGTTTTCTCGTCGTGTTTTGTTTCGAGCTGTTTCTGTCAGGGGATTGTTCTCAGATTTGAAGTTGCAATATCTTCATCCAGTCCATCTGAGGAGAACCCTCTTGCGAATATCATTAATCCGTATATGAGGGAGCTGAAGATGCATCCGAAGGAGTTGTCGCTCAAGATGGGGAGTTGCAGATCAAAGATGTCCAAGTCTCAAAGGGAGAAGGAAGTCTCGAAGCCAGGATGGAAGCACTGGACACAAGAAGTTTTCAAATACAAGAAGATGGCGGAACGCGAGGTGGTCATCATCCATAGGATTAATCAAGAGCTTGTTACCAAGTACAAGAAGGAGACTACAGAACTCTGGAAGGATATATTTTTGCTCCACGAGACCACTAATCAATTACAAGCACAACTTTACGACTTGCAGAACCAAAACTGTGAGTATGAAGCTAGATTTCAACAAATGAGTGCTGCTGCAAGTTTCAGGATATTGGAGACCAAGACATCCTTCCTTGACGGGGGACCTCTGCCTTGGAAGTACGATGATGATAAACACTCGCAACCACCGCCGCCAAAGGAGTAATTCATCATCGGTATTGGCATCCCCTTAGCTTGTTCCAAGCTTGGGGGAGTGCCGCGGTATCACATCATCACCTTTTGCTCATTTACTTTTCAAGTAGAGTCATATCATGAATAGAGAAGTTATCCTATAGAATAGTTTGCAGTGTGGAAGTATCCTCCTTAGTTGGTTATCTATGTATCCCTTGGTATGAGTTGTGGTAATGAAATATTAATGAGAAGTTTTATCGTTTACTTTCCGCATACTTTATTTTAGTTTGCAATCTCTCTTATACGACTAGTCTTGTTGATTAGTATTGGTATCACTTTGGGAGCGTGAGTAAATTTAGTTGGTTTTGGCAAACTTAGCTTGGTCAGTAGCAACATTACCTTGAGTTTTGAGTGGAATAGAAAGAAAGAAGTGCTGTAGTTACATCACTTCAGTTTTCCTTCATGATTGGCTTATAAGCATTATTATTCTCAAAGTTAAAATCGTTGTACTTTCAAGGAAGGTTGCATGATTGTTCCTATTATATGTATGTATGTTTGTTTCATGCAACTCTTATGTTTGCTACCCAGCCTTGCTAGCCAAAAACCTGTACTGAGAGGGAATACTTCTCGTGCATCCAATTCCCAAAAACCAAGTCATTTCCAAAGAGTCCACTATAAATTCCTATGCTTGGTATTTCAAGCCATTCCAAGTAAATTTTCATGTGCTACCTTTCAAAAACCTTCAAATACTTCTCATTTGTGCCACTGTTTTTAGCTCATGAGGATGTAGTGGATGGGTTTGTTATCTTCCATACTAAATTAAGTACCCCTCGACTAGGCAGCTTCATCTGCTCGTCACTAATTTTGCAAGGGAGCTGGTCAAACCATTATAATCTCAAAAAGAAAAGAAAAAGGCACTCCTCCATGGTATGTGAAAGTTGGTCGGCACCCGATGGAATCGGTTAGCCATGGTTTGAGAAAGGAAAAGGTGGGGAGGAGTGCAAA
Source organism: Dactylis glomerata (assembly GCA_007115705.1). Taxonomy (NCBI): domain Eukaryota; kingdom Viridiplantae; phylum Streptophyta; class Magnoliopsida; order Poales; family Poaceae; genus Dactylis; species Dactylis glomerata. The sequence goes on from QXEO01000220.1 coordinate 1,434,405, forward strand.
GCTATAAAAGAGCACCAATGTGCCAAATTAATCAAACATCTCGGAACCGCTCTCACTTGTTTAGTATGGAAGATATCAAGAACTCCATTGCTAGTCGTTGACAAAGGCAACCACCTCTCAAAATAACTTTTTACCTCTGTTTTACAAATGAAAAGCTCTAGCACATGTTTAATCCCTACTCCCTTCTGCGAAGGGCCTATCTTTTACTTTTGTATTGAGTCAACCTATTTCCTTCTATCTCAAGCAAGCATTTGAGTTGTTATGTTTCACTTATCCATATGTTGATTCGTTTAATCATGTTTACTATCTTCCTTGTTTAGCATAACGCTTTTATCTGAAAGAATATGTCTCTGAAAGTTTTCTATGATTACAAAGAGTTTGTTTCAGCCAACATATGGTTTTTGCTATATTAGCTCTGTTTTAAAAAGGCTCCATTCAAAAGCTAGTATAGTTTGTTCATTGTTCTCTGACCAAGAACTAAGGTTTGCCATCACCAATTATAATTTACTTTGTGCATCTTTATATGTGATTCCCTTTTACTTATTGCAAGTCTTTATCATGTAAAGGGAAGTTGCTGACTATTATAAATTGTGCCTTAGTAAATGTGATGCTTCTTGTCCGTATTTTGATTATCGACACTTCACTCCATAAACCTGTGGTCATGTTTACCGAGTTTAGTTTTCGCTTGGGGACAAGTAAGGTCTAAGCTAGGGGGGGTTGATACGTCAATTTTGCATCACTATTTTGTATCATAATTTACTATTATTCATTGATATATTTCATATTTAGAGATGATACTTATGTTGTTTCCTCTGTTTTTACATGTTTGATGATCGTTGGAGGATTTGCTGCCGGAGTCAGGATTCTGCTGGAAAAGGACCGTCAAGACACCATATTTCGGAAGATCAGGAAAATTCCAAAAAAATACCAGAAAATTATATTTTGCTGAAAGACTCAGGAAGCCAGAAGGAGGAGGCGAGAGGAGCCAGGGGGTAGGCTCACACGTAGGGGGCGCGGCCTGGCCCCTGGCCGCGCCGGCCTGCTGTGTGGCCACCCTGGCCCACTTCAGGTCTCGCCCCTATGCGTACTTCATCATCCCCGAAAACCTAAGTCAGGGGGGCTCAGAGATAGACACCGCCGCCTCTGCGGGGCGGAAAACACCAGAGAGAGAAAAGCTCTCTGACGGGCAGGAATCTGCCGGGGAAATTCCTTCCCGGAGAGGAGAGATCGTCGCCATCGTCATCACCATCGCACCGGACTTCATCGGGATCATCATCATCATCTCCATCATCAGCACCTTCATCTCCACCATCACCACGCCATCCCGCTTGTAACATCTTGAGTTGAATCTTGTCAAATTCTTAGGGGAAACTTTCCCGGTGTTGATTACTCTTGTGGTTGATGCTATTGAGTGGAACCGTTGAATTAAGGTTTATGTTCAGATTGTTATTTACCATTATTTCACCTCTAATCATGATCCATATGATGTCTTGTGAGTAGTTCGTTTAGTTCTTGAGGACATGGGAGAATTCAAGATGTTAGTAGTGGATTATTGTTAAGTAATATTTAGTGGTTTGATATTTATTTGTTGTGGTGTTATTTCACTAGTGGTGTCATGTGAACGTCGACTATATGATACTTCACCATTTATGGGCCTAGTGAGATGCATTGTGTATTTGGCTACCAATTATGGGGTTGCTGGAGTGACAGAAACCTAAACCTCCGTTGGGAAACCATTGCACCAGGGAGCGTAGGATCTTAGAGTTTAAGGCTATGGTTAGATTTATCTTAATTACTTTCTTGTATTTGTGGATGCTTGCAAGGGGTATAATCACAAGTGTGTATTTATCCTAGTAAGGGTAGTGCGCTAGCACAGGTTCACCCCCATAACACTTATCAAACCAATAAAGATTATTTAGCGGCATGAAGCGAAAGCTCTTGACAGAAACTCCCGTGTGTCCTCGAGAACGTTTGGTCATCATAAGTTACACAACCGGCTTGTCCTTTGCTAAAGAAAGGATTGGGCCACTTGCTGCAATTATTACTACTGTCTTTTATTTACTCGCACTTTATTTACTTGCATTACCAAATACCCCTGAAAACCCGTTTGCTAGTATTTACAGTGAAAACTTGATCAAAACCACTTGTCAACACCTTCTGCTCCTCGTTGGGTTCGACACTCTTATTTATCGAAAGTACTACGATACACCCCCTATACTTGTGGGTCATCAGCGAGAGAGGAGGTTTATTTTTGAGTGGCCATGGCGGGCGCACAACCATCGGATTTATAGCCGGCGCCAGCGTGGCAGGAACAATGGCCCGCTAATGACACTATAGAAAGTGTGTCACTTCGTTGGGACTCTAAGTGCAGAGTGTTGCAGCAAGAGAAATTTCCCCACAAGGGTGAGTCAGGGTTTATATCAAACTCTCGGGGAACAATGGTGAAGCTTCTTCCAACCTTGTCTAGCAACCTGCAAAGCAATGTGTTTGTCTTGTGCCCCCTACTCCACCGTGTGGTTGTCAAGTACAAGGCTTCAGTATTAGTAAATTAAAATAACAATAAATAAAGTACAAGAGAATAAACTAAACTAGAAAGTAAACTAAAGCGAGTAAATAAAGATGTTTTTTGGTTTTTGGTTGTAGTTGCAAGAAATATTTTTGTATTTTAGGATTTAAATAATGCGAAAAATTGTAAAGGCAATTAAAAGCAAGTAAAAGGTGCTTCTTTTGATAAAAAGTGGACCAGGGTTTATGGTTTTACTTGTCTATTCTCTCATAAAGGTGTGGTGGCATTAAGAACATGATAGATAACTTAATATTGATGAGATTTTATTATATGTCTTGATAAGCATTTATATGGGCATCACCTAACATAAAGATGATACTACACATCTTACTTATACTCCCCTAGAAAGGGATTCTCCATGCAATGTAGATTAAAGAATTAACAAAATATAGCCTTAAGTACTTTAACATGATGTTTGAACAACAAATATGCTACCTTGAATTATCACAATAGACCAATTATATGACCATGAATTTAAACAAGACTTCTCAGCTGTCACTAAGAATTATATAGCACATGCATTCACTTTTTTCCCTAGTGAGATAACAAAAGGATTGGTAAAAACCATAGTAGATGAAGTTTGTTGTCACAATTCATTACTACCACCATGTTACTCCATCTAATACACATCATCCCCCACACATGCTCTCGCATACAAGTTTGATCATAACAAGTAGTAAAGAACGAGGTAACAATATGCTTCTATCAATACATTAAGAACACAATAAAGATTGATTTCATAAATAATCCAATAAAACTAAAGATCCACCACACAGGAATTACAAATATGGCCATAATCATGATAGACAGCTCATATGGCATCTAAAGAACATAGCACAAGAGAGATAGAGAGAGATCAAGCTACTGCCACAAACCCATAGTCCAGAGGTGGACTACTCCCTCTTCATTATGGTGGCAGTGTTGGTGATGTTGGAGAGGGTGGAAATGCAACCGAGGATGGCTCCAGCAGTGTTTCCCCCTCCAATCTTCACAGGTTCATCCTATGTTTCGTGGTTTCATGTTTCTCCACTGCCCCCTTCTCGAGAAAGCCTCAGGCGGTCTTTATATAGTGGTTTTTAGGTCAAGCCCGTCAATCTGAGATCAAGATGGATGACATCGGATGCTTGAGGTGCCAACGAGCATGGGTGGCGTGGCTTGGAGTGGGCCCCATGCCACTTGGGCTTGTTTGGTCCTCGTGGGTCCACTCATGTGTTTCTTCTTCTTATATTGTTTCTTCGGAAAAATATTGACTCCAGAAAAGTTCTAGCTTCGTTTGAGTTCTGTAAGGTTCCTGAAACTTAAAAATACTCAAAACAGGGGTTGCTTGTTCTGCAGAGTTATAAACCAATGAAAGGGGATCGATAGAAATCCCCATAAATCAATGCAAAACATGATATAGCATCTTATAATATGCAAATATGTTGGAATATATGGCAATAAACTACAAAGTTCATGTATGCATTTTATATGCATCACCCGCATGCGGGAGGCATCAGCGGGAAACATTGGCCAGTGTGCTGCCAAAATTTGGCACACAATAGTGGTGCGCATGCTGGAATTTTACGTCAGGTACCGTGCCTCGCCATCACGTCCTGCATGCTGGCGGGGCAAGCAATAAATGCATATGGCCCGTTGCATTGACCCCTCGACCCTTTCGAACAGGCTGCAATTTGGTGTCCATGGGCTGACCCAAGTGGACCAAATTAGACCATTTTGGACACCAAAATGGGTCGGCTCATTGAAGATGCCCTAAGGGGCACTTCTTGCCCATTGGTTCCTAAATGTTTTTGGAAAGTTTTTTACCCACATTGTTGACTTTCTTGAGCTTGCGAACTCTCAATATCACTCCAATGATTCTTGCATCTATTTGAGGTAAAACAGAGAGGCAATCTAGATCCACTGTTCTGCCAATCTGTCCCTCCTCTTTGTGAGGGGAAGCGTTAGATCTAGATCTTAAAGTCTTTTGTGGATTTTCTCTTTTGCTCTTCTTCTCACGTTCCTCCATTGCATTAGTTGCTTTGGTGGGATTCGGGAGAGGACTTGAGAACTTTTTATGTCTTACCATTGCATTGGTTGAATCGGTTTGAGTCCTTCGTAAGGATTTAGTGGGTGAAAATTTGTGAGCTTGTGACTCATAGGTTATAGAACACTAGACTGTTGGTGTCACCGTGGAGCTCATTCTTGGTGGTGTAAAGGTTCATGGTGTTCTTGGAAGCCTCTAATTAAGTTTAAGAGCTCACTCAAATATTATTGTGAAGGTCCGGTTGCCGCCTCTATGGGCACAACTTAGTGGACCTATGCAACTTGGATTGTGTGAGAGATCGAGCAGAATACTAAGGTTAGGAAGCTTTGTGCCTCCACACCTCTCGAACAGAGATTAGCTTGTGATACATCTTCGTCTCTGTGTGTCTCATTTATCTTTTTGCCAGTACTTTTCAATTACTTATGCACTTGTCTTGTAATAGCTTTCATTTGTGATGTTATATATCTTGTTATCACATACTTTCTCCGTTCTAAAATATAAGATATTTTAGCCTATTATTGACATACATATATCTAGATGCTTTTTAATATATATGTTCACTTCTTTTGCATCTAACATACACAGTAAAAGATATTTACATACATATATATCAATGATAGGCTAAAACATCTTATATTTTAGAATGAAGGAAGTAGTTATTTTATCTTATTATTATAAGTTGTTGGTGGATATAGTTGAGCCTTATAGCCCTATTTGGCAGACTGAAATCAAATTGTCAAAGAGAATCAAACAACCGGATCTTGAACTTATTCATGGAGGAGAGTGGATACCTTCTTCCCCCGATTCAAAAATTCATTAAAAGGGACTAATATTTTCTTGCTCGCTATTTTACGGTTTTATTATAGTTTACCCCTCCTTTCCGGTTCTTTCTGACTAGTTTCCAGTTTCACGAATTCATGGAAAAGGAAGGATGCGGACCCACAGAGCGTGGGATGGACGGCAAACTTTGTAGCTCGCCGCAGGGCGCACGTGCACCGGCCAACTCAATTCGATCTGGTTTACTGTCCGGTACTACTACTTGCACTAGCAGAGCTTGCTCGTAGGTTTTGAACAGTAACTAATGGAAAATAATCATGGTTTATAAATAGAACACCCGCCCCACCCATCCTCCATTGAGCCGAGACGAGACGAGAGGAGGAGGAGGCGCATCCCCGGCCACCCAAGCCAGGACCCTCTCCCCCCGAATCTCTCTCCCCTCCCCTCCCATTGTCCCTCCCTACCACACCCACACCCGCAGATCCATCCAGCCATGGCCGCGGCGGCAATGAGGCAGCAGCGGCAGGAGCAGGAGGCCAGCTGCAAGGCCACCGAGGACCACCGCTCCGAGTTCGACGCCGCAAAGCCGCCGCCTTTCCGCATCGGCGACGTGCGCGCCGCCGTGCCGGCGCACTGCTGGCGCAAGAGCCCCCTCCGCTCCCTCTCCTACGTCGCCCGCGACGTCGCCGTCGTCGCGGCGCTCGCCGCCGCCGCATGGGGGCTCGACAGCTGGGCCGTCTGGCCGCTCTACTGGGCGGTCCAGGGCACCATGTTCTGGGCGCTCTTCGTCCTCGGACACGACTGGTACGTTTCCGCTTCCTCGCCACCCCAACCAGATCGACGCATACGGCCCTGGTGCCACATTTGTACGCTCGTCTGATACATACTCGTTGTGCCTGATTGCAGTGGTCACGGCAGCTTCTCCGACAGCGGGACGCTCAACAGCGTCGTCGGCCACCTGCTGCACACTTTCATCCTCGTCCCATACAACGGCTGGTAATGATTTCTCACATACATTTTCAGAATGTTCAGAGCCAATGCAAATTTGGTGAAAAAAGTGCATCTTTTTATCGTCAAAATCGCGTAGAGGTAGAGAATTTGCACCTCCTTGCACCTGAACAGCGAATAGTATGTTACTCGATAGCAGTACCGGTACCGCTCGATAGAACCCAAAGGGCAATACAAATTTTCCGAAGCAAGGGTGAACAGAAAAAACTACGCATAGAAAGGCTGGCTTGGTTTTGTATCTTTCCTTGTGGCTACTGTTCTTCCAGAGTCTTTTTTTCCCTGTATCCTTGCATGTACAAGAACTGTTGTTGCCTGTGAGGCATGTCTGTTTCAGTACGGCAACATGTGAGAACAGGGAATTTCTCTTGGGAAAAGATGATATTTCATTAAAAAGGAAACCCAGACCAGCTTGATTGAATCACTGCCGACAACGGCTTGAGTTGTTTACCATACTAGCTGACAGTGCTGCACAGTCTTCAACGTCCATCGAAAATTGCACACCAAGATGGGTGCATGTTCTGTAGTAGTGCTACAACATAACATGGGCATCTGAAATTGCTTTTGCAATATAGTATTTGGTTTACTATTTTACATGGAGCAGTACCAATCTTGCACCAATTAGTTTTCTCTAGCCCGATCTGAATCTGATTAATTTGATGTGTGTGCAGGAGGATCAGCCACAGAACGCACCATCAGAACCATGGCCACATCGAAAAGGACGAGTCATGGCACCCGGTTAGCACTACCATACACTGCAGTCTACATGCACATATTTTTCTCCTAGCATGTCTCTGTCACTACAATTCAGGGGAGCTTCGCTCACTAAAAAAGGAAGAAAATTCAGAGCAGCTCGATAGCTGGACAGATATTTTCTTGAGGATTCTACCTAATATTGTAGTATATAGACAGTAGGTAGTAGAAGTTCAGAGAGTTTGACAGATTTTGAGTAAATATCAAACAAACTTTGCAAATGGCTGCATGAATCGTGATGGAGGTAATGGCTGCGGTACTAGAGAAGGAAGAAACATTGCACCTGCCTGCCCTTTCCAGCGGTTGCAGAGGCGCCACATGTTGACATGTTGCGCGGCAGCAGCAGCAGCAAAAAGAGTCTATATAATTTAAGATCCAACAAACAATCGATGTGGTCCGTCCGTCGTACGTAATAATGCCAAACACAACTGCTGCTAGTAGATCTATTCATGTCCGTTCACGTGATCAGATCTGCTGCTAAGCTGAGATTTTTGTTAGGGAGAGAAAGTGAGTGCAAAGAGAGATTATACTACTAAGCTGATAGGCAGAGGTCATAAGATGCGCATCGAATCTTGGCTCAGCTGGGCTACCTAACAAGAGCATTTCGTGGTGCATATATTCCTTTTTACGGCATCTTGGTTGTCATGTAGGTCGGCCTTGCCCTTTTCAGAATCAAAGCATAATCTGTTTTTGTCCTTTGCATCGGCTGTGGACTGCAACCACAAGTCCACAATTCTGATTAGATGACTTGGAGTCTCACAGATCTGCTGCTAATTAAAATTAATCATCACAGAGCAAAGATGCGCATCGAATCTCTGCCTTTTGCCTAGCTACCTAGGGCATGTCATGTGCACCACTTGACAAAAACAGTCGCCCTTGAGATCAAGTGTAGACAGGAGTCACGATTCTAGTTTGAAAATCACTGAGATCAACTGTAATTTGGTTTTATCTGCCTATCAGCTGCTCCTAACTGATGTTCAAATGCAACTGAATTGTGCAGATCACCGAGAGGCTGTACCAGAAACTGGAAGCACGGACCAAGAAACTACGCTTCTCAGTACCATTCCCGCTTCTGGCTTTCCCTGTCTACCTCGTAAGATTCTCCTGTTATTCTGCAGTAAACTACATGTATCTGCATCTTCAACTGAAAACAGAACTGAATCTCCCTGGGTGATTGGATGTTCCAGTGGTACAGAAGCCCGGGCAAGACCGGCTCGCATTTCAATCCGAGCAGCGGTCTGTTTAGCCCCAAGGAGAGGCGCGATGTGATCATCTCCACCACCTGCTGGTTCACGATGATCGCGCTGCTCATCGGCATGGCTTGCGTGTTCGGCCTGGTACCGGTGCTTAAGCTGTACGGGGTTCCATATGTTGTAAGCAACCATACAAAATCTGCAACTCTTAACTGTTTTGTGTTGTACTTGCTTCTAAGCAACAGAACAACAAACTGAAGAAGCAACATCTCATGTCATTTGAAACAGGTGTTTGTGATGTGGCTTGATTTGGTGACGTACCTTCACCACCATGGTCACGATGATCTCCCTTGGTACCGTGGCGAGGTACTTTTTTGCTTCCAGTATTAATTCATTTCAAGTACAGGCAAGATATCATTTGTTCGTGATTTGGGTGTAGTCTACCTCTCCTTCAGTTTCTACTTGACTTGTCATGGGAGATGGCACAGTTGCAGGAAAACACTCTCCCCAATAATCTCAGCTTCTGAACACCTTAGTTACAAGTACTGTTATATCCACTCGAAGAAAACTTAAGCTACATAAAATTGCTGACCCACAAACTTTTTTGTTGCCTTATTGGTACATTTTTGCATTACTATGATATTTTCATTTCTCTGATGTATAATGTAATGGTCATATTGCCAACAACCAATTCTCTGCAATGATGTTATAGGAATGGAGCTATCTCCGTGGCGGTCTTACGACCGTGGACAGGGATTACGGGTGGATCAACAACATCCACCATGACATTGGCACCCATGTCATCCACCATCTCTTCCCCCAAATACCTCACTACCACCTAAGAGAAGCAGTAAGTTCAATACTACGTACCCCGCCGAAGACATATGTACAGTTTACTGATTCACTACTGCTTCCAGTACTAACATAGCAACATTCACCTTGTCCCATGAAAACAAAAACAGACCAAGGCAGCGAGCCCAGTACTGGGTAGATACTACCGGGAGCCGGAGACGTCAGGTCCGCTGCCAGTTCACCTCGTCAGCGTCCTCCTCAAGAGCTTGAGAGTTGATCACTTTGTCAGTGATGTGGGAGATGTCGTCTTCTACCAGACTGACCCCAGCTTGAGTGGCGACAACCGGACTGGAACTGACAAGCACAAGTGATGGAAAACTGAAACTGAAGTTACTACTGTTGAAGGAAGAATGCCTGGTAGAGATAGAGAGAGATATCATAGCCTGCTGAGAATAAGCAGATAGGGTTCCCTGCTGAAATCAAAGCGTGGAGCTCTGCAACCAACAGGAAGCATTGATTGGTTCATCACGAGATTAAGACCATTGATTAGAGTTAGCATTCTCCAATTGTGGTTGTAACTAGCACATGGTGTTTCAGTTATTACAAATTTTGCATGTGGAACTATGCAGCAAATTGATTAATCATTATCAAATTGATATTCTGGAACTTGTGACCCTTACTCTGAACTTCCAATTTCTCACCGTTCTCTGTTTGAGTAGCAGTTCATCCTAATCTTACTGGTAACAGACTAACAAGTGATCATTGCATATACACAACGAACAATTAAACAAAATGAAAACCATACTAATATATGAGGGTTCATATTATAGAAACAAACTACACGGATGATGCCCATATGCTAACTGGCAACCTAGCAGATTGAAATACTGTGATACTGTTCCAAATGATGCATCTGTGCAGGATGCAGAGATGGATAAAAAAAATACTTTGACGAGCATTTGTGCAAAATAAAAGCCATACTAAGACAAAGTTCCAAATCACAGAAATAAATTACATAGATGATGCCCTTGTCTGCTCAAGGGCAACCAAACAGATTCAAATGTTGTTGATGCAGATGCGTCTATGCAGGATGCAGATGGATCAAGCTGCAGGCTCTGGCTGCATGGTGCTGTTCATGGACTGGACCTGCATCCTGCCGCTGGGACCCTTGGTGCGTATGTACTTGCGGTAGTCATAGAAAGTGACGGCCTTCTGGTATAGCACCGGTGACTCCGGATCGATGAGCTCGCTGGCCGGGGCGATGGGGAGGTCTCCACGAGGGTTGCAGAAGAAGGCGATGGTATGGCGGTCCTCATCGGAGTTGGTCAGGGCACGGTGCTCCACACTCCTGTATCGCCCGTTGCTCAGGATCTGAAAAATCACATTCAAGCAGCCAAAGATATCTTAAAAGCTTCAGATCAAAGCAATTTTCCTAGGCTTTGCTGTCTCTTTCATTCAACTTCTCTATGCATGCACACATCCATGTCATCATCGTTTTCACATATCTGGACGTAGCTACTTTTGCCAACTGCATGCCATGCTACTGTATGTGACATGTGTGAATTTGCAGGCCATGCATGCCAACAAACTGAATTTGGTGCAGCTGGCTAGGGTGACATCTAGCATACTAGTATATCAGTCAGGGAAGCAGTTCGATAGTTCAGATATGTACGTCCAAACTTCAGAAAACATCGTACTAGCTAACTACATGTAGAATGTTGAACAAATTATATTTTCTCTTTCTTTTAGCTCCATCTTTTATATTATACTACCACAATATCAAAGGATGCCATAAGTTGCTTTGACCATGATAGTTAGGTACATAACAACATGTAAAAGCTGCTGTTTTACCCATAATCCATCGTGATGTTTAAATAAGTACACATTCAATGTATGTATGCTGGTCAACCTAGAACTACAAATTCAAAGCTTTCAAAATAAAATCTACTAACAGAATCAAGAAAAAAAAACAACTCATCAACTGCATGAGTAGAGTTAGCTTCATACATCATATGTATTCCATCCGTCCCATAATATAAGATGTTACTACAACTAATATAGGTTGTAACTGGCTGTAATAAAATCTTATATTATAGGACGATGAGAGAGTATAATATAAATTATTTATTGTATTTAATATCTCTGCAAGAACCCAAGAGCACAATAAATATGGTCATCTTGACTGGAAGTGGCTGGATATAATGAGAATGTTACTACTTCAGACAAGATATTGAAGATGTATATTACATCAGATTGATAAAAAAACAAATAGGCCAGTGATCACCTGAATCTGATCTCCAATGTTTACGAGAAAGGAACCTGGAACTGGTTGCACAGTGACCCATGAGTCTCCCTTGCGTACCTGTGTCCCCTCGACATTATCATCAGTCAGGAGCAAGGTAATACCACCGGGGTCAGAGTGAGCGGAGATGCCAAGAGTAAGCTCAGGCTGTGGGCATCTAGGGTAGTAGTTTGCACGCATGGTAGCCGAGATGCCATCACTGCCACCAAAAGCAGTAAGGAGGTAGTCCTCCTCCAGTCCTAAGCTACTGGACATAGCCTTGAGCAAGACTTGACAAAGGCTTATCAATTGGCATGCATATTTCTCAGTAATCTCCCTGCATAAATAACAAAACAAAATCAAATATGAACAAATTAATTTGAGAAGTTGTAGCAAAACATATTAGTGAAACCTTCTTTTCCTAAACTGCAAGACAAATAAAGAATGGTGATAAATTGCAAAACAAATAATTAAGCTGATATATATCTACCAACCTCAGATCTGTAGGAATCTTTGGCCACTTGTCAAAATTTCTGATATCACTTGGGAAGAGATTGAGGAAGTAATAGTCATTCCAGTCTAAGATTGCCTCTTTCTCAACTCCAAGGCGGCTCCCATACCCCTCATATGTTACTGGTAAGTTTGCATATACCTTCTTCTCTTCCATGGGGAGGTCAAAGAACTCCCTCCATGCACCTCTCATCCTCTTCACAACTTCCATGTCCACATCATGGTTCACTACCTGGAAGAAACCCCATTCCTTGCATGCATCTGCTACTGCTTCTAGCATTGTGTGGTGATGGTCAGGGGCATTAGAGAAGCTAGCAAGATCGAGAACTGGGATTCTAAGATTAGGATCGTTTGTGCTACCACTAGGACGCTCAGATGGAGGCTTGATGTACTGTCGTGGCACAGTTCTCATACCAGAGCCAGAAAGAGTTTGCACCGGTACAACAGCTTCTGGCCATTCAAGCGGGTTGCTACTTGCCATGTTGGGAGTGGAGGTGGTTTGGCTATGCGAAGAGGGATATGGGTGTGTGCTTATATAGAGAAAAGAAACGTGATACATGAGGCCAAATTTTGATGCATTTAGTGCAATTAATGTTAGGATTGGGAGGATAAATATACAGATTTGGCAGAATTATGCCCACATTTAGACATATGGCATGCTTATCATTTGAGTAAATAAAGATCCTAGATATATTTTTGGATACAGTTTTATATGCTAGCCGAGCTAACTAATTAATAGCAACATTCATTTGCCTCTTATTCCATGATAAATGTATGGTTCATAAGCACACCACTAATATTATGAGATCAAATTCATATGTAATATATTTCCTTTTGAAACGTCAATGTAAGAATGGTGATAATACAATAATATTTCAGCAATTTAACAAAAACAGTAGATCAAGACATGAACTTATAAAGAGTTTACAATGTTTTTTTTTCTTTTGTTCAGTTACAGTGTTAGATTGTGGCGTCGTACACATAATTTTTAGATGATATAATGTTAAATTACAAACTTTCTAAACCAAGATATGAGTTAATCGACATCAATGTTACACTTGTTAAAGAGAACCTTCCACATAGATAAGATTATTAAGTAATAGCCATTTGTGAAATTTATTTTTCATGGCAAGTACTTTAAGAAACTAAACTAGAAAAATTGGTGTAGGATTTCTTTAATTTGATATCAATATAGACATGTGATCATTTGAACATTTCAGGTAAAGTTTGCTCATAGTCAAAACCGAGGAACAACACATATTGATTGATAGTGATAGAATTGATTGCAAATAGTAGGAAGAGCAAATGGATCTTTAAATCTAATATTACTATGCTCTGAATAATACTTACCCCACCAGAGCAGTATATATTGCTGGCCTGTACAATATTTTTTCTGAACTAGAAATGCATGTGTTTATATGATAAAATATATTTCCATGCATGTTTACATATTTTGCAGACCATGTATGCATTCTGACTCATGAGCATATATCACTTTATAGTCAAGTAATAATAGAGTAGGATTGATCTGTTTCACTGTAAACTAACTATGTACATTCTATTGAAACGAGGAGAGCTGATCAGCTGAACATGCATGTACCCCAGGAAGTCCAGAAAAACATGAGCAGGCACTTGGCTCTCCCAGTTCCATGGAAGGATTGGATAAGGGAAGAAAACATAATATGCATGTGCTGAAATGAAAGTCAAGCAAATCGGCAAATGATGTTGTTCTGGATAACATCATGTCATCGGTATCAAATAAGTTGTGTACACGTACCATAATTGATGTATATAAATAAATCAAGATTGCCTGACATATACGCTCATAGTTACAATTAGCTAGAACGTTTGGTTGACACCGTGCACGAATATCTCATTGTTGATGTAACAAATGAATCCAGGAGCAAACTCACCGTGCTCACGTGCAGTATGTAGGCAACTGGGGCACCTCTACCAATGGATCTATGAGGTGTCTGGCACAGGGTATAGTTTGCAGGTAACTATATGTCAGCAAGATCAACTAGTCAATAAGCATGACCCAGAAATATCTACGCGTCATCATACCAGCAAATCAATTAAACACATGTTGCATTAAAAGAATGTGTCATGGGCCGATGTACCTAGAACGTCGACACAGTGCAATAGCAAGTTTCCTTCTAGTCAATTAACAAGCTACTACGACAACGATGACCACGCATGCAGAAAGCAGTATGCAGAAGCAAACACTTATTTACCTGCAAGAAAGGAAGGTTACACCATGCAGCTAGGCTAACAGAAGGTGGCATTGCTAATTGTAATATTGTATTAGTACTAATACAAGGCTATCAGTTAGTGATATGCAGGATTGTTATACTTTATGAGGCATATGCATAATTCTGCGAGAAATAAGAGTAATCATAGATTATCGGTACAGAGAGTCGGGTAAGGCATTAGCAGCTAGCACCCCCAGGTGGATGGATAGAATAGACAGCGTAAATTAATAAAACTCAATGCACCATGTGCTGAAATGAAAGTCAGGCAAATCGGCCAATGATACGATTCTGATAACATCGATATCAAAGGTGTACACTGCAGTTGGGACTTGGGAGAATGGACTGAAAAACAAAGGATAAACATATGTGGAGCAGTTTCAAAGATTTCCCAACATGGAGGAACCATGCACCATTATTTCTTGATCTAAAACAAAGATAGGAGCGACCTGATCAGCTACTGCACCAATGAGGTTGCCGGCGGTCACGAATTAAGGAGCAGGTCAGTGGCCGGCCGTGGCAAAAAATGGCAGCGCGACAGCAAAGCTAGGATGAGAGCGACCTTCGTTAACTACAAGTCAATGCCCACATGTTAATATGCAGTAGATCAATGTTATGTGCGGTACTACGTCAGGTAGACCAGCAAATCAATCCCGCACATGTTGTATTTTTAGTCAGTCGTCAGACCCAGCAGCAACAGCAACAGCAGGCTTCCCTTCCTTCTATTGAGTGGACATGGAGGAGCGAGCAAGCAAGCAGCATTCAGAAGCAAACAATGACTAACCAATGTCCAATGTGTAATAATTCAGAAGCAAATGCCTGAGAAGACGGGGGGAAATCGTCGCCGCCGTTGATCGACCTTCGCCGCCCCGCCGGGCTACGCCGCCGGCCGCCCCAGGTCGCGCCCACCGCGGCCTCCCGCTCGTCATCCAAGTACCCAGCAGCGCCGCGCAGATCCCTCGGCCTCCGCGGCCATTGACGGGCGCCGAGCTCTGTGGTCGTATCGTACAATCAGCCCCATCACATTCACATATATCCAAATCAAATTATCAAAACCCCAGTAAACAAAATCGGATCAAAGGAACGTACTTTAGTGTCTTAGTGAGCATCCCGTCTCATGATGGTGTAAAATCTGAGAGGGGTGGCGCTGGTCTCGAGACCGCAACTGCGCCGCTGCCGCCGCCATGAACGTGAATGGGAAGCTCATTGCAAGCGGCGGCGCTGGAGTTGTAGTATTGGGCTTACTAGCCAAAGCCCGCTGGGCTGTCGTTCAGTCTCAAGTCCGGCTCTCCTGAAGCAGAACAGAACCAAAGGCCGACCTTTCCGGGATCCCCTATTCAGCGCTTTTAGCGTCCGTTACTGTGCGGACGCTGGGCTAATCAGATTGCGGTTCTCTACTTTATTGGCACGGGCTCACAGGGGCTTAAATATATTGTAATAGCAGTAATTCGAAAAGTTGACATGGTAATTTCTTTTAGAGCCTTTTTTGACCAATTTTACATGAGGACAAATTTAGTAGGCCCAGCATGCTAAACAAAATTACTGTTTTGCCCTCTAGGTCTCTGACCCTGCTGTTCGGCGGCGATGCCCTCTAGGTCTCTGACCCTGCTGTTCGGCGGCGGCGGCCGGCCGGCGATGGGGTCGCGGGGCGGCTTACGGCAACGCGAGGCAGTGATGGCGGCCCTGTCCGGCGCGGGACAAAGATGGAGGCGCGGCTGGCATACGTCTGCAGGGATCTCGAAGCTTGCAGGGATCTCCGTCGGCGGTGGACTCCAGATCTGTGCAGGCGGTGGTGGCCCAAATACAGGACGGAGATGGAGGCGCAGCTGGCATACGTCTGCGCGACGGGGCCTACAGCGGCGCGGGGCGACATACGGAGACGACGGGCGTCCTACGGCGGTGCCGAGCTCCCGTTCCATTCCCAGGCGATGATCCAATCAAGAGGAGAGGGGTGACATGTGGGGCTCACTACCTGTGGGGGCCACCCGTCAGTGTGGATAGAAAAGGCAAAAGGAAGAAAGAAGATGGGCTACGGTGCTCTGTCTTGTGAGGAAAAAAGGGGCAGCTTGGGCTGGAACACGCCCTTTTTTTTTGCTTTACCACCTATTTTATTTTATTAATATTACAGCACCTAATATTGTAATCAAAGGCACTACTTTGAATGTTTAGAGTTTCAAACATGACTGAATGGACACCAGAAAAACATAAATTATTTAGGTTCCACTTTTTTCTTTCATATGAATATTACATGATTTATATTCATTAATACATTGTCAACTTTTGACACAAACTTAAATTCAACAAAACAAATTAAAAACATTAATAACTTTTTTTTTCAAAGGTGTGCATATTTCCGTAGTCACAACTTTTGCAACTGAGGTTTTTTTTTATTTAGCAACATAAAAAACTAATTTCCCTTTTTATTTTGGTATGTGGCCATATACTAAATTATTTGTGAAGAGTTTTTTTCTTCTGAAATGATGGTATGTGCCCCGCCGTGTGTGCTAGGTGGGTAGGGCCCCCAAGTTTGGGATGGGTTCCGGGGTCTCACACCTTCATGGCACCTCCAAGTATTTTTCCCTTAAAATTTATGAGGTGTAGTTTATGTAGCTCTAGTTCAAATTTCCATTTAAATGGATTTAGCTCAAAAATAATTCAGTATATGGCTGCAGGCCGAGAAAATTCATGAAACCCTGGATCTTGCCTGCCTACAAGGTCCCCTATATGTGAAAATTGGAGCGGTGGAGTTATGAACACTGCCCTTGGTAGCCACTTCACAAAAAACCACCTGTTTTGCCCCTTTTGGCCACTAATAAAATGGAAAATCCATTTTTCAAATGGCAACTAAAAAAACCATAGTTACGAAAAATGTTGGCAATGGAAAGATGCACATCACTGCCAAAAATGGGTTCAAGATTCAAAAGTTTGCCATATAACTTGCACAAACCTAGCTCAATTGGGTAGAAAGCCAAGTGAAGTCCTCCTTGGTGGCATTTTTTGGGAAGAGTTTTTCTATGAAACCTTGGTATGCAATGTTTGGTATTTTTCCTAGGTATCACATCACATATCATGACTCCATGCACTAGTTTGCCATTTTTTTAATTTTTTTAATTTGCTTTGCCCCCATTTCAAATCTAGGTCAAACTCACGCTATCCGCCGTGTGTGCTTGGTGGGTGGCCCCCCAAGTTTGGGATGGTTTCCGGGGTCCCACACCTTCAGGGCACCTCCAGGTACTTTCCCTCAAAATTTGTGAGGTGTAGTTTATGTAGCTCTAGTTCAAATTTGCATTTAAATGGATTTAGCTCAAAAATAATTCAGTATATGGCTGCAGGCCGAGAAAATTCATGAAACCCTGGATCTTGCCTGCCTACAAGGTCCCCTATATGTGAAAATTGGAGCGGTGGAGTTATGAACACTGCCCTTGGTAGCCACTTCACAAAAAACCACCTGTTTTGCCCCTTTTGGCCACTAATAAAATGGAAAATCCATTTTTCAAATGGCATTAAAAAAACCATAGTTACGAAAGTTGTTGGCAATGGAAAGATGCACATCACTGCCAAAAATGGGTTCAAGATTCAAAAGTTTGCCATATAACTTGCACAAACCTAGCTCAATTGGGTAGAAAGCCAAGTGAAGTCCTCCTTGGTGGCATTTTTTGTGAAGAGTTTTTCTATGAAACCTTGGTATGCCATGTTTAGTATTTTTCCTAGGTATCACATCACATATCATGACTCCATGCACTAGTTTGCCATTTTTTTAATTTTTTTAATTGCTTTGCCCCCATTTCAAATCTAGGTCAAACTCGCGCTATCCACCGTGTGTGCTTGGTGGGTGCCCCCCCCCAGTTTGGGATGGTTTCTGGGGTCCCACACCTTCAGGGCACCTCCAGGTATTTTCCCTCAAAATTTGTGAGGTGTAGTTTATGTAGCTCTAGTTCAAATTTGCATTTAAATGGATTTAGCTCAAAAATAATTCAGTATATGGCTGCAGGCCGAGAAAATTCATGAAACCCTGGATCTTGCCTGCCTACAAGGTCCCCTATATGTGAAAATTGGAGCGGTGGAGTTATGAACACTGCCCTTGGTAGCCACTTCACAAAAAACCACCTGTTTTGCCCCTTTTGGCCACTAATAAAATGGAAAATACATTTTTCAAATGGCAACTAAAAAAACCATAGTTACAAAAGTTGTTGGCAATGGAAAGATGCACATCACTGCCAAAAATGGGTTCAAGATTCAAAATTTTGCCATATAACTTGCACAAACCTAGCTCAATTGGGTAGAAAGCCAAGTGAAGTCCTCCTTGGTGGCATTTTTTGTGAAGAGTTTTTCTATGAAACCTTGGTATGCCATGTTTGGTATTTTTCCTAGGTATCACATCACATATCATGACTCCATGCACTAGTTTGCCATTTTTTTAATTTTTTTTAATTTGCTTTGCCCCCATTTCAAATCTAGGTCAAACTCGCGCTGTCCGCCGTGTGTGCTTGGTGGGTGGGCCCCCCAAGTTTGGGATGGTTTTTGGGGTCCCACACCTTCAGGGCACCTCTAGGTATTTTCCCTCAAAATTTGTGAGGTGTAGTTTATGTAGCTCTAGTTCAAATTTGCATTTAAATGGATTTAGCTCAAAAATAATTCAGTATATGGCTACATGCCGAGAAAATTCATGAAACCGTGGATCTTGCGTGCCTACAAGGTCCCCTATATGTGAAAATTGGAGTGGTGGAGTTATGAACACTGCCCTTGGTAGCCACTTCACAAAAAACACCTGTTTTGCCCCTTTTGGCCAATAATAAAATGGAAAATCCATTTTTCAAATGGCAACTAAAAAACCATATTTACGAAAGTTGTTGGCAATGGAAAGATGCACATCACTGCCAAAAATGGGTTCAAGATTCAAAAGTTTGCCATATAACTTGCACAAACCTAGCTCAATGGGGTAGAATGCCAAGTGAAGTCCTCCTTGGTGGCATTTTTTGTGAAGAGTTTTTCTATGAAACATTGGTGTGCCATGTTTGGTATTTTTCCTAGGTATCACATCACATATCATGACTCCATGCACTAGTTTGCCATTTTTTTAATTTTTTTAATTTGCTTTGCCCCCATTTCAAATCTAGGTCAAACTCGCGCTGTCCACCGTGTGTGCTTGGTGGGTGGGCTCCCCAAGTTTGGGATGGTTTCTGGGGTCCCACACCTTCAGGGCACCTCCAGGTATTTTCCCTCAAAATTTGTGAGGTGTAGTTTATGTAGCTCTAGTTCAAATTTGCATTTAAATGGATTTAGCTCAAAAATAATTCAGTATATGGCTGCAGGCCAACAAAATTCATGAAACCCTGGATCTTGCCTGCCTACAAGGTCCCCTATATGTGAAAATTGGAGTGGTGGAGTTATGAACACTGCCCTTGGTAGCCACTTCACAAAAAACCACCTGTTTTGCCCCTTTTGGCCACTAATAAAATGGAAAATCCATTTTCAAATGGCAACTAAAAAAACCATAGTTACGAAAGTTGTTGGCAATGGAAAGATGCACATCACTGCCAACAATGGGTTCAAGATTCAAAAGTTTGCCATATAACTTGCACAAACCTAGCTCAATTGGGTAGAAAGCCAAGTGAAGTCCTCCTTGGTGGCATTTTTTGTGAAGAGTTTTTCTATGAAACCTTGGTATGCCATGTTTGGTATTTTTCCTAGGTATCCCATCACATATCATGACTCCACGCACTAGTTTTCCATTTTTTGAATTTTTTAATTTGCTTTGCCCCCATTTCAAATCTAGGTCAAACTCGCGCTGTCCGCCGTGTGTGCTTGGTGGGTGGGCCCTGAAAGATCATATCGAGCCCCATGTGTGGTTTTGGTAATTAATGACAATCCCTATGGACTAATGGTTGCATTGAGTTATATGTGTGGGACTTGTCCATAGACATTGCTTGAACCATTTGTTGGAGTCAAGGTTGTAAGAAGAAGATTATGTGTTGACCAAGGTGTTATTCAAGGAGTGATCCAAAGATTGGTCTTAAGGGAGTTGAGCTTATGTCAAGTGTGTCTTGAAAAATAAGATTGAGTGAGCTCTCATGTGTATCCTCAAGACACCATCATTATGGAGAAAGAAGAATTGGCTCGAGGATTGATCAAGTCAAAGCGCAAGTTCAAGATGAGTAACTAGAAGAGAACATATGCTTGAAGCTTGCCATCTATATTGTGATCATGGATATGTGAAGATATGCTTAAAGAGAGTCTCTTCCATAGTGGAGTATGGGGGAGCAATCCGCAAGACTTCACCGGGCAAGCTCAATCAAGAAAGGTGGTCCAACTTGAGAAGATCAAGATTGTCATTATCCACCTCAAGTGGAATGCTCAAGGCAAAGGTATGATAGTGTTAGGGTTTATTTCTTACTGGTTTCATGGTGTTAGTTGTGAGACCGGGTTATAGGATCGGTAGCCGTACTATCAAGAGGGGCTCTCGAGTGAGTAACTTAATTGTATCGTTCGGAGAGAGCTCAAACCTTTGCATACTTGGCATCATCTTTCTTGGTTCTTATTTGGGCTTTATCCATGTGAGGTTCTAGAGCTTGTGGTTATTTCTATGACAAGCTCTAGCTCATCAAAAACGGATTTCGCATGAAACTCTTATCGCGTTTTTGTTGTTTGGAGGTTTTACCGGTTCATCTTTATAGCTAAGTCAAACCTTTTATCATTTGGTTTCATCCTCCTTTGTTGGACTATGATGTTTCTATGGATGAAGTTTTAGATCTTGTTGTGGTGATTCCAACGAGCCCAAGATCATCGAAAACGGAGTCCGGATGCAAAAGTTATTGCAGTTTTCGTATTGATGTTCTATTCCAGGCCGGATAATCCGGGCTAGATGGGGGGCGGATTATTTGAATAATCCAGCCCTCGAATTTCTGCTAAGGACTTTTGAGCGCGTCACCCAGTAAGGGGGGCAGATTTTTGGGCGGATTTTTGCCCCGGGGGCCGGATAATCCGGCCTAAAATCCTGCAACGGCCATATTTCATGGGGGGGGGGTATAAATACCCCTTCTTCCTCCTTGGGCTGTGCACAAAATAGGCTTCTCCCTCCTCCATTGTTGACTTTGCAAGCTTGCCTTTCCTCCTCCATTCCTCCCATGATTCTTGCATATTTTTTAGGGAAAAGAGAGAGGAGATCTAGATCTATATTTCCACCAATCCATCTTTCCTCTAAGTGAGGGGAACATAGTCAATCTAGATCTTGGAGTTCTTTGTGGATTTCCTTTGTTCTTCCACTCATATCTCTCCATAGCATTAGTTGCTTTGGTAGGATTTGAGTGAGAAGGATTTGAGCACTTTGTGTGCTCTTGCCATTGCATTTGGTGCATCGGTTTGAGTTCTCCTCGGAGATTCGTGGAAGTGAAAGTTTGTGAGCTTATTACTCTTGGATTCTTGGAACCCTAGACGGCTTTGTGGCTTTGTAGTGCCTTTGTGGCTATTCTTGGGAGCCTCCAATTCAGTTGTGGATGCGTGCCCCAAGCATTGTGTAAAGGTCCGGTTCCGCCTTGCGGAACCCCTTAGTGGAAGAGTAAGCTAGGCCTTTGTGGCGCAAGCTCACACCGGAGAATAGGGTGAGGCCTTTGTGGCGTTGGTTAGGCCTTTGTGGCGATACCACATCCCTCCAATAAGACGTACTCCCTTTCAAGGGAGGAACTCGACAATACATCATCATCTCTGTGTACCTCGGTTATTCCTATACCCGAGCTCTTTACTTATGCACTTTACATTGTGATAGCCTTCGTGCTTGAAGTCATATATCTTGCTATCACCTTGTTACTTGTATTGCTTAGCATAAGTTGTTGGTGCACATAGGTGAGCCTAGTTTATTTAGGTCTTGTGTGCTTAACAAAATAAACGCTAGTTTAATTTCGCTTTTGTTCAAGCCATTCGTAAAATTTGATATCGCCTATTCACCCCCCTCTAGGCGACATCTGTGTCCTTTCAATTGGTATCAGAGCCCGGTCTCTCATTTTAGGCTTCATCGCCTTGAGAGCAAATATGTTGGTTAGGGGATTAGTGCACAATAACACTTTTATATTTGATGGCACAAATTATGATACATGGAAAATTCACATTCTTAATTATTTTTGGGTCATCGACCCATCTATGGAGCGAATTGTAGATGTGGGGTTTTCTCCTCCAAAGGATACTCAAAATCTATCTTTAGAGGATGAGAAAAACTTGTATCTCAATTCTCAAGTTACTCATGTGATTGTTAATGCTTTGAGTGATGTAGTTACCTTCTCTATCACGCCTTTTCGGAGCGCTCATGAGATATGGACAAAGCTTCAAGAAAAATATGGTGTGTCCAAGATTATTGAGGATGATTGTATTCCTTCCACTTCCGGCCGTGATGAACTTTCATCCACTTCACCAACGTGTGGCAAGACACAACGTAACGATATGGTGAGTGGTGATGAAAATTGTAATGTTGATAGTGAGCTTACTTTTGATAGTCATTCATCTCTATCTCATTGCAATGTTTCATCTTTGGACTTATACACTTCGAGCACCAAAAGTACTTTACATGCTTGTGTTGATAGTCCTTGCATATCATGTGTAAGTTTCTTGATTAAACCTAATAATGATATGCTTATTGCATCTTGTTGACATGATACAAATGCTTCTATTTCCTCTAGTATTTGTGATACTAACCATATAGAGGAAACCGAAGAGTCTTTGGGCCAAGACAAGGTCTTGAATGGAGCTTCAAGTATTTCTTCATCTTCTTCTTCTCACGGTTCCCACATATGCCTTATGGCTAGGTCTTCAAATCATAATGATGTTGAGGACAATGGTGAGGATGAGGAAAATGAAGAAGACTATATTGAGTATTTAAACAAGAAGGGTAAGGTGGTCTTTGATGCTTTGCATAACAATAAAAATGTTTTGCCCAACTTCTTTGAAATCATGAGTTGTGCTATTGAGAGCACAAAACTCATTGAGATGAAGGAAGAAAAAATTGATAAAATGTTTTCTCTTGAGCGTGAACATGCCAATGATATCCATGATTTAAAAAATGCTCTAGAGGAAGAGCAAGAGCTTCGGGTTTCTCTTGAGGAGAAACTTGAATCCATTGAGGAGTCATGTAATGAAATTATTTCTAAACTCACTAAAGAACATGACCTCGCTCTTGCCAAGTTGTCTTCTCCTATTGGTAATGATAATGATGCATGTGCTACTAACTCTACTTCTTGTGAAGCATCTATTTTGAAGGAGAATGTTGAGCTCAGGGCTCAACTTGAGTTTCTAACTAGCAAGTATGGGAAATTGGAAGAAATTTATGAAAAGCTATCTAGCTCTAATGAGGATCTTCTAGTGTCACATGCTCGCCTAAAGTTAGCTCATGAGGCTATATCTATAAAGGTAACTCATACGTCTCTAACGTATCTATAATTTTTGATGCTCCATGCTTGTTTTTACACCATTTGCTTAGTGTTTCGTTACACTTCGTGGCATTTTTATGCATTTTCCGGAACTAACCTATTAACGAGATGCCACAGTGCCAGTTCCCTGTTTTCTGCTATTTTTGTGTTTCAGAAAAGTTACACGGGAAATATTCTCAGAATTGGACGAAACAAAAGCCAAACATCCAGAAATTCACCGAAGCTTCCAGAGAACCGAATAGGAGACGGAGTGGAGCCACGAGGGGCCCACACAACAGGGCGGCGCGGCCCAGGGATAGGCCGTGCCCCCTATGTGTGTGGCCGCCTCGATCCACTTCTGACGATGCCCCTTCGCTTATAAAGACCCCCCGACGGGAAAAACCTAAACACCCGATCACTTTTCCAGAATACATCGTGATCCGCCGCCGTCGTCGATCCGAGATCGGGACGGTCCAGAAGCTTTTCCCGGCACCCTGCCGGAGAGGGGAATCACCACCGGAGGTCTTCTTCATCGCCATGCTTGCCTCCGGCGCGATGAGTGAGTAGTCTACCTTGGACTATGGGTCCATAGCAGTAGCTAGATGGTTGTCTTATCCACCATGTGCTTCATGTTTAGATCTTGTGAGATGCCTTACATGATCGAGATCACCGTTATGTAATTCTACATGTTGTGTTTGTTGGGATCCGATGAATATTGGTGTTATGATTGAGTTGATGTGCTGAATATTATCTTATGTTATCTCTATGTTGTTTATGATCTTGCATGCTCTCTGTTGTTAGTAGCTATCTTGGCCGAGTAGATACTAGTGACTCCAAGAGGGGGTATTTATGCTCGATAGTTGGGTTCATGCCTCTATTTAATCTGGGGGAGTGACAGAAACCTCTAAGGTTGTAGATGTGTTGTTGCCACTAGGGAGAAAACAACATTCATATGCTCAAGGGCATATGCTTTGTTTACATTACACACTTTGCTTAATGCAGTTATCTGTTGTTCGCAACTTAATACTTGTGGAGTTCTCGGATTGATTCGCCACAAGTGGATTATTAGTCATAGATGCAGTTGGATGGCGGTCTATGTATCTTGTTGTAATGCCCAGAGTAAATCTCATAGTGATCCTCTCGACATATGCGCGTTATCTTTATTCTATCAATTGCCCAACTGTAATTTGTTTACCCAGCATGTGTTATTTTATCTTATGGAGAGACACCACTAGTGAACTGTGGATCCCGGTCCTATTTCCATTATATTGCTATCACCTGTTTACTTTACTCGCACTGTTTACTTCACTCGCATACTACTATTGCTTTCCACTCGATACACTCATACCCTTTGTTTCAAGCAAACCGGTGAGATTGACAACCTCATCGTAAGTTGGGAACAAAGTATTTAGTTGTGTTGTGTGCAGGTTCCACGTTGCAGCTGGCAAAGCAAAGCTTGGACGAGGCGCCCTATAAATTGTCCGGAGCTGTCGTGAAGCTAGCAAGCATCACCTTCTTGAGTTTGGCTTTTTCCTACTGGATTGATAACCTTGGTTTCTTACTGAGGGAAAAGCTTGCTGCTATATTCATCAAACTTTCTCTTGGGGTTTCCCAACTGGCCGGTTATTTACTGCGCCATCAATAGCAATCAAGACATTTTCTGGCACCGTTGCAAGGAAAAAGAAGACTTCTGCAAGGGGAGTTTTGCACGCACATCCTTTACTTTGTTTTAAGTTTTGCTTTACTTTATTTTTACTTGCTTCATTTTATCAAAAACACAAAAAAATTAGTTTCCTTTTTAGTTGTTTTTACTTGTCTGCTTTTAGCTTTGCTAGAATGGGTACTCATGAGAATACCAAGTTGTGTGATTTTACTAGCACTAATAATAGTGATTTTATCTGCACTCCTATTGCGCCACCTGCTCCTGCTGCTGATTTTTATGAGATTAAACCTGCTTTGTTGAACCTTGTTATGAAAGAGCAATTTTCTGGTGCTAGTACTGATGATGCTGCAGCTCATCTCAACAACTTTGTTGAGCTATGTGAGATGCAGAAATATAAGGATGTAGAAAGTGATATTATTAAGCTTAAGTTATTTCCTTTTTCTTTGAGAGGAAAAGCTAAGGATTGGTTGCTGTCTTTGCCTAAAAATAGTATTGATTCATGGGCTAAGTGTAAGGATGCTTTTATTGGTAGATACTATCCTCCTGCTAAGATTATAGCTCTGCGTAGCAATATTATGAAGTTTAGTCAGTTTGATAATGAACATGTTGCTCAGGCTTGGGAAAGAATGAAATCTATGATAAAGAATTGCCCCACTCATGGACTGACTACTTGGATGATTGTCCAAACTTTTTATGCAGGACTGAATTTTTCTTCAAGGAACCTATTGGATTCAGCTGCTGGAGGCACTTTTATGTCCCTTACCTTGGGCGCCGTGATACGTCTCAAACGTATCCATAATTTTTTGATGCTCCATGCTTGTTTTTACACCATTTGCTTAGTGTTTCGTTACACTTCGTGGCACTTTTATGCATTTTCCGGAACTAACCTATTAACAAGTCGCCACAGTGCCAGTTCCCTGTTTTCTGCTGTTTTTGTGTTTCAGAAAAGTTACACAGGAAATATTCTCGGAATTGGACGAAACCAAAGCTAGTCGCCTAGAATTTCATCGAAGCTTCCAGAGAACCGAAGAGGAGATGTAGTGGGGCCATGAGGGCCCCACACAATAGGGCGGCGCGACCCAGGGGTAGGCCGCGCCCCCTATGTGTGAGGGTGCCTCGGTCCACTCCTGACGATGCCCCTTCGCCTATAAAGACCCCCCGATGAAAAAAACCTAAAGACCCGATCACTTTTCTAGAATACATCGTGATCCGCCACCGCCGTCGACCCGAAGATCGGGAGGGTCCAGAAGCTCTTCCCGGCACCCTGCCGGAGAGGGGAATCGCCACCGGAGGTCTTCTTCATCGCCATGCTTGCCTCCGGCGCGATGAGTGAGTAGTCTACCTTGGACTATGGGTCCATAGCAGTAGCTAGATGGCTGTCTTCTCCACCATGTGCTTCATGTTTAGATCTCATGAGCTGCCTTACATGATTGAGATCACCGTTATGTAATTCTACATGTTTGGTTTGTTGGGATCCGATGAATATTGGTGTTATGCTTGAGTTGATGTACTGAAATTTATCTTATGTTATCTCTATGTTGTTTATGATCTTGCATGCTCTCCGTTGTTAGTAGCTATCTTGGCCTAGTAGTTGCTAGTGACTCCAAGAGGGGGTATTTATGCTCGATAGTGGGTTCATGCCTCTATTTAATCTGGGGGAGTGACAGAAACCTCTAAGGTTGTAGATGTGCTGTTGCTACTAGGGGGAAAACAACATTCATATGCTCGAGGGTATATGCTTTGTTTACATTACACACTTTGCTTAATGCAATTATCTGTTGTTCGCAACTTAATACTTGTGGAGTTCTCGGATTGATTCGCCACAAGTGGATTATTAGTCATAGATGCAGTTGGATGGCGGTCTATGTATCTTGTTGTAATGCCCAGAGTAAATCTCATAGTGATCCTCTCATCATATGCACGTTGTCTTTATTCTATCAATTGCCCAACTGTAATTTGTTTACCCAGCATGTATTATTTTATCCTATGGATAGACACCATTAGTGAACTGTGGACTGATACGTCTCCAACGTATCTATAATTTTTGATGCTCCATGCTTGTTTTTACACCATTTGCCTATTGTTTCGTTACACTTAGTGGCACTTTTATGCATTTTCCGGAACTAACCTATTAACAAGTTGCCACAGTGCCAGTTCCTTATTTTCTGCTGTTTTTGTGTTTCAGAGTGATACACAGGAAATATTCTCGGAATTGGACGAAACCACATCCTGAAGTCTTATTTTACCCGGAAGCTTCCAGAGATCCGAAGAGGAGTAGGAGGGGGGACACCAGGGCCCCACACGCGAGGGCGGCGCGGCCAGCCCCCTGGCCGCGCGGGCCCTGCGTGAGGGAGCCTGGCTCCTCCTCTGACATCGCCCCTTCGCCTATAAAGACCCCCCAACACGTAAAACCTAAGTACCCGATCAGATTTCCAGAACACATCGCGATCCGCCGCCACCGTCGACCCGAAGATCGGGAGGGTCCAGAAGCTCTTCCTGGCACCCTACCGGAGAGGGGAATCGCCACCGGAGGTCTTCTTCATCGCCATGCTTGCCTCCGGAGCGATGAGTGAGTAGTCTACCTTGGACTATGGGTCCATAGCAGTAGCTAGATGGTTGTCTTCTCCACCATGTTCTTCATGTTTAGATCTCATGAGCTGCCATACATGATTGAGATCACCGTTATGTAATTCTACATGTTTGGTTTGTTGGGATCCGATGAATATTGGTGTTTATGATTAAGTTGATGTACTGAATTATATCTTTTGTTATCTCTATGTTGTTTATAATCTTGCATGCTCTCCGTTGTTAGTAGCTATCTTGGCCGAGTAGTTGCTAGTGACTCCAAGAGGGGGTATTTATGCTCGATAGTGGGTTCATGCCTCTATTTCACCTGGGGGAGTGACAGAAACCTCTAAGGTGGTAGATGTGATGTTGCTACTAGGGAGAAAACAACATTCATATGCTCAAGGGCATATGCTTTGTTTACATTACACACTTTGCTTAATGCAATTATCTGTTGTTCGCAACTTAATACTTCTAGGGTGTTCGGATTGATATCCCCGGGAGTGGATTATTAGTCATAGATGCAGTTGGATGGCGGTCTATGTATTTTGTTGTAATGCCCAGAGTAAATCTCATAGTGATCTTCTTGACATATCACGTTATCTTTATTCTATCAATTGCCCAACTATAATTTGTTTACCCAGCATGTGTTATTTATCTTATGGAGAGACACCACTAGTGAACTGTGGACCCCGGTCCTATTTCCATCATATTGCTATCACCTGTTTACTTTACTCGTACTGTTTACTTTACTCGCATACTATATTGTTTTCCACTCGATACGCTCATAACCTTTGTTTCAAGCAAACCGGTGAGATTGACAACCTCATCGCAAGTTGGGAACAAAGTACTTGGTTGTGTGTGTGCAGGTTCCGCATCACCTTCAGTCGTCATTGTCTCTCCTCTCCTGACCGACATTAAACCTTGGTTTCTTAATTGAGGGAAGACTAGCCGCTACACTCATCATACCTTCCTCTTGGGGTTCCCAACGGGCTAGTTATTCACCACGCACAAGGACAGTCTGCTTCACATCAACTTGGCACCAGCAGCTAATTTTCTGGGCGCCATCAACAAGTAGCATGGACCCCAGTCCTATTTCCTTTATATTGCTATCACCTGTTTACTTTACTTGCACTGTTTACTTTACTCGCATACTATTACTATTTTCCACTCGATACGCTCATTCCTTTGTTTACAGCAAACCGGTGAGATTGACAACCTCATCGTAAGTTGGGAACAAAGTATTTGGTTGTGTTGTGTGCAGGTTCCACGTTGCTACTAGTTGAAGACGCGCTAACTCGTTATCGATCGTTAACGGCGCCCTTGTTGGAGTGTCACTAGACTAGCGGGCATCACTTTCAGTCGTATTGGCTCCTTCCTCTCCTGATCGACATACCTTGGTTTCTTAATTGAGGGAAACCTTGCTGCTATATTCATCATACCTTCCTCTTGGGGTTCCCAACTGGATGGTGAAAAGCTATCACCACCGTACCACATCAAGCTCTTTTTTGGCGCCGTTGCCGGGGATTGAAGAAGAAGAAGAAGCTCCCTCGTCAACTAGGCACCAGCTCTTTTCTGGCGCCGTTGCCGGGGAAGAAGAAGACTTCTGCGAGGGGAGTTTTCGCACGCACGTCCTTTACTTTGTTTTAAGTTTTGCTTTACTTTATTTTTACTTGCATCGTTTTATCAAAAACCCAAAAAAATTAGAATCCTTTGTAGTTGTTTTCACTTGTCTGCTTTTAGTTTGCTAGAATGGCTACTCCTGAAAACACCAAGTTGTGTGACTTTACTAGCACGAATAATAGTGATTTTATCTGCACTCCTATTGCGCCACCTGCTCCTGCTGCAAATTTTTATGAGATTAAGCCTGCTTTGGTGAACCTTGTTATGAAAGAGCAATTTTCTGGTGCTAGTACTGATGATGCTGCAGCTCATCTCAACAATTTTGTTGAGCTATGTGAGATGCAGAAATATAAGGATGTTGAAAGTGATATTATTAAGCTTAAGTTGTTTCCTTTTTCTTTGAGAGGAAAAGCTAAGGATTGGTTGCTGTCTTTGACTAAGAATAGTATTGATTCATGGGCTAAGTGTAAGGATGCTTTTATTGGTAGATACTATCCTCCTGCTAAGATTATAGCTTTGCGTAGCAATATTATGAAGTTTAGTCAGTTTGATAATGAACATGTTGCTCAAGCTGGGAAAGAATGAAAGCTATGATAAAGAATTGTCCCACTCATGGACTGACTACTTGGATGATTGTCTAAACTTTTTATGCAGGATTGAATTTTTCTTCAAGGAACCTACTCGATTCAGCTGCTGGAGGCACTTTTATGTCCCTTACCATGGGCGCCGCAACGAAGCTTCTCGACAATATGATGGTAAATTACTCTGAATGGCACACCGAGAGAGCTCCACAAGGTAAGAAGGTAAATTCTGTTGAGGAAACCTCTTCCTTGAGTGATAAGATTGATGCTATTATGCTTATGCTTTCAAATGATAGGACTCATGTTGATCCTAATAATGTTCCTTTAGCCTCTTTGGTTGCCCAAGAAGAGCATGTTGATGTAAACTTCATTAGAAATAATAATTTTAACAACAATGCTTATAGGAACAATTTTGCTAAGTACAATTATAGGCCGTATCCTTCTACCAATGGTAATGGTTATGGTAACTCTTATGGTAATTCCTCCAACAACACTAGGGCCGCGCCCTCCGAGCTTGAGGTAATGCTCAAGGACTTCATCGGTAAGCAAACTGCTTTTAACAAGTCTGTTGAGGAAAAGTTAGGCAAAATTGATATTCTTGCTTCTAAAGTTGATAGCCTTGCTCATGATGTTGAACTTCTGAAATTAAAACTGTTGCCTAATGATGTGAAAGAGAACAATGTTTTTGCTACTGCTAATGCTATTCAAGTTAGAATTGATGAAAATGTTAGATTGTTAGCAGAATTGCATGCTAGATGGGAAAGAGAGGATGAGATTGCTAGGAATATGAAAGTTTGTACTATTACTACCTCTAATGATGTTTTTCCTAATACTAGCAATCCTCTTACTTTGATTGGTGTAGAGAAAACTCCCACTCCTTGTGTTAAAAAGCCTAAAACAGCCAAAACTTTTTCTCAAAAGAGTGCTGAAATTTTTCAGAGTGTAGGATATGATAGCTCTATTTCCTTTAATGATTTTGATGTTGATGGCTGCAATATATCTGAAGTTATTTTGTTCTTGCAAAAGCTTGCTTTGACTCCTAATGCTAGTTCTTTAAATGTTGCTTTTACTAAGCATATTACCAATGCTCTTATAAAAATTAGTGATGAAAAGTTAAAGCAAAAAGCTTCTATTCCCAAGAAGTTAGAAGATGGTTGGGAACCCATCATTGATATGCATGTTAATTGTTTTGATTGCCATGCTTTATGTGATCTAGGTGCTAGTATTTCTATTATGCCTAGAAAGATTTATGATATGCTTGATTTACCGCCGCTTGAATAGTGTTATTATGATGTTCCTATTGCTGATGTTGCTAAGAAGAAACCTTTGGGAAGGATTAATGATGTTCTTATTGTGGTTAACAATAACCTTGTTCCCGTTGATTTTCTTGTCATGCATGTTGAATGCAATGCTTCATGTCCTATTATTTTGGGAAGACCTTTTCTTCGAACTGTAGGTGCCATCATTGATATGAGGGAAGGCACCATCAAATATCAATTCTCACTCAAGAAAGGTATGAAACACTTCCCTAGAAAGAGAAAGAAATTACTTTTTGACTCTATTCTTAGAGCAAATTATGAGCTTGATGCTTCATCACTTGATGTTACTTGATTCACACTTTCTACGCCTAGCTCAAAGGCGTTAAAGAAAAGCACTCTTGGGAGATAACCCAATGTTTTTACATTCAGTTCTTTTTCTTTTATTTGAGTCTTGGAAGTTATTACAACTGTAATAACCTCTCCTTATCATTTTTATTTCGTTTTTGTGCCAAGAGAAGCCTCTAATTTGAGCGAGGTAAGATTTGGGGATGTTGCTGTCCTGAAACTGTTTTCGGTGCTGCACCGTAAAAATTCGTGAAAATTCTCTGTATATCTTTTGGACCTGCGATTTCTTGTGCATATGCCTCAGGTTATATCCAAACTTTAATTAGTTAAACACTTTTTGATTTGAGCAACAGAAAACCCTCTAAAAATTCGACCTTTGTCAGCTGTTCTGTTTTGACAGATTTCTGCCAATATTTGTGTTTGCCGATTTATCGCTTTCTTTTTGAGTTCTTTTGATCACGGAACTTTTGGGGAAGTTGCTACAGTAGTATATACTTTATATGTGGTGGTTTTGAGTTGAAACCTGAAGCAAAAAGGGTTGATTCTATGTTATGCTTACACTAATGTTGCTAATAGATTTGTGTTTAGTTTTGTATGAAGGAAGTTTTCAACTGTAGGGATCGGAGAGTGATGAGATGAGTTGAAGAATGGACAAAAGCTGAAGCTTGGGGATGCCCATGCATGACCCCAAGAAATATCCAAGAAGTACAAGCATCAAAGCTCGGGGATGCCCCCGAGGCACCCCTTCTTCATCGGCAAAAATCAGGTCACCTTTCAACACACTATATTTTTATTGCTTCATGCACTATGCATTTTTCTTGGAGCGTCAGTTGTTTTTAGTTTTCAGTATTAGTTTTGTTTTGTTTGCTGCAATAAATGGTTGGACCCCAACAAATTTCTTTTGGAGAAGTTGCCTTGCTTTTCATTTGCCAAGAACACTCCATTTTTCATTCTTATAATTTCAACGAGTGTTCTCTTTTTCTAGAACTGCGTTTAGCTTTCGATTTTCACCTTGATTTGTGTTCAGATCTTGTTATATCTTTTCATAAATGTGTATTTTTGCCTCTGGTCTATATTGGTTTTCATCAAAAGAGGTGTTTATAAAAAGTTTGAATGGTGTTGGAAAAGAGAAAAAAGCTTTATGCAAAAAAGTGGTACAAGAAGGAGCTTGTGTAGACTGCGGCCTAGGCTTTTGCATGTCGTGCTTGATATCTTTTTGATAGTATGCTTAGTGGTTTTGCTGTAGCATGACTTGTCTCAAATAACTGAGATTGCTTAATGAGCCTTTGAAAAAATCATGCGTTGTTTTAATTATTTGGAAGCATTCTTTTGGTTTTCTCCTTGATGCTTTATTTGGGTTGACTTGGCGCATGCTCACACATGTTAGACTCTTACAAAGTCGCCAATAGCTTCTATGATCATTTAGTTTTTGACTTTTGATGCCATCTTATGCTTCTTTTAATGTTGCTTTGTCGCTTTGCATGATTATGGCCGTTATTGCTCTCTTAGTTGGTCGCTCCCAGTCTTTTGCTAGCCTTCGCCTTGTACTGAGTATGAGCTCTACTCGTGCATCCAATGCCTAAAAACCAAGTTTTCCACTGTGTCCACTATAAATTCCTATGCATGGTATTTGTAAGCCATTCCAAAGTAAATTTTCATGTGCTACCTTTCAAAACTTTCAACTACGTCTCGTTTTGTGCCACTATTTTTAGCTCATGGGGACGTAGTGGTCGGATTTGCTATCTTCCATATTGCTTACTCCAAAAAAAAGGCACTCCTCCATGGTATGTGAATGTTGGTGGGCACCCGATGGAATCGGTTAGCCATGGTTTGAGAAAGGAAAAAAGGTGGGGAGGAGTGCCAAGTTTTATAAAAAGAGCACAAAAAGTGCCAATCTCTCTCTCAAAAACTTACTTCATTTTTGTATGGAAGATAGTAAGAACCCCATTGCCAGTCTATGACAAAAGCAACCACCTCTCAAAACCCAAGTTTTATCTCTGTTTTACAAATGAAAAGCTCTAGCACATGTTTAATCACTGCTTCCCTCCGCGAAGGGCCTTTCTTTTACTTTTATGTTGAGTCACCACCTTCTATCTTTATGCACCATTAAGAGAGCATAGTTGTCATTCTGAGTATAATGTGCATTGTCCCAAAGTTTTCATTGATTGATTCATATTGTTGGTTTCACTTGTTCTTAAATTATTTGTATCTAGTCGCCCTCTTAAACTTGAAGGTGTCCTATGCATTTATGTTTTGCTCTCCATGAAGGACAAGCTGAAAACCATTTGTATGTTTTTCCTTATGATTTGAACACACGTTTGACTTTCATTGTTTCATTTTCAAGACCTTTTGTTTGTGTTCATTTTCATGTTATAACATGGTTACTAAGTTTCTTCTATCAAGATCATATCTTTCATGCCCATGTTTTAAGTTCTTTTGATCCCAGCGCACAACGCTTACATATATGGTCAAGATTGTGTAGGTGCATGTCACCTCAAAAATTATTTCTTTTGTTATCACTTACCTACTCGAGGACGAGCAGGAGTTAAGCTTGGGGATGCTGATACGTCTCAAATGTATCCATAATTTTTGATGCTCCATGCTTGTTTTTACACCATTTGCTTAGTGTTTCGTTACACTTCGTGGCACTTTTATGCATTTTCTGAAACTAACCTATTAACAAGTCGCCACAGTGCCAGTTCCCTGTTTTCTGCTATTTTTGTGTTTCAGAAAAGTTACACAGGAAATATTCTCGGAATTGGACGAAACCAAAGCCAGTCGCCCAGAATTTCACCGAAGCTTCCAGAGAACCGAAGAGGAGACGGAGTGGGGCCACGAGGGCCCCACACAATAGGGCGGCGCGGCCTAGGGGTTGGCCGCACCCCCTATGTGTGAGGGTGCCTCGGTCCACTCCTGACGATGCCCCTTCGCCTATAAAGACCCCCCGATGGAAAAAACCTAAAGACCCAATCACTTTTCCAGAATACATCGCGATCCGCCGCCGCCGTCGACCTGAAGATCGGGAGGGTCCAGAAGCTCTTCCCGGCACCCTGCCGGAGAGGGGAATCGCCACTGGAGGTCTTCTTCATCGCCATGCTTGCCTCCGGCGCGATGAGTGAGTAGTCTACCTTGGACTATGGGTCCATAGCAGTAGCTAGATGGTTGTCTTCTCCACCATGTGCTTCATGTTTAGATCTCATGAGCTGCCTTACATGATTGAGATCACCGTTATGTAATTCTACATGTTTGGTTTGTTGGGATCCGATGAATATTGGTGTTATGCTTGAGTTGATGTACTGAAATTTATCTTATGTTATCTCTATGTTGTTTATGATCTTTCATGCTCTCCGTTGTTAGTAGCTATCTTGGCCGAGTAGTTGCTAGTGACTCCAAGAGGGGGTATTTATGCTCGATAGTGGGTTCATGCCTCTATTTAATCTGGGGGAGTGACAGAAACCTCTAAGGTTGTAGATGTGCTGTTGCTACTAGGAGGAAAACAACATTCATATGCTCGAGGGCATATGCTTTGTTTACATTACACACTTTGCTTAATGCAATTATCTGTTGTTCGCAACTTAATACTTGTGGAGTTCTCGGATTGATTCGCCACAAGTGGATTATTAGTCATAGATGCAGTTGGATGGCGGTCTATGTATCTTGTTGTAATGCCCAGAGTAAATCTCATAGTTATCCTCTCATCATATGCATGTTGTCATTATTCTATCAATTGCCCAACTGTAATTTGTTTACCCAGCATGTATTATTTTATCCTATGGAGAGACACCACTAGTGAACTATGGACCCCGGTCCTATTTCCTTTATATTGCTATCACCTGTTTACTTTACTTGCACTGTTTACTTTACTCGCATACTATTACTATTTTCCACTCGATAAGCTCATTCCTTTGTTTACAGCAAACCGATGAGATTGACAACCTCATCGTAAGTTGGGAACAAAGTATTTGGTTGTGTTGTGTGCAGGTTCCACGTTGCTACTAGTTGAAGACGCGCTAACTCGTTATCGAGCATTAACGGCGCCCTTGTTGGAGTGTCACTAGACTAGCGGGCATCAATTTTAGTCGTATTGGCTCCTTCCTCTCCTGATCGACATATCTTGGTTTCTTAACTGAGGGAAAACCTTGCTGCTATATTCATCATACCTTCCTCTTGGGATTCCCAACTGGACGGTGAAAAGCTATCACCACCGTACCGCATCACGCCACAACCAAGCTTCTCGACAATATGATGGTAAATTACTCTAAATGGCACACCGAGAGAGCTCCACAAGGTAAGAAGGTAAATTCTGTTGAGGAAACCTCTTCCCTGAGTGATAAGATTGATGCTATAATGCTTATGCTTTCTAATGATAGGACTCATGTTGATCCTAATAATGTTCCTTTGGCCTCTTTGGTTGCTCAAGAAGAGCATGTTGATGTAAACTCCATTAGAAATAATAATTTTAACAACAATGCTTATAGGAACAATTTTGCTAGTAACAATTATAGGCCGTATCCTTCTACCAATGGTAATGGTTATGGTAACTCTTATGGTAATTCCTCCAACAACACTAGGGCCGCGCCCTCCGAGCTTGAGGTAATGCTCAAGGACTTCATCGGTAAGCAAAATGGTTTTAACAAGTCTGTTGAGAATTTTTTTGGCAAAATTGATATTCTTGCTTCTAAAGTTGATAGCCTTGCTCATGATGTTGAACTTCTGAAATTAAAAGTGTTTCCTAATGATGTGAAAGAGAATAATCATTTTGCCACTGCTAATGCTATCCAAGTTAGAATTGATAAAAATGTTAGGATGCTAGCAGAATTGCATGCCAGGTGGGAAAGAGAAGATGATATTGCTAGGAAGATGAAGGTATGTACCATTACTACCTCTAATGATGTTATTCCTAATGCTAGCAATCCTCTTAATTACTTTGATTGGTGTAGAGAAAACTCCTACTCCTAGTGTTAAAAAGCCCAAAACTGCTAAAACTTTTTCTCAAAAGAGTGCTAATTTTTCAAAGTGTGGGAGATGATAGCTCTATTTCCTTTAATGATTTTGATGTTGATGGCTGCAATATATCTGAAGTTATTTTGTTCTTGCAAAATCTTTCTTTGACTCCCAATGCTAGTCCTATAAATGTTGCTTTTACTTAGCATATTACCAATGCTCTCATGAAAATTAGGGATGAAAAGTTGAAGCAAAAAGCTTCTATTCCCAAGAAGTTAGAAGATGGTTGGGAACCCATCATTGATATGCATGTTAATGGTTTTGATTGCCATGCTTTATGTGATCTAGGTGCTAGTATTTCTATTATGCCTAGAAAGATTTATGATATGCTTGATTTACCACCGCTTGAAAAGTGTTATTATGATGTTCCTATTACTGATGTCGCTAAAAAGAAACCTTTGGGATGGATTAATGATGTTCTTATTATGGTTAACAATAACCTTGTTACCGTTGATTTTCTTGTCATGGATGTTGAATGCAATGCTTCATGTCCTATTATTTTGGGAAGACCCTTTCTTCGAACTGTAGGTGCCATCATTGATATGAGGGAAGGCACCATCAGATATCAATTCCCACTCAAGAAAGGTGTGACACCCCAACTTTTGTAAACATGTTTAAGAAAAGTTTAGAAAGGCAAAAATGAGGGCCAACAAAAACTTTTTGCAGTTAATCAAACCTGCTAAAACTTTTGTGCATGTTTGACTTGTTGTGTCTGTTAGAATTGATTTTCTGAAATAATATTGTTAACCAACACAATTCTCGTGCTCTTGATCATGTCACACTAAACACTTTTTGGTAAATATATTATCTTGGCAACCTCTCATTTTCTAAAATGATTTGACTTATCCAAAACAAAT
Source organism: Dactylis glomerata (assembly GCA_007115705.1). Lineage (NCBI taxonomy): Eukaryota > Viridiplantae > Streptophyta > Magnoliopsida > Poales > Poaceae > Dactylis > Dactylis glomerata. Next base: position 1,471,843 of record QXEO01000220.1, read on the forward strand.
TGCCAAGGTTCTTTTGACAAAAAGGCTTTTCAAAAATTATGTACTTATAAAATCTATAGGGATTTATAAGTTGGTCCCACTATTTTGTGAAGCTAATATTTTACAAGCTTATGTTTTCAAAATACTTCCAAATGTATTTCTATCTTATAGAAGGAATCCTTAAGAAAGGGGATATAATGTCCCCCTTCATTCTCAAGAAAATAGAAATACTCAAACCAGGGTATCTCCCTCAAAACTCTTTTATTCCTCAAACCATTTTCAAAGTATTTTCCATGACATGATCATCTTGTGAGCACATACCCTTTTCTTGTGTACGTTGATTGGTTGTTTGGCTTGTGTTGACCTTGATAGAATTCTTGTGTGGTAGTTTTATCTACTTGGGTTTGTGACCAACACTTCACCTTTAGTTTTTACCTAACAAGGTTTATTCTTATCTTTAGCTCTGAAAACTATAGGTTGGAAGCCCTCCAAAAACCACATCTTAAACATCATCCTCTCCATCACCCCCTATGCAAAACTCATTCCATTTCCTTCTCATTCATTCTTGAGCTACTTGTAGATGTGCATAGCTCAATCAAAACCTTGTGCCTTCATATCTAGCAAACTCTCATTCTTTATTTGGCTTTTCCCATGTCTCCTTGACACAATAGTACTCATCTTGATTCCCACTTTAATTTCCCAAAAATCATCATCTTTTTAAACAAAACCATATGTCTATAAGACCTATGGAACTTCCTTCTCTTTTGTTAAAATTCTTCTTCTCTTCCCTCATTTTATTCTACTTCTTCTTATGGAAAATTCATGGAACACCTCGATCTCATTTGTTTCCTCTTATTTTAAACTGATCTAGTTTTCGCTCTTTAATATGAGACCTTGGTGATCATCTCAAAAACTCTCACTCCGATGTCTATGACTTTGCATCTCTCTCTCTCTCTCTTCCTCTCATCTGTTGTTTTCTTCAAAAATTTGATATTCAAAACTACCCAAAGCAACCATTTGAGACTCAAACCTTGCACTATATATTTTCCCTCCCTCAAATGGTTTCCTAAAAATATCTTATTCCTAGATTTTGAAAACCCCTCAAATACTCCTACCAAACACTTTTTAGATCAAACAAAATTCTCACCTCTAAGAATTCATGGGTTGGGTAATAGACCCCCACCCAAAATCTGCACCTATTGCAAATTCTATTTTCTCTCATCTCTTACCCTTGTTCAAAATTTGGTCCATTGCTTCAAACCCCATTCATTCAAAATTCATCTATTTGAATGAATTCTCTTCTTGCCCTTTTTGAACCACAACTCAAGTACTTTTTAAAATCTCGGAAACAAACTACTTTGACCATCCCAAAGTTTCTTCAAAAACCCTATCTCAAAATTATGTTGCACCTATAAATTTTTGAATTCTTTGGACTCCCTCTATGATCAAAATTCAGCTAAGTTTCAGTTTGAATTCCTTCAAAAACCAGAAGCTCGCACCCTCTCTCTTTTTCTCTCTCTGGTTTCTCACGCAAGCCCAGCCCAAGCCTCTGGCTCGATCCCTCCCTTGCACCCTTCACGTTGGCATCGAGAGAGGGAGGTCGATCTCGAGCTCCCTGTCATGTTTCTTTCCAATAACATTGCCTCCCGATCAACCCCACCCTAGATAGAGCGCCCTGAGCCCTCCTCTGCTGACGCCAGCCCTCCTACGTCATCCTGACGCTGCCCCCATGACGTATGCCCTCGCTCAGCCATTGGGCAACGCCACCGCCCTCCCCACTCACCGAGCCCTCCCACAGCTATAAAACCCCACCCCGAGCCTCCCACACTCCTCACACCACTCCACTCTTCCCACTCCCCTCACCCCAGGCGCGAGAGCGCTGCCCTCCTTTCCCTCTCACTGCAGAGAGCGAGGGAGAGAGCAGGAGCTCTCGAAGTAGAGCCGAAGAGGTGGCTGCCCACCCCGACCTTGCCCGGCCTCTTTTCCCTCCAACCACCCTCCCCCAAGCCTCTACTAATCCCTACGAATCTTTTCCCTGCACAAAGTTGGTCGGAGACGCCTCCGACGAGCCGTACCTGGAAGCAACGCTGGCGGGAGAAGACGCTGCGCCGCCCGCAGAAGACAACGCCATCGAGGCTGCGCTCACCGCCGAACCTTCCCCGACCGCCTGCAAGTCCGCCGCCGCCTCGCCGGACCTCCACCGATGCCCCAGAGCTCCTCCGGTGAGCCCCCGTCCAAAACCTAGCACTGCCATCATCACCGTCAGGGTGTGTTCCCGTGCATGCATTAGGAGGAAGAAGAAAAGACCTCAGCCGTCCGATTTCTTTTAATCCGACGGCCTAAAACACTAGATACCCCTTCGCCTTTTTTTCCTCTATTAACCACGCCGGTGCAGTTAGTTGGGCCGGCCTGCCCTTGCCCCGCTCGGCCTGTTAACAATCAGCCCGTGCTGCTTTTTTTAAGAAACCTTTTTAGCCTTTGTTTAAAAACTGCAAGCTTTAAACTTGAACAGTTTCAAAACTATAGGTCCAAATCAATTGAAACCTGCGCCAGTAATTTTGAAATTTCATTCTCTATCTGTTAGAACTATCCTCCTTTCAGTTCTCTCCCTTTTTAACTTCGTGGAAATTTAATTGTGGTGAATAGTATTAGGTACCTATTTTCAAAAATCTGAGTTGTTCATATGCTTTCATATTTTGATTAGATCATCCTTTTTCTTTGAAACAAATTGCAGTAGATTAGTAATGTCTATATATTTCAATTCCCACTGGTCCCATACCTATAGCTTTTGTGTAGGAAAAATGGTGATTTATTTGTATCCCATGCATAGTTTGAAGTTTGTCTTTTTTTCAAAAAATGGGTCAAGTATACTTAACCTACAGTTTGAAAAAAGTTAGTGGTTGTCTCTGAAGCTTTGACCCTTTTGTTTACACTTCCATGTTTTCGCTTTATATGTACTTGTCATTTGCCAAAAACTATACTCTAGGTATAAGTACTACTTCTAGTATTATAACTTAGTCTTTAAAGCCCTAGATTTGGGACTTAACTTGTGGCAACTTTATTAATTAAAGTACAACCTTCTAAACTTGTTTCCATTGTTGTGTTCTTTGCATGGTTGTAATGCAATGGTGTGTTTGGTGATTGTGATTGTTTGCTTGCATTTATTTTTGCGGCGTTAGAATCGGATGTTGACGGGTTCGACGAGGGAGGCAACTTTGAAGACTTTGAAGAAGACCAGGGACAAGCCAAACAAGGCAAGCCACCTTTACTTGTTGCATATCTTGATCCCAATTTTATTTATGCAAGTTTTCCCTTTATGTTTATTTCAAAGGTGCATTGTTTTATAATTGCTATTACCTCTTGATAGCGATTCCTTTGCGACTAGGCTCCATTAGTCACTTGTTATCCTCTCTAAGATGATATCCCCCACCCCCTTGATTCCTACTTACTCCATTACTTAGTAGGGCTTGATGCTTAAACATCATGTTTCCCCCTTGTAGCCTCGCTTAGTGGAGCTAAAACTCTAGGTTGGGACACTCAAAAACTTTGGGAAATGATTTTTAAAAAACCTTGAGGAGGTTTTGGCCTTGTTCAAGTGTAAGTTAGAGGAAAGGAAAGTTTTTGAAATGAAAGAAGGACATTGTTGCCTAAGTATTCACCCATACCAACTAAACTGTGCAACCACATTACCCTGGAATGGGACGGGGCTTAGTCCGTAATTTATTTGTCTTAGTATGGGCTACCTCACAACTCTATAAGGGTGTTTGATCCCTTGAAGCCGGGTTGCTAAATTTTGGGGCAATACACCGTAGGGGTCTACGGCCGGACGATACTACGGGTCTCTTGATGTGGCGATGGTGTCGTGGAGTAGGGGACTACCATGGTGCCGGAGAGGTTAAGCCCGTGGGGTAGGTGCCTATACTAGGATGACTAAGTGAAAGGCTTTGATCGATTATCCGAAGCCCGCATACTTGTATGACGGTCCGTGGTAAAGTCCCGGCGGATGTATCGAATGATGTGGGTAAAGTGTACAACCTCTGCAGAGTGTAAATCTATTCGAATAGCCGTGTCCGCGGTCATGGACGGTTGGAATGGCCGTTGCTTAGCGGTAGTGCCTTTGGTTTTGGGTTTTCAACAAGGATCTTGTGGAAATGGTTCGGAGTACCAATGGGGTACTGCCGTGGGGGAGGACTTTGAGCAAAGGAAATGACAACTTGGGTCACCCTTCCTAGAGATTTTACTTAAACTTGTTTCAAAAATGTTTTTCAACAAAGATATAGAGTGTCGTAGTACATGCTATATCGACAAGAGAAAGTTTATGAAAGGAAAACAAACTTAGACTAGAGCCACCCTTGCTACAAGCCATACTAGCATACCTCTTGCATATTGTTCTTCTTAGGTGGTTTGCGAGTACAATTCCACAATGTACTCACGGCTTTGTCCCTGGCTATTAACTTGGCCAGACTATGAGGAGGAGTTCGATGGTGAAGAAGGCTACGATGACGACTATGCGAACTAGGATGTTCTCCCAGTCAGTTGCCTGTGTGGTTAAGGCTTGACTTGGGCCCGACGATGTTGTTGTTTTCATCCGCTGCTTATTATGTTGAATATAGCCCGCGAGGCATTGTTGTAATACTTGGCCATGTGGCCATTTTTGTAAGTTGTTTAAATTCGGTTGTATGGATGTTGTAATCTGATTACCAGTTCGGTTATGTTGTTCACGACACACTGATCATGGGATCGTGAATGAATGCATAACGGGTGTTTCGGACAATTGGTCCGGGGCCCCCACAGAGCTGGTATCAGAGCCATCCTGACTGTAGGAGACCCTAGTTAGCATGGGCGATAGACAGGACCAGATTTTCCTAAAAACAAAGAAATTATTATACGCAAAAAATATTTGCCTATGTCTCTCCTCTTATTTTTCAAAATCTACGTTCACAAAGTTAAACACTTTTCATACTTAAAATACTGCACACATGTTCACTGACTTAAAAAAGCTCTTAAATTTGTAAAGGTCAACACTATGGAGCATCGTCGAGTTGGAGATGGAGACTATCCTTTCGAGGTAGAACTGAAGAATCTGGTAGATCGAGTGGGACGCCTTCCACCCGAGATTGAAGGAGTTCATCTTCCAGGAGCTTCCCCACAAAGATCCCATTGGATAATCAGGACATGTATCCCCAAGAAACCTAAAGATCCCAACTCAAAGGATATCATCTACAAATTTCTAGATAAAAGTTGGATGGACGGAGTCATCCATGCGATGCAAGAAGCCATGGCATGCCTATGTGAGGTCCACAAAGAAGAGCTTCAACACAGCTCATACCAGCACTTCGGACGGAGAGACAAGTATGGACTTCCCGTAGAAGCTTTCCCAGAATGTCGGATTGGACACCAGATGGAAAATCTAGAGTATCTCCTTTAGCGCCACTAGGAGGATCTAGACAAACTCCGTAGGGAAAATACCCTCCTAAGGATGGATTGCACCTTATTGAAGACTCGAGAGCGTTGCCTCAAGGCTGAAAATCAACGACTGACCAAGAAGTTAGCATCCTCCAAGGCATCATCATCCAAAGCCCCGAGTGAAGACGAAGCACCCAAAAATGAATATCTCGCTCGCATCATGGGATCGGACTACCCCTCTATCCTTTTGGAACTTGAGGATGACGAGTGAGATCACATCATAGGTTCACTCTCGCGCCATAGGAAAAAGATTGTATCTTCCATTTCTAACGCGAGTCCAGTCCTTGTAATGGTTAAATGTGAACTCATCTTTATGATTGTTAAGTGTTGCTATGTTATGATGTGGTCTTGATTGTTGCTTACGAGGAAGTGTTTGCATGATCTTAACTTTAAACTAAGGAGTTTAGTTGTATTTTTCCACATCTTTGGCATACCCCCCCCCCCTAAAAATATGTTCCCTTTTTATGTCCTTGTACCTAACTTCAGCTCCCTCAAAGATGGATCCAAGCTCGGACGTTGATCCTAATTTGGTATATGACCAATTATGTAAGATTTTCCAACACAACATGTTTTTGATGAACCGAAAGTATTCACGAAAATTCAAGTCCACATTTGGAGCAAATTCAAAAGGAGGTCGCCAATCTCGAACACCCCCAAGGGTATCTCTGACTAGAAGCCAAGAAAAAGGGAAAGAAGGTCTAAACCCCTTGCACATATGTTTTTCATGTGGAGATCAATACCACATATCTAGGGATTGCCCTACAAACACCATCTCTAACATGAAAAACCTTGAGAAGAAGGCTTGTAGCCGCTGCGTAGAAGAAGGCCATCCAACAAGCAAGTGTCCAGGGAACTGTCCTAACCGCGGAGCCATCCACTCTATCGAACACTGCACCACAAGACTCGTCACGTGCTACCTATGCGAAGGCAATGATCACACTCCTAACAAGTGCCCCATGGACTTCTTAGTAACTTCGTTAGCTAGCATCCAACAAGGCAGTTTCCGTATAGCTTCTCAAAGCTTCACAAGAGGAGGTCAAGAAATGAAGTCGGGGATCGGAAAGACCTTGATCGATGAAAAATCTAAGAATACAAGCAAGACCAACTCAAAGAATGGAGGTGACCACAACCACGGGATCAAGAACATCGACTATCTCAAGCGCAAGGGCAACTGCTACACTTGCGGAGAGCCCGGTCATTTCTCTTGGGAATGCCCCAAGGAGAATGTTGCTTCATGCCCCAATGCACCAGAAATAAAACTCAAGACCAAGGTTATCCAAGGATCAAAGCGACCATGCATGGAAGACAAAAATGACAACTCATCAAAAGGATCCAGTACCCTTGAAGATGTGACCTAGCACCGATCTAGCCTCTAAACTTCCCTAGCGCTACACTTAGGAATCTCGGGGACGAGATTCTTTTAAGGGGGGAAGATCTGTGACACCCCAACTTTTGTAAACATGTTTAAGAAAAGTTTAGAAAGGCAAAAATGAGGGCCAACAAAAGCTTTTTGCAGTTAATCAAACCTACTAAAACTTTTGTGCATGTTTGACTTGTTGTGTCTGTTAGAATTGATTTTCTGAAATAATATTGTTAACCAACACAATTCTCGTGCTCTTGATCATGTCACACTAAAAACTTTTTGGTAAATATATTATCTTGGCAACCTCTCATTTTCTAAAATGATTTGCCTTCTCCAAAACAAATTGCCAAGGTTCTTTTGACAAAAAGGCTTTTCGAAAAATTATGTACTTATAAAATCTATAGGGATTTATAAGTTGGTCCCACTATTTTGTGAAGCTAATATTTTACAAGCTTATGTTTTCAAAATACTTCCAAATGTATTTCTATCTTATAGAAGGAATCCTTAAGAAAGGGGATATAATGTCCCCCTTCATTCTCAAGAAAATAGAAATACTCAAACCAGGGTATCTCCCTCAAAACTCTTTTATTCCTCAAACCATTTTCAAAGTATTTTCCATGACATGATCATCTTGTGAGCACATACCCTTTTCTTGTGTACGTTGATTGGTTGTTTGGCTTGTGTTGACCTTGATAGAATTCTTGTGTGGTAGTTTTATCTACTTGGGTCTGTGACCAACACTTCACCTTTAGTTTTTACCTAACAAGGTTTATTCTTATCTTTAGCTCTAAAAACTATAGGTTGGAAGCCCTCCAAAAACCACATCTTAAACATCATCCTCTCCATCACCCCCTATGCAAAACTCATTCCATTTCCTTCTCATTCATTCTTGAGCTACTTGTAGATGTGCATAGCTCAATCAAAACCTTGTGCCTTCATATCTAGCAAACTCTCATTCTTTATTTGGCTTTTCCCATGTCTCCTTGACACAATAGTACTCATCTTGATTCCCACTTTAATTTCCCAAAAATCATCATCTTTTTAAACAAAACCATATGTCTATAAGACCTATGGAACTTCCTTCTCTTTTGTTAAAATTCTTCTTCTCTTCCCTCATTTTATTCTACTTCTTCTTATGGAAAATTCATGGAACACCTCGATCTCATTTGTTTCCTCTTATTTTAAACTGATCTAGTTTTCTCTCTTTAATATGAGACCTTGGTGATCATCTCAAAAACTCTCACTCCGATGTCTATGACTTTGCATCTCTCTCTCTCTCTCTCTTCCTATCATCTGTTGTTTTCTTCAAAAATTTGATATTCAAAACTACCCAAAGCAACCATTTGAGACTCAAACCTTGCACTATATATTTTCCCTCCCTCAAATGGTTTCCTAAAAATATCTTATTCCTAGATTTTGAAAACCCCTCAAATACTCCTACCAAACACTTTTTAGATCAAACAAAATTCTCACCTCTAAGAATTCATGGGTTGGGTAATAGACCCCCACCCAAAATCTGCACCTATTGCAAATTCTATTTTCTCTCATCTCTTACCCTTGTTCAAAATTTGGTCCATTGCTTCAAACCCCATTCATTCAAAATTCATCTATTTGAATGAATTCTCTTCTTGCCCTTTTTGAACCACAACTCAAGTACTTTTTAAAATCTCGGAAACAAACTACTTTGACCATCCCAAAGTTTCTTCAAAAACCCTATCTCAAAATTTTGTTGCACCTCTAACTTTTTGAATTCTTTGGACTCCCTCTATGATCAAAATTCAGCTAAGTTTCAGTTTGAATTCCTTCAAAAACCAAAAGCCCACACCCTCTCTCTTTTTCTCTCTCTAGTTTCTCACGCAAGCCCAGCCCAAGCCTCTGGCCCGATCCCTCCCTTGCACCCTTCACGTTGGCATCGAGAGAGGGAGGTCGATCTCGAGCTCCCTGTCACGTTTCTTTAAAGTAACATTGCCTCCCGATCAACCCCACCCTAGATAGAGCGCCCTGAGCCCTCCTCTGCTGACGCCAGCCCTCCTACGTCATCTTGACGCCGCCCCCGTGACGTATGCCCTTGCTCAGCCATTGGGCAACGCCACCGCCCTCCCCACTCACCGAGCCCTCCCGCAGCTATAAACCCCACCCCGAGCCTCCCACACTCCTCACACCACTCCACTCTTCCCACTCGCCTCACCCCAGGCGCGAGAGCGCTGCCCTCCTTTCCCTCTCACTGCAGAGAGCGAGGGAGAGAGCAGGAGCTCTCGAAGTAGAGCCGAAGAGGTGGCTGCCCACCCCGACCTTGCCCGGCCTCTTTTCCCTCCAACCACCCTCCCCCAAGCCTCTACTAATCCCTACGAATCTTTTCCCTGCACAAAGTTGGTCGGAGACGCCTCCGACGAGCCGTACCTGGGAGCAACGCCGGCGGGAGAAGACGTTGCGCCGCCCGCAGAAGACAACGCCATCGAGGCTGCGCTCGCCGCCGAACCTTCCCCGACCGCCTGCAAGTCCGCCGCCGCCTCGCCGGACCTCCGCCGACGCCCCAGAGCTCCTCCGGTGAGCCCCCGTCCAAAACCTAGCACTACCATCATCACCGTCAGGGTGTGTTCCCGTGCATGCATTAGGAGGAAGAAGAAAAGACCTCAGCCGTCCGATTTCTTTTAATCCGACGGCCTAAAACACTAGATACCCCTTCGCCTTTTTTTTCTCTATTCACCGCGCCGGTGCAGTTAGTTGGGCCGGCCTGCCCTTGCCCCGCTCGGCCTGTTAACAATCAGCCCGTGCTGCTTTTTTTTAAGAAACCTTTTTAGCCTTTGTTTAAAAACTACAAGCTTTAAACTTGAACAGTTTCAAAACTATAGGTCCAAATCAATTGAAACATGCGCCAGTAATTTTGAAATTTCATTCTCTATCTGCTAGAACTATCCTCCTTTCAGTTCTCTCCCTTTTTAACTTCGTGGAAATTTAATTTTGGTGAATAGTATTAGGTACCTATTTTCAAAAATCTGAGTTGTTCATATGCTTTCAGATTTTCATTAGATCATCCTTTTTGTTTGAAACAAATTGCAGTAGATTAGTAATGTCTATATATTTCAATTCCCACTGGTCCCATACCTATAGCTTTTGTGTAGGAAAATGGTGATTTATTTGTATCCCATGCATAGTTTGAAGTTTGTCTTTTTTTCAAAAAATGGGTCAAGTATACTTAACCTACAGTTTGAAAAAAGTTAGTGGTTGTCTCTGAAGCTTTGACCCTTTTGTTTACACTTCCATGTTTTCGCTTTATATGTACTTGTCATTTGCCAAAAACTATACTCTAGGTATAAGTACTACTTCTAGTATTATAACTTAGTCTTTAAAGCCCTAGATTTGGGACTTAACTTGTGGCAACTTTATTAATTAAAGTACAACCTTCTAAACTTGTTTCCATTGTTGTGTTCTTTGCATGGTTGTAATGCAATGGTGTGTTTGGTGATTGTGATTGTTTGCTTGCATTTATTTTTGCGGTGTTAGAATCGGATGTTGACGGGTTCGACGAGGGAGGCAACCTTGAAGACTTTGAAGAAGACCAGGGACAAGCCAAACAAGGCAAGCCACCTTTACTTGTTGCATATCTTGATCCCAATTTTATTTATGCAAGTTTTCCCTTTATGTTTATTTCAAAGGTGCATTGTTTTATAATTGCTATTACCTCTTGATAGCGATTCCTTTGCGACTAGGCTCCATTAGTCACTTGTTATCCTCTCTAAGATGATATCCCCCACCCCCTTGATTCCTACTTACTCCATTAATTAGTAGGGCTTGATGCTTAAACATCATGTTTCCCCCTTGTAGCCTCGCTTAGTGGAGCTAAAACTCTAGGTTGGGACACTCAAAAACTTTGGGAAATGATTTTTTTTTAAACCTTGAGGAGGTTTTGGCCTTGTTCAAGTGTAAGTTAGAGGAAAGGAAAGTTTTTGAAATGAAAGAAGGACATTGTTGCCTAAGTATTCACCCATACCAACTAAACTGTGCAACCACATTACCCTGGAATGGGACGGGGCTTAGTCCGTAATTTATTTGTCTTAGTATGGGCTACCTCACAACTCTATAAGGGTGTTTGATCCCTTGAAGCCGGGTTGCTAAATTTTGGGGCAATACACCGTAGGGGTCTACGGCCGGACGATACTACGGGTATCTTGATGTGGCGATGGTGTCGTGGAGTAGGGGACTACCATGGTGCCGGAGAGGTTAAGCCCGTGGGGTAGGTGCCTATACTAGGATGACTAAGTGAAAGGCTTTGATCGATTATCCGAAGCCCGCATACTTGTATGACAGTCCGTGGTAAAGTCCCGGCGGATGTATCGAATGATGTGGGTAAAGTGTACATCCTCTGCAGAGTGTAAATCTATTCGAATAGCCGTGTCCGCGGTCATGGACGGTTGGAATGGCCGTTGCTTAGCGGTAGTGCCTTTGGTTTTGGGTTTTCAACAAGGATCTTGTGGAAATGGTTCGGAGTACCAATGGGGTACTGCCGTGGGGGAGGACTTTGAGCAAAGGAAATGACAACTTGGGTCACCCTTCCTAGAGATTTTACTTAAACTTGTTTCAAAAATGTTTTTCAACAAAGATATAGAGTGTCGTAGTACATGCTATATCGACAAGAGAAAGTTTATGAAAGGAAAACAAACTTAGACTAGAGCCACCCTTGCTACAAGCCATACTAGCATACCTCTTGCATATTGTTCTTCTTAGGTGGTTTGCGAGTACAATTCCACAATGTACTCACGGCTTTGTCCCTGGCTATTAACTTGGCCAGACTATGAGGAGGAGTTCGATGGTGAAGAAGGCTACGATGACGACTATGCGAACTAGGACGTTCTCCCAGTCAGTTGCCTGTGTGGTTAAGGCTTGACTTGGGCCCGACGATGTTGTTGTTTTCATCCGCTGCTTATTATGTTGAATATAGCCCGCGAGGCATTGTTGTAATACTTGGCCATGTGGCCATTTTTGTAAGTTGTTTAAATTCGGTTGTATGGATGTTGTAATCTGATTACCAGTTCGGTTATGTTGTTCACGACACACTGATCATGGGATCGTGAATGAATGCATAACGGGTGTTTCGGACAATCGGTCTGGGGCCCCCACAGAGCTGGTATCAGAGCCATCCTGACTGCAGGAGACCCTAGTTAGCATGGGCGATAGACAGGACCAGATTTTCCTAAAAACAAAGAAATGATTATACGCAAAAAAATTTTTGCCTATGTCTCTCCTCTTATTTTTCAAAATCTACGTTCACAAAGTTAAACACTTTTCATACTTAAAATACTGCACACATGTTCACTGACTTAAAAAAGCTCTTAAATTTGTAAAGGTCAACACTATGGAGCATCGTCGAGTTGGAGATGGAGACTATCCTTTCGAGGTAGAACTGAAGAATCTGGTAGATCGAGTGGGACGCCTTCCACCCGAGATTGAAGGAGTTCATCTTCCAGGAGCTTCCCCACAAAGATCCCATTGGATAATCAGGACATGTATCCCCAAGAAACCTAAAGATCCCAACTCAAAGGATATCATCTACAAATTTCTAGATAAAAGTTGGATGGACGGAGTCATCCGTGCGATGCAAGAAGCCATGGCACGCCTATGTGAGGTCCACAAAGAAGAGCTTCAACACAGCTCATACCAGCACTTCGGATGGAGAGACAAGTATGGACTTCCCGTAGAAGCTTTCCCAGAATGTCGGATTGGACACCAGATGGAAAATCTAGAGTATCTCCTTTAGCGCCACCAGGAGGATCTAGACAAACTCCGTAGGGAAAATACCCTCCTAAGGATGGATTGCACCTTATTGAAGACTCGAGAGCGTTGCCTCAAGGCTGAAAATCAACGACTGACCAAGAAGTTAGCATCCTCCAAGGCATCATCATCCGAAGCCCCGAGTGAAGACTGAAGCACCCAAAAATGAATATCTCGCTCGCATCATGGGATCGGACTACCCCTCTATCCTTTTGGAACTTGAGGATGACGAGTGAGATCACATCATAGGTTCACTCTCGCGCCATAGGAAAAAGATTGTATCTTCCATTTCTAACGCGAGTCCAGTCCTTGTAATGGTTAAATGTGAACTCATCTTTATGATTGTTAAGTGTTGCTATGTTATGATGTGGTCTTGATTGTTGCTTACGAGGAAGTGTTTGCATGATCTTAACTTTAAACTAAGGAGTTTAGTTGTATTTTTCCACATCTTTGGCATACCCCCCCCCCCTATAAATATGTTCCCTTTTTATGTCCTTGTACCTAACTTCAGCTCCCTCAAAGATGGATCCAAGCTCGGACGTTGATCCTGGCGCATGCTCACACATATTTGACTCATACAAAGTTGCCATAAGCCTCTATGATCATTTAGTTTTTGACTTTTGATGCCATCTTATGCTTCTTTTAATGTCGCTTTGTCGCTATACATGATTATGGCCGTTATTGCTCTCTTAGTTGGTCGCTCCCAGTCTTTTGCTAGCCCTCATTTTGTTCTGAGTATGAGCTCTACTCGTGCATCCAACTCCTAAAAACCAAATTTGCCATTTGTGTCCACTATAAATTCCTATGCATGGTATTTGTAAGCCATTCCAAGTAAATTTTCATGTGCTACCTTTCAAAACTTTCAACTACTTCTCATTTTGTGCCACTGTTTTTAGCTCATGGGGACGTAGTGGTCAGAATTGCTATCTTCCATATTAAATTACGTACCCCTCGACTAGGTAGCTTCATCTGCTCGTTATTAATTTTGCATGAGAGCTGGTCAGACCATTGCAATCTAAATTCTAAAAAAGAAAAAAAAGGCACTCCTCCATGGTATGTGAATGTTGGTGGGCACCCGATGGAATCGGTTAGTCATAGTTTGAGAAAGGAAAAAAGGTGGGGAGGAGTGCCAAAGCTTTATAAAAGAGCACCAATGTGCCAAATTTTCAAAGAACTCGGAACCGCTCTCACTTGTTTATTATGGAAGATAGTAAGACCCCATTGCCAGTCGTTGACATGAAACAACCACCTCTCAAAACCCAATTTTTATCTCTGTTTTACAAATAAAAAGCTCTAGCACATGTTTAATCACTGCTTCCCTCTGCGAAGGGCCTTTCTTTTACTTTTATGTTGATCACCACCTTCTACCTTTATGCACCGTCTAAGAGAGCATAGTTGTCATTCTGAGTATAATGTGCATTGTCCCAAAGTTTTCATTGATTGATTCATGATGTTGGTTTCACTTGTTCTTAAATTACTTGTATCTAGTCGCCCTATTAAACTTGAAGGTGTCCTATGCATTTATGTTTTGCTCTCTCATGAAGGACAAGCTGAAAACCATTTGTATGTTTTTCCATATGATTTGAACACACATTTGACTTTCATTGTTTCATTTTCATGATCTTTCGTTTGTGTTCTTTTTCATGTTATAACATGGTTGCTAAGTTTCTTCTATCAAGATTATATCTTTCATGCCCATGTTTTAAGTTCTTTTGATCCCAGCGCACAACGCTTACATATTTGATCAAGATTGTGTAGGTGCATGTCACCTCAAAAATTATTTCTTTTGTTATCACTTACCTACTCGAGGATGAGCAGGAGTTAAGCTTGGGGATGCTGATACGTCTCTAACGTATCTATAATTTTTGATGCCCCATGCTTGTTTTTACACCATTTGCTTAGTGTTTCGTTACACTTCGTGGCATTTTTATGCATTTTCTGGAACTAACCTATTAACGAGATGCCACATTGCCAGTTCCCTGTTTTCTGCTGTTTTTGTGTTTCAGAAAAGTTACACAGGAAATATTCTCGGAATTGGACGAAACAAAAGCCAAACATCTAGAAATTCGCCGAAGCTTCCAGAGAACCAAAGAGGAGACGGAGTGGAGCCACGAGGGGCCCACACAACAGGGCGGCGCGGCCCAGGGCTAGGCCGCGCCCCCTATGTGTGTGGCTGCCTCGGTCCACTTTTGACGATGCCCCTTCGCCTATAAAGACCCCCCGATGGGAAAAACCTAAACACCCGATCACTTTTCCAGAATACATCGCAATCCGCCGCCATCGTCGAACCGAGATCGGGAGGGTCCAGAAGCTCTTCCCGGCACCTTGTCGGAGAGGGGAATCGCCACCGGAGGTCTTCTTCATCGCCATGCTTGCCTCCGGCACGATGAGTGAGTAGTCTACCTTGGACTATGGGTCCATAGCAGTAGCTAGATGGTTGTCTTCTCCACCATGTGCTTCATGTTTAGATCTCGTGAGCTGCCTTACATGATCGAGATCACCGTTATGTAATTCTACATGTTGTGTTTGTTGGGATCCGATGAATATTGGTGTTATGATTGAGTTGATGTGCTGAATATTATCTTATGTTATCTCTATGTTGTTTATGATCTTGCATGCTCTCCATTGTTAGTAGCTATCTTGGCCGAGTAGATACTAGTGACTCCAAGAGGGGGTATTTATGCTCGGTAGTTGGGTTCATGCCTCTATTTAATCTGGGGGAGTGATAGAAACCTCTAAGGTTGTAGATGTGTGATACGTCCCCAACGTATCTATAATTTTTGATGCTCCATGCTTGTTTTAACACCATTTGCCTACTGTTTCGTTACACTTCGTGGCACTTTTATGCATTTTCCGGAACTAACCTACTAACAAGTTGCCACAGTGCCAGTTCCCTGTTTTCTGCTGTTTTTGTGTTTCAGAAGTGATACACAGGAAATATTCTCGGAATTGGACGAAACAAGTTCCTGAAGTCTTATTTTGTCCGGGAGCTTCCAGAGATCCAAAGGAGAGTAGGAGGGGAGCCACAGGGGCCCCACACGCCAGGCCGGCGCGGCCAGGGCCTGGGCCGCGCCAGCCAGGCGTGAGGCCACCTGGCTCCACCTCTGACATCGCCCCTTCGCCTATAAAGACCCCCCGACGGAAAAAACCTAAGGACCCGATCACTTTTCCAGAACACATCGCGATCCACCGCCGCCGTCGACCCGAAGATCGGGAGGGTCCAGAAGCTCTTCCCGGCACCCTGCCGGAGAGGGGAATCGCCACCGAAGGTCTTCTTCATCGCCATGCTTGCCTCCGGAGCGATGAGTGAGTAGTCTACCTTGGACTATGGGTCCATAGCAGTAGCTAGATGGTTGTCT
Organism: Dactylis glomerata; assembly: GCA_007115705.1. NCBI lineage: Eukaryota > Viridiplantae > Streptophyta > Magnoliopsida > Poales > Poaceae > Dactylis > Dactylis glomerata. The sequence goes on from QXEO01000220.1 coordinate 1,487,779, forward strand.
TCTCCACCATGTGCTTCATGTTTAGATCTCATGAGCTGCCCTACATGATTGAGATCACCGTTATGTAATTCTGCATGTTTGGTTTGTTGGGATCCGATGAATATTGGTGTTATGATTGAGTTGCTATACTGAAATATATCTTATGTTATCTCTATGTTGTTTATGATCTTGCATGCTCTCCGTTGTTAGTAGCTATCTTGGCCGAGTAGTTGCTAGTGACTCCAAGAGGGGGTATTTATGCTCGATAGTGGGTTCATGCCTCTATTTAACCTGGGGGAGTGACAGAAACCTCTAAGGTTGTAGATGTGCTATTGCTACTAGGGAGAAAACAACATTCATATGCTCAAGGGCATATGCTTTGTTTACATTACACAATTTGCTTAATGCAATTATCTGTTGCTCGCAACTTAGTACTTGTGGAGTTCTCGGATTGATTCGCCACAAGTGGATTATTAGTCATAGATGCAGTTGGATGGCGGTCTATGTATTTTGTTGTAATGCCCAGAGTAAATCTCATAGTGATCTTCTTGACATATCACGTTTATCTTTATTCTATCAATTGCCCAACTATAATTTGTTTACCTAGCATGTGTTATTTATATTATGGAGAGACACCACTAGTGAACTGTGGACCTCGGTCCTATTTCCATCATATTGCTATCACATGTTTACTTTACTCGCACTTTTTGCTTTACTCGCACTGTTTACTTTACTCGCATACTTCTACTGTTTTCCACTCGATACGCTCATAACCTTTGTTTCAAGCAAACCGGTGAGATTGACAACCTCATCGCAAGTTGGGAACAAAGTACTTGGTTGTGTTGTGTGCAGGTTCCGCGTTGCTACTGGCCGAAGATGAGTCAACAAGTATCGTTAAATGGCGCCCTTGTTGGAGTGTTACTAAGCCAGTCCGCATCACCTTCAGTCGTTATTGTCTGCTTTTCTCCTGATCGATATACCTTGGTTCTTAACTGAGGGAAAACTTGCTGCTATATTCATCAAAACCTTCTCTTGGGGTTTCCAACTGGCCGGTCATTTACTTCATCAACTACACGCCAACAAATTTTCTGGCACCATCATCACTGCGCCATCAACAAGTTTTCTGGCGCCGTTGCCGGGGAAGAGTGGAAGACTTCTGCAAGGAGAGTTTTTCGCACGCACATCCTTTACTTTGTTATTGTTTTGCTTTACTTTATTTATTTTACCTGCATTGTTTTATATCAAAAACCCAAAAAAATTAGAATCCTTGGTAGTTGTTTTTACTTGTTTACTTTAGTTTTGCTGAAATGGCCAATCCTGAAAACACCAAGTTGTGTGACTTTACTAGCACGAACAATAGTGATTTTATCTGCACTCCTATTGCACCACCTGTTCCTGCTCCAAACTTTTATGAGATTAAGCCTGCTTTGTTGAACCTTGTTATGAAAGAGCAATTCTCTGGTGCTAGTACTGAAGTTGCTGCAGCTCATCTCAACAATTTTGTTGAGCTATGTGAGATGCAGAAATATAAGGATGTAGAAAGTGATATTATTAAGCTCAAGTTGTTTCCTTTTTCTTTGAGAGGAAAATCTAAAGATTGGTTGTTGTCTTTGACTAAGAATAGTATTGATTCACGGGCTAAGTGTAAGGATGCTTTTATTGGTAGATACTATCCTCCTGCTAAGATTATATCTCTGCGTAGCAATATTATGAAATTTACTCAGTTTGATAATGAACATGTTGCTCAAGCTTGGGAAAGAATGAAATCTATGATAAAGAATTGCCCCACTCATGGACTGACTACTTGGATGATTGTCCAAACTTTTTATGCAGGACTGAATTTTTCTTCGAGGAACCTATTGGATTCAGCTGCTGGAGGCACTTTTATGTCCCTTACCTTGGGCGCCGCAACAAAGCTACTCGACAACATAATGGTAAATTATTCTGAATGGCACACCGAGAGAGCTCCACAAGGTAAGAAGGTAAATTCTGTTGAGGAAACCTCTTGCTTGAATGATAAGATTGATACCATTATGGCTATGCTTGCTAATGATAGGACTCATGTTGATCCTAATAATGTTCCTTTTGCCTCTTTAGTTGCTCAAGAAGAGCATGTTGATGTGAATTTCATTAGAAATAATAATTTTAATAACAATGCTTATAGGAACAATTTTGCTAGTAACAATTATAGGCCGTATCCTTCTACCAATGGTAATGGTTATGGTAACTCTTATGGTAATTCCTACAACAACACTAGGGCCGCGCCCTCCGAGCTTGAGGTAATGCTCAAGGACTTCATCGGTAAGCAAATTGCTTTTAACAAGTCTGTTGAGGAAAAGTTAGGCAAAATTGATATTCTTGCTTCTAAAGTTGATAGCCTTGCTCATGATGTTGAACTTCTGAAATTAAAAGTGTTGCCTAATGATGTGAAAGAGAACAATGTTTTTGCTACTGCTAACGCTATTCAAGTTGGAATTGATGAAAATATTAGATTGTTAGCGGAATTGCATGCCAGGTGGGAAAGAGAAGATGAGATGGCTAGAGAAATGAAGGTATGTACAATTACTACCTCTAATGATGTTGCTCCTAATGCTAGTAATCCTCTTACTTTGATTGGGGTAGAGAAAACTCCCACTCCTTGTGTTAAAAAGCCTAAAACTGCCTAAACTTTTTCTCAAAAGAGTGCTGAAATTTTTCAGAGTGTGGGAGATGTTAGCTCTACTTCTTTTAATGATTTTGATGTTGATGGCTGCAATATATCTGAAGTTATTTTGTTCTTGCAAAAGCTTGCTTTGACTCCCAATGCTAGTTCTTTAAATGTTGCTTTTACTAAGCATATTATCAATGCTCTCATAAAAATTAGGGATGAAAAGTTGAAGCAAAAAGCCTCTGTTCCCAAAAAGTTAGAAGATGCTTGGGAACCCATCATTGATATGCATGTTAATGGTTTTGATTGCCATGCTTTATGTGATCTAGGTGCTAGTATTTCTATCATGCCTAGAAAGATTTATGACATGCTTGATTTACCACCGCTTGAAAAATGTTACTTTGATGTTCCTATTGCTGATGTTGCTAAGAAGAAACCTTTGGGAAGGATTAATGATGTTCATATTGTGGTTAAAAATAACCTTATTCCCGTTGATTTTCTTGTTATGGACGTAGAATGCCATGCTTCATGTCCTATTATTTTGGGAAGACCCTTTCTTCGAACTGTAGGTGCCATCATTGATATGAGGGAAGGCACTATCAAATATCAATTCCCACTCAAGAAAGGTATGGAACACTTCCCTAGGAAAAGGAAGAAATTACTTTTTGACTCTATTCTTAGAGCAAATTATGAGCTTGATGCTTCATCACTTGATGTTACTTGATTCGCAATTTTCTGCGCCTAGCTCAAAGGCGTTAAAGAAAAGCACTCTTGGGAGATAACCCAATGTTTTATTTTCAGTACTTTTTCTTTTATTTGAGTCTTGGAAGTCATTACTACTGTAATGACCACTCCTTATCTTGTTTATTTTGTTTTTGTGCCAAGAGAAGCCTCTAATTCGAGTGAGGTAAAGATTTGGGGATGTTGCTGTCCTGAAACTGTTTTCGGTGCTGCACCGTAAAAATTCTTATAAATTCTCTGTATATCTTTTGGACCTGCGATTTCTTGTGCATATGCCCCAGGTTATATCCAAACTTTCGTTAGTTGAACACTTTTTGATTTGAGCAACAGAAAACCCCTAAAAAATTCGGCCTTTGTCAGCTGTTCTGTTTTGACAGATTTCTGCCAATATTTGTGTTTGCCACTTTATCGCTTTCTTTTGAGTTCTTTTGATCACAGAACTTTTGGGGAGGTTGCTACAGTAGTATGTGCTATATATGTGGTGGTTTTGAGTTGAAAACTGAAGCAAAAAGAGGTTGATTATATGTTATGCTACACTAATGTTGCTAATAGATTTTTGTTTAGTTTTGTATGAAGGAAGTTTTCAAGTGTAGGGATTGGAGAATGATGAGATGAGTTGAAGAATGGACAAAATCTCAAGCTTGGGGATGCCCATGCATCACCCCAAGAAATATCCAAGAAGTACAAGCGTCAAAGCTTGGGGATGCCCCCGAGGCACCCCTTCTTCATCGGCAGAAATCAGGTCACCTTTTAAGACACTATATTGTTATTGCTTCATGCACTATGTGTTTTTTTGGAGCGTCAGTTGTTTTAGTTTTCTTAGTTAGCTTAGTTTTGTTTGCTGCAATAAATGGTTGGATCCCAACAAATTTCCTTTGGAGGAGATGTACTCGTTTTCATTTGCCAAGAACACTCCGTTTTCACTCTTATCGTTCATCGAGTGTTCTTCTTTTTCCGCTACTGCTTTTGGTTTTCGTTTTTGCCTTGATTTGCGTTCAGACCTTGTCATATCTTTTCATCAAGGTGTATTTTTTCCTCTGATCTTTATTGGATTTCATCAAAAGAGGTGTTTATAAAAATTTCAAATGGTGTTGGAAAAGAGAAAAAGCTTTATACAAAATAGTGGTACAAGAAGGAGCTTGTGTAGACTGCGGCTTAGGCTTTTTCATGTAATGCTTGATGTCTTTTTGATAGTATGCTTAGTGGTTTTGCTGTAGCATGACTTGTCTCAAATAACTGAGATTGCTTAATGAGCCTTTGAAAAAATCATGCGTTGTTTTTATTGTATGGAAGCATTATTTTGGTTTTCTCCTTGATGCTTTATTTGGGTTGACTTGGCACATGCTCACACATGTTAGACTCTTACAAAGTCGCCAATAGCCTCTATGATCATTTAGTTTTTGACTTTTGATGCCATCTTATGCTTCTTTTAATGTCGCTTTGTCGCTTTGCATGATTATGGCCATTATTGCTCTCTTAGTTGGTCGCTCCCAGTCTTTTGCTAGCCCTCGCCTTGTACTGAGTATGAGCTCTACTCGTGCATCCAACTCCTAAAAGCCAAAGTTTTCCAAAGTGTCCACCATACATACCTACTAGCAATTTGCTATTCCAAGTAAATTTGACTTGCTTCTATTTTCTCTTCAAATTAAACTCTTACCAGTGTTATGCGAAATTCGGTCAGTAAAGCTCTCACGAACCGGAAGGCACACTTTACTTTTTCCTGTTCTTAAAAATTTGACATTGTGGTCTCTTATGTTGAGTTGTTATGCTTGCAAGTTGTAAGTTGGAGACTAGCCCAGCCATGCAGTCATGGGCAAGCTTTCAACATTGCACTTCTTATTTGAGTTGATATCGTGATCTTTTGTTTATGGATGCCCGCGGTGTGAAATGAATTGGGAATCTTGTGGGGATCATGGAGTTTGTATATGTGCTAGGGAAACGCCGGGCCGCTAATCTAAGCCATGCATAATTCATGGTGGAAATTTGCAGCATACCCATGGTGAACATTCGACGACGCATCTCACAATAAAAAGCTAAACAAATGGCAAATAAAAGAGATGTCGAGGTGTTCATTGTCTGCTTATCCTGTCATTTTGATGTGGGCTTGTTCCATGTCATCGGGCACGGAGGTACCCCGTTGGCGGTTCTCAATGATATGCATATACTTACAATGACAAGAGCCTTGCTTGGGACTCTAAGTAAAGTAGCATGAGGTTTGGGTACTCATATTCACGGGACACGAGGTTTTCAACTTATGATTTGTCAAGCATATGCATCATAATTGTTCTCGCATTAACTTTAACCATTCAAGATGCTTATGATGGGGGCAATGAGAGCTCAAAGCCGGTAAGTACCATAATTTTTGAAGGTTATAAAACTTGCAATCACTGCTTCCCTTTGCGAAGGGCCTTTCTTTTACTTTTATGTTGAGTCACCACCTTCTATCTTTATGCACCATAAGAGAGCATAGTTGTCATTCTTAGTATAATGTGCATTGTCCAAAAGTTTTCATTGATTGATTCATATTATTGGTTTCACTTGTTCTCAAATTATTTGTATCTAGTCGCCCTCTTAAACTTGAAGGTGTCCTATGCATTTATGTTTTGCTCTCTTTGAAGGACAAGCTGAAAACCATTTGTATGTTTTTCCTTATGATTTGAACACACGTTTGACTTTCATTGTTTCATTTTCATGATCTTTTGTTTGTGTTCATTTTCATGTTTACAACATGGTTGCTAAGTTCATATTGTCAAGATTATATCTTCATGCCCATGTTTTAAGTTCTTATGATCCCAGCTCACAAATGCTTACATAGATGATCAAGATTGTGTAGGTGCATGTCACCTCAAAAATTATTCTTTTGTTATCACTTACCTACTCGAGGACGAGCAGGAGTTAAGCTTGGGGATGCTTGATACGTCTCCAACGTATCTATAATTTTTGATGCTCCATGCTTGTTTTTACACCATTTGCCTACTGTTTCGTTACACTTCGTGGCACTTTTATGCATTTTCCGGAACTAACCTACTAACAAGTTGCCATAGTGCCAGTTCCCTGTTTTCTGCTGTTTTTGTGTTTCAGAAGTGATACACAGGAAATATTCTCGGAATTGGACGAAACAAGTTCCTGAAGTCTTATTTTGTCCGGGAGCTTCCAGAGACCCGAAGGAGAGTAGGAGGGGAGCCACAGGGGCCCCACACGCCAGGCCGGCGCGGCCAGGGCCTGGGCCGCGCCAGCCAGGCGTGAGGCCACCTGGATCCACGTTTGACATCGCCCCTTCGCCTATAAAGACCCCCCGACGGAAAAAATCTAAGGACCCGATCACTTTTCCAGAACACATCGCGATCCGCCGCCGCCGTCGACCCGAAGATCGGGAGGGTCCAGAAGCTCTTCCCGGCACCCTGCCGGAGAGGGGAATCGCCACCGGAGGTCTTCTTCATCGCCATGCTTGCCTTCGAAGCGATGAGTGAGTAGTCTACCTTGGACTATGGGTCCATAGCAGTAGCTAGATAGTTGTCTTCTCCACCATGTGCTTCATGTTTAGATCTCATGAGCTGCCCTACATGATTGAGATCACCGTTATGTAATTCTACATGTTTGGTTTGTTGGGATCCGATGAATATTGGTGTTATGATTGAGTTGCTATACTGAAATATATCTTATGTTATCTCTATGTTGTTTATGATCTTGCATGCTCTCCGTTGTTAGTAGCTATCTTGGCCGAGTAGTTGCTAGTGACTCCAAGAGGGGGTATTTATGCTCGATAGTGGGTTCATGCCTCTATTTAACCTGGGGGAGTGACAGAAACCTCTAAGTTTGTAGATGTGCTGTTGCTACTAGGGAGAAAACAACATTCATATGCTCAAGGGCATATGCTTTGTTTACATTACACACTTTGCTTAATGCAATTATCTGTTGTTCGCAACTTAATACTTCTAGGGTGTTCGGATTGATATCCCCGGGAGTGGATTATTAGTCATAGATGCAGTTGGATGGCGGTCTATGTATTTTGTTGTAATGCCCAGAGTAAATCTCATAGTGATCTTCTTGACATATCACGTTTATCTTTATTCTATCAATTGCCCAACTGTAATTTGTTTACCCAGCATGTGTTATTTATCTTATGGAGAGACACCACTAGTGAACTGTGGACCCCGGTCCTATTTCCATCATATTGCTATCACCTGTTTACTTTACTCACACTGTTTACTTTACTCGCATACTTCTACTGTTTTCCACTCGATACGCTCATAACCTTTGTTTCAAGCAAACCGGTGAGATTGACAACCTCATCGCAAGTTGGGAACAAAGTACTTGGTTGTGTTGTGTGCAGGTTCCGCGTTGCTACTGGCCGAAGATGAGTCAACAAGTATCGTTAAACGGCGCCTTGTTGGAGTGTTACTAAGCCAGTCCGCATCACCTTCAGTCGTTATTGTCTGCTTTTCTCCTGATCGATATACCTTGGTTCGTAACTGAGGGAAAACTTGCTGCTATATTCATCAAAACCTTCTCTTGGGGTTTCCAACTGGCCGGTCATTTACTTCATCAACTACACGCCAACAAGTTTTCTGGCACCATCATCACCGCGCCATCAATGTGCTGTTGCCACTAGGTAGAAAACAACATTCATATGCTCAAGGGCATATGCTTTGTTTCCATTACACACTTTGCTTAATGCAGTTATCTGTTGTTCACAAGTTAATACTTGTGGAGTTCTCGGATTGATTCGCCACAAGTGGATTATTAGTCATAGATGCAGTTGGATGGTGGTCTATGTATCTTGTTGTAATGCCAGAGTAAATCTCATAGTGATCCTCTCGACATATGCGTGTTATCTTTATTCTATCAATTGCCCAACTGTAATTTGTTTACCCAGCATGTGTTATTTTATCTTATGGAGAGACACCACTAGTGAACTTTGGATCCCGGTCCTATTTCCATTATATTGCTATCACCTATTTACTTTACTCGCACTATTTACTTTACTCGCATACTACTATTGCTTCCCACTCGATACGGTCATACCCTTTGTTTCAAGCAAACCGGTGAGATTGACAACCTCATCGTAAGTTGGGAACAAAGTATTTGGTTGTGTTGTGTGCAGGTTCCACATTGCAGCTGGCAAAGCAAAGCTTGGACGAGGCGCCCTATAAATTGTCCGGAGCTGTCGCAAAGCTTGCAAGCATCACCTTCTTGAGTTTGGCTTTTTCCTACTAGATTGATAACCTTGGTTTCTTACTGAGGGAAACGCTTGCTGCTATATTCATCAAACCTTCTCTTGGGGTTTCCCAACTAGCCGGTTATTTACTGCGCCATCAATAGCAATCAGTAACATCTTGTGAGCCTCATGTGGACACTAGCACTAGTTCTCAAAATATTATATTGACATGTGCTAGTCCTAGTAATTCTTCATCTCATGCTATTGCTAAATATTGTGATGAATTACTCTCCTTGCCTTGTTGCTCTAACAATGAAGCCTCTACTTCCACTAGTACTTGTGTTGTCACTAACCATGTAGAGGAAATCAAAGAGCTCAAGGCCCAAGTTACTTCATTGAAGAAAGACTTGGAAAATTGTCATGAAGGGAAGTCCACACTCAACAAGATCCTGAGTGTGCAAAAATCCTCCAATGACAAGAGTGGACTTGGATTCAAATCCAATAACAAGAACAAGTCCAAGATAAACAAGAAGAAGAAGGGCCAAGAACAAGTCAAGAATTTGGCCAAGATTGTTTGCTTCAAGTGCAAAATTGAAGGGCACCATGTTAGATCTTGTCCTTTGAAGAAGAAGCCTCTTAGTGAGAAGCAACAAGGGAAGCGGCCTCAAGTTCATGGCCATGCTCAACCTCGAGTTGTAGAAAGGTCACTTCTCAAGAAAAATCAAGCTAATGCTCCCCTTGTGGAGAAATCAAGTGAGAAGAAGGTGAAGAAAAGAACTTGCTACATATGCCATGAGAAGGGTCACCTATCTTCTTCATGCACTAGTGATAACTCATCGAACCCTATCATAATTGAGGATGTATATTCACTTTGCAAGGATAAGGTTGGTAATGTGTTTGCCAAATTTATTGGTACTCAAAGTGGTGTCAAGAAAAGAACCATTTGGGTTGCCAACCCTATTGTTACTAACTTCTTAGGACCCAACTTGGTTGGGGACCAATAATCCATTACTTGAACAATAGGTGTTGTTGGAGGGCATTGGAGACTTGGCTATATCATGAAGAATTAAGGGATCTTCATCAATTATATTTTGTCAAGTCAAGTCATTTGGATTATCTTGTTCTATCATATATCCAATGTTCCTCCTTGCGGTAACATGTATTCAACTTATCTACCTTGAAAGTTACTCGCCCCTTTGCATGTGTTGGGTTTTGTACCTCCCATGTGTTTGTATATGTTGTGCTTCCTACTTGCTTAATTTTGAGTAATTAAGTATGTGCATGTTGGGTTTGTGTTCTTGTTGAGCCTATTGCAACTCGTTTTATCTTACTTGGCTCTTGTGAGAGATTATTGGACCATCCCATTTTGGGGGAGTGATATGCTTTGCACTTCACAATCCTAAAAATGTGTATACATGAGGAATAACACTTAGTGTTGATATTTAAAGATTATCTAGTCTCTATGTGGTATGTCATTCTCATGAGAAATTCAAATTCTATAATGTCCATTAATCATCTTGTTGGATTTTATTTGCCTCTTGTGAAAATAAATGTTTTATCACATTATGGGGGAGTAATATGCTTTGTGCATACTACAAACCAATATTATGTGTATATTTGAGGTTGTGTCACATAGTGTTGATATTATAAATTATCTTGCTTATATGTGTCATGTTTGCTCAAACAAGTCCCAAATTGTTTTATTGCTCTTATTTTGGATCTTGTTTGTGAGATACTTTCTTGGTAGGGTTTTCCTAAAATGTGGCATTCTACATCAAAGTTGGAAAACCATTTGCTTCAAGTTATCCTAATCATTGCCTTGCATGATTGTTTAACTATTTGAGTCTATCAAGAATATCTTCTTTAGCATGGTTTTAATTCTTATCCTTCTTCGTATGCTTCTTTGTTGTGAAGATGATCTTGGATTTATATGTAAACTACCACCGGGAAATAAATCCAAATACCTCTTGTTCTTAGAAAATTGGTACTATATCATGTGGCACATGTATATTGATCATCTTTACATTGGCTATTGCTTTTAATTGCCTTATCTCTAGCCAAAAATGTATTTATTTTAGCTCCCATTGTCTTCCGTGACTTTTGTTATTCCATTTGATTTCATTGAACTTGTCTTGTGTTATTTCTTTATAGGTAGATGTGATGATCCCACTTGTGTGAATTTTGTATTCAAATGCAAAATCATAAATAATGCACTAATCTTGGGGGGTGCTCTCCTATATTTGTTATAACACACTCTTGGTGCTTATTTCATTTGGTATTGGTTTTTGTTGGAAGACAAATCTTTTCTTTTTGGTACTTAGTGTGCCATCATAAAAAGTGTAGAGAGTTTGGTTTGTTTGTTTGAACCTTGCTCTCTTTGGGAGTTGGTGATCTCATTCCTTATTATTTATTCTTACTCTTAAAATGAGATATGTCTTTGAGCATGTGTGTTTTAGTTATGCTTTATGCTCATTGGCTTTTGCTTGGTTCACTAATTGAACTTTGGAGTCAATCTTGTGTTGATTTGATTCTTTGATATAATTTGGACAACCTTTTGTCGCTTCACAATTTTGTGTGCTCGCTTGTCCTTCTTGGTGTTTTGTCCAAATTGTATCTTCTTTGGCTCTAGAAAGTCTTGCGCATGCATATTTACTAAATGTATACTTTATGGCATGCTTTTCTTTCTTTGATCAAATATATAGGAGAAGCTCCATCAAATCCTAAATCGTCTAAGATGTGCATGAAATTCAATTTCATATATATATGCACATATTTATGTGGAGTTTGTCATATATGTTCTAGTTTCTAACTACTTTGGACCCAATGAGTTTGGAGACCATCTTGTACTTGAACTTTGTTTTAGGTACATGGAGATATATTGGTGCTTATCTCAATAATAAGGATGAAGTGGTGACTAAATGATAATTTGAGGCAAGCTAGGATTATTGAAGAACTCCTATCTACTACATCCCACCATTATATCTCGGTAACAAGTATCTTCTTCATGCATACTTTTCTAGTATCCAACCTTGTGTAGGTTGTTTTATGGCATTGAAAATCTTTATTTGCAAATGTTGTGCTTTTTGCAAGGATTCTAATGAAACCTCTTTATTGCAAATGTGAGCAAGTTGAGATGAGGGCATATTATTGGGAACATATAAAAATCATGCTCATGATTCTCCTATCCCATATATGTCAACTTAGCAATCTTTTTGCATATCAATTCCTCAATAAGCTCACATGTGGAATATTGATGAAATTGCAAATTTATTTCTTCCGTTTGGTATCCTTCGTTTTGATACTTGTTGTTTTTATCAAAGCATCCCAACTATCTTCTTTCCCTTGTTGATATTTGCGATATCTTCGACATGTTTGTGGTTGAAGTTCATCAATATACAATAAGATAAATTGAGCCTTTGGCCATGCTTTAAAAGCAAAATCTCATTGGTATATTGCATGACTTCATTTTGGATATCGTGTTCTATTCTTAGTATCTATTTTGTCTGTACATGTTTCTTTATGATAATTATCTTTGTGATGTTGTCTACTTAGAAACGTGTACACATGAGAGATGATATCTCAATATTTGATATCTTATTTGAACCTTATGTGTTGGGGTGGAATGCTAATAAATCTCATTCGTTGAAGACTTTGTGGATGCTCTATGCTTATCCTTGTATTAGTCTTATAATATGCTTTGTCATTCCTCCCACACATTCCTTTGGTTGAGCCTTTTAATATGCCATCTCTTACTTGTTGCTCAACCACTTCTTTGATGCAAGTGTTAAGCTTAATTTCTTCTCTATGATCTCTTGCAAATGGTTGTGTTTTAAATGTTATTGAGGGAGTGAGGATTCCATGTTATGCAAATTGTATTCAAATGCAAACATTCTAATTTTTGCACGTACCTTGGGGAGCTTCCTCATTTCATTTAAATTACCATTTTGTGGTTATCATAGTATTTGATTTCAATTGGTATCATTTTTGTTTTGAATAATATTGAGGGAGTGATGATTCCATGTTTGTGCACCTTATACTTCAACTCAAATAGAATATTTTGTGCACACACCTTGGGGAGCTTCCTCATATTATTTAGAGCACCCTTTTGATCTTATCATAATATCTTTATTCAATTTGTTCTTTGGATCGATTGATTGCTCTCTTCATTTGTTGAAGTTTATCCATCATGTTATCTTATTTTGTTTGCAATCTTTGATCCTCAATATAGTTTGATTTCCTTCAAAAATTTACCTTTGTATATGTGCATATGTTTTCACTCATTTATTTCGGATATGCACACCATTTTGGAGGAACTCTCACTATATTGGTCTTCTAAGCTTTTTTCGCCCATTTTGGCAATGGATGCCAATGGGGGAGAAGTTTCGAGGGTTTAAAGGGAATTGGGTTTTATGCTTTTGTTTTGTTCTTAAGCATTTGCCTTGCATGCTTTGCTTTGTTGTGTGTTGCTTCGCATGGTTGAGTATATAGCGGAAACTCCACCAACAACCTTGGTTGGCAATATATGCAATGAAATTAAGTTCATTCACACATGCATAGATTGTGGGGGAGTTTGCTCTATATATGGTGGTTCTACTAACATCACATACTTTTGTAGAATTTGATGTTAGTACAACCATTGTGGTTCTTTGAATTCATTATATAAACCCTCTCAAAGAGATTGTCATCAATTACTAAAATGGGGGAGATTGAAAGATCATATCGAGCCCCATGTATGGTTTTGGTAATTAATGACAATCCCTATGGACTAATGGTTGCATTGAGTTATATGTGTAGGACTTGTCCATAGACATTGCTTGAACCATTTGTTGGAGTCAAGGTTGTAAGAAGAAGATTATGTGTTGACCAAGGTGTTATTCAAGGAGTGATCCAAAGATTGGTCTTAAGGGAGTTGAGCTTATGTCAAGTGTGTCTTGAAGAATAAGATTGAGTGAGCTCTCATGTGTATTCTCAAGACACCATCATTATGGAGAAATAAGAATTGGCTCGAGGATTTATCAAGTCAAAGCGCAAGTTCAAGATGAGTAACTAGAAGAGAACATATGCTTGAAGCTTGCCATCTATATTGTGATCATGGATATGTGAAGATATGCTTAAAGAGAGTCTCTTCCATAGTGGAGTATGGGGGAGCAATCCGCAAGACTTCACCAGGCAAGCTCAATCAAGAAAGGTGGTCCAACTTGAGAAGATCAAGATCGTCATTATCCACCTCAAGTGGAATGCTCAAGGCAAAGGTATGATAGTGTTAGGGTTTCTTTCTTACCGGTCTCATGGTGTTAGTTGTGAGACCGGGTTATAGGATCGGTAGCCGTACTATCAAGAGGGGCTCTCAAGTGAGTAACTTAATTGTATCGTTCGGAGAGAGCTCAAACCTTTGCATACTTGGCATCATCTTTCTTGGTTCTTATTTGGGTTTTATCCATGTGAGGTTCTAGAGCTTGTGGTCATTTCCATGACAAGCTCTAGCTCATCAAAAAACGGATTTCGCATGAAACTCTTATCGCGTTTTTGTTGTTTGGAGGTTTTACCGGTTCATCTTTATAGCTAAGTCAAACCTTTTATCATTTGGTTTCATCCTCCTCTGTTGGACTATGATGTTTCTATGGATGAAGTTGTAGAGCTTGTTGTGGTGATTCCAACGAGCCCAAGATCATCGAAAACGGAGTCCGGATGCAAAAGTTATTGCAGTTTTCGTATTGATGTTCTATTCCAGGCCGGATAATCCGGGCTGGATGGGGGGCGGATTATTTGAATAATCCGGCCCTCGAATTTCTGCTAAGGACTTTTGGGCGCGTCACCCAGTAAGGGGGGCGGATTTTTGCCCCGGGGGCCGGATAATCCGGCCTAAAATCCTGCAACGGCCATATTTCATGGGGGGGGGGGTATAAATACCCCTTCTTCCTCCTTGGGCTGTGAACGAAATAGGCTTCTCTCTCCTCCATATTTGACTTTGCAAGCTTGCCTTTCCTCCTCCATTCCTCCCATGATTTTTGCATATTTTTGAGGGAAAAGAGAGAGGATATCTAGATCTATATTTCCACCAATCCATCTTTCCTCTAAGTGAGGGGAACATAGTCAATCTAGATCTTGGAGTTCTTTGTGGATTTCCTTTGTTCTTCCACTCATATCTCTCCATAGCATTAGTTGCTTTGGTAGGATTTGAGTGAGAAGGATTTGAGCACTTTGTGTGCTCTTGCCATTGCATTTGGTGCATCGGTTTGAGTTCTCCTCAGAGATTCGTGGAAGTGAAAGTTTGTGAGCTTATTACTCTTGGGTTCTTGGAACCCTAGATGGCTTTGTGGCTTTGTGGTGCCTTTGTGGCTATTCTTGGGAGCCTCCAATTAAGTTGTGGATGCGTGCCTTAAGCTTTGTGTAAAGGCCCGGTCCGCCTTGAGGAACCCCTTAGTGGAAGAGTGAGCTAGGCCTTTATGGCGCAAGCTCACACCAGAGAATAGGGTGAGGCCTTTGTGGCGTTGGTTAGGCCTTTGTGGTGATACCACATCCCTCCAACAAGACGTACTCCCTTTCAAGGGAGGAACTCGGGAATACATCATCGTCTCCGCGTACCTCGGTTATTCCTATACCCGAGCTCTTTACTTATGCACTTTACATTGTGATAGCCTTCGTGCTTGAAGTCATATATCTTGCTATCACCTTGTTACTTGTATTGCTTAGCATAAGTTGTTGG
The DNA here is from genome assembly GCA_007115705.1 of Dactylis glomerata. NCBI lineage: Eukaryota > Viridiplantae > Streptophyta > Magnoliopsida > Poales > Poaceae > Dactylis > Dactylis glomerata. The sequence continues at coordinate 1,503,010 of QXEO01000220.1, forward strand.
TGCACATAGGTGAGCCTAGTTTATTTAGATCTTGTGTGCTTGACAAAATAAACGCTAGTTTAATTCCGCTTTTGTTCAAGCCGTTCGTAAAATTTGATATCGCCTATTCACCCCCCCTCTAGGCGACATCTGTGTCCTTTCAATTGGTATCAGAGCCCGGTCTCTCATTTTAGGCTTCACCATGGATCTTGGTATGCAGATTCTGCGGTCATCTTCACTGCTTGTGAGTGCATTCTCTGATGCAAATTGGGCGGGGTGTCCAGATGATCGTCGCTCCATGGGAGGGTTTGCTGTATTTTTTGGTTCAAACCTGGTGTCATGGAGTGCAAGGAAACAAGCAATAGTTTCTCGCTCTAGTACGGAAGCAGAGTACAAATCATTGGCTAATGCCGCGACAGAAATTATTTGGGTATAGTCCATTCTTGCAGAACTTGGAGTACCTCAGCCCAAGGTAGCCTGTTTGTGGTGTGATAACCTTGGAGCAACATATTTATCTGCCAACCCAGTATTTCATGCCAGAACCAAGCACATCGAGGTGGACTTCCATTTTGTTAGGGAGCGTGTTGCAAATAAGTTGCTAGATGTGCGGTTCATTCCTTCTGGAGATCAGGTAGCAGATGGTTTCACTAAACTACTACCAGTGAAGCAACTCGAAGGTTTCAAACGGCATCTCAATCTGATGAGTTGCGTTTGAGGGGGCGTGTTAAACGAGTTGTAACTAGAAGATTTGGTTATTAGTATCTGTGCATAAACTTGCCTTGTACTCTACGTTAGATAGAGATAGATACCGAGACGGTTTGGTATAGATCAGATCGACACCGAGGTTGTTCGGTGGTTATGTTGTTGAGATTGTACTCTGTATCCCTGCTATATATATGACACCCGATGGCAGCCCTAGAGGCATTGCCAAAACCCTAAACATTCTCTAATTCTTATAGCCACTTCACAAAAACCACCTATTTGCCCCTTTTGGCCACTAATAAAATGGAAAATCCATTTTTCAAATGGCAACTAAAAAAACCCTTGTTACGAAAGTTGTAGCCATTGAAAAGATGCACATCCCTGCAAAAAATGGGGGCAATATTCAAAATTTTGCTAAGTGAATAGAAAAAAATAATTTTTCAGATTAGGGGTCAAAATTCAAAATCTAACCAAATATGTTTCAAAAAAGTTCAAAGAAGGGACACCTAAGTGAATAGAAAAAAATGATTTTTCAGATAAACTTTCATATATAGTACTTTAAAATTAGAGTTATAGATAAAAAGATACATTTTTTAGCAATTTTAAACACTTTGGAAATTGTATGTGAAAATTAAAAATCTGCCAGAAACTTTTGTTACTATGGCTGGGTCAAGCCGCTGTGCTGACCGGTGGGTCTAACCGTTGCTGCCTCTGGTCTTGCTTATTTGGTGGCACTTAGAGGCTGACGGGCGAGGCCCACCTGTCAGGGCCGAATTAATTGGCAAAAAAGTCTCCACCTGCGCGCAGATGGTGGGACTCGAGCTTGCAACCCTGAGGTTTCTGCGATAGAACATGCCAACTAGGCTAGGGGCGCTTGTTGTACGTTATAGGTTACGTAATTTATTTAACCAGTAGAGTCGCTCGATTATTGTACTAGTCTTCTTCTTCCTCGGTCCGAACGGAACATATACAGAGAGATCTGGCCGCCGTGGCGCCGTGGCTACCGCCTCTGGGCATCTACGCGCCAGCGGCGAAGGAGAGGCGAGACGAAGTCGCTGTTGCAGCCGCCGTGCGCCGGTGGGAGAGTCCCACGGAGGACCGGAATGCCGCCGCCATTACAACAACTCGAGGTCGATCGATCGGAAGCGAAGGGTTTCGGGAGAGAGAGGGACCGAACAGATCGACCAAGAAGCTTGCAGGGATCTCCGCCGGCGGTGGACTCCAGATCTGTGCAGGCGGTGGTGGCCGGATTTGACCGCCGGACTTGACAGGGAATGCCCGATGAGGTTCTTCTTTGACTGTGACGCTGTGACACTCGCATACACGCCAAGTTTTCGGCGCCGACGAAGGTCTCGTTGAGACACCGGGCGAGGACGACGCTGTCCTCGAGCGCCGTGCAGCCGCCTGCCCCAGCTCTGAGGTCATCGGGTGGAAAGCATCGCTGGTGTCGCCGGTGAGGTCTTCTTTGGCAGTTAGGTAGAGGGAAAATCTGATATTTTACACCTGCAAAATTTTCAATTTTAAAAAATATTTGTATTTTATGAATTTGGTTAAAAAAGACCCTCTAAGCAATTGTCTAAAGATACTATGGTACCGCAAAATAATTGCAAATAACTTGGACCCTTGTGAGCCTGTGGCAATGAAGTAGGAGACCGCAAACTAAATCGCCCGCGGACGCTGACGCAGGATCCTGGTGGGCCGGCCCAATTTGCTCGGATGCTTTTTTTTCGATGAATTCGCTAGTATGCTATTTTCTCGTTTGTTAGCTGCGGCTGTTTCAAATTTGAAAATGTTCCAATTTGAAAATGTTCCAATTCAAAACTGTTCACTTTTGAAACTGTTCAAATTCAAAACTGTTCACTTTCGAAATTGTTCAAATTTGAAATCTATTCCATTTAAAATCTGTTCCATTTGAAATATGTTCAAATTTGAAAATCTGTTCCATTTAAAATATGTTCAAATTTGAAAATCTATGAAAATTTGAAATCTATTAAAATTTGTTCCATTTAACATATGTTCAATTTAAAATCTGTTCAAAAATCAAAACCGAAAAAAACCAAACTGATCGGATCTTATTGGGCCGGCCCGCTTCGGAAAAATAGCTACGCGAGAGGTGCGCGTTGATTGGTAACAGACACTTGAGGTGTCAAATAGGATTTGCTGACTGACAAGGGTATAGTTAATAGAGCCCGTTAGTTGAGTACCCCTGCGGCCCGTTAAGCTAGGCCCAATTGTAATGATAGTCGAATACGAGTTCTTACCGTATGTCGATATTGTAATATGTATTGGACCCTACCCGATCCTCGAGACCTGGCCATCTATATATAGGGGCCAGGAGAGGACGGTGTAGGCCAGATTGAAAGCAAGCCAGGTTTAACACTCAAGTTTACTTTCGACACACACCTATTTCGACTAACTTTACCTTCGAGTTCATCCGACGCCCTATCTCCCTGATCCTAAGTCCTTCATCTAGGACATTTGTCGAGTTAACCCCTCGTCAATTAGCGCCGACCGTGGGGAACTTGGGCGTTGGAATCATGAATTCGACGGCTTTTTCGCTTTTAGCCAACAGCAGTTCAGAACTCGACGGAAGTCAAGAGATGGAGTTAACCATTGGAAGTTTGAGCATCATCGTTGGACCATCGGGTTCATCCCACCTCTCGGATTCGACGAAACCAGATCCGTCGGCAAACAAGCCCGAAACAGAAGAAACATTGGAATCATCAGAAGGCTCTTCCAGCGAGGCAAACTCGCCGGTCAGTTTCGACAAAACACCAATCGTAGAAGGCGACAAAATTCAGAAAAATTTCGACTCAGAAGAAATAGCGTGTCAAACGCACAACAACGCAAAGGACTTCGCCGTGGGAAGCAGCAGCGTCTCCAAGGTACATCAGTTTTGCGTCATTATCACTGAAGCAGAAGAAGAAAACAATAGCAAAGGGAATAAGAATGTCGACAGGCAAGTCGACAAAGTAAAAGATCACAACAAAAAGGAAAAGGAGAAAGTCCATGTCTCGGCTGGTGAATGGAGGATGATCAAGTCAGCTATCAACCACGGTACAGAAGTACCCGAAGGATCAAGAAGAGAAGTACTAATGGGATATCAGTACGCATTATACCAGCACAGGAAGAAACTAAGGGAGGAAAGAGATATGGTTTTTCAAGATAATAACAGTATATCAAGGGAGGAATACTGGGAAGACTACAGTGAATATTCAGAATACAGCAGAGAAAGGCGTGGAGACCCAAAACACAACAGGGGGGCGACAGCATACGGCAGAGAAGAGGAGTACTCAAGGAGCCCCACCCTGCAGCTAGAAGAGGAGGAAGATGACTTCATACAAAAAACACCAGAAGCAGCACTAGTAGCAGCACAAGCATATTTATTAGCTACAAGACCAGAACCTGGAGACCCACGAGAAGACATGCACCGAGCCGCGATACGAAGCCTCAGAATAGTAGAAGGAAAGATCAGGGAACAAGGTCCAGAGACGAAGTCGACAAACTGCAAGGGAAATCGAGAGGAGAAGTTCAGATACAATTTCAAAGATAACAAGTATAGCGAGTCGTCAGAAGAGAAAAAGCGACAGAAAAGGAAGGAGGACGCAAGAAGTATAATAGCACAAGCTCGAGTAAATAAATCGCGTCACGCTTGGAGGGAAGAAAACTACGAGGACGACGATAAAGATATGGGTGCGTTGTGCTTTACCCGCAGGGTTCGCAAAACACGGGTACCCAAAGGATACAGGTTACCACACAACCAACCTAAGTATGACGGGTCGCAAGAACCTACCCTATGGTTATCGGATTATCTGCAGGCAGTGCAGATATTGGGGGGAACAAAGGCGACTGCAATGCAAAGTTTGCAGCTGCACCTCACCGGCGCCGCACGGTCCTGGTTAAATACCCTACCCAACGAATCCATCGGAAGCTGGGGAGAACTCGAAAGTCAATTCGCAAGAAATTTTCGTTCCACCTACAAGCGCCCAGCATCACTGGAGGAAGTTAAAACATGTGTGCAGAGGAAAGGCGAAACGCTACGTTCTTACATACAACGCTGGAGTATAATCAAAAACTCAGCAGAGGACGTCTCTGACGAGCGAGCAATAGACGCCTTTTCGACCGGACTTCGTCGCTCAGATCTCGTGGAAGAAATAGGAAGAACAAGACCGACGACAGTAGCCGAGCTAATGGAGCAACCCAACAAATTCGCTGATGGAGAGGACGCGTATAACAACAAAAGAGGACGTTCACCAGAAGTCGACAGAATAAGTAGACAGAGGAGACGACACCGCAACAGGGATAACCAAGGAAGGCGAAATCAGGTAGCCGCGGGTTACGTACTAGAAGAAGAGGAAGGATATGAAAGCAGGAGGTTTCAGGCAAAAGGAGTAGAAAAATCGAGATACTCCGGTCCTTCGGCCGAGGATATGCTATACGGACCTTGTCGAATCCACTACGCATATCTCGACGGGAAAAGAGTCTCAAATCACCAGATGAAGGATTGCAGGACATTCCTAAGGTTACAAAACGCCATGGGAACAAAACAAGGGGGGCAAGGAGGAAGACACAGAAGTCAAGGATATCAAATGCAAAAGCTAGCAAGGCACTTAGAGTCAAAAGTGTACATATCAGCCATGATTCAACCGGTGCCCAAGTCAAAGAAAGAGCGACAGAGCATATCCAGGCAAGTCAACCTAGCAATATCATCGCCACCAGCTACCACAGAGTACCTACGGTGGTCAGAACAACCAGTCAAGTTTAGCAGAGCAGACCACCCGAGGAAAGTTCCCAGGCCAGGTCACTCGCCTATGGTTTTAAAAGCACAAATAGGAGGGTACGACATCGGAAGAGTGTTTATGGATGCAAGAAGTGGCATTAACCTAATATATGCCAGAACCTTGAAGGCAATGTGCATCTCGCTGACGAGTCTGAAGCCAACAGATTGCTCTTTCCACGGAATAGTACCAGGAGCCGCAAACTACCCTTTGGGGAGAATAGAACTCGACGTCTGCTTTGGCAATAGCGGAAACTACCGAAAAGAAAAGCTGGAATTTGAAGTAATGGATTGGCCGTCACAATATCATGCAATCCTGGGGCGCCCAGCATTTGCAAAATTCATGGCAGTACCACACTACGCGTATCTTACACTAAAAATTCCAGGTCCCAATGGAATAATCACAGTACAAGGGAGCTTTGAAGTAGCCAATACATGCGACAGGGAATTCAACAGGATGGCGCAAACCTTCGGCATGACAGCGGAGTACGAGAGGTTAAAAGGAGAAACGGATCACAATGTACTACCCGACGTTGGACGATCCCTGCCAGATCAGGCTTTCGACATGTCTCAGGACTCGAAGAAAATCCAGGTCCATCCTACAGATTCAAACAAGACGACATCAATTGCGGTGAACTTGGATCCCGCATAGGAAAGCGCGCTCGTCGAGTTCCTCCGTGAGCGCTGGGAAATCTTCGCCTGGTGTCCATCAGACATGCCAGGGGTTCCCAGGTAACTCGTCGAGCACGCACTAAACGTAGATCCCAAGGCAAAGCCAGTCAAGCAGCCATTGCGACGATTCGATGAACCTAAGAGAAAGGCGATAGCATCAGAGTTGCACAGGCTAGAAAATGCCGGATTTATCAGAGAAATCAAAACTTCGAGTTGGGTGTCGAACCCAGTCATAGTACCCAAGAAGAACACAGACGTACAAAGAGTATGTGTCGACTACACATCTCTCAATAAGCATTGTCCAAAGGATCCCTTCCCTCTACCCCGCATCGATCAGATAATCGATTCAACAGCAGGATGCGCGAGGCTTTCATTTTTGGACGCATACTCTGGTTACAATCAGATCAAATTGAAGAAAGAAGATGAAGAAAAAACGGCCTTCATCACACCATATGGGGTGTTTTGCTACCAAGTAATGCCGTTCGGCCTAAAAAATGCAGGAGCAACGTATCAACGGATGATGCAAAGTTGCCTCGGAAGCCAAATAGGGCGCAACATACAAGTCTACATTGACGATGTAGTCATCACCACAAGAGAGGAGAAATCCCTAATCAGCGACTTGGCAGAAACTTTCGACAACCTGAGCAGGTACAAGCTTAAGCTTAACCCGACAAAGTGCTCCTTCGGCGTATCAGCATGACAACTTTTAGGGTTCCTGGTATCAGCACGAGGAATAGAGGCGAACCCAGAGAAGATTCAAGCAATTTTGACAATGGGGAAACCGACGAAACTACACGACGTACAGAAACTTGCAGGACGCGTCGCGGCACTAAGTCGCTTCGTTGCTAGACTAGGGGAGAAGGCGCTCCCTTTTTATGCACTTATGAAAAAGACCGACGATAAATTCGAGTGGACAGAAGAAGCAGACGCAGCGTTTGCACAGTTGAAATAAGTGCTTTCCACGCCACCAGTGCTGGTCGCACCAAAAGAAAAAGAACCACTGCTATTGTACATCGCCGCAACCCATCAGGTGGTGAGTACAGTATTAGTAGTCGAAAGAAGCGAAAAAGGAAAAGCCCACGGCGTCCAGAGGCCAGTATATTTCATCAGTGAAGTGTTGTCTCCAACAAAACAAAGGTACCCGCACTATCAGAAGTTGGCATACAGTGTCTTCACAACCACACGAAAACTATGACAGTACTTTGCGGTGCACCCAATTATAGTGGTCAATGAGGCGCCATTGTCGAACATATTGAATAATCCCTCAGCAACAGGACGTGTCTCTTTGTGGGGAATCGAGTTATCTCCCATGCACATCATGTACGAAAAAAGGAAGGCGATCAAGTCGCAAGTTTTGCCAGATTTCACAGCAGAGTGGTTGGAGCTGCAGAGCACAGGACCACCAGATTTATCCAGTGTTTGGACAATGTACTTCGACGGTTCTAAAAGAGTCCAAGGCGCAGGCGCAGGAGTAGTGTTGATATCACCTCATGGCGACAAATTGAAGGACGTCTTAAGGATGAGCTTTCCACAGGCTTCTAACAATGAAGCAGAGTACGAGGCTTTGTTGCACGGAATGAAGATAGCTAAAGCATGTGGAGCAACTCGCCTAAAAATATTTGGAGATTCTAACCTTGTTGTCCAGCAAGTTATGAACAGATGCGACACAATCAATGACAACATGATGGCCTACAAAAATTTGTATCATTATCTAGAAGGAACGTTCGATGGATGCGAAGTCTCGCACGTAAGCAGGAACAGCAATGAAGAAGCCGACAATTTAGCAAATATCGGGTCACAGTGTTTACCTGTGCCATCCGGAGTATTTTGGGAGGAAATAGTGGAAAGATCAATAAAAAGTGGAAAAAGTTTGACTACTACAGCAGGCTCGGGGGCTACATCAGAACCAGAGGAGGTCATGATGATAGAAGAAACATGGATGCAGCCATATCTTGCATTCATGATAAATAAAAAACTACCAGAAGATGCAGTGGAGGCCAAGAGGATAACTCGAAGATCGAAAGCGTTTGTCGTGTTGCAGGGGAAGTTATACAAGAAAAGTATTACGGGCGTTTTGCAGCGTTGTGTAATGCCACAAGAAGGACAAAAGATACTACAAGACATACACGGTGGAGTATGCGGCCATCATGCTAGCAGCAGAGCAATAGCAGCAAAAGCTTTCCGAGCAGGATTCTATTGGCTAATAGCCATCGAGGACGCAAAAGATATAGTTCGAAAGTGTGAAGCATGTCAAAGGTTTGCATCTAGACCGCATGCACCAGCAGCGGAGTTACAAATGATACCATTATCTTGGCCTTTTGCACAATGGGGCCTCGATATGGTGGGAAAATTGCACAAATCCTGGCCAGGAGGGCATGTCTACATGCTAGTAGCAGTCGATAAATTCACCAAATGGGTAGAAGCGGCCCCGGTGACAACTCAAGATTCTACAGCAGCAATCAACTTCATCAAGTCAATAGTTTTTCGTTTTGGTGTACCATACAGCATCATCACAGACAATGGGACAAATTTCACTTCAAAGGAATTCAAGAGTTACTGCGAAGGATTAGGGATAAAGCTAAAATTCGCATCTGTGGCGCACCCGAAGACAAACGGGCAAGTCGAAAAGGCCAATGGCCTGATATGTAATGGGATAAAAAAGAGGCTCTTAGCACCTCTTGAGAAAGCCAAGAGCGCTTGGGTAGAAGAATTGCCCTCCGTTCTTTGGAGTCTAAGAACTACGCCTAACGCAGCAACTCAAGAGACTCCTTTCTTCCTGGTCCATGGCGCAGAAGCCGTGCTTCCAGTCGAGGTTACACACGAGGCTCCAAGAGTGACAACATATGACGAGACAACATCAACAGAAGCATTGCAGGATGATGTCGATGCACTAGATGAAGCAAGAGATAAAGCATTAGAAAGGGCTACGCAGTATCAACAGAGTTTACGAAACTACCATAGTAGTCGAGTTCGTCCACGATCCTTCAGTGGTGGGAGACCTAGTTTTGCGACTCAGGCAAGACAGCCACAGCAAGTTGGAGTCCCCTTGGGTGGGACCTTACATCGTCACTGAAGTAATACCTGGAGGAGCATATCGACTACAAGACAAGAAGACTGGGAAGGATGAGAGCAACCCATGGAATACAGAGCAGCTACGACGTTTTTACGCGTAGAATGCATATAATGGTATTAATAAATTCGAGTTAACCTTCTGAACCTAGAACATGAGGCTACAGGTCAGGTTCTTTGGGTTGAACTCGACAAAATTGTACAATTATTATTTCTTCGCCTTGGGGGCTTCAACCCTCGGGTCATACGAAAGGAATTTTTACCAAGACTTGGAAGACTCTTTTCACTGAAAGGTTGTGCAGTCAACCCGATAAATATTCAAATACTGTGGTTCACAAAGGAACCCGATATTCTTGGTTCACAATGAACCCGATAGATGGAAAGCATACCTCAGAACAATGACTTGTTTTCTTGGTACTAGCAAAAACATCGACATAGATACGAAGATTCATTACAAGAGAATATGGCAACAAGGACATTATCAGACGATACTACATAAAAAGCAAAATCTTAATGGAAGTGGACTTCAGCTTCATATTTCTTCTGGCAGAGGGTGCCGTCGTAGAAATTGAAGGCCATGAAGAAGCCTTGGTGGATGTCGTGGTCTTCTGCGAACTGCGACCAGCCACCCTTAAAGTATTGCTTGCCGTCGCTATCATACCACACCTCCACCTTGTATGGGACACCACTGCCAGACTGTTCGCGGAGAACCGCCTCTCGCAGTTCGCGCCCATCCATGAAGTTGGTGAAACTCAGCGGCAGGCGCTGAATCTCGCGGCACTGCGCCATGGCGATGCAGAGGAAAGAAAAGATTCGGGGAGGCGCAGCAGGAGCAGCGGAAGTAGAAGGAGGAGGAGCGACTAGACCTGGAGCAGCGCCAGTCACCTTGGGCTTGTTCTTGCTACCAGGTGGGCGCCCGGGGCGACGTTTAGCCGGAGCGGCCGATGATGATCCTGCTGCGGCCAGAGTGGTGGTGTTCTTGTTTTTGCTTCCACGAGGGCGACCTCGGCCTCGGGGCGCCACCAGAGAGCCAAGATTCAGACGGGAGCCATCTGCATCAGCCATGAGGACAAAGGAAGAAAGAAAAACCCTAGATGGAGGAAGAAGATGATGCGGCGGAGGAGGAATATGATTAGGGTTTTTACCCTTGCTAGAGGGTGCTTTATTTATAAGCACGTATTATCGGGCCCTCGTGCTAAAACAAGGCCCGTCAACATATTTTGCAATAGGAATTAAATTCTGCACACAGCAGACGATAATATCAAAGAACAAGAAGAGAAGATTGTGGTCGCATGATATGAAACCTCGACTTGGACTCGGGGGCTTGCAAACAGTAGACGGTTAACAGAAGGAAGAAGAAATGAACTTTGAGCCTATGCTTGACTACAAGTACCCAAACATAGCCTCGGGGCTACTCCCATCGGGAGCGCTGAGCGCGCACCCGATAGAGGAAGAAGAAGGGTTAGTATACAAATTTCGACTATATAGTCGACAAAAGTACAGAGAGATTACTCCCATCGGGAGCGAAGAAGATTAATTTAAAATCCGAATTTCTTTAATTTTATCAGTCGAAAACTTGGCTGCGACTAAGATTCTCGAGTTGCGTTATCGCAACGAAACTCGAATGCCGTGATTTATCACGAAGGTAAGACCCCAGGATCCGTCCTGTGTGGCCCGGTATACGCACATGGATGCGCTCTGCTGGCATGTATCCGTGTCTACGACGCGAAGAAAATCCTGGTGGACGCACTGGGTACCCTGAGAACCACTGGGATTCATTCTTTGTAAGTCCTAAATGCGGCAAAAGATTGGGTTTGACCGGTATCCCGAATTCAAGTCCAAGGGGATTGAATTTGAAGTACATGACAAGTATCTGTTCCGGCAGTTAACTGACCTCTTGATCCGTCAGAGTTGTCAGGCTTGTTCATCAAGACCCCTTGCGAACAAATTATCATAAGTCGAAAGACCAAGTCAAAGATTTGAAGATAAAGTCAAAGAATTGATCAAGTCGAAGATTTGAAGATTAGAGATTCACCCCGAATCTACAATTCTGGCAGAATCTCAGGGGCTACTGACAAGGGTATAGTTAATAGATCCCGTTAGTTGAGTACCCCTGCGGCCCGTTAAGCTAGGCCCAATTGTAATGATAGTCGAATACGAGTTCTTACCGTATGTCGATATTGTAATATGTATCGGACCCTACCCGATCCTCGAGACCTGGCCATCTATATATAGGGGCCAGGAGAGGACGGTGTAGGCCAGATTGAAAGCAAGCCAGGTTTAACACCCAAGTTTACTTTCGACACACACCTATTTCGACTAACTTTACCTTCGAGTTCATCCGACGCCCTATCTCCCCGATCCTAAGTCCTTCATCTAGGACATTTGTCGAGTTAACCCCTCGTCACCGACCTTTCCAGAGAGGAGGATTGGTGTAGCGTGGCAAATTCTACTTGGCGCCTAGCACGCCCGTTACTACTTGACGCGCATCACATTTATAGCCAGCGATGCGAAATGGGCCAGCCCAACAAGACACCTTCCGGCGGGTTTTCAAGTTTTTGGTTTCCTTCTTGAGAAAATTTGTTACAGGACATGTTGTTTTCCGGGCGTTCACACCGTGTATACCTCTGCCAAGTACCATTATAATTTTGTGATATGTTTGTCAAAATACACCAAATTGCCAGTAAAACCTTTCTGTTTTAGACATGTGGTGTCTGGTGTGTTTTGGCAAAGACACAATTGAACGATGTGTTTTAGCAAACGCCAAAAAATAGCGGTGTCCTGTAGCAAAATTTTCCTTTCTTCTTCGATTTTCATTTTTGATGGTTCTTCTTTTGGTTTTGGTTTTTGTTTTTCTTTTTGTTGGTTTTCCATTTTTCCAAAATTGAACATTTTAAAATACAAACAATTATTAAATTTGCAAATTTTTAAAATCTGATTATTTTTAATTGGAATATTTTTCAAAATTTAAAAATTTCAAATCTGAACTTTTTAAACTTAAAGATTTTTCCAAAGTTTGAACTTTTTCAAATCTAAACAATTTTAAAATCAGAACATTTTCAAAATTTGAACATTTTTCAAGTCTAAACAATTTAATTCTATGAATTATTTTGTTTCACTAAAAAGCGAATTAATTTTTTTGTATGATCACAGACTAGAGAGAAAGGAGTTAACGGGTCGGCCCACCCAACTAGCAATCTAGAGCACATGGGGTACGCGTCTGGTCTCCTCGCGACACGTTGAGCGTCAAATAGGAGCTTACGTGTAGCGCGGGCGCTTCCGTGTACATCTGCCTGCTCCGCCCTTGGCCGCCTGCTCCAACCTCGCTACAGCCGCTAAGACGTGGGTTCCAATCGGTCTTGTCACGGATGAGCTGGTGTGAATTGATGCGGCTGATGCGAATTTGAGTCAGCGCCATCGAAGTTGACCGGATTTTGGTGAAAGTCTAGTGATTTTTAGGTCGAAAGGAACCATCGAAACCAGAAACTTCCCAACCGCCAGACCATTTTTTTAGGATCTGTTAGAGCTATCTCTTAAGGCCATGTATAATGAGAGTCCTTAGAGAGGGTGCTAACGAAAATAAACTAAGTATTTTGTTTAGCACTGGTGCTTATTTGTATAGGAGAGGTGCTTAGTTAGACATATGCCTAATCTATGTAAACACCAGTACTTAACTAAAAACCAGTTTATTTACCTAAGCACTTTTCCTTAACATCTAGCATTGTAGATGCCCTAAGTGTGCTAGTTTAGCCTTGAGATGGCGTTTTGTCCTTATGGTGTTTATATATGCTTTTTTCAAGATCAAGTTTTGTAAAGGAGGGCAAAAAAAGTAAAGTTATTTCTCTGTAAGCGATCAACAGTCAACATCGACTCCATCTCTGAAACAAATCCTCCTTGCCCCCAATAGGCTCTGTTTGCCAGTCCTCCCCGCTCCCCACTCCTCACTCCCCTCCCGAGTATTTGCGTGTTTTTTTGAATGGGTTTGAGCCCAAAGGCCCTGGAAGCTCTATCAAATTGCCAGCAGGTACACTATGACAAAGAAGCCCTTGAGACAAAAGGGGTACAAAAATAAGGACTAGAAGTTTACAACATAGACCTTGAGAAAAAGATTGAAAACACGATCAGGTCACTTGTCTTCTCCACCGCTTGAACTGGACCTTGAGGCAGGGGAGCCAACGCCGCCGCTGGGCAAAAGCCACTTGGGGTAGCGTTGGCCGTCGTCGATCCCTTGCCAAAGTCGAGGAAGATCCTCCGCATCGGCACGCCGGTCTAGAGGAAGAAGAAGCTCAGGCTTCCATCACAGCCGAGCAAGGAGTGGCTCCATTTGCCAAAGATAGCAGCGGCGGCGAACAGCGGCGGCCACTTGGGAACTCCGATGTTTGATACGTCCAAAATGTATCTACTTTCCCGAACACTTTTGCTGTTGTTTCTCCTCTAATTTGTGTGTTTTGAATGCAACTAACGCGGACTAACGCTGTTTTCAGCAGAATTGCTCTGGTGTCTCGTTTTTGTGCAGAAATCCAACTTTCAGTAAAAATTCGGGAAAATATTGCAAAAATCCTATTTCACCAGAAGACCCACGGAGCCAGAAGACGAGACGGAGAGGGGCCAGGAGGCCACCACACAACCAGGGGGCGCGACCCAGCCCTGGCCGCGCCCACCTGTTGTGTGACCACCTCGGTCATCGCCTCGACCCCTCCTTTCGCCTACATATACCCTCTGACCTGAAAGGAGTGGGGGTTCGGCGTTTTTCCCAGATAGACTTCCGCTGCGCCGCCACCACCAGAAACCGCGATTCGGAACCAGAAACTCCGTTCTGGCACCCTGCTGGGACGGGGATTTGGAGGAGATCTTCATCACCATCATCACCGACGTCTCTCCATCAACCATCCATGACTCCCCCATCCATGTGTGAGTAATTCCCGCTGTAGGCGAAGGGGATGGTAGGGATTGGATGATATCATTCATGTAATTTGCTATGAGATTGTTAGGGCATAGTGCCTAGTATCTTTTATTAGTGCTTATGACATTGTTGCAACTTGTTGTGCTTAATGCTTGTCACTTTGGGCCCGAGTGCCATGATCTCAGATCTGAACTTGGTATTGTTTTATGATGATACTTGTTGTTTATGGTCTTACCTACAAGTTGTATACACATATTGTTGTCCGGAACCCGAGGCCCCAAACTGACAGAAATTGGGATAACCGGAGGGGATGGCTATGATGTGAGGATCACATGTGTTCACCGAGTGCTAATGCTTTGCTCCGGTACTTTCTTAAAAGGAGTACCTTAGTTACCAGTAGTTTCCTTTGAGGCCCTGCTGCAACAGGCTGGTAGGACAAAAGATGTCGTGCAAGTTTCTCATTGCGAGCACGTACGACTATATACGGAACACATGCCTATGATTGTTAGTACTAGGATGCTTTATCATTATTTATCTGCAAAGCCCATGTCTCACTGATTTCATGAATTATCTTATCCATGCAACGCCCGTACATCCATCCCTATGCCTACAGTATTTTATCCTACTATTTACTATTGCTACTATTACCGCTTTTTTCTACTACTGTTGTTACTGTTTCACTACTATCACCACTATAGAACTGTTGCTACTGATAAACCGCTGCGAACAAGTCTATTTCCAGGTGCAGCTGAATTGACAACTCATCTGTTAAGGCTTATAAATATTCTTTGGCTCCCCTTGTGTCGAATCAATAAATTTGGGTTTTACTTCCCTTGAAGACTGTTGTGATCCCCTATACTTGTGGGTCATCAAGACTATTTTCTGGCGCCGTTGACGGGGAGCATAGCTTTATTTGTAAGTTCACTTGGAATTCATATTGTTCGCTGCAATCCTTTCATCATGGGTAAACCTCGTGATGGAAAAGTTCCTATATTGCCATCCACTACAAGAAGAGGTACGACTCTGAACACCTCTGTTGCTCTTGATTCGCCATCTGTTATGAGTAAGTTGCTTACACCACCACATGCACACGCTACTGCTACTTCTTCTGCTGAGTTTGAAAATGCCACTGATAATTTAGATGATGCTTCTACTGTGCTTGATGAGAGTGGTTCACAAGGTTCCTTTTTGGATGCTACAATTGCTAGAGCTAAGATGGGAAACACCACTGTTATGCCTGTTAGTTCACCTGAGTCTAGGGAATGCCCTAGTGATGATCTTGATGACACTTATATTGAGCTTGATGATGATTTTATTGCCGAAGCTCATGCTACTCGTGATGCTAATGATGTTAAGAAACTTCTAGCAAGACGTGCTGTTAGATATAACTTATCTCCTGATGCTAAGTTTGCTGCTTCTCCCATAAATATTAGGGATAAGGATTATGATTTCTCTTTAGATTTATCTTTCATATCTATTGTTGAGAAAGACCCTTTTTGTGGTACTGAAGGTGAAAGTGCTATGGCCCATATGAATGAGCTTTCTACTTTGAGTAATGTATTTTCTGATGATATTAAGCTGTGCACTTACTTTGTTGCTAAGATTTTCCCTTTTTCATTGAAAGGTGCAGCTAAGACTTGGTTTAATAATTTGTCTCCTGGATCTCTTAATAGTCCTATTGCTTTGGTTAATGCTTTCTTTCAGAAATATTTTCCTGCTAGTGCTCAACATGCAGCTGTGCAGAAAATCTTTGACTTTGAACAGGGAAAAGGAGAGATATTGCCTGAATCTTGGGCAAGGTTTTGTTCTTTAATTAGAGCATTGCCTAAGGAGCCATTGCCTAAAAATGAACTCCTTGATATATTTTATAATGGACTAACTGATGAATCTAAGACATATCTAGATAGTTGTGTTGGTTGTGTTTTTAGGGAAAGAAGTCCGGCTGAAGCTGAAGAACTAATGGTTAAAATAAGCCAGAATCATGATGATTGGACTATGGCTGAGTCAACACCAACATCAACACCAGCGCCAACTCCAGAGCCAACACTGAAGAAGAGAGGAATGATTGAATTAAATAATGAAGTTATGAGGGAAGCCAAGAAATCTCTTAAGGAGAAAGGTATTAAATCCGAAGATGTGAAGAATTTACCTCCTATAGAAGAATTATGTAAGCCAATCCCTCACTCATCTACTATCGAGGTACACTCTCTCCAATACTTTGATGATAGAGATATTCCTTACTCTAAACCTCCTGATCAATGCTTAGATGAGTTTGATAATTTTGTTGTTAAGCAAGATAATTTTAATAGAATGGTGCCGAATCATTTGTTGGAAAATTTCAGAGCTATTAACAAGTTGCAGGATATTGTGGAGAGAACCTCCAATGATGTGAAGATACCTGTTAAACATTTTCAAATGGTCTAGACTCAAATTGATCAGCTTACCAAAGTGCAAAAAGACTTGCTAGTTAATGCCGCAAGAGAAAACAAGCGTGTGAGATACGCACAAGAGGAGGTGCTACCACTCAAGACCCCTTATATCCTGAAGGACATCCTAAGAGGATCGAGCAAGATTCTCAATGAACTTCAAGAGATGATATTCCTTCCAAGAAGAAGAAGAAGAAGCATAAAACAGTTGCAGAATCCTCTGAAGCAGGTAAAGATCCTAATAGTGTTTCTATTTCTGATGCTGAAACTGAACCAGGTGATGCTTCTGATAAAGAAGAAGTTGAAGAGGAACCAGAAAAGATTGATAAAAATGCAAAGTACACCAAAGAAGACTTCATTGCCAACAAGCATGGTAATGAGAGAGAACCGTGGGTGCAGAAACCAATGCCTTTTCCTGGTAAGAAACACAAGTCCAAAGAAGAAGAACACTACAACAGGTTTTGTGAATGGATGAGACCTTTATTTTTGCAAATTCCTTTGACTGATGCTATTAGAATGCCTCCTTATGCAAAGTATATGAAAGATATTGTTACTAACAAAAGGTAGATTCGTAATGAGAAAATTTCCACTTTACTTGCTAATTATTCTTTTGATGGTAAAGTTTCGGAGAAGCTTGGAGATCCAGGTATACCAACTATTCCTTGCTCCATTAAAAATAACTATGTTAGAACTACTTTATGTGATTTGGGAGCCGGAGTTAGTGTTATGCCTTTTTCTCTTTATAAGAGACTTGATCTAGAAAAGTTGGTATCAACTCATATATCTTTGCAAATGGCTGATAAGTCTACTACTATTCCTATTGGTATATGTGAAAATGTTCCGGTTCAAGTTGCTAACAGCTGTTTGATATTAACTGACTTTGTTGTGCTGGAAATGCCTGAAGATGACAATATGTCTATTATTCTTGGGAGACCTTTTCTAAACACTGCAGGTGCTGTTATTAATTGCAATCAAGGAAAAGTAACTTTCAATGACAGAGAATATACGGTCTATTTTCCCAAGAAGATTGATAGAAAGAATGCTCTAAATTCAATCAAGAATGTTGAGACCATTCGAGTTGGTCAAATTATTTATTCAGAGCGAAAGCCCAAGGAAGAATATAAAATTGTCATGATTGGGACTATGCCTATCAAGGTCGAGGTAACATAAGCATATAGTGAAATGCAAAGTTTTGCCTCATAAAAATTTAGTTTGGTAAAAAGACTTGATCAACCTTGTTAACAAAGTGATTTTATATGAACGAAACTTCGTTTTCACCGCATTTACTTTACCTCACTTATATTTACTTGTTCATTTTTTTCCTTTGTTATTTACATGATTAGAGTATCTTAGAGCTGCTGCATACTTGGTCTTGATTTGCTTTCTATCACTCCACCGTTGTTTTCCCGAGTTTTATTCTCTCATCGTTTTTCTGAAAAATCCTCGAAAATAAAGTTTCTCGAAAAATTCCAGAAAAATCTTTTTAAATTTTTATGTCAAAAATGGGGCAGAGAGGCACCTAGGAGACCTCGGGGGGACCTACCACGCCACCTCACAACCAGGGGGCGTGGCCCAGCCCTGGCCGCGCCCACCTGTTGTGTGGGGGGCCCCCTGGCCTCTCACTTATCTCTTCCTCCCCAGCTCTTTCTCTCTCCCAAAAACAACGACACACTAGCTCAAACTCGTGTTCTTGCTGCCCTTCTTCTCGATTTTTTGATCTCCTTGCTCAGCCCATCATTGTTGCTGAGATTTGGAGCAATTGTTCTCTGGTATGTGACTCCTCCGATTGTCCAAGTAGAATTTTGTTTAGTGGAGTATCTATTATATAATTAAGACAACAAACATTGGACGGTGGAGATTAAACATTGCAAAGCCAATGGATCTGATCAGCCAGACACCCTTATACAATCGCAAAAAAAAGAGGAGATATACCTACACACGGAAGAGAAGACGAGACATATACGGTCAGGATCGCTATAGCTAGGAATCAAATAGAAGAGGTGGCGTGCACAACCAGGATAGCTTAAGACAAAACTCAATTATAGGCACCTGGTCTCATGGTTCGCGATCAGGAGCCCAGACATGCTCCCTCGCCGCCGTCAATCGACGAGATGACATCGACAACCAACAACGAGCCATCGGCGGAGCGATATAACAGTATAGAGTATAGACAGTTTGAGAGAAAGTTTAGGCTGCTACGACGAGCCGGCGCAGGGTATCAGCATATTACTGCAACACCTCAAGCGCTCTAGATGTCATGAAAGTGGAGGCCCAGGATACATCTTCACAGGGAGGACCCTGATCGAGGAGGAACTGCCGCCTTCCCGGATAGTCGCCGCGATGTCGTTGACATCGGCAGTTCGACACGACTTTCCTTGGTCTACTTTCTCAGGCCAGGAAATCAAGGTCTTCACATGTCTTCCAAACTCCGATCGACAATACTTCCTCAGGCCAGGAAATCAAGATCTTCACATGTCTTCCGATTTCCGATCGACAACTGAGTCGTAGGACAACGCCGGCGGTTGCTGCGTCGAGCGCCAGGAGCCGCACCAAAGCCCGAGGCGCTCTCACAAGCTCTAGCCCCTGGAAGCACGAACTCGATCAACAATACTAACGGTTTCAGACGTGATAATTATGAAATTTGGTGCTTTCGGAAGATGACAACAAACTGAACGCACCATGGTGAAATCCACAAGAAGGGGAAGAGACGTTCATCTTTCTTTGCAGAAATTTAGATCCATGGTATCATCTGATTGCAATCTAGCCAGGACAGATTTGTTTTTGCCGATCCTCAATTTTGCTAGGGAAGCCAACAGCCAAATTCTGCTCTGCTAAACTAGCGCCTTATGCCATGCGTCAGGTTGGACTTTTGGACCTCTGGTAAGACAGCCTACCAATGAATTATGTTATTTTTCCTCTACCGAATAGCTAGGCAAGTTCTACTTCTTTGTACATCGGATTACAGGAACGTGCAGATTAGAAGTTCAATCAACATATACTACAGAAATTTAGTATATTTCAAGACTCAAATGATTCCATTATTTATCAAAGTTTAATGTCGGCTATAGCCCATGCTATTTATAGGCTAAATAAAAAAACCCCACTTATAGTCGGCAATAGCTATATTTAGCGCCTAATTTAGCCACTGAACTTTGTCTTTCTGGATGGGAGGAAGAGTGATACTGGACCATTAGTGTTCAAATTTAGCAAGTGATGTTAAATTTCTCCCAAATATCAATCGTAGAACATAGGTATCAAGGATCAAAAGTGGTGGA
Source organism: Dactylis glomerata (assembly GCA_007115705.1). Classification (NCBI taxonomy): domain Eukaryota; kingdom Viridiplantae; phylum Streptophyta; class Magnoliopsida; order Poales; family Poaceae; genus Dactylis; species Dactylis glomerata. The sequence continues at coordinate 1,522,813 of QXEO01000220.1, forward strand.
GACAAAGCAATGTAAATTAATCATTTGGGCTGGTAGACATAAGTCTGAATCCATCAGTTTTCTGTCGTCATAGAAAACAGTTATTACCAACAACCTAATATACTTGACAGGAAGTTTTTTTTGTAGAAGTATATAATTACGTTTCCTAATATGTACTCTTCTGCTATAGGCAACACTTTGGTATTGTAAGTTAATGAGTTTGTCTGGTAGACCGGGATCATTTCATTCCTTCATTGTCGTCACACAAAACAGTTCTTACCAACAACTAAATACTTGACTGGAACTTTTTGTAAAAGTAAAAAATTACGTTTCCTAATATGTAGTTTTTGCTACAATTGTTCTACATCATGAATTCTATATTAGTGCTTAAATATGTAGTAATAAAATAAACTTCATTAAAGTTGTTAGCAAAGTAAAAAATGTTGGTTCCAAGGAGTAGCAAATATGATGACATATGTAATTCTAGCCGCGCATTTGCGCGGGCCAACCAGCTAGTTTCTTGAGTATTTTAGCTCTATAGGCTGCAGGTGAAATGAGTTTGCATGCTTGTTATATTGCTTAGAATTGTTATCTTGATGCATGTTAGCCCTCTAGTAACTCCCTATAGTAGTTCCCTACATTTGTTTGTCTCAAAATCACTTTTTATGAGGTTTGTCAAAAATTTCAGAAAAGGGACATGGACAACTACACCTATGGAGAAGTCTTTGAAAGAGAAGCACCAAGGTCATCAAGGCCTTCAAGATCCACTGCTCAATATAGGATATCCTACAATGAAGACCTTATGCCATCGAACCTTGAGGGAGATGATGGAGATGCGCATCCATCCACCTTCCCTTGTGCTAACTTTTTGAGTGATGCAGGGATTCTTGAGGATTTCTTACTCCTTATTAACAGGGTTGGATTGACTGCATACATGACGGATGAGAGTAATTAATATGCTATTCTCACAAAGATTTTCATTGAAAGCTTTAAATTCACTAATTCTCACTTCAAGCCTTCCATTGCATTTAAGATTTATGATAAGTCTATCACCATGTCTTTGGAGAAGTTTTGTGATATTTTAGGTATTCCCATGTTTGGGACGGCGAAGAAGATGCTTCATCAGCCCACTGATTTGCTGGAGCTTTACCGAGGGGTGACTAATGATGATGACTGCACAACACAGCGTGGCAAGATAAGAAACATTCAACTCCCAGCTATTAGATATTTTACTTACTATCTTGCCACTAGTGTTCTTGGTAGAGGGAACACTAGCAATATCTCCAACTATCATTTAGCTTTTCTAGCTACCGCCCTTGATGTTAGCAGGAAGTATAACCTCGGTGCTCTTATTGCTTGTCGCCTAGCCGCTAGGGGATCTATTTATGGAGGCATTATTGATGCGCGCATTGTTGCTGCTCTTAGACTTCCTATTACTTCTCATGATATATTGTTGACTCCACAGAGGCTTGATCTTGCTGCCATGAAGCTGCATCACTTTGTTACTGCTAACTCTTGTGCAGGGAAATTAGTTTATAGAATGTTATTTACAGATGGAGAGGAAAGGGAAGTGCCCTTTGCCACAACCTAGTTTGTTCAGTATTAACAACAGGCTATGGTCGCACTCGAAGGAGGATTTGGACGAGCAACTTAGGTTGCTTGGCTTCAATGTCCAGCATGGTGTCGTGGACCAAGAGGAAGAGGAGGAGCCGGCCTATCATTACACCACGTACCACACAGGGGCGTCCTCGAGCTCATATCAGGACGAAGGTGCTTCTTTGTCATATTTTGGGGATGCCACTTCATGGCCGAGCTGGGATTGATCTCCACTTAGGCCAAAAGCCTAAGCTTGGGGGGAGGTACGCCGACGATTCACTCATCTACATATCATATTTTGTCAGTACTATGTATATCCATGTTTCGCTTTCTTTATTGTTCTTGTTCTTATTTCTACTTTCCAAAACACAAAAAGACCAAAAATATTTTCGTTGTTTCTCTTTGTTTGCCTTCTTAGTTTGCTAGCTTCGGTTTGCTTTACTTGCTATTTTCGGTTTTATATTTGAAAAATCCAAAAATATTTTGCTTTGTTTGCTATTTCCTTCTGTTCTTGTTTCAAAAATCGAAAACCCAAAAATATTTGTTGTTCTTCTTCGGTTTTGTAAAGTTTGTTGCAGAGTTTAGTCTCCCGTTGACAAGGGTATAGTTAATAGAGCCCGTTAGTTGAGTACCCCTGCGGCCCGTTAAACTAGGCCCAATTGTAATGATAGTCGAATACAAGTTCTTACCGTATGTCGATATTGTAATATGTATCGGACCCTACCCGATCCTCGAGACCTGGCCATCTATATATAGGGGCCAGGAGGGGACGGTGTAGGCCAGATTGAAAGCAAGCCAGGTTGAACACCCAAGTTTACTTTCGATACACACCTATTTCGACTAACTTTACCTTCGAGTTCATCCGACGCCCTATCTCCCCGATCCTAAGTCCTTCATCTAGGACATTTGTCAAGTTAACCCTCGTCAATTGGCGCCGACCGTGGGGATCTTGGGCGTTGGAATCATGAATTCGACGGCTTTTTCGCTTTTAGCCAACAACAGTATAGAAATCGACGAAAATCAAGAGATGGAGTTGACAATCGGAAGCTTAAACATCCTCATCGGACCGTCGGGTTTATCTCGCCTCTCAGATCCGACGAAACAAGATCTGTCGGCAAGTGAGCTCAAGACAACAGCAGTAATGGAATATTCCGAAGGCTCTTCCAGCGAGGTAAACTCGCCGGTCAGCCCAGAGGAAGTGCAAAAAGGAAAGATCGCAGAGGACAACGAAGAAAAGGAAAATTTTGACGTGGAAGTCCAACTCGAAGATCTCACGATATGTCTCTACATACTGCAGACAAGTCAACAGATACATGGAAGACATGATTAGAGCTTTCTGAGGATAGTAACTCGATCTTCTCAAGCTTTAAAGGTAACATCGGCAAACAATGCCAGGTGCTCGCCATTATAGGAGATAACTCAGAAGAATTCGACGAAAACGACAATCCAGTACTAAACCCAGCAAATATCGACAGAGGAGCAAATCACCTAGCAGAAGGGCAAACACCAGAATCCCTCGCAAGCAGGGAAAAAATTCGACTATTAGTCGATGAATGGAGGATAATAAGAGAAGCCGTAGAACACGACATGCCAATACCATCAAATTCTAGCAAAGACATGCTTTTGGGGTATCACTACGCCCTAAGGCAGCAGGCCAAGCAATTAGCAAAGGAGAAAATAGAGATACAAAGAAGAAAAGATTCAGCCATTGCAGCTAGCGAAGCTGCTCGAAAAGCATGAAGTGACGCATCATACAGCAACCACTAGTAGGGAAAACCTCTTCTGTGGCGCACCTATATATGCATTATGTGGCGCATGGGTGGTGCTCCACAGAATCTTCGCCACAAAAATAAGCATTTTGTGGCGCACCAGCACATGCGCCACATAAATAAGGAATTCTGTGGCGCACCAAGCCCTAATGCGCCACAGAATTAAGTAATTCTGTGGCGCATTTTGGCTTGGTGCGCCACAGAATTACAAGTTAGTGCGCCACAGAAATATTACAGGTTTTATACAGAACTTATTCTGTCTGGTGTATATATACAGGTATTAACAGATATAATATAGCAGTATACAGATATATCAACAGATTTCATATAGCACAATTATATATCTCCATATACAACTCATTTCATATAGCTCCATGCATATACAACTCATCATACATATATATCTCCATACAACTCATAATCCATGCAAATTAAGTGCATCATCTCAAGATACAAATGAAGTGACACCGGCCCCCGCCTACACTAGGATGAAATAGAGTACCGCTCCGACGATGGTGAGCAAGAGCGAGAGCACAATGAAGGTCTTCATCTTGCTCTTGTTCGACTGGTGCTTCCTCCACTTGGCAACCGCCTCTTGTTGAGTCGGGTAGCCTTTGTAGCAGTTGCCGCTGAACTTGTGCACCTGTTCCTTGCAGTCCGTCCACTCCTCGTAGACTCCTGGAACCCGCCCCTCGAACACGACGTACCACGTCATCTCTATGGACACAAGGCATATTAGTATATAATGCAATGGAAAGAATTAGAGGGTTCACATGCATACATATTCACAAGAATTAAAGCAAGGAAATAATAATAAACCTAAAAGTCATATAGCATCGGTATCACATAAGTAATCAAGTTCAACTACATCGACTACAATAGTAATTGAAGTCCAACAACGACACTAAGCAAGTTTATTTACAACACAGTAGGCAAACCGGCCTCTCGATCAACGAGACGTCTTGTTCATGGGCTCCGGGAACGGTTTGTACATGTCCTTCGTCGTCCACGTCCTTCCATCACCCTGCCTATGTAGGCGTTCTTCTATATCCCTCTTACACAACCCTCTGAGTTGGTGTAAGAGCCCCGATCTGTTGCATACATCTTCTACGATAATTTCCGATAGCTTTACTTGGATGGGATGGAAGTCTTCTCTAAGATCAGCATCGCTGATCTCCCCCGCCATTTTTTTGGGGTCTCGCTTACTAGGTGGCAGACGCATCATCTCTGCATCCGCGACAAACCCTTTAAGGTGATGGAGGACATAGAAGGCCTCCTTCATGCTGTCATCTGGCTGCTTGATGCTAGGGAAGTTGATCACGTGCTTGAACCCCTGCTCTTTAGTGTCCGGCCTGATAAATTTCCCCTTCTCGTGGAAGATGCCTCCATTTTTGGAGTAGAAAAGGATAGCCTCATCGAGAACACTCCTTATTCTGTTGTAGTCTTTCTTCGTCGTCGTACTCGACGAGTCGAAGTACTGGGCTAGGGACCACTTCGGGCAAAGAACGACGAGTGTGCAGTATGTGTCCCTGCTCAACACATGCAATTTAAATGGAATGTTGGAAATGATCGGCAATGGAAGAAATATATAAGAAAGCATAAGTTACGACGGCCGAGAGCGAATGTGTACTTACTCGGGAAAGACAGGCAGAAGAATGGTGTTCTTCTCTTTGTTCATGAGCATGAAGCTCTAGAGGTACCGCACCGCCGCGGTCCGTGTGCTTGAGCCATCCACCAGCTGGCTATCGCGCATGTAGTAGGGATCCGCTACCGCGACGTTGGGGGGTCTCTCTCTCTTGATCTTCATCTGAAGATTGATTGCGTATAGGCGAACCAAGTTATAGTCGAGCCGTTTCCAGTGAAATAGATTGAAGACGTCCTCGAACGCTATGAAGAAGATATCCGCGGGGTATACTTGGACGAAGTTCAGGTCTACTGCTGGCACCTTGACCGTGAACACCGGGTAATTTGGATCCTTGTCTTGAAGAAGGAGGCTCTCTAGAAACTGAATATTTTGCTGCAAACTGATCATTGGTCCACTTGCGAGGTGTTCGAGGTCCTCAGGCAGTATCAGTTTACCAGCTTCATGAAGCCGGGACAAGCCACCCGGTGTCCGTGGTACCATGTCGTCGGCCCGCATCTTCTTAGGAAGAGTCTGGCTCGAAGATGCGCCCTTCTTATTTCCTCTCTTCCTTGGCTTCTTCACCTGACCTGCTAGGGGTGCTTCGGGTGCTGGTGGTGCTGATGGTGGGGTTGCTTGGGGTGCTGGTGGTGATGATGGTGGTGCAACGGGTGCTTGGGTTGCTTGGGGTGCTGGTGGTGCTGATAGTGGAGCTTGGGGTGCTGGGGTTGATTCGCGTGGCTCCCCGATGATCGTCTTATACAGCGTGTTAGGGCTGAAAATGGTAGCCGGCTTGACTTGAGCTGGATTGCCAGCCTCCGGAGGAGTGTCTTGCAGAGAAAGACCCGTGAAGGTCAGGCGCTGCGTGACTGTAGTGGGACGACCAAGTTGATCGCCGTGAGTGCGGAAGGCTTCTTCATCCATATGAGGCATGTACATATCTTGGCTGCAGGCGCCAGTGTTGATGTAGGCATCGACGTCATCATCATCATCGTTGCCATCAAGCGGCGCCATGTCCTGGAAGTTAGGTGGTGGCGGTTGTGATGCCGCCGCTTGGCGTACCTTGCGTTTGGTCGACGGTCGTTGCGGAAGCTTTCCCAACAGCTGTTGGTGGCGTGTGGTGGTAGCGGCGATCGCCGGTTCCTTCCGGGTGGCGGCGGCGACCGCCGGTTCCTTCAGGGTAGTGGCGGCAGTGACCGCCGGTTCCTTTTGGGTGGCGGCGGCGACCGCCGGTTCCTTCAGGGTAGTGGCGGCGGCGACCGCCGGTTCCTTAAGGGTGGGGCCAGCACCGGGCCGGACGACCTTGGGCCGGATGATAGGGGAGGTGGCGCCGATGTTGCGCCTGACACTCGGAAGACCCCCACCCAGACGAATCTGGTTCTTCGGCCATGTCATAAGCCAGCCGATGCAATTCCCAAGGACCATAATGTCGTCCTCGTCTGTGCCCGGAGGTTGATCGGGGGGGAGGAGGTTGTGGTACTCCGGCACTACCATTGCCAACTTCACCTTCACCAAATTATCTGCAATGTTTCTGTGGTGCATAGTTCGGCTGGGCATGACAGTGCCGCTAGCAACATCCATCAACTTGCCGCCGGGCTCCACCACATGCAGGAGTATGCAAGGTTCGTCCTGAGTCAGGGGCATGTTGGATAAGATCAGCGCAAGGCATATATAGTTAAAGAAGATGACGCGGAGGACTAACTAATGAGTTACCTTCTTGACGGCGTTGATCTCTGCTAATGTTGATACAAGGGCGTCGGTGCCGGTGCCGGGCCGCTCACTCTCGAGTGCATTATCAGGCACCACCACCCTATCAGCTTCCGCGGTTGGGGGCGTCGATGCGACCAGGTGGAGCGGCGGCGTCGGGGTCACCAGCGGTGACACTTGGTGACTTGAGTTACTGCCGCTGACGCTGGGCACATATATCGGCCCCTGTTGACCTGCCGCATTCCAAGCAGCTAACCCCTCCATCAAACCAGGGGGGATGATCTGCCGGAGCTTCTCCTGCAGCTTCTCGTCCACTAACTTACTCATCTCGGTCGGGTCCACTATTTTCTCTAGTGACTCCACCTTCTTCTTCAGCTCCTGAACCTCGGCTTTATCCTTAGTTGACCTCCTCTCCTTTCTCGACTTGGCATCCGATCCGTAGTACTCGGATACCTTCATACTTGTGCCAAAGCCGGACACACGGCCAGCCGACGTCGGTGGCTTGTCCAGGTCCCGTTCCTTGTATGCGTTCGTCGCCCTGTTGAAAGGCGTGTCCCACGGTTCCGTCGACCCCTGGGACGACGGGCCAGCCGTAGAACTACCCTTCAACTCATTGTCCTTCAGACAAAGGAACTTAAGGTTAGCCCATTTGGCTTCATTGCTTAATAAGATCAGCGCAATAATAATATAGACTATCCTTACCAGGAGTTTCTCGAACTTCTTCACGTCGGGGTAATCCGTAACAAATTCCCCCGTCTCCTAGTCTAAGTAGTAGCGGGACCGGACATAGTTCCTAGTCTGTATATCCGCGATTTTTAGCCAGGGGTTTTCTTTGCCCAGACGTATCATCTCGGCATCCTCCTTGTCCCAAGTGGGCTATTTTCCTCGGTAACCGCCGCTTCCGCAACGGTGAGCCCCTAGGTTCAATTCCCGCATTTTCTTCCCCCAGGCGGTCCATTTTTTAGCCTCGTCAGTCTCTAAGGACGACTTGAATGCTTCGAAGTCTTCTCTAGAGAGTGTCGGGTCTTTGTGACTTATCTGCTCCCAGCTTTTACCTTTCTTGATCTTGTCCTTCAGCCGGGTTTTCCAGCTGCTCAAGGCGGTGCTCATCTTCGTGAGTGCTAAAGATTCCACCTTTTTATTGAACGGCTGTGGGAACGTGTATCGTTGGTGAAGCTTCTGGAGGAGGGTTGCGGCCAAAGCCGCGTTGGCCTCGCTTCTGAGGTCTTGAGTGTTGAGCGGCACGATTTCACGGACGATGCACCCTACTTGCATCGCGTACCCTTTGGCAACCTTAGAAGGCTCCAAGGGTAGGCCACTTTCGGAGACCAACGTGAAAGGATCGGTGATGTTGGCTAGCACTTGCGGCCTCCGATCCGCCCTTGGCCTCTTCGCCTTCCTCTTCTTCTTGGCCTCCTCAGGGTTGCCGCCGCTATCACCTTCCGTGCGGTCGGTGGTCTCTTCACCGGTCTCGGCGGCGTCATCCCGGCCCTCTTCCTCATCGCCGCTCTCGGAGGCGGCCCCCCAGCTCTCGTCCTCATCGCCGCGATCGGCGGCGCCCCCCCCGGCCCTCTACCTCATCGTATTCCTCCCACCATGGCTTGTTGGCCTCTCTGGCGACTTTCTCCTGGGTCTTAGGGTTAGAAGTGCCCGACATGTTTATTTGCACTTCATTAAAAAGAGGCAAATAGTTAATACATAATGCAACCGAAAAATTCAAAATTTCGGCATGACTTTTGCTAATTTTTCTACCTATGAGTGCCCATTTCTCAACCGAAACGGAAGCGAATCAACACTTCGGGAGAAATGGGCAACTCAGTTTATTCATCCACACTTGACAACATCTCATAAGCATATATAACAGCAGATTATGGTCAAAATATCTCATTGCATAACACATAACAGCAGCAATATTCTCAAGATAATATGGAGTACAAAAATGACAGCAGCAATATTCTCAAGATAATATGGAGTACAAAAATGACAACAGCAAAAATGACTCTAATCCATTAGGCATGCTGTAGGATATTTTAATCCGCATGGACAAAACAACTAACTAGTTTACGAAAAAAATCACTTGTTCAACCAGCTACAAGAATACGTGCAGTAGCTAGCCAGGGGTTGCTCCGAAGTGCACATCACCATGGAAACCATCCATGATAATCAAGCTAAATATTCTGTCGAGATGTAAAATTGTAAGTACACAATAAGGCGATCGAGCCAAATTGTAAAATTACAGTGGAGATGTGTAGCGCGAGTTTCCATTGCAGAAAATATGAAGTTTGAACAATCGAAAATATGAAGTTTGAACAATCGAATAATAATTTATATCGACGGAGGGGGCAGAGAGCATCATGTAGGCTTATTCTGTTGAGATGCAAGCGAGCGCCCGAACCATCCGGCGAGGGCACGGGACACATGGCGCGGCGGAGATCGAGCGCGAGAGGGCGAGGGACGGGGAGGGAGGAGAAGCAGATACCTTCTGTTGCACCGCACGCGGGGTGGAGGCGAGCGGATTGGGGCCGTCGCCGTCGAGGTCGCCGTCGAGGCTCCTTGTCCTTGGGCCGCTCCGGGATCTGGATGCTCCGGCGGCTAGCACAGGTAGCCGGCGTGGATTCTCCGGCGGCTAGCTAGGGTTCGCAGCGCGCGGATTGGGGCCGTCGCCGTCGAGGTCGCCGTCGAGGCTCCTTGTCCTTGGGCCGCTCCGGGATCTGGATGCTCCGGCGGCTAGCACGGGTAGCCGGCGTGGATTCTCCGGCGGCTAGCTAGGGTTCGCAGCGCGTGGATTGGGGCCGTCGCCGTCGAGGTCGCCGTCGAGGAGACCGGCCGGCGGCTAGCTAGCTAGGGTTCGCGGCGCAGCGGTGGATAGAAAGAAAAGATGCGGGCAGGGGGAGGGGATCGATCGCCATTTTACTAAGTGTAAAAATTCTGTGGCGCATCTACTAGTGGGATGCGCCACAGAATTTTAGAATTCTGTGGCGCATCCCACTAGTAGATGCGCCACAGAATTTATTTCTTTTTTTTAAATTATTTTAGTGATTAGATGCATACATGTGCATACACAAAACAATTGCATATCTTTTTGCTCTTTTTTTAATTATTTCTTTTTTAATTATTTTTCTAACACACACATGTGCATACACACACAAAATTAAAAGTCTCGATCACACACACATGTGCATACACAAAAAAGTCTCGATCACACACACCAAAAAAGTCTTCTCCGTCCGGTTCCGAGCTAGCTTAGCGTTTCTTCACAATCTTCTTGCCCTTCTTGTTGGCGGTTGAATACTTTATGCCGGCCACCTTGAGATTTCTTCGTGTGAACGGACAACCTTTAGTAGGTAGGGAGGTCTTCCTTCTTACTTTACTAGTAGTAGGCATGTCGAAGTGCTTGTCGAATTCCTCCTCGATCTTCGGGTCACCGTTCTTGTCCAAGTCTTCCTCGTTTGCGTCTCCTTCCATTCCTATGATGCTCCTCTTGCCCCTCCTCACGACAACACGGCTAGGCCTTGACGGGTCGGTGATGAAGAAGCATTGGTCAACTTGGCTACCGAGTACCCATGGCTCATTTTTCGCGGATGCGTTCTTTGATTTGGCATCCGGTATAACCATGGTGGTGAAATATCGGCCTTCTTTTTCGACCTTCTTGGCCCATCTAACACGGAACATTGGCACCGTCTCTCCACAGTAATTGAGCTCCCATATCTCCTCGATCCTTCCGAAAAATCTTTCCTTGACACTAGTCTCGTCATCGGCGTATGATAGCATAGTTACTCCTGAGTTTTGATTTTCACTATTTATGTCCTTTTCCTCGGTGTGGAATCTGTAACCGTTGATGTCGTACCCCTGATAGGTCCTTACGTTATGCCCGGGGCCCTGTGATAAGGTGTATATGAGTTTTTCATCTTCGGTAGAAGGCCGTCTGCTCTGTGATTGAAGAAGTTGACTTTGCTTAAACCAACGCGTGAAGCTGGAGTTGTGCTCTTTGGTTACGTCTCCCATCTTCCTTGGCCGGCCCATATCGATGTAATTCTGCTCGATTATGCTTTTGTGCTCTTGCACAAAAGGTTCGACCAATTTTAAGTGTTGTAGCGCGACCCGGTGAGCCCTTTCAAAGTCGTCGCGTCGATTGACAATGCCCACATGGACTGAGCGGTAGCCCTCGCGGTGACCGACTCCAGCGAGCCTGCCGAGGTGCATCCTGGTGGGCAGACCAACATGATCCTGGTCGTCCTCGGTGCTTAGATAATTCTGGCAGAAGGAGATGCACTTGTAGGTTAGGAACCCCTTGGCCATGCTTGCGTCTGGACGGGCCCTGTTGCGAACGTATCCTTTCATGACACAGTTCTGCCTTTCGAAAGGCATCATGTTGTGGAGGAACGTCGGGCCGAGCTGCCTGATGTCATCAACGACATGGAGAAGGAGATGGACGCATATATCACAGAATGCGGGCGGGAAGTAAATCTCGAGCTCACATAGTATCACCACGATCTCATCCTGTAGCATCTTGAGCTGCCTCACGCCGATCGACTTCCTGGTGATAACGTCAAAGAAGTTGCAAAGGCCAAACAGCGTATCACGGACGTGCTCGTCCATTATCCCTCGGATCGCAACGGGAAGTATCTGCGTCATGAGCACGTGACAATCGTGAGACTTCATCCCGGTGAACCTCTTCTTTGCTACGTCTAGATATCTGCTTATATTCCCCGAGTAACCATGCGGAAGTTTCACTCGTAGGAGGCACCTGAAAAACTGCTCGAGCTCCTCCGGACTCATTGTGAAGCAGGCAGCGGGAAGCACCACCGCGTTCTTCTTAGCCCTTTTGCGGAGACGTTGAGTCCCTTCCGTCTGATCATCATCATCATCGTCGTCGTTGTCATCAGTATCGGGGGCTTGAAGAGCTTTTCTGATGCCAAAATGTTTCAGATCGTATCTTGCTTTCGGCCCATCCTTGGACTTTTCCGAGTTGCAAAGAGTGCCAAGCAGACTCTCGGTAACGTTCTTCGTAATGTGCATGACATCGAGGCTGTGGGGCGTGTGGAGGACCTTCCAGTACTCCAAGTCGTGGAAAATAGACCACGCTTTCCATACACCGAGCAGCGGCTCTGGCTTCGGTCGCTTCTTTCCCGGCGCCGGGCACTCCTTCCAATTTTTTAGAAGATTGTCGATTTTTGCACCGCTCCTCTGTCACGGGGGTCCATCGGGCTCATCTTTACCATTGAACAGATCATCGCGTTTTCTCCACGGGTGATCCAAGCGAAGCCACCTTCGAGCACCTGGGTACACGGTTTTCGAGGACCCGGGATCCCTTGGTAGCTGTAGATGCAGGGTCTCATCCATGCACTTCGCACAGCCGCAGAATCCGTGGCTGACCTGGGCAGATACGTATGCGCAACCAGGATAGTCCGTGACCGTCGTGATCAACGCGGCTCTCATATCGAAATAAGTTCTACTGTAGGCATCCCACGTACGGGGTGGCGTCTTCCACAACGTGTCTAACTCCTCTTTCAGCAACCCGAGATACAAATGCATGTCGACACCTGGTTGTTTCGGCCCCTGAATGAGAATACTTAGGTGTATATACCTTTGCTTGGTGCACAGCCATGGGGGTAGGTTGTAAGGCCATACAAACACAGGCCAGGTGCTATGCGTGCTACTCTGGTTGCCAAACGGATTGAGTCCATCGGTGCTCATACCCAGCCTGATGTTCCTTCCGTCGCCCCCGAACCTAGGGAAGGTGATGTCCAATGCTTCCCACTGGCCAGCGTCTGAAGGGTGTGTCAACATATAGCCCATCTCCGGATCTTCTTCAGGCTTCTCCCTTTCCACGTGCCATTGCATGAGCTTTGCTTCCTTAGGGTCCACGAAATTCCGCTGCAGACGGGGAGTGATAGGAAAGTACCATACCACTTTTCGAGGTACCTTCTTGTTCCCAACCTTGTACCGTCCGTGGCCGCACACAGGACATGTGGTCATGTCCTTGTACTCCCCCCGATAAATCACGCAATCATTGATGCAGGCGTGGTATCTTTCGTGCGGTAGGTCAAGAGGGCACACAACTTTCTTGGCCTCCTCGATACTACTTGGCAATGTGTTCCCCTCTAGGAGACGATCGTGCCAGAATTTCATGTTCTTGCTGAAGCTGGAATCGGTCCATTTGTTCTGCGTCTTCATTTGTAGACAATCAAGCGTTACATGCAAGCGCGTATCCTACGGACGGCACCCAGGAAATATCGGAGTCATCCCGTCTTTCTCCATTTGCGCCAGCTTGGCTCTCTCTCTGGCTGTAGCTCTGTCGTTGCTCGTCTCATGGAGGAGCAGATCTTGAACATGAGAGTCCCGCAAGGCCGAAATTAGCGGAGTCGCGCCAGAATCTTCTTCTTCATCATGATCTTCTCCGCCGGCAACTTCTACTTCATGATGATCTTCTCCGCCGACTTCTTCTTCATGATGATATTCTCCACCGACATGTGGTGCTTCGTCATCTCGCTCGCCACCATGGTCTTCATGCGCACCATTTGTTGGGGCCGGCCGCGCCTGGTTGTCCTGCATGAAACCGCGCCTCAGCAGGTGCTCCTCCAGTTGTCGGAATCAGGGTTGATCCAGCGCTCGAGTTTGCATGATCGACACGGACATCTTATCTGGCGCCTATTGTTCCGAATCATGTCCTCCTTCACGTCTTTCTTGTATCTACTAATTCGAGCGGAACTCATCGAGAGGACCATGGTTGTCTGCAAATGGTACACATAGAGCAGAAAATTAGAACCGCAACACATGCACACATATGCATGGACCTCTCCTAAAGGTATACATAGAGCGGAAAAATTCGGCATGACCTCTCCTAAAGGTAGGACGTATGGGTAGTACAAAAATTTGCCGAAACGGAAATGAATCAACGTCTCGACAAACATCCATGCACCACACCGGCACACACACAAAGCGCTTCACGTGCAACAATCATCCATACACAAGATCGACATGCGCATGCATGTCCCCTCCAAATACTCACCTTGTAGATTCGATACCGAGACGACACCGCGATCGATGAGTTGGAGAGGAGGAGAGAGTATGGAGAGGCTTCTCCTCACCGCCAATTATGTATCAACCAAAGTAAGTACAATAAGTACCAAAGAAAGTGAAAACTATGGCCAAAATGAGATGAGAGGGAAGGGAGCTAGAGCTAGATCTAGATGGAGGAGAGGAAGATGAATGGCTTGGGAGTGTGGGAGGTGTGGGAGGTTGGCACTTTAAAGGTGTGGGACGAGCTAATTCTGTGGCGCATCTGGTCAAGTGCTCCACAGAATTCCACTAATTCTGTGGCGCACCAGACCAGATGCGCCACAGAATGTACTAATTCTGTGGCGCACCAGAGCAGATGCGCCACAGAATGTACTAATTCTGTGGCGCATCTGGTCTGGTGCGCCACAGAATTAGTGGAACCAATGATTGGGGCTGGCAGGGAGTGGGCCCCACCAAAATTCTGTGGCGCATCGCCTTTCGGTGCGCCACAGAAATGTTGTATTTTTGTGGCGCACCCTGCCTGGTGCGCCACATAATTATTTTCTGTGGCGCACTGCTGGCTAGTGCGCCACAGAATTGCATCCCACCTATAAGGGTTTTCCTACTAGTGAACGCAAGGAAAAATCGTCGACACGGTTCGAGGTACGATAACCTCGAGTACTCCGACAGGCAAAGTATTTCTAAAAACCTCGACTCGTCCTTCCTATCGGTCGACGAGCAAGGAAACATCCTACCAAAAACTCCTGAAGCAGCACTAGTGGCAGCACAAGCATATCTACTTACAACTCGACCAAGTCCAGGAGATCCTAGAGAACATATGCATAGAGCAGCACTGAACGGACTCAACATGGTGGGCCACAAGCTATCAGCAAAAGGAGAAGAAGTATATCACCACAAGGAAGTGCACAAAGCAAGGTCACCTCGCCATCACAATAGTCCTCGGCGCAGAAGCAGCAAGCACCGATCTCGATCGCCGTCACCAAAGCAGCACGCTGGAACTCGAAGATCGCGATCCCCAAATGAAAAACGCGACTATGAAGATGACGAAAAAGAGATGGGGGCATCATGCTTTACCCGCAGGGTTCGCACCACTCCAGTTCCTAAGGGATTCAAGCAACCTCATGACCAGCAAAAATACGATGGATCACAGGAACCACAATCATGGCTCGCAGATTACTTACAAGCAGTTCAAATATTAGGAGGAACTAAAGAAACAGCAATGCAAAGTTTGCAACTACACCTCACCGGCGCAGCGAGGTCATGGTTGAGCAAACTAGAGAAAGAATCTATCGGAAGCTGGGAAGACCTCACAAAGCAATTTACAAGCAACTTCAGGTCGACATACAAATGACCAGCATTAATAGAAGAAGTCAAAGCATGTGTGCAACAACGCGATGAAACACTACGGGCATACATCCAAAGATGGAGCCTTATCAAAAATTCAGCAGTCGAAGTTTCAGACGAAAGAGCAATAGATGCGTTCATCATTGGATTAAGACGAAGAGACCTAGTCGAGGAGATGGGTAGAATCAAGCCGAAAACAGTGTCAGACCTCATGGACACAGCAAACAGATTCGCAGATGGAGAAGATGCGTGCAACAACAAAAGGACGCGATCTCCAGAAGACGATAGAAGAAATAGATATGGAAGTCAAAGAAGACGGTCCAGAAATTTCGACAACTATGGCCCTCATAGCCAAGTCGCCGTAGGATACAAAGACAACAGCTATCAAGGAAGTGATCGAAGAAGTTTAGGATATCGAAGTTACGGAAAAGAGGACTATAAAAAATTCCCCGTAAGAGAATCCAGAGAATACAACCCCTCACCAGAAGACATGCTCAATGGACCTTGTCATATACACTCAGCGTTCGTCGATGGGAAGCGAGTATCAAGGCATGCAATGAAAGATTGCACAACATTCTTAAAACTTCAAGAGGCGGCAGTAAACAAGCAAATCGAAGCAAGGCGACAAGGATTCGAAGGAAGCAACAACCCTCCAGCAAAGCAGCAAGGAAACAATGGAGCTCCTCAAGGACAAGACCAGCAAAATTAGGGACACGACAACGACGAAGGGTATGTTCCATCAAAAGGACACATCACAGCAATGATACAACCTGTACCCAAGTCGAACAAAGAAGAGAAGAGCATAACTCGACAAGTCAACCTAGCAGTCATATCACCTCCAGCTACAACGGAGTATCTACACTGGTCAGAACAACCAATAGAGTTCAACAGAGAAGATCACCCTATAACAGTACCTCGGCCGGGAAACGCGCCTTTGGTACTCAAAGCTCAAATCAGCGCGTATGATGTCGATAGAATATTCATGGATGCAGGGAGTGGAATTAACCTGATATACGCGAAAACACTCCGAGCAATGCACATATCACTAGAGTTCCTGAAGCCAACAGATTGTTCCTTCCATGGAATCGTGCCAGGAAGTGCCAATTACCCATTGGGTCGAATAGCACTCAACGTTTGCTTCGGCAACCGACAAAACTACAGAAGAGAAAAGCTAGATTTTGAAGTCATGGACTGGCCATCTCAATATCACGCGATCCTTGGACGACCCGCGTTTTCGCGATTCATGGCAGTACCTCACTATACATATCTGGTACTTAAGATGCCAGGACCAAGAGGAATAATTACAGTGAAAGGAAGTTTTGAAGTTTCAGATCTCTGCGACAGAGAGTTCCACAAAATGGCGCAAAACTTCGGCATGATAGCCAACTACGCAGAGAAGGCGAAAAGCACGACAACAGAAGGCGTCAAACCACTCGAAGGACACGCTGCGGAGCCAGAGATGAAGAAACCGCGAATAGGAGCATCAGAGGAGGACAAAAATACAGGAGAAGAGGAGAAAGCTACGACAGCATAAGCATCAAAAGCACAATAGAGTCGAAGAATAAGGCTGTAAAAGCCACGAGTTGTACCAGGGGCAATGCCCTCTAGATCCAGAACACGGGCCATAGGCCGGATCTCTTGGGTCACCTCATGTATCTTACATCGCAAATATAATGAAGACAAAACGTTCCTCATATTCGAGTTTACGAGTCTTTCAAAGAAAAAATGCGGCAGACGCACGAGTCATACAATAACGCTCTGAGAACAAATTTTCGTCATAAAGTCACGAAATAAAATACTCTCGCGTTACACACACACAAAAGTATATTACAACATCGGGTTGTCAGAATCATCTACACCTAAAGGGTCTAAGTAGTGAAACTCGCGGAAAAACGCGGAGTCTTCTTGCAACAACCTGGCTATAATTCGTCGGGCAGGCTGCAAGGTACTCTCTAAGTGTACTCGAAGGCTTGCCCCACCAGGAGGATAGCTCAGCGACATAGAACTATAATTGAGTCTTGGCTGCCACTTGCGTATCCACCCAAGAGCAAAGTTGGCACCTGCTACTAGGTTCAGTTCTATCAACCGATGGATTCGCTGGCTGGATCTAAAAACGTCAAGGAGCAATGGAAAAGTAGCAGGCAGAGGATTGCGAGGAAGCATCACCGAGTGCATAGTTACGAGAGCTCTCCTACAGCCATCCACTGCCTCGCCAATATGCTGGGCACGGTCCTGAAGCAATACAATAGCGCTTCGGCGTCGAGGATCAGACCATAAATTTTCAACACATGCGGACATCTTCTCCAGAGCTGCGCTTCGTTCGGTAACCCGACGATCTTCAGCAGCGAAGTCCAAGCAAGTGCCTATAAGGGCAAAGGATATCACAAAAGTAACAGTACAAAGAGAAGAAAATAAGTCGAGAGGAAGCTCACATCGCAACATTTCACAGGTGGATTCGACGATACCAAGAATGAAAGAGTTGCATTCTTCGTGATGCAAAATCCTTGCCGTCAAGCTGGACACTTCATCACTAAGAATCGACACCTGCTTCGTCAGAGCAGAAGTTTTGCTAGCCTTATCAAACGCCATCTGAGCTTGGCGTTTGGCTGAAGTCAAGCGAACCACAAGGTCAGAAATCCTTGCCGAATATTCTGTGCACTGATTGCATCGACTAGGAGTCGACGAAATCTGAGAACCGAACACACGGGTAGAAGAAGGAGCAGGACCGTGAGTCAAAGGATCATTGGCGCGCATCGACTGCAAGCCAAAGGGGAAAGAAAGGAGAAACATTTCAGAGAGACAGCATAATACTTCATACGCCAGAAATATATTTACAAAAGTGCAACACCCTATGACTAAGGTTCTCGGGTTGCACCCAACTAAAGTTTTTGCATCCAAAAGGAGAAAACTAAAAGCTACAAAGAAATCCGAGTCTACGCCACCTCAGCATTGTGTTCCGTGGCAGAAGAGGGCATGGCAACTTCCTCGCCGGAAGTCGACGGTGGCACTGGATTTTCCGTTGCTGGAGATGGTGCGGCAGGCACCGCAGAAGCTGTCGAAGGGGAAATAGTTGTCAACAACGCAGGTGCCAACTTCTTCGCCTTCTCGAAGAAAGCCTTCATCTCATCACGGGTGTGTCCATGAGGGGAGCTAACCCTCTCCCAGTCGAAATTTGTACCGTGCGCAAGAGAAAGTGCAATAGCACCCTCGGCGCCACGCTTAATTGAAAGACCTTTCAGCTGAAGAGTGGGGTCTTCAGTTGTGTCGAAGGACTTGGCAAGATCACTCAAGTTGTCCTTCGGAACTGCAGCCCTTTTCTTCGGCCACAACCCGACAAAGAGTCGTGAAAGGACGCGGCTAACTAACTCGAAAGTTTCCTGGATAGATATCCAGCTTTCCTCGAGTAAGTTAACCGCAGTTATCAGAGGGTCACCGTCCGGTTGCAGGGCCGATGGAGATACCCCAGTAAAACCTGCACGACACAAAGAAGGTAGAAAAGCAAAGAAGGGGGAGGATGTCAGCACAGGCAACAGTGCAACAGAAGTCGAAAATAGGAGACAAGGCGAAACACTTACTTTCAGCAGCAGTGGCCATTGTGTGGAGACGCTCCGCCACGGCTTGTTCTCGCTGGGCATGATCCTTGTTGGCATCAGCTAAAGCTTTTTCAGCTTTCTTAGCCTTACCAAGCGCAGATTTCTGCGACTTCTCAGCATTTGCTTTGGCAATGGCCGCAGCATCGTAAGCTTTCTGAGAAGCACGGAGCTCCGCTTCCAGCGACGCAATCCGGGCATTGGCTGTTGCTAGAGCAGCTACAATGGAAGAAGAAAGGAAGTCAGAAAAAATAGCACAAGATATGCAAGGAGGAAAAACAATGAATGGATGTCGAACATACCTTCGGAAGCTTTCGCAACCTTTAGGTACTCAGCACATTCAGTGCCTAGGGCGATGAATCTCTTCAATAAAGCCTGAGAAAAGGAGTGTGTAAGAGCAGAAGTGTATGAAAGGAAAGCAAGTGAGAAAGAATTGCTCACATCGTCAGAAGAAATCGTAGATGCATGGGCTTCTAGAGAAACTTCGGGTTCTTTGGCCTTCTTTGAGCGTTTGGGATATCAGGCTTGAGGAACCTTCTTCACAGAAGACCTGGTAGCCCTCGGCGCAACATCTGGCTTAATGGGCTCATCAGTGGCTGCAGGAGAAGTTGGGGGAGCAGCTGTCGCATATGCTGGTGGTTCTTCATCATCACTGCATGAGGAATAGAAATTATGGAAACAATGCAAGAACAATGCAATTGGAGAACTCGAATCAAATACTTACGATGCTAGCATGTCGAAGTACTCCATATCTTCTGCAAGAACGGGGGCTTTACCAGCCGCTGCAGAACTTGATGAAGCGATTTCGTCGACACGCTTCCTTTTCTTGTCGACATCAACATTTTCAGCAAGTGCAGGAGGAGGCGATGTCGATGAGCTAGTTTCCTCTTCAGATTCTTCAACATCATCTCCGTCCTGACTTTCGTCAGCCTCGGGGGCTTCAGACGCAGGAGAGGCTAGATCAGCCGGTAGGGGCCCTGCCTCTGGAAGAGGAGGACGAGAAACAAGGAATTGGTGACCCTGCATATAAATAAGTCAGCAGAGTGCATAGGCACAGAATAACGCAAATCGAAACAAGCAAAGTTTGACAACAAGTGAACGCGAAGATACATACCTCAGGCAGAGGGTGCACGGAGTCGAAAAAATCAGCGATTAAATCCGCAACTGCATGATCTTTGGTGAGCTTGGTGAGATTCCTGACTCGCTTGTCGACATCTTCTTTCGATATCAAATCTTCAGATACGCGGGTAGGATCTTCCAAGCCGGAGTAATTCCAAAGTTTGGTAAGGCGGTGTTGTAGGGGTTGGACTCGACATTGAATAAAAAACGCCATGAGTTGCATACCCGACAGAGCACCTCCTTGACCTCCTTTTAAAGCCTTGATGCGGGAAAGAAGAGGAAGAATTTCTTTGACTTCTGCATCTGAGGGGAGCGTATCCCACGATGCCAATTTCTTTACCTCCTGGGAAGCGTCAAAAGGAGGAAGGCCGTATTCATCTTCAGGAGAGGATTTGCGGTCCTTGATATAGAACCACTTTGTCCTCCACCCTTGGATAGATGCGGCCATGGAAAATTCAAAGTATTGCGCCTCAGGGCACACAGAAACGACGGCTCCACCCAGTTCGGGTTTCCTAGCCAAAGCAACGTTGGGGCGGAGCCGAAAGATTGACCTCCAAAGAAGGAAGTGGGGCTCAATGCCCAAGAATGACTCGCAGAGGGTCACGAAACAGGCGATGTGCAGAAGGGAATTCGGTGTGAGTTGATGGAGCTGCACACCGTAGACAAATAGAAGCCCACGGAGAAACTCGTGGGCAGGAAGAGAGAAACCGCGGAGGAGGAAAGCAAGAAACATTACCCGATAACCGCTCGGGGGCTTCGGGATCCGCTCAGTGCTAGGAAATTTGATGGAATCCTCGGCGGCGATGAGGCCGTCCGCCCTGGCCTTCTCCACCTCCTTCTTGGTGATGGCAGAGCGCAGCCAGTTGGTGGCAGAAGTCTTGGCCATGGCGTTCTTGCTCGCTAGGTGCTTCACGCGCATCTATCAGATTTGTGCCTGGGGGCTATGCGCGAAAGGAGAAGGAAGCAAGAACAGCAATGGCGGCGATGGCGGAAATAAAGAGCTGGTAAACAGTAAGACTCCCCATGATCCCCTTTATATATCTTCTGGGAGAAGGATCATGGGCTGAGACGTGGCGCAAAGATAGGAAACGGTAAGCCCAGTAACGGTCAAAAAATGAGAAATTTACAGTATTGCCCATGCAACGGTTCGCAATGGTACAGAATGACGTATTCATTGATATCATAAAGAAGATAATATAAGAAAGAGGAAAAGATGGCGCCGACAAGTGCAAAATAGGTGCACAAGACTATATATGAAAGAGTTTCGATTATAGCCATGGGGGCTATTATTTTCAAAGATGGTAAATACAACTTCTCTCTGAAGTGGTGGATTAGTATTCGACGACAGTATGTCCTTAAAGTATCTCGAAGTTGAAGTATCTCGAAGATGATGTATCTAGCAGTTAAAGTATCTCAAGTTGAAGTATGATGGATTACACTACATTTTTTAGCCTATACTCGAAAAAAGCCTTTTTCGACTATAGCCTCGGGGGCTACTCCCATCGGGAGCGCTGAGCGCGCACCCGAAGATATTTTTTTGGCAAAGCATTATAATTGGAGAAGTGCAGGAGTGTTACTCCCATCGGGAGCGAGTTTTATGGTTGAAGAAACCCGAATATTTTCAGTCAAAATTTGACTGCGACATGAGATTCTCGAGTTGCGTTATCGCAACACAACTCGAATGCCGTGACTTGTCACGAAGGTAAGACCCCGGGATCCGTCCTGTGTGGCCTGGTATACGCACATGGATGCGCTCTGCTGGTATGTATCCGTGTCTACGACGCGAAGAAAGTCCTGGTGGACGCACTGGGTACCCTGAGAACCACTGGGATTCATTCTTTGTAAGTCCTAAATGAGGCAAAAGAGTGGGTTTGACCGGTATCCCGAATTCAAGTCCAAGGGGATTGAATTTGAAGTAGGTGACAAGTATCTGTTCCGGCAGTTAACTGACCTCTTGATCCGTCAGAGTTGTCAGGCTTGTTCATCAAGACCCCTTGCGAACAAATTATCATAAGTCGAAAGACCAAGTCGAAGATTTGAAGATAAAGTCGAAGAATTGATCAAGTCGAAGATTTGAAGATTAGAGATTCAACCCGAATCTACAATTCTGGCATAATCTCAGGGGCTACTGACAAGGGTATAGTTAATAGAGCCCGTTAGTTGAGTACCCCTGCGGCCCGTTAAACTAGGCCCAATTGTAATGATAGTCGAATACGAGTTCTTACCGTATGTCGATATTGTAATATGTATCGGACCCTACCCGATCCTCGAGACCTGGCCATCTATATATAGGGGCCAGGAGGGGACGGTGTAGGCCAGATTGAAAGCAAGCCAGGTTGAACACCCAAGTTTACTTTCGATACACACCTATTTCGACTAACTTTACCTTCGAGTTCATCCGACGCCCTATCTCCCCGATCCTAAGTCCTTCATCTAGGACATTTGTCGAGTTAACCCTCGTCACCCGTGACTCCTTTGGAGCTTGGTATTCACTTCGTATTATTCAAGCCACACAAGTGAAAGGCAATAATGACGACATATGACAATCCGAGATGTGGTAAGAGACTGGTATGAACTCTATTTGTTTTCATTTTTGTACATATACTCATCTATGTGGACATGCTTAGTCGGTTCATGTAAGGTATATGTTATCTAATTGATGCTTTGTAGTTCTTACTCTCATATGATTAGTTCCAATTTACTAATAGTTTGTAGCATATCATGTAGACGCTTGCGTGCATTGTTTTATTCATAATCTGGTATGTTATTGTGGTATCCTCCTCTGAAAGTTTCATTTGAATCGACTTGGCACATGCTCAAGCATGCATATGACTGAACAAAAAGTCAATTAAGCCTCGATGATTTACTTTGCCTCAGAGCTCTTGTATCATTTTTATGCCTATGTTAATTTTGTTTTGTCGCAAGCATGATTATGACAATTATTGCTCTCTCGATTGTCGCTTCTCAGTCTTTTGCTAGCCATCACTTGTACTAAGAGGGAATACTTCTCGTGCATCCAATCACCAAAAACCAAGTCTACCAAAGAGTCCACTATAAATTTCTATGCATGGTATTTGTAAGCCATTCCAAGTAAATTTTCATGTGCTACCTTTCAAAACTTTCAATTACTTCTCATTTTGTGCCACTGTTTTTAGCTCATGGGGACGTAGTGGTCGGAATTGCTATCTTCCATATTAAATTGAGTACCCCTCGACTAGGCAGCTTCATCTGCTCATCATTAATTTTGCATGAGAGCTGGTCAGACCATTGTAATCTAATTCTAAAAAGAAAGAAAGAAAGGCACTCCTCCATGGTATGTGAAAGTTGGTGGGCACCCGATGGAATCGGTTAACCATGGTTTGAGAAAGGAAAAAGGTGGGGAGGAGTGCCAAAGCTTTATAAAAGAGCACCAATGTGCCAAATTTTCAAAGAACTCGGAACCGCTCTCACTTGTTTATTATGAAAGATAGCAAGTCCCCATTGCCAGTCGTTGACATGAAACAACCACATCTCAAAATAAATTTTTATCTCTGTTTTACAAATGAAAAGCTCTAGCACATATTAAATCACTGCTTCCCTCTGCGAAGGGCCTTTCTTTTACTTTTATGTTGAGTCTTCATCTTCTAACTTTAAGCACCTTCTTGAGAGCATAGCTGTTATTCTTAGTGTAATGTGCTTGTCCCAGAACACGGTTAATTGTGGTATAACTTTGATGCTTGTATCTTTGATATTTTTACTTCTAGTCTTCCTTTGGACTTCAGAGGTGCCTCAGCATTTATGTTTTGCTCCACAAATAAAGGCAAGCGGGATACCACTCTTTCATATCATTTATGAGCATTACAATCTTGCAACTTCTTATGTTTCATGTTACTTGTTATTAGTGCATTGGCACTCTTTCATAGCTTGCTTGACTATGAAGTAACGTTAGTTGCATATTTCTTATTATGAATTGCCTGAGTACTTGATAATATAGTTAGTATATATACATCATATGAAGCAAATGTGTTCGTGAAAGTTTCTTTTATCGCTCTCAGTTGTTAACTGAATTGCTTGAGGACAAGCAAATAGCTAAGCTTGGGGGGGGGGGGTTGATACGTCCAAAACGTATCTACTTTCCTGAACACTTTTGCTGTTGTTTCTCCTCTAATTTGTGTGTTTTGAATGCAACTAATGCGGACTAACGCTGTTTTCAGCAGAATTGCTCTGGTGTCTCGTTTTTGTGCAGAAATCCAACTTTCAGTAAAAATTCAGGAAAATATTGCAAAAATCCTATTTCACCAGAAGACCCACGGAGCCAGAAGACGAGACGGAGAGGGGCCAGGAGGCCACCACACAACCAGGGGGCGCGGCCCAGCCTTGGCCGCGCCCACCTGTTGTGTGACCGCCTCGGTCATCGCCTCGACCCCTCCTTCCGCCTACATATACCCTCTGACCTGAAAGGAGCGGGGGTTCGGCGTTTTTCCCAGATAGACTTCCACTACGCCGCCACCACCAGAAACCGCAATTCGGAACTAGAAACTCCGTTCTGGCACCCTGCCGGGACGGGGATTTGGAGGAGATCTTCATCACCATCATCACCGACGTCTCTCCATCAACCATCCATGACTCCCCTATCCATGTGTAAGTAATTCCCGCTATAGGCGAAGGGGATGGTAGGGATTGGATGAGATCATTCATGTAATTTGCTATGAGATTGTTAGGGCATAGTGCCTAGTATCTTTTATTAGTGCTTATGACATTGTTGCAACTTGTTGTGCTTAATGCTTGTCACTTTGGGCCCGAGTGCCATGATCTCAGATCTGAACTTGTTATTATTTTATGATGATACTTGTTGTTTATGGTCTTACCTATAAGTTGTATACACATATTGTTGTCCGGAACCCGAGGCCCCAAAGTGACAGAAATTGGGATAACCGGAGGGGATGGCTATGATGTGAGGATCACATGTGTTCACCGAGTGCTAATGCTTTGCTCCGGTACTTTATTAAAAGGAGTAACTTAATTACCAGTAGTTTCCCTTGAGGCCCTGCTGCAACAGGCTGGAAGGACAAAAGATGTCGTGCAAGTTTCTCATTGCGAGCACGTACGACTATATACGAAACACATGCCTATGATTGTTAGTACTAGGATGCTTTATCGTTATTTATCTGCAAAGCCCATGTCTCACTGATTTCATGAATTATCTTATCCATGCAACGCCCGTACATCCATCCCTATGCCTACAGTATTTTATCCTACTGTTTACTATTGCTACTATTACCGCTTTTATTCTACTACTGCTGTTACTGTTTCACTACTATCACCACTATAAAACTGTTGCTACTGATAAACCGCTGCGAACAAGTCTGTTTCCAGGTGCAGGTGAATTGACAACTCATCTGTTAAGGCTTATAAATATTCTTTGGCTCCCCTTGTGTCGAATCAATAAATTTGGGTTTTACTTCCCTTGAAGACTGTTGCGATCCCCTATACTTGTGGGTCATCAGTGTTCATCACAGCTTCTAGCGCACGGATCAACGTCCGCACACCAACACCCAGTCGAGCTCTAGAAAAACAGATCTGAAGGCCTCCCTCATCCTCCTGTCTATCACCACGACCACAAGGGGAAAGAGGAAAATGAACCTGTAGATCTGCACAGATCAAAGATCCACTCGTGAGCTTTATTATGGCATGGGATATTTGCCCCCCTCGCGCCTCCTTCGGCTCCCACCATGAGAGCAAAAGAAGAAGAACGAAGAGGAGCATCTTGAAGTTGCACCTCACTCGCAGCTTAAGCACCCGATATAGAGGCATGATGCTGACACAAGCCCTAGCGGCCATACACAACCCTAAAATATCTCCAAGAGGAGGTTGGCCTCCCCTCTCCCAGTCACTCCGGCTGGCGAGGCCGCCGGAGGAGAGGGAGAGGGGAGCCGGAAGCGGCACGGCGACCTTCAAAGCCTTTTTCCTAAGAACAAGGAGGGGGAAAGTGTTTGGCTGTGTAGCTACGTGTTTCAATCTCCCCTGGTTCTTCATCCCAATTCCTCTCCAGTTATTTCTCCCAATTTTCCGGATCCCTCACGCCGGCAAGTCTTCCTCCTCCCTCAGGCCTTGTTTGGTACTAGTGTTTTTGTGGGGATTAGTGGGGATATTCCCTACCAAACCCTAAATCCCCACTTCCTTTAGAAAATATGTTTGGTACTAGAGTATTGGGAGAGTTTAATCCCTGCTTATCCCCACTTTTCCCCAAATTTATAGTGTATTTTTGTCAATCCCCAATACTCTACCCCTACCTAGGGTGTGTTTGGTAGGCTGGGGCAACTGAGAGATTCTCACCTCATCCCACCATTTTCCACTTTTCGGTGTTTGGTAGCCCGGCTCGGTCGACCTCAGCAGTGCCCACTTCACCCAAAAAAGCCCCCTCAGCCAGGCTGAGGGGAGAAGCTCAAATCGAGCTTCGCTCCTCAACCAGGCCGGGCTCGACCCGCAACCGCCCCGTCTCGCACCCCCCAGACCCCAGCCCCCGCTCTCACTCTTCCTCATTTGTTTCCTCTTCTTCTCTTTCTTACCCAGAGCTCCTCCCTGCCCCTGCCCCTGCACTTGACCACACCGGCCACCGGCCACTGCCGCAGAGGCGCCGCGCAGCGCTGTAGAGGTGCCTCCCACCGCCGCCACCGCTGCAGAGGTGCCAACCACCGCCACCGATTTCGCTACTGACGACGCCGCCGCCGCAGACAGATCTCGCAGAGGTCACGGCCAACCACCGCCGCAGAGGTGCTTGCAGACGACGCGCTACTGACGACGACGCCGCGTCGGGCTCCTGCAGGCGACGTCAGGCCGCGCTCCGGACGACGACATCGCGCCTCGCTCTTGCAGACGGCACCGCGTTGCAGCCGACAGACGCCGCGCCGTGTTGCAGCCGACGACGCCACGCTGCAGCCGACCGACGCCGCGTCGTGCCGCGCTGCTCGACGGAGGACAACGCGCCGCCCTGATGCTCGCCGTGCACGCCGCTGCTGCACCTCTCGCCGGCGTCGGCCGGCCGGCCGTGGAGCCACTGCCAGGGACCCGGTTGCTTTTATTTTTCTGTTTAGGGACCCGATTGCTTTTTCTTTTTCTTTTTAGGACCCGATTGCTTTTAATTTTCTGTTCAGGGACTTGATTGCACTACTTATTTTCTTCTAAGGTCCTCTGTGTAAAAATTTCGTTTCCCAACACATACAGCCCACCAAACAACATCTCTGTCTAGCTTGTTTAAACATACCCAACCTACCAAACATATAAGAAAATCTGAGGAAGCTTGTATGAGGTCAACATAGCTGAGCTGAGAATGTCTTTCTGTAGTGATGCAGGCTACCAAACACACCCCTAGTATATTATGGGTGGGGTTTTGTGGGAATTGGATAAAGATAGAGGTTTCACCCAATACTCTAGCAGATTATCCCCAATAATCCCTACGAAACCTATAGTACAAAACAAGGCCTCAGGGTTTCCTCTTTCCGTCCAGTTGATTCGGAATCGGGGCAGAGACGGCAACAGAGACGACCTAATCTATATCCTGTCCTAGATAGCTCGGGTTGGAGGATATTTGAACAAGCCGAGGTCGTGCGCAATGGGAAGGAAGCTGCCTCCTTTTGCTCCCACTAGGACGTCGACGGAGATAGCTGGAAGAAGAAGGAAGCGCAAAGCTCCCTCCTTTCCCGTGCTATCCGCCTGCAAGCACCGGCGGACCCACGATGTAAGCGGCTGGGCTTCTCTCCAAACCGACCTCATTCACCTCATCACCACCCGCCTGCTGGCCTTCGACATGGTGGACTACATCGCCTTCCGTGCCGTCTGCTCCGGCTGGCGCGCCTCCACGCCCCACACATGCGACCCCACTCTACGGGAACCGCACCTCCGGCCACGCGGATGGTTCGCTCTATGCAGCGGCCATGCTGTCCGCACGGATGACGCCCACGAGATTACCTTCTTCCACACGCGCACCGCTAGGCGCCTCCGTGTCCACCTACCAAAACTCCGGCGCCACAGGATCGTAGGCTTCACCGATGGACTTGACATTCTTCTGGACAAGCGCACCATCATCATCCGGGTACTACATCCCTTCATATGAGTCATGGTCGACCTCCCGTCTCTCGTGCCCGTCTTCCACAAGGTGCTGTTCAAGAACCGGATTTCTGTGCTCGACATGAATGTTGCGGTCTGCAGCGCATCCGCGACCTCCATCATTGTCGTGGCCTGGTTCCCATGGTCGTCTATGCTGCTTGGCGCTGAGGCTGGCCATTCAATTTGGGAGGTCCTCTACCATGGATATACCCTTAGGAGCATCTTGCCCTTCCAAGGAAGGTTTTACGCCATCA
Source organism: Dactylis glomerata (assembly GCA_007115705.1). NCBI lineage: Eukaryota > Viridiplantae > Streptophyta > Magnoliopsida > Poales > Poaceae > Dactylis > Dactylis glomerata. Next base: position 1,550,900 of record QXEO01000220.1, read on the forward strand.
AGGGCGCCTCAAGAGAGATCATGCAGCTTTATTCGAGAATTCTCCATCCTGTCATTGCTCGTGTTTCGGCTTATTTGGGTGATCCGAGGTTATGCAATTACTTCCTCGTTGAGTCTGGTGGGCGTGTGCTGCTTATTGTCCACCATATGATTGCACTGCCCCTGGCACCGATCGGTGCCAACGAAACCGTTTCAATCTGTATACACTGGACATCAACCGCCGTAAGGTGATGCCAGTGAGCTGCCTCGGTGAAAACGCCATGTTCCTCCATGATGATCGGTGTCTGCCTGTTCAGAAAGGGATCTCCCTTCTGTGAGCAGCAACTCCATTTACTTTTCCATATACGGTGATCACGCCATGGTGCACTTGTTAAGGACTGATTTCTCCGAGCAGCTAGCAGGGTCATGCCAAATACATGACAAGAATAATAGGATCCACCCCTCTGTTCGCCCCTTCACCATTGTTGATCATATTCTCACCTACTGACATCCTCGTGAGTGGTATGTCTATTTCCTCAGTTCCCTTTCCAGCACATAGCACACGTAATTCTATATTCTGATGGCTTCTCTTCCCTTATATAGGACAAAAGGACTCATGTTTCATGAGTACCACAACGTACCTGAATCTTTTGAGGAGCTGAGGAAGAATGTCAAGTTAAAATATTCAGAAGTGCACATTTCATGCGTGTTATCGTGTTGCTCTGAAGGAAGAATCAGGCTCGCTGCACCTCACACTGCACAATGAGTAATAAAGGTATAAATGATGGCAATGAACACAGATGCATAATTCCTTGGCTCAGTTAGGATCTTTGTTCTGGCTTAGTCAACTCATTAGTTGCTGGATGGCCCCAAATTTTGGCATGATCTTTTAAGTTTGTTTCTCCAGCAGTTTGTCTATGCTATGCATATATAGCGCTGGTTTTAAGCTTGCGTTCTTACAAATTAGTTTAATCTTTCAAACATATGCTAATTACAACCTAGGGACTGGGACCATATGATTGCCATAGGATGTTTCTACTTCCCCTTTTAAGCTGGCATTTTTGTTAGGGTCAAAAAAGTATCATGATGTTTGTATTTGAATGGAGCAATTTGTAGTTAGTAGAATCTTATGGATGCTAAGAACAGTGGCCTCTTATCAGCATAATCGTTATTTTTTTTAGAGAAAAGGCCCTGCTTTTTATAGAAAGCATGGTAAAGCTGTCGAAATCAATTTCTAATGCGACTTTATAAGTTAAAATTTATAGACATACACATTATTTTTACTTTTGGGTGGTACCTAATGCCGAGTTTTTACATGATAGCGAAACTAAACATCAGTAAAATTGAATCTGATAATAGTTCCCTAAACTGGTCCTTAATTTTTTAGGTCATTCAGTGCTTGCAAATGTAGAAAAACATGGATTTACCAATGCCAATAAACTGAGTGAGTCCATCAATAGCAGTGACAGAAAGGTCACTAAAAAGCATAGCTCTCGAGCTACTACAAAACGGTGTCATATTTCAAATCAATACTCCCCAACAATCTGATTGCATAAATCTGGACCAAGGTGGTATCATCACCATTGCTGGAAGTGACCTGCCTAAATTTATGATCTATCATATGGTTGTAAAGGTACTCAAAGAGCGTGGTCCTCAACCATTAGATGTGTGTAACTTGCAAAAACATTCTTTCAGTTCTCTCTTGCAGTTTTAATTCTCACTTACCATCTCAATGTTATGTTAGGTCTCTGGAGTTACAGTACAGAGATATGCAGTCAGATATGAAATTTTCATCCACTGTTCTGTTTCTATATTTAGCACATTATTGCATACGTACATTAAAGAATGGACACAAATTCGACTAATTAGGTATGTGTATATTTATCATAGCTACTAGTTTTGATTGGAACTAGATGTTGTCGCTATGATTTATCCAAACTTATTTTGGACCCAGAACAAATGAAAATGAATATATTAATACTAAAATTTTATATTTATGTTTGACTTAATTGTTTCATGCCACTATCTCAACGATTACAATTTTGTAGATATTAGTTTTCATAGTTAACCACATTTTAATGCTTCTAATATTAGTTATTCCATTCATTATTTTACAGATGTAACATATACCAATGAAAATAGTAAATTTAAACCATATGTTGTAAACAAGTTTTTTCTGTTGAGTTGACATTTTGATAATTACATACAGGTATATATTTCTATGTGTTTTTATACATTTGAATGTTCGTGTCTATTTTAATATCCTTAATGTCATGGTACAGATCTCTAAAACATACGGTGTGATGAATATCTTAATAGTGATTTCTGGTATATGATTAGGTACTCATATTTTTTATAAACTTTTCAATTATAAATGGAACCTTCAATAAATGTGTCTCGCATGTTGGGTTTGTTGATAAGTTGAAAATATATGCAAGCTTTGTTTTTTGTATAATGTTGATCCTAGTAATCTCCGAAGAATCTACTTGAAACATGGTTTCATTATCTATTATGCTTGTCCGCAATGCGCTTGGTACTATCTGATATATGTGACAACTCATATCAATATCCCAAAAAAATTATAAACAAAATGAAACATGAAGGTCTCATTAACATAGATTTGAGTACGACATTTAGGATGTATTTGGTATGCCGGGTCAACCCAACATTTCTTCTCCTAACCAAGATTTTAAAAAATTCACTTGTTTGATAGCCCGGTTTTCTGATATGGGCACTGCCTAATTAAATCAAAAAAGCCATCTCAATCTTGCTCGGTAGAAAAGCTTAAATGGAGCTTCGCTACTCGGCAGGCTGGCCTCCCCTGAAAAATTCCCCCGCGTCCAGGGCCTGCACCACCAGTACACAGGGGTCTCCGACCCAGACCGTCATTTCCTCCGCTCCTTTGTCCCAGCTCGCTGAAGGACCTCACAGCATTCGCCTCCAATCCATCGCGTCGAGACGAATCCAGTCGATGGAGCAGCAGCCTTGCGGCGGTGGAGCCGGAGATGCCGACGAGGCTTGGCCTGACGGTGCTGGAGTTCGAGCAGTTGCAGCCCACGGTGGTCAGATGCAGCAGCACGGCGCCTCGATCTCCTGGACGCGAGCCGAGGTCTGCACAGCCGTCTGCATCGCGCCGCCACCTGCATGGCCGCTTGCATCCGCCACCCGCCTCCATGGCCAGCCACGGCTAGTGCATCGCTCCGCCACTTCCACGGCTGTCTGCATCGCGCCGCCCGCCTCCATGGCCAGCCACGGCCAGCGCATCGCCCCGCCACCTCCACGGCCCCTCGCATCCTGTTTCCTGCCTCCATGGCCATCCACGGCCAGCGCATCGCCTCGCCAGAGCTCATCTTGCCAGGGACCGGATTGCTTTATTTTTTTATTTTTACTAGCACAAAGCCCGTGCATTGCTACCACAACGTATATATTAAATTAAACAAGCAACTTTTGTGTGTGTAAATTTGTACATCAACTCTCATAAACTTGCGTTCGGCATCAAGTTCTTGATGTCGAAGAAAACAATATGCCCAGTTATATTTGTATTCATACATCACACAAATATTATCTACACATTTTAGCTGCAAAGTGAATCAAAAAACATTAGCACAAAGCAGCAGGACCGGAAGTCAACATGAGATGTCTGAAACTGCGCAGAAAACCATATGCTTAAGACCCGTTAATCTTAATGGCACGTTGCCACAGAATAAAAAAAGGTTAAACACCGGAACTTAAATTGTTCATAGACCATGATCAGCATTTATCGGAAATACCAAACAACTGACTAACCATCGAGCAATCATATCTCATCCCGCTTGATCATCGCCTTGGCAATATGAGCTGTCAACATTAAACTTCATAACTCAATTGTGTTACTACTGAAAAATTTCAGATATTCAAGTGTAGAACACTTGGTTCTCCATACGAAAACTGGACCTGGCATGGGAGTCACGCCTTCTCTAATCGTATTTAGGAGGATCGGATCACTGCCCTCTGCTGGCACCGTTCTAGAATCATGCCCCCGCGGCCTTGTCATCCTCTGCCAATTCTTGGCGCTTGGACGATGTAGGCCAATCTCACTGGTTAGCTATGTTGCTTTGATTCGGTTGGAACTCTGTTGTGGCTCGCCCGCCGCCTGCTTGTGGCTTCGCCTGCGGACACCGCCAGCTCCACACGAGCCTACCGATGGAGCCTATGGGGTCCTACCGTACCGCTTGCGTCGCTCGAACGCACCTTCTCCGCACGCTCCAGATGGGCACAGCCGAATCTCATCGACAGCTGGGAAGGTAGGCGATGGCTTATAAATTGATTAAATATGAAATTCTTTGACCTGAAATTTTAGCGCAAATTGTTTGGACACAGAACCGAGCGGAGAGCTATGATCGAGAGCACGAGATCGCGGCTAGCGCTGGCCTCCGTTCTTCATAGCCCGTGGAGATCCCGTTCCTCCATATCTCGTCGGCGGCGGGGTTAGTGTGGAGTACATAGATGCAGTAGATCCATTGTCGGTTTGTCTTGGTCAATCTCGTCTATCTCACGCATATATATATAGGAAGCCAGGGATAGTAAGGAAACGTACCTGCTAGGGATACAATCGGCCGTTTTTTTGCGTGCGGGTGACAGGCGGAGGGAGGATTCCTTGTCGTCCGCGTGCGGGAAACCAACACAGGGCGACGGACGGTTTATGGCTACTTAGGCTGGGACGGCTCTAATTGATCGGAACGTAACCGTTTTTTAACTTACGGGTGGTAAAGAGGTAATAAATATTTTTTTAAGAAGGTAAATTGGTCTAAAAATATATTGAACGAACCAATCACGAAAACCTTACGTCCTTTATTATTAGGTATAGATATACAGCGAGGGATCCGATGGCTTTTTATTTTTCTTTATAGGGACCTACCTGCTTTTATATTGTATACAAGGGTTCAATTCCATTTCAATTTTGTATTTAAGGGTCTTTGTGTAAATTTTAAACCTTCTCAGTACATACAACCCACCAAACAACAAACACACTCAGTATATCTCGACAAACCCGAGCTACAAAACACAAGAGAAAATCTGAGCGCCTAGCTAGGGTCAACTTGTATGAGTGCAAATAGCTATTGTCTAGCCTGGGCTACCAAACACACCCGTAATCATAATAACACGTTTACTAAAACTCGTTGTCACTGATGTGATTTATTTTATCCTATGTGGTACGTGGTATTGATCCATTGTGTGGCTTGCTTATGCAAAATGAGATATTTAATTTATATGTTTTTGGAATGATATGGTTACTACATAGTAGTGCAGATTGTGCAAAAAAAATTAGCATCAGCTATTGGGAATTTTAGATGTAACTTAATGGTTGAATGTTATCTAATTTGCGGAGTACTGGTTTTGTAACTCCTGGCTTGCTGCTATACGAGATGAACCAGGGTGGAGTCTGATAATGGATGAGATGCAAAATGTAGCGAGGGAAATGTATGTGCTTCATTAATTCTCTATGTTAGGCAATAATTGTTCCTATTTCTCATAGTGGCATCTCTTATGTTAATTGAGTTTTTGTCTTATATCTCTCTGATCCCATTTTTTATTTTTCTCTCCACACAAGGTGATTGTATAGCCAGATTAAATGCACGTGAGCTACGCCTCATTTGGCAATTTGTTTTGCTAAAATTATGACGTGGAGGATGCCGAAGAATCACTGTTAATATAGAAGTGTATTTATCATGTAAAATGATTGTTGGATTGTGTTTACGATTGCCTACTATGTGTTTACGGAGACATCTTCTATACCAATATAAAAAGGCACAGAGGGAGTGATTCAAAAGATCTTGACCGTATAAGGCTGCATCCCAATGGACCAAATCTATTCCGTCTTTGGCGCTAAAATACCGAGTCAGTCCGTCATAATTAGACGCTAATCAATTCAGTTATCTCTCTTTCCCTAATCAGCGTGATCATCAATCAATAAATATGCTCCGTGAAATTGCTGGAAAATTAGACAGAAGAGAGTTTCGTTTCAATGTCTACGGAGACTACCCTCCAGAAATATTAGTCCGTCTACCAGTAGAACTCGATGTACATAGAGAAACTGCATCTTATATTTGAGCAATACAGTCAGACTCTTGGCTCATACATGCATTTTTCATCTTTTGCAGCTTGAGAGCTTATTTCCATCAAAAGATGTGGAGGCGTTGTGCTGTGTGCTCGAGTCCACGGACTCCTCCCGCGCAGCCACGGCGGCGTCTCCTGGGACGATCCCTACCCGTCTTCCGCTGGGGGCGTGGTGGCCGTGGTGCGGGAGCCGTCAGACGGCCAGGCTAGCTAGCGGCTAGGAAGGTGCTGCTGGAGAGGGAACCGGAAGGCGACGATGGATGCTGGCATCGGCTTCCGTGGAGGCGGTGGCGGCGTTTCAGTCCCGCAGGTGCCAACGCGGAGCGCGCGCTGGCGTCACTTGACCTGCTGTCCACGGTCGCGGGCGGCGCTGCGGCGGTAAGTAGGGTTCGGGAGCCCCCTGGCCGCTCCGGTGCTCGCGCCGCGCGGACCGTCAAGGGAATGCCAGGGCACGGATGGAGTGGGCCATCGTGGCATCGAGATCGAGGATAGCGCGGCCCCTCCGCCGGTGGATGTGGTGGGAGGCAGGGAGCGATGCTCGGGGATTGCAGGGGGGGCGGCGGCGCACGGGCTCCCATCTGCTTCGCTATATGCTACCTCGGTGGTGAGACCCGAATCGCGACCGTGGACCGCAGCGCTCCCTCGCCGACGCTCACGCGCTATGGAGCGGATGCCGCGCTGGCGCGAGCTCCGCTGCGCGCTGCCGAGCAGGGCTTCCCTGCTTGCTCTCCCCAACCTCGGCTCAATTCCTTGGGTGGGGTGTCCAGCACGCCGACGCCGAAGTCTTCGGCAAGCCAGAGCATCTCGGTCGGCAGCTTCGATGAGGCGCAGGACAACTTGCTCCAAAGTATTACTCCCACTGATCATAAATAAGTATCGGTTAGTAAAAAATCACTGATAATTATTTTTAATTGGAGGAATTATTTTTTTCGAAAAGAGGCACTGAATTGTTACGCTAGCCCGCAATTGTGGTAGTAAAATGTACTTTACTCACATGTACATGCTATTATGCTCCTATGATCAAACATCTTGTTTTAATTCCCCGCAAAAAAACATCTTGTTTTAATACCAAAGTACATATATGATGTCTTCATGATCTTCCTGAATGGAAAAATAAGGTCGGTTGTTTGCTTCACTGTGGTTCTATGGATGATGAAACGATGGGTTGCCCATTTTTCATACGTCCTTCTGCTACTGTCATGGAAATGACAACCTCTGTTAGGGCATATAAATATGATATATCTTTTTAGGACTTAAGGTTGAAATTAATAAACCATTCATTCATTTGTGCAGGCGGTGGTGCATATCAGTATGTTGCTTAGATAGATGTATCTGTCTCTGATTTCACACCAATGGATGCCACATAGACATTGGATAGTTCCATGTCCTTGATTTTCTAGTGCAAAAGAAAGTGATGTCAAAATCAATGATTTTAGCGTTTTACGTTCTCATTTTAAGATCACCAATCAATAAATAATTTTAGTTAACTTTTTATAGTTTAAAAATATTATATTAGTCAACACGTGCATTGCACGTGTACGATTACTAGTACAGATTTTAGTAGGATAGATAATCTGATCATTTGATTTGGTACCAGATTTGCCCATCATTATAGCGAAAACTACAAATGTAGCTCGAGCTATATGTACCTTGTTTTTTAAAAAAATTCAAAAAGATATTTTTAAGTTTTAAGAAAATCTGAAATTAAATCTAGATATGGACAATGTTGAGATCTACAAATATGCAAATTTTCATCTCAAAATACGTTATAATATGGGCTGTGCAAAAATAACAAAATCTGACATAGGTAATAGTAAACAGTGTAAACTTTTACAACTTTAGAATCTGTCAGATTTTGTCAATTTTGTGGAGCCTCGAATATAAGGTATTTGGAATTGAAACTTTGGATGTTATTAGAACACAACATTGCCTATATCTTGGATTTTTTACAGAATTTTTTGAAATTTTAAAATAGCATTTTTGAATTTTGGAAAAAAAACAAGCTATGTGTAGCTCGAGCTACAAAAATCCACACTGACCATTATGGGGATTATATTGCTCGAGCTGTGACATGTAGACTATATTATTTTTGAAAGAAAATGTAGAATATAGTTTTGTGCTAAGAATACTTTTCCTCACTTGGTTATGATATAGATCGTATTAGTGATCACCCAATATATATAGTGTCACGGTTGGAAATGGACTGTTTTAGTTCAGTAGGGTCATTTATTCTTTTCATGCATGGATTTTGCTGTGCCTTGCATCTTTTGCCCAACGATGAATAATGGGAATCTATGTGACAACAAGGGCACACTATATATGTATGAAGTTGGATTCAAAAAAATGTTCACGGAGTTCAACAATGTACATTCACATATTAAAAAAACTAGTGGAATGCCCGTGCGTTGCTACGGGCTTGTAAATTTTTTTCGCTACATCGATTGTCGTATGCCCTTAATATTTTTCTTACTAATTTGTTTGTGTGTATGTCTTTCTTTGTTTTGAAGGTTTTAGAATATCTATTTTAAATTAAATTTTATGTTAAATATTAAATTATATGTTTTTTTTGAAACATGCATCGAAGAATAACGATAATACTGTATGCACACCTCATTTGATTTTTTAAACATGCTATTTTTTTAAAATTAACTAATTTGCGTTTCCCTTACTAAAATGATGCTACATAATTATCCACATTTATATAATAATAATTCATAACATTTTTAAAGTATACATAATTTTTTATTGATAATAAGTTTATGACCTATAATTTTGGTTATGTATTAATAAAAATTTCATGCGTTGCCGCTACCTTTCTAGATGTAATAGTTATACTCTTTAACAATGACAATAGAAGATTTGTTGACATAATATGTGCAGTCCAAGACATAATTTTTGAACTATCAACATAATCTTTGTTTTATCATTTTGTGATTCACAAAATTGAATTATGACTAACTATTACCCATAATATATTCAATATTTGGATATTTTAGACAAAAAAGCATAATAATTGGTTGAATTAAAAATCAACCTTTATGGTCTTACTCTTAGTCGATCTAGTACATTTTATGTGATGCCAAAAGTTTTTATAATTTGACTTCACTCTAACTATGAGACGGTAGCAAAATTACTTTTTTTTGTATTAAAAATTCTCTCTTCTTTCACTCTCTCCTCTCTCTCACTCACTTTCCCCATTCCTGGTTGTTTCCCCATGAATCCTCTCCTTGGTCGCCATCGCCCCCGACGGGCTCCGCCCCCCGCTGGTTCCAAGCCTCCTCCTCCCATACTCCGTGTCCCATCGTCCTAATCTAGTTCCCTCCCCGAGTCCCTCTTGCAAAATTCGTCGTGGCCTCGTTCCCGCACCGAGATCTGCTCATTTTTGCCGTAGAAATCGTCGCCGGAGAGCGGCATCGTTCGATTCCCCATGGCCATGGGCGGCGTGAGGCAGACGCTGCAGGTCGTCGGTCCGTATCTGCTGCTTAGGTAATTTTTCTTCCTCTTTGAGCTAAAGATATGTGTTTTGCTTCCTCTGGTGCCGCTCGGCCACTACGGCGCCGTCCCAGGCGGCGGCTTCGATGACTGTTTCACCGGTCATCAGATTCCCTTTCGCTATTCTACACCACCGGCATGACCTTCCTCCCTTATTCACTCAGCAGGCGTTGCTCGGGAGTGTGGGCACACATGGACGGAGGCAGGAAGCCCCGTCCCGCCACCGTCGCTCATCCGTCGCTACAGCGAAGCGCTGGCTCCAGAGCTGAATGCGCCAGCGCGGAGTCCTTAGCGGCGGTAGCCGCGTCCCCATTATTGATGTAAAGCTTCTCGGTGAAGGCGACCACAACATCCGTGCAGCTACCACTGCCTCTGTAGGCGCCATGGCCGCATAGCTATCAATCGTTTGGCTGGTAACTTCAGATTTGGTGTTGCCTCAGCTAGGTAAGCTACAAATTTCCGGAGACATTTTTTTCTGCTAACCTTGGTTCAATTAGAAGGATTCCTGCCTGTTTGTTTTGTTCTGAACTACTCTACTCTTATGTGCTGTAACAAGTGGCTCAAGTAGTAGTCATGCTAAATCTTCTTTATTTAATTAATTAATGGTTGTGGAAGCCACATAATGTGCCATGAAGTTCTAGTAAAGCATACAACATGTCTTTCTTTGTTACTCGCTTAGTTCTAAGCTGCGTGCATAATTTCATTGACTGCAAAACAATTCTGTAATTCATGGCATTCATAGAAATAAAGAAAATTTCATTTAAGTCCTAAATATCTTGTCTTCAGTTAGTCTCCTCAATAATCAGTTGTTTGTATTTTCAGCAATCTACGTTTTCATGTATTTGCAGGTAATGCCTCAAGGACTCTTAGTTGGTGGTGTTTTAACCCAGGGCTTGCTATGGAGGAATTATTCAAGTTGGGTGTACTTTCCATTATATTAACATCTGGAACTTTATCTCCCTTAGAGTCACTTGCCATGGAATTAAACCTGTAAGTAAAAGTCCAGTTCAATTCTGCTTTGCTATCACTCAAAGATTTTCTTTTATGTTTGTTCTCTAATTGATGCCAAAGCAATATGATTCCATGTACCCAGTCCCCATTTCATTTCTCCAGATCAAATCTGGGTTGAACTTGTGCCTGTGGGGCCTTCCGGGCATCCACTTAATTCTTCTTATCGGACACATGAGACTGAAAAGTACAAACAAGAATTGGGTACTGTTATAGGTAAGGTATTCTTACAGTATGCAGCTTTTTTTTAAATTATCTGCTTTACGTATTAGATGTATGTGCTTGTTTTGCAGTTAATTTTGCCCATATGGTACCAGATGGACTCCTTGTTTTCTTTCCTTCATATTCCATGATGGACAAGTGTATCGACTTCTGGAAAAACAACGTCTGTATAATTGCCATGAGTTATTCCCAACCATTTGTGGTAGATGTATTGTTACAATAGGGTGCATATTCAGAGTGTAGTTTTTTTTTGCTAAGCCGTAAAGATTGCACATCCATAATGTATGCATTTTGTACTTTCATAGGTTAGTGAGGGCCTTGATTTTGCTGATCGTGCTGGGATAGCTAATAGTTACTGGAATGCCCTTCTCTACTCCGACTGATCCTAAGGTCTTCTTTGTTCTATTTCTCATACATATCCTTTTTTTGCGGTGATTACCATCCTTATCTCTTAGTGTAGTAAGAGTGGGTTACAACTGTTTTATTGAAAAAAGCACGACATTTTGTTAGCCACATTATTTACAATGCGTTCTTTTAACCTCACAACCCTGTTTTTTTGTTTCCCACTGGCAATTCTCTACCTTATGTGATTTTAATGTTGTTCTGGGTGCGTGCGACATACAATTGTTTTTGGAGAACTTAAATCGGTGCTGTAGCTAGGCTGAAAATATCTTCTCCCTTTTTTCCAGACAAACTATGTTACACTCCTGAACTTTTTAACCTGTATAAACTTTTTACACCTCATACAGCTTGTTCATCAGCTACTCGTCGTAGCCTAAGAACACTGCATGATGTATATACCTTTATTTTTCTGTGTAGAGAGACTTAACTCTAAAGTTTCAGAAATATATACCTCAAGTGTGTTTGTGTTACTCATAAAGCTTTTATCCTTTATTGAACCCGTGCGTTGCTACGGATAATTTTATCAAATATTTTTTCATTAAAGGATAATATTTATATATATAAAATTAATAGGAAAAAAATGTTTAGATCATCATTGCCGCACACAGTGTGTATAAATTTCTAGAATTGAACTTGTGTAAATGTCGTATTGAACATTAAGATGAGATAGAGTAATGTAATTACCTCTTTCCCCATATGAACTTTGACATTTTGATATATTCAAAAATATTTTTAACAAATTAACTATTTTTAAGGAAATATGTAACGCAAACACGTAATAGTAATTCTTGAAGACGCACTTCATCGCTGAAAATGTAGAGTCCAACACATAGCAGTCCTGGGAGATTTACAGCCTGCAAGAAGAGATGGCAGGCCTAGTATGCCAAGTAGTTTGGCACACAAAAAACACAATCGATCAGCCGACCACAAATAGAGCTACCTTTTCTCTGCTTGTTCATGTGAAGTTGTAGAGTGCGCAACGTTTGCTGGTAGGCAATCGCCGGTGTTAATGCACTGAACGGATCAGCAAGGCGGAAAGGAAGCTTCCCATGCAATTAATCCCATTACATAAAATTCACAAAGACAATTTTGGTTCGAACTCAGAAAGGTACTGAAATCAAACACATCAGATCTAGTTGTTAAAAATTCAGAAAAAGATCTGCTAAAAGCCTAAAATACCACGACACAGCATGAGAACTGAGAAAAAGGACCAATAGATCATGTCAAACACGGCCGGCTTCTAGACGGTGATGGCCTCCTTCGTGATGGCATCAGGGTTCACGACGCTGTCGTTCTGTAGGAAGATCTTGACTTGTTGATGGAAGTTCTTGGAGAAACCACTCACCGTGGCACATCTAGCTGGGTTAACGTCACCGGCGTGGGCATGGAGTGGCGCAGCTTCCAGATCACCTTGTGGTCTGTGTCCCATGACCTGGACCTGTAGGCCTATCTGCTGGAAAAGCCCCTCCCTCCTGCACGTCTCGCTGTGCCAGTGCAAGCCGGGCGTCCACTGCCATCGGAGGATCTGGCCGAGCACTTGGCGGCTCCACGCGCTGGATGGAGGCTGCCCCGCGCGTTGTGGAGCAGGTCATGAGAAGTGACGGGCGGAGGGAGTTCCCAGATGGATGCAGCGCACCATGGCCGCCCAGGGGATGATGGAGGAGGGTTGGCGACGGGCGAACAATGTAGAGGAATGGCATGTCCTTGACATGGACCGTAGAGATACAGAAGAAGGGGCGGGGAACGGCGTCCTGGAGCTCCACGCCTCGAAGCTTATGCCCGGAAGTAGATGGTGCAGCGGCGGCCGTGCGACCAGCAGGCTAGGGCGGCTCCGATGCGCGTTGGACAGCTACCATGGAAGGTGGACGGGATCGTCTCGGACGCGTCGGGGCCTTGCTCGCCCTCGTTTCCTCCTCAAGCAAAGGGATAAGAGCAGCTCATGTAACCGAAGGTGCGATGTGGGTGGCGGCTAGCTCGGGAGGACCCGTGAGGTCGTGGGCTCGTGGCCCGGGTGACATGGGGAGCTCACGGGGACCAACAAATTCGATCGGGATACCTTTAGGAAACAAAAACAGTCCTGTCCTGGTTTTTTATCGTACAATGCCGAACTATTTGACGTACGAAGCGATCTTGCCGATCTTTTTACCTACCACGGTTTTGTGACCATCGCGTCCTCAAGCCGTATTATTAGTTTAGATTAGATAGATGTTTGGCAGGATCAAAAATGTCATCCGGGTGCTACATCCCTTCACACGAGTCGTGGTCGACCTCCCATCCCTCGTGCCCGTCTTCCACAAGGTGTTGTTCAAGAACCGGAGGTCTGTGCTCGACATGAATGCTGCGGTCTGCAGCTCACCTCCATCGCTGTCGTGGCCTGGTTCCCGTGGTTGGCTGTGCTGCTTGGCGCTGAGGCTGGCCGTTCAAGTTGGGAGGTCCTCTACCATGGATATACCCTTAGGAGCATCTTGCCCTTCCAAGGAAGGTTTTACGCCATCCAGGGCGCCTCAAGAGTTATGCAGCTTTACCCAAGAATTCTCCATCCTGTGATTGCTCATGTTCGGCCGGCTTATTTGGGCGATCCGAGGTTATGCAATTACTTCCTCGTTGTGTCTGGTGGGCGTGTGCTGCTTATTGTCCACCATATGATTGCACTGCACCCTGACACCGACCGGTGCCAACGAAATGCTTTCAATCTGTATACACTGGACATCAACCGCCGTAAGCTGATGCCAGTGAGCTGCCTCGGTGAAAACGCCCTGTTCCTCCACGATGATCGGTGCATGTCTGTTTCAGCAAGGGATCTCCATTTTGTGAGCAGCAACTCCATTTACTTTTCCATATACGGTGACCCCGCCATGGTGCACTCGTTAAGGACTGGTTTCTCCGAGCAGCTAGCAGTGTCATGCCAAATACATGACATGAATAATAGGATCCGCCCCTCCGTTTCGCCCCTTCACAGATATTCTCACCTACTGCCATCCTCGTGAGTGGTAAGTCTATTTTCTCAGTTTCCTTCCAGCACATATCACACGTAATTCTATATTCTGATGGCTTCTCTTCCCTAATGTAGGACAAAAGGACTCATGTTTCATGAGTACCACAACATACCTGAATCTTTTGAGGAGCTGAGGAAGAACATCAAGTTAAAAGATTCACAAGTGCACATTTCACGCGTGTTATCGTGTTGCTCTGAAGGAAGAAACAGGCTCGCTGCACCTCGCACTGCACAATGAATAATAAAGGTATACATGATGCTAATGAACACAGATGCATAATTCCCTGGCTCAGTTAGGATCTTTGTTTGGCTTAGTCAACTCATTGGTTGCTGGATGGCTCCAATTTTTGGCATGATTTTTTTAAGTTTGTTTCTCCAGCAGTTCGTCTATGCTATGCATATATAGCCCCAGTTTTAAGCCTGCGGTCATACAAATTAGTTTAATCTTTCAAACATATGCTAATTACAACCTAGGGATTGGGACCATATTCATAGGATGTTTCTACTTCCCTTTTAAGCTGACATTTTTGTTAGAATAAAAAAAGTATCATGATGTTTGTATTTGAATGGAGCAATTTGCAGTTAGTGGAATCCTACGGAGGGTAAGAACAGTGGCCTCTTATCAGCATAATTGTTATATTTTTTAGAGAAAAGGCCGAGTGGAAATTTTTGGCTCCCAGACGCCAGTGCTCCCAGCGCATTAAAAAAATAAAAATTATATTTACGAGTTTTCAAAAAATTGTGAAACAAAATTCTAGAAGTAGCGTATCCCACAACCGTGCAAAATCTCAGTTCGAAGTATTTTGTATCTTAAGCGATACAAAAATGACAAGTGTGGATCTTAGTATAGTGATTTCAAATCTCTAAAAAAGTTCACACGGTTGTGGGACACATCATTAGCTACTTCCTGAATTATGTTTCATAATTTTTTGAAACTTGTAAATATACTTTTTAATTTTTTATAATGCGCAGGGAGCACTGGAGCCCGGGAGCCAAAAAGGACTTTTCGGAAAAGAGCTGCTTTTTTATAGAAAGCATGGTAAAGCTGCCGAAATCGATATATTTCTAATGTATGACTTTACAAGTTAAAATTTATAGACATACACACTATCCTTACCTTTGGGGTATACCCGAATTTGTAATCTGGTACCTAACGCTGAGTTTGTACATGGAAATGAAACTAGACATCTTATCAGAAAAATTGAATTTCATAATAGTTCCCTAAATTGGCCCTTAATTTTTCAGGTCATTCAGTGCTTGCAAATGTAGAAAAATATGGATTTGCCAATGCGAGAGTGAGTCCATTAATAACAGCGACAGAAAGGTCACTAAAAGGCAAGCTCTGGCGCGCTACTACAGAACGGTGCCATACTTCAGATCGATTCTTCCCAACTATCTGATTGCATGAATCTGGACCAAGGTGGTACATCACCATTGCTGGAAATGACCTGCCTAAATTTCCGGTCATGCCTAACTATCATATGGTTAGAAAGATACTCAAAGAGTGTGGTCCTCAGCCATAAGATGTGTGCAACTTGCAGAAACATTCTTTCAGTTCTCTCTTTGTCGCGGGGATGACTTCTGGGGTATGCCAAGGGCAGCGCTATCTGCCGGCTGGCGTCCCAGGAATCTCCGCAGCGCTAAGTCAAGAAGACCGGCTCTGTCCAAAGGGCCGGCTGCGCCAGCAGCCGGCTGGCGACTCCACCGAGGAGAGCCAGAGCCGGCGAAGACGACAAGACTCCTCCAACGGCCGTTTCGCCGAAAGTGGCCTAGCCTCGACAAGATCGACAGAGGCGAAGGACGGGCATGACGCAAGCCACGTCCAGACTCCACCAACCAGCAAGCAGGAGCCTTCCCCACGAAAGGATCCAAGGCAAAAGGGAGAGGATATGCCTCCAAGATACCGGTCCAAGGGGGGAAAGGCACTTTATAAAGTTGCCATCGTCAGACGAGGAGTTAGAGGCCAGAGGATCACACCAAGGACGCAGCCACGGAGGAGTCAGCAGCCGGGCAGCCGGCCACCTAACCTGTAACCAGACCCCCGCCTATATAAGGGGGTCTGGACCCTTAGACTAGGGAGATCCGATCCTTCTTCTTCCTCCTCTAGACTGAACAGCTCGAGGAGCGTTGTAACCACTGTCGAGCTAATAAGAAACAAGGCAAGAAGTAGGGGTGTTACTGAAGGGTTTCGAAGCATAGTAAATCAAAAAATTTCCTACGCAACGAACAAGAAAGCCAAGATCTAATCTAGGAGATGTAATCAACGAGAGAGGTAGATGAGATCTTCATACCCTTGAAGATTCGCACAGCGGAAACGTTCAAGAGAACGTGGTTGACGTAGTCGTACTCGCCGTCTCCTCCTCGCGATCCGATCCGATCCTACGCCGCAAGTGGCGGCGCCTCCGAGAGTTGCACACGTGCGGTGCAGCGACGTCTCCTCCTTCCTTGGTCCAGCAAGTATGGTGGAGAGATAGATTGGATCGGCAGCACGACGGCGTGGTGCTTATGGTGGAGAGTTTCTGCGGCAGGGCTTCGCCTATGCGCAGTCGCGAGAGAGAGAGAGGGAGGGCAGCAGTTGGCGGCTAGGGTTTTTGGTTGGGGTAAGAGAGGGCTGCGCCCTTGCCCCCCTATATATAGAGGGGTGGCCGGCCAAGGCCAGCTTGGCCTCTCCCCAAACCCTAGCCGACTTGGAGTAGGAAGAGTGGGGGGCAAGTTTCCCCCCTTCCTTCTTTGAAGACTCCCTTAGGGTTTCCCCTTGGGCTGGCCGGCTGGGCCTTAGGGGCCTTGTGCGCCTGGCCCAGGGCGGCCAGGGCACTTCCCCTTAGGCCCACGCAGGCCTCCATCAAGTGGGCCCACGTTGGTCCCACTCCGGAACCTTCTAGAACCTTCCGGTACAATACCGATAAACTCCGAAACCTTTCCGGAATCCAAAAAACTGCTTTCCTTTATATGAATCTTATTCTCCGGACCATTCCGGAATCTCTCGTGACGTCCTGGATCTCATCCGAGACTCCGAACTAAAACTCATAAACCAATTATCCATTCTATCCTAGCGTCGATGCACGTTAAGTGTGTGACCCTACGGGTTCGAGAATATGCAGACATGATCTTCTATCAATAATCAATAGCGGGATCTGGAAACCCATATTGACTCCCACATATTCATCGATGATCATATCGGATGAACCACGATGTCAGGATTCAATTAATCCCGTATATGTATTCCCTTTGTCACACGATATTTTACTCGCCCGAGATTTGATCGTCGGTATCACCATACCTAGTTCAATCTCGTTCACAGCAAGTACTTTACTCGTTCCGTAATCCGATATCACTTCGTGATTAACTCCTTAACCACATGCTTGCAAGCGGTGTTGATATCGATTACCGAGTGGGCCCGAAGTATATCTCTCCGACTTGGGAGGGACAAATTCCATCTCGATACATACAACTCAACAAGTACTTTCTGATCACCTGAGAGACACCTTTATTATCACCCTCACATAGGATGACGTTTGATGACTTCAAAGCTTTCTTCCGATACTAGGGAGTTGTATTATCTCATGGTCTAAGGAATACAATACATGACATAGGAAAAGCTTCACAAAGATGAACACGATGACACGATCTAATTGCTCTGCTTTATTTGGGTCTGTCCATCACACCATTCTCCTAATGATATGATCTCATTATTAATTGACAACACATGTCTATGATTAGGAAACCTTAACCATCATTAATCAATGAGCTAGTCCATAGAGGCGTACTAGGGACACGGTGTTGTTCATAAACCACACAAGTATTAAAGTTTCCGCTTAATACAATTCTAGCATGGAATATAAACATTATCATGAACAAGAATTATAATAATAACATCTTTATTATTGCCTCTAGGGCATAATTCCAACAGTCTCCCACTTGCACTAGAGTCAATAATCTAGTTTACATCTGGCAACAATCTAACACCCATGGCATTAAGATGCTGATCATGTTTTGCTCGTGGAAGAGGTTTAGTCAATGGATCTGCGACATTCAGATCTGTATGTACTTTGCTAATCTTCAGATCTCCATCTGATATATAATCTCGAATTATATGGAAACGGCGGTTGATGTGCTTGGTTTTTGGATGATATCTTGGTTCCTTAGCCAGTGCTATGGCGCCAGTGTTGTCGCACAATATCTCCAGTGGGTCCAAGGCATTTGGAACCACACCAAGCTCAGTGATGAAGTTTCTGATCCAAACTCCTTCACTTGATGCTTCCGAAGCAGCCATGTATTCCGCTTCTATTGTAGATCCCGCGATCACGCTTTGCTTGCAGCTTCTCCAGCTCACAGCTCCACCATTCAAAATATAAACGTATCCTGTCTGAGATTTAGAATCATCCGGGTCGGTGTCGAAGCTAGCGTCGACGTAACCTTTTACGACGAGCTCCTCGTCACCTCCATAGACCAAGAACATTTCTTTAGTCCTATTTAAATACTTTAGGATGTTCTTTACGGCTGTCCAGTGTTCCACTCCTGGATCACTTTGGTATCTGCTCGTCAAACTAAGAGCATTGGACACATCCGGTCTAGTACACAGCATGGCATACATAATAGAACCTATGGCCGAGGCATATGGCACTTTGCTCATAGTTTCTCTATCTTTTACCGTAGCTGGACACTGAGCCTTGCTCAATATCTTACCTGACAACATGGGCAATGAACCTTTCTTTGCTTTATCCATTCTGAACCTCTTCAGAACCTTGTCCAGGTATGTACTTTGGCTTAAAGCTATTAGGCGTCTTTCTCTATCTCTATAGATTTTGATGCCTAATATATAAGCAGCTTCCCCTAGGTCTTTCATTGAAAAACATTTATTCAAATAACTCTTCACATCGTTAAGCATATCGATGTCATTTCCAATAATCAATATGTCATCCACATATAGTACTAAAAATGTCATCGAGCTCCCACTCACTTTCTTGCAGATACAAGCTTCGTAGCAATTTGGAACAAATCCAAAACTCTTGATCACTTGATCAAAACGAAGGTTCCAACTCCGAGATGCTTGCTTCAGTCCATAAATGGAACGCTGAAGTTTGCACACTTTATTAGCATCCTTAGGATCGACAAAACCTTCGGGCTGCATCATATACAACTCTTCATCAATGTTGCCATTGAGGAACGCAGTCTTGACATCCATCTGCCATATTTCATAATCATGAAACGCAGCAATTGCTAATAAAATCCGAATGGACTTAAACATCGCTACGGGAGAGAAAGTCTCATCGTAGTCAACACCTTGAACTTGCCGAAAACCTTTTGCGACAAGCCGAGCTTTATAGACAGTAACATTACCATCCGCGTCTGTTTTCTTCTTGAAAATCCATTTGCACTCAACGGCCTTACGGTCGCTAGGAGGATCCACCAAAGTCCACACTTGGTTTTCGCTCATGGATCCCAATTCGGATTTCATGGCCTCTAGCCATTTCTCAGAGTCTGGGCTCATCATTGCTTCCTCATAGTTCGCAGGTTCGCTGTTTGTCTAACAACAATACGGTTAAGACAGGGTTGCCGTACCATTCAGGAGTGGCACGTGACCTTGTCGACCTGCGAAGTTCAGTAGTAGCATCGTTTGAAGTTTCATGATCTTTATCATTAGCTTCCTCTCTTGTTGATGCAGGCGGCGCCGGAACAATTTCTGGTGCTGCGCTACTCTCCAACTCGAGAGAAGGTTCAATAACCTCGTCTAGCTCTACCTTTCTCCCACTCACTTCTTTCGAGAGAAACTCCTTCTCAAGAAAGGATCCGTTCTTTGCAACAAACACTTTGCCTTCGGATCTGTGGTAGAAGGTATACCCAATCGTTTCCTTAGGGTATCCTATGAAGACGCATTTCTCCGCTTTGGGTTCGAGCTTGTCCGGCATCAACTTCTTGACGTAAGCTTCGCATCCCCAAACTTTAAGAAACGACAACTTAGGTTTAGCACCAAACCAAAGTTCATACGGTGTCGTCTCAACGGATTTAGATGGTGCCCTATTTAAAGTGAATGCAGCGGTTTCTAATGCATAACCCCAAAATGATAACGGCAAATCTGTAAGAGACATCATTGATCGCACCATATCTAATAGAGTTCGATTCCGACGTTCAGACACACCATTGCGCTGTGGTGTTCCGGGTGGCGTGAGTTGCGAAACGATTCCGCTTGCTTTAAGATGCGTGAGAAAATCATAACTCAAATACTCACCTCCACGATCGGATCGTAGAAATTTAATTTTCCTGTTACGATGGTTTTCCACTTCGTTCTGAAATTCTTTGAACTTTTCAAACGTTTCAGATTTATGTTTCATTAAATAGATATACCCATATCTACTTAAGTCATCAGTAAAAGTGAGAAAATAGCGATATCCACCGCGCGTCGAAATACTCATTGGTCCGCACACATTGGTATGTATGATTTCCAATAAGTCCGTTGCTCGCTCCATTATTCCGGAGAACGGGGTTTTGATCATCTTGCCCATGAGGCATGGTTCGCACGTGTCAAATGATTCAAAAATCAAGAGACTCCAAAAGTCCATCAGAATGGAGTTTCTTCATGCGTTTTACACCAATATGACCTAGACGGCAGTGCCACAAATAAGTTGGATTATCACTATCTACTTTGCATCTTTTAGCCTCAATGTTATGGATGTGTGTTTCATTGCTTTCGAGATTCAGAAGAAATAAACCATTCACAACAGGTGCATGACCATAAAAGATGTTATTCATATAAATAGAACAACCATTATTCTCAGATTTAAATGAATAATCGTCTTGCAATAAACATGATCCAGATATAATGTTCATGCTCAACGCAGGCACATAATAACACTTATTAAGGTTTAAAACTAATCCCGAAGGTAAAACTAAGGAGAGCGTGCCGACGGCCATCACATCAACTTTTGATCCATTGCCAACGCGCATCGTCACCTCATCCCTTGCTAGCCGCCGTCTATTCCGTAGCTCCTGTTTCGAGTTACAAATATTAGCAACTGAACCAGTATCATATACCCAGGCACTACAACGAGCGCTAGTAAGGTAGACATCAATAACATGTATATCAAATATACCTTTGATGGTGCCAGCCTTCTTGTCCGCTAAGTACTTCGGACAGTTTCGCTTCCAGTGACCCTTGACCTTGCAATAGAAGCACTCAGTGTCCGGCTTAGGTCCAGACTTGAGCTTCTTCTCAACAGGAGCAACACGCTTGCCGCTGCCTTTCTTGAAGGATCCCTTTGCTCCCTTAGCTTTCTTAAAGCTAGTGGTCTTGTTGACCATCAACACATGATTGTCTTTCTTGATATCCACCTCCGCAGCTTTCAGCTTAGCGAAGAGCTCAGTGATCGTATCAGTGGAACCAATTTGATTATGAGTAACTACAAAACCTTTGTAGCTAGGAGGGAGTGATTGCAGAACTCTGTCAATCTTGAGCTCCTCTGGAATCTTACAGTCTAGTTGCTCAAGGCGTTGAGTGTAGCCCGACATCTTAATGGCGTGCTCACTAACGGAACTCCCTTCCTCCATCTTGC
Source organism: Dactylis glomerata (assembly GCA_007115705.1). NCBI lineage: Eukaryota > Viridiplantae > Streptophyta > Magnoliopsida > Poales > Poaceae > Dactylis > Dactylis glomerata. The sequence continues at coordinate 1,572,643 of QXEO01000220.1, forward strand.
AGTTAAAGAACTTCTCAGAGATCTCATATCTCTCAGAACGGGCTTGAGTCTGAAACATGGTTTTCAGTTCCTCAAGTATCTCATAAGGCCCGCGGTACTTCTCAAAACGATTTTGAAGTTCCGGTTCCATAGAAAACAGCATGGTACTCATAATCACATCACAATCATCTCTACGAGCATTGAAGTCAGCAAGTTCTTCAGTTTTCGCAGTTGCAGCAGGGGTGTCACCTAGCGCTTTGTCAAGTACATAGGCTTTTTGACCGCCAGCGAGTATGATTCTCAGATTGCGGAACCAGTTGGTGAAGTTAGACCCATTGTTCTTAAGCTTTTCTTTCTCAGCAAACACGTTGAAGTTGAAGTTGGACTTAGCCATTTGATCTACAACATTGCAAGTACAATTTAGACTATGTTCATGATAACTAGTTCAACTTAATCAAATTACTAGATGAACTCCCACTAAATTCAACATCCCTCAAGTTGTTTAGTGAACACGATCCAAATTCACCACACCTAATCCGATCTTCACGAGAAGAGATGTGGTTTCAATGGTGGACAACTTAGTGTCGATCATATCATTCATATGACTCATGATTAACCTTTCGGTTCATGTGTTCCGAGGCCATGTCTGTACATGCTAGGCTCGTCAAGTCAAACCCAAGTATTTTCCGCGTGTGCAAAACTGGCTTGCACCTGTTGTATGTGAACGTAGAGTTTATAGCACCCGATCATCACGAGGTGCTTGAAAACGACGAACTTTCGCAACGGCGCATACGAGGGGAGAACACAATTTTATCTTGATCTTTAAGTGAGGAATCATCTTATAATGCTACCGTCGCGATCTTAGCATAATAAGATACATAAAAGGATAAACATCACATGCATATAATTTTATGTGACATGGTATAGCCAATCTCCGCGCCATGATCTCCATCTTGTGCGCGCCGGCATGATCTCCATCACTCCACCATGATTGCCTCCACCACGAATAGCAACTACAACTATTGCTAACTACTTAGCGATAAAGTAAAGCTATTACATGGCGTATAAGAAGTTGACACGCAGGTCATACACAATTATAAAGACAACCATATGGCTCCTGCCGGTTGTTAACTCATCGACATGCAAGTCGTGAAAGATTACAAAACATGATCATTGCATACAACTCAATTCATACTCATCATGTCTTGGGCCATACCATATCACAAAACACTCCCTGCAAAAACAAGTTAGACGCCTCTACTTTGTTGTTGCATGTTTTACGTGGCTTATGGGAGTAGCAAGCTAAGAACGATTCTTACCTACGAAAAGCCACAACGGTGATATTATGGTTGCTAACATCCGATGTAAATCCCATGACTACTATAGTGAGAGAAACTGGCATCCACCAGCCGCATGTATGGAACAAGCCACACGTCAAGTGCGGAGCCGGTCTCGCGAACGCGGTCGCGTAAAGTTGGCCTGGACAGCTTCAATCTCACTATACCGCGCCATAAGAAATACACAACAAGAGGTTTGCAACAGAAAACATCAACGCCCGCAACAAACATCTACGCATAGATCTAGCTCTGATACCACTGAAGGGTTTCGAAGCATAGTAAATCAAAAAATTTCCTACGCAACGAACAAGAAAGCCAAGATCTAATCTAGGAGATGTAATCAACGAGAGAGGTAGATGAGATCTTCATACCCTTGAAGATTCGCACAGCGTAAACATTCAAGAGAACGTGGTTGACGTAGTCGTACTCGCCGTCTCCTCCTCGCGATCCGATCCGATCCTACGCCGCAAGTGGCGGCGCCTCCGAGAGTTGCACACGTGCGGTGCAGCGACGTCTCCTCCTTCCTTGGTCCAGCAAGTATGGTGGAGAGATAGATTGGATCGGCAGCACGACGGCGTGGTGCTTATGGTGGAGAGTTTCTGCGGCAGGGCTTCGCCTACGCGCAGTCGCGAGAGAGAGAGAGGGAGGGCAGCAGTTGGCGGCTAGGGTTTTTGGTTGGGGTAAGAGAGGGCTGCGCCCTTGCCCCCCCTATATATAGAGGGGTGGCCGGCCAAGGCCAGCTTGGCCTCTCCCCAAACCCTAGCCGACTTGGAGTAGGAAGAGTGGGGGGCAAGTTTCCCCCATTCCTTCTTTGAAGACTCCCTTAGGGTTTCCCCTTGGGCTGGCCGGCTGGGCCTTAGGGGCCTTGTGCGCCTGGCCCAGGGCGGCCAGGGCACTTCCCCTTAGGCCCACGCAGGCCTCCATCAAGTGGGCCCACTGTTGGTCCCACTCCGGAACCTTCTCGAACCATCCGGTACAATACCGATAAACTCCGAAACCTTTCCGGAATCCAAAAAACTGCTTTCCTTTATATGAATCTTATTCTCCGGACCATTCCGGAATCTCTCGTGACGTCCTGGATCTCATCCGAGACTCCGAACTAAAACTCATAAACCAATTATCCATTCTATCCTAGCGTCGATGCACGTTAAGTGTGTGACCCTACGGGTTCGAGAATATGCAGACATGATCTTCTATCAATAATCAATAGCGGGATCTGGAAACCCATATTGACTCCCACATATTCATCGATGATCATATCGGATGAACCACGATGTCAGGATTCAATTAATCCCGTATATGTATTCCCTTCGTCACACGATATTTTACTCGCCCGAGATTTGATCGTCGGTATCACCATACCTAGTTCAATCTCGTTCACAGCAAGTACTTTACTCGTTCCGTAATCCGATATCACTTCGTGATTAACTCCTTAACCACATGCTTGCAAGCGGTGTTGATATCGATTACCGAGTGGGCCCGAAGTATATCTCTCCGACTTGGGAGGGACAAATTCCATCTCGATATATACAACTCAACAAGTACTTTCTGATCACCTGAGAGACACCTTTATTATCACCCTCACATAGGATGACGTTTGATGACTTCAAAGCTTTCTTCCGATACTAGGGAGTTGTATTATCTCATGGTCTAAGGAATACAATACATGACATAGGAAAAGCTTCGCAAAGATGAACACGATGACACGATCTAATTGCTCTGCTTTATTTGGGTCTGTCCATCACACCATTCTCCTAATGATATGATCTCATTATTAATTGACAACACATGTCTATGATTAGGAAACCTTAACCATCATTAATCAATGAGCTAGTCCATAGAGGCGTACTAGGGACACGGTGTTGTTCATAAACCACACAAGTATTAAAGTTTCCGCTTAATACAATTCTAGCATGGAATATAAACATTATCATGAACAAGAATTATAATAATAACATCTTTATTATTGCCTCTAGGGCATAATTCCAACAGTTACCTCCGGCGTGGAGGGCCCTGAACCTGGGTAACCGTGGTGTCTCATTTGCACAATCCCGAGCCAGACCCATCGTTGCACACCGTCGAGCCCCTCCGTTAAGCCATCCCCATGGCTACTGTCTCTAAATTCCCACGGCAGTTGGCGCCCACCGTGGGGATACGCGCGGCAGCGACTGGAGTCAAGTTCCGGCCGGGATCCCCATCGACTCTCGGCGAGAAGGTCGCCTCTGGACTTGTCTGGAGGTTCGGCACCACTCGACCACGTCATCGACCCCATCCAGATTGCAGAGGCCCTGGAGCGGACGCGCCTCGTTCTCCTCGGCAAGGTGGCTGAGGATGAGATCGACCGGCGTCGCGCGAGCACCACGCTCCGGGAGTTCTACGACACGCATGGAGACGCGCCGGATGAGCTTGCTCATGGCCAGCGGTGCAGCCATGGACTCGCCGCTGCGGGTCCTGGTCAGGTCCAGCGGTCATCATCGGCAAGCCAAGGCCATGGGGGGCGCGGACAGGGCGGTCGTGCTCTGAGCAGCAACACCCGAGGCCGCCGTGCCCAGCAGGCTGGTGGCGCTGGCAGGCCGCACCAAGCCCCGGTGCCAGCGCCAGGGCTGGAGTCTCAGGCTCGCCAACCGGCCCTGCATATCCATCTGTGGCTCGACTACATGAAGGCTGTAACAACTCAGAAATTGTAATCCACTTCTTATTAAATAAATTGCCAAATTTTGGACCCAGATAAAACTTTTTATCTATTCTTTAATGCATGCATGTATTTTCTATTGTTGGTATTCTATGATTTCATGTGTGTTATTTTTGATTGAGCATTGGTTAGATAATTCTAAGTGAACCAACAGAATCAATTGAGAAGAATATTAGGAACCAAAGAAACCAGAAATAAAAATATCAAAGAAAAAGAGAAGAATAAGATGATCTAGGAAATCTGTTTGACTACCCTACTTTGAGCCCTTGGATTAAGAAATCTACAACTCACCTTCATGTTTGGCCAGTTAGTTGAGCTTAACCAAGTTACATACTAACTCAACCAACAAGAATCTACTCAAAACCCAAATCAGAGCATCACTCAAACTTCAACCAAAGTTTGAATCTGAAACAGTGACCATACCCAATTTTGAAATATAAATTTCTGCAAAACTGAACCATCCTTGGTAACAAAAATATATTTGGAAACCTTGGTCAATATGTTGATCACCCAAAGTGGAAAATTTCAAAAATTCAAATTTCAAACTCTTGCGGGCATTTCGTCGAACACTGGCAGAGAGAAATCAAACCAAATCGAGTTTACTGTGGCTGCACTGTTCTTGCTCGCTCAAGGACTGTAGCCATGCTCCTGGGAGACGCCGCGGTCGAGCCCAGCGCCCCCAGCCCCGACCCAAGCCATGAGAAGCGGAGGGGAGAAGAGATGCGCGCCCAGGGCCCCCTCCCAGTCATCTTCTTCTCTGCGCGATGCCGACCGCCCTGCCCTCGCCAGAGCAGACCCACAGCACCCCGCAGCCGAGCCGACACCCTCCCAGCACACCCCCGAGGCCGCTGTGATCGGAGCGAGCTCCAAACGCCGCCAGGATCCCCGTACTGGCCACCCTCTGGTCGCCTTGCTCCCGGCCTCCCGAGGCTATAAAAAACCCCGTCGACGCTCCCAGAAGACACACACCACCACCGCAACCAACCCCAGCTCTTCTCTCTTCCTCTCTCCCTCGGAAGCATCCGATCTCTGCACGGGAGCACCGCCGCGTTCGGGAAGATTCCGGCCACCATAGGAGCTGATGTGGTGCAAGGTGGAGGAGTTGAGCAACCGCGGCCGATCTGCGTCATCACCGCCAAGCTCTGCATCCCCTACGACATTCCCTCACCGTCGAACACTCTTCACTGCAACGCCGGTGAGCCTCTGGCCTGTTCCGCGGAGAAGACGACGGTGCGCTGTTGGATCTTGATCCAACGGGAGCGTACCGGTTCGGGATTCTAATTAGGTCTGACGAGTAGGCCCCACCTGTCAGCCCCGTTTTTATTTCTCCCGCCGTGCGAATCGTTTTCTGGGCCGGCCCGTTCGGGTTCTGTTCAGATTCGGCCTAGCTAGTTTAGATTCGGTCCGTTTCACTTTTATTTATTCTCCCGCCTTTTTCAATTAATTTGAATATGATTCAGATATGTTTTTCAAACTAAAATTCCAAGAGATTTACAAATCCCTTTCTAGCAAATAAATATGCGTTGGAAAGCTTGTGAAATTCTCTACACAGTAGAACCGGTGAGAATTCAAAATAAGTTAGGAATTTAATTAGATATGAATAGTGTGACCATAGCTTTGTTAACCATAGAATATTTCTAGAAAATTATTTAAGCCTCCATAAATCATGAAATTTAAATTGTGAACTCACCAATGACATACCTTACTGTTAGTCAACCCTAATCAACTCCAAACCCTATTAGTGTTATCAATTAGACCCTAACCCAACTCTAGTTAGCAACATAAAATGATAGATTCCTATTGCACACCTAGAATTAATTTGCCCTCTTTACCAATTCACTTAGTAATCCCTCCCCACTTGAACTAGTCTTAGTACCCCTAAACCCATACCAATGCTTAGAAAGTGAACAACATATGACCCTTAATAGAAACCCTAGCTTGCACACTTGATGAAAACTTAGAAGCAAAACTTACAATCAAACACCATAAAAGGCAACACAAATGCTATTGTTAGAAAACAAAGATGTGCGCTTAGTGTGTTGTTAGCATTGTGTAGTGATGGTGTGCTTTGTGTTTATTCGTTATTAGACGCTAGTGTTGCCGAGGAGGATATTGGAGGGAATTATTATCAAGAAGAGGAAGAAGAATACCCCGGACACTTTGCCAACCAAGGCAAGCCATCTTTTGATTCATACTCCCAATGCCTAGTTTTAATATTGCATTCTACTTGTTTTCAGTAAATTGCATGATTGAATTGCTAGAGTAGAATGATAGGAGTGTATTGATGTCTTGTTTATCAAGAGCATCAAGTTGAGTTTATCCAACCCTATTTAGTAGTATCATCACTCAATATAGTTGCTTAGTCGCTAATAAAAGTTGATGGTATCTCTGGAGGAACCCTATTTGAAAGGTGGTGACTTGAACTTGAAACTTGAAATGGGAGATTGCTCCTACATAATGGCTTTGTGAAAGAAATTAATCTTGACTAAGAACTATGAAATATATTTCTCAAATGACAACGAGTGATGTACATGGGAGCCAACCATACCGTACGACCACATTACCCCTATATGGGAAGGGGCTTAGTCCGTAGCTTGTTTATCTTAGTATGGGAGGCCTTGTATCAAATAGTTATGGAAGGACACCGTGCGCGGCTACTTCTGAACCAGGTGGATTTCCACTAACCCGGCATCCGGGATGGCCAGAACTAGAGGCACCGGAGCGGGGATTCCGTATCCCGGGCTCTAGGGAAGGATCCTATACTAGGGTGAGCAAGTGAAAGAGTTTGTTTGATTATCTGAACCCCGCATACTTGTGTATGACGATCCGTGGATTTCTCCCGGCAGATGTATCGAATCTTGTGGGTAAAGTGTACCCCTCTGCAGAGGTTTTCAAACTATTCAAATAGCCGCGTCCGCGGTCATGGACAGTTGGCTAACTCTACTTGACTTTTGTCAAAGATAAAAATCACAATGGTGAACATGGTGAATGACTTGACGTGACCATGATGTTGACACACTTGAAGTTCCTTTTTAGATTGAACTTAGAGAACTAAACCTCTTTTCTACCAATGAGCATTCTTGGGAAGTAAAACTAGCTTTTGCAAATAAACTTAGTGCTTAGTCCACTGTACCAAACTTGCATACCTACTTCATCATTTCATTTATAAGATGGTTTGCGAGTGCATCCAATGTACTCACGGCTGTGTCCCTGGCTATCAACTTGGCCAGACTATGGGGAAGAATACCAGGAGGAAGGGTATGAAGAAGAGTACCAGAACTAAGCTCGTCTCCATGAGTCGCCATTGCCTGTAGGGTGAAGGCATGGACCCGACGACGTTATTTCCGCTGCTATATTGTGTTGTAAAATGACTTGGTCTGTATGACCATTGTATTTGAACCATCGTATTGTAATGTCTATGGAACTGATTACCAACTACGTTATGTATATCGCAAACAATGGTTCTGGGATTGCGGTGGAATACATAACGGGCACTTCGAATTTGTTATCAAATTTGAGGTCGTCACAAGTTGGTATCAGAGCCTAGGCTGACCTTAGGAGACCTTAGTTAGAATGGGCGTTAAATGAAAACTTGATAAAAGCAAAGATCTAAGTAATGGTTGCAAAAATTGCTTAGTCTTTCCTCTCTATTTGCAAAGTTTTATACATACTTCAGTTTTTGCCTACTTAAAATTTTGCACACTTGAGTTGATCACTAACTTAAGCTAATCTAAAATTTTGTAGATGGCCCCGGTATTCGTTGAGCACTACCAGTTGGGCCATGGTGGCAGCCTTTGTTTCGAGCGCGACCTCACCACCCTGACCTTAGTTCCTGGATCGTTTGTATCCGGAGTTCAAGGGAGCCGTGCTCAATGAGCACCCGGATGGAGAGCTACGGTGGCTTATCCGAGCCAGTTGCCGTGGCAAGAAGGCGAATTTGAGTTCTCCAAGGGTCAAGTTCAAGCTTGTGGAGAACACTTGGGCCGATGGTTTGGTCCGAGCGATGCAGGAGATGCACGCCCGCTTGTGCGGACTGCATGTTGAGGAGGTTCAGGGAGAGCACTTTAGGAACTTTGCTCGGCGTGATGCGGACGGGCGTCCCGCAAACATGCCCGGGCAGAATGAGCCGAGTACCTACATCGATCACATGGACTTCTTGCTGTACTCCACTCAGCAGGAGGCCGATCGTGCCCGTACCAAGGCCAACCTTGAGCACTTCGCACTGGTGGAGGCGAGGAGCACTATCAGGATACTTGCGAAGGAGCGCAAGAGCCTTCGCCGCCAGCGCGATGAGAAGGATCAGGACATTGAGGAGTTGAAGGCTAATGTGGCTGAGCTGACTGCGTACATTGAGAGTCTTGAGGATCACCTTGGTGAGGAGGAAGGCATTGACCTCCGCAAGGAGGATAATGCCCTCATCAGTGATGAGGATGACTTCATGGAGGACCTTGATGATCCGGAGGATGGTGGGCACAATGGATTCATTGTGAGTGATGAGGAGGAAGACCCCGAGGAGCCCGCTGTTTAGATTCGAGATCCACGTGTGATCTAGTTATGAGTTCACCTTGAGTCACTTCGTGTAGGTGTGAGTTGCATCCCCCTCTCTAGTAGGCGAGTCGCAATGGTTTAATGTAAACCATTTGTAATGTGTGAACTCGTATGTATGATATGTTTGTTGAGTGTTGAATGAAATATGAATCTAGCCCTTAAGGCCTTAGTAAGACAAAAGTGCATCATCCATGTTACCTTTAATCTTAGCAAAAAATTAGCTTTTCCCTCTTGTCTTACACACCTTATCTTCAGATGCCGCGAGCACCCCCACCCCCAAACCCGGAAATGGCCGAACTACTAAGGTTGATCATGGAAGACCGGGAAGCAGCCCGAGCTGAGCGCCAAGCTAACTTGGCCACTCTTCAGCAGTTAACCCAGATGGCAATGAACCACAACAATGGCAATGGCAATGGCAATGGTGAAGGAGAAAACAATGGCAATGGTGATCACCGATCCAAGTTAAGGAATTTCCAAAACACCAACCCTCCTATGTTCACTAAGTCTGAAGAGCCCTTAGATGCGGATGACTGGCTTTGTACCATGGAGAACAATTTGGCAGTCGCCGAAGTTGGTGAAAATGAGAAGGTCTTGTACACCACCCACTATCTGGCTGGAGCAGCAAGAGCTTGGTGGGATAGCACCCGTGCAATGCAAGCCCCAGGGTATGTGATGCCTTGGGAGGAGTTCAAGAGCAAGTTTAGCAAAGCCCATGTTCCTTTGGGATTGGTTAAAAGGATGAGAGATGAGTTCAGAAATCTAAAGCAAGGATCCCTGTCTGTGGTGGATTACCGTGACAAGTTCCTTACCTTGTCTAGGTATGCCCCAGATGACACCAACACCACTGAGAAGAAGCAAGAAAGGTTTTTGGATGGACTTCATGATGAGATGCAATGTGTCCTGGTCAGCATCCACTTTGCCGACCTGGAATCACTGGTTGACTCTGCCATTCAGATGGAAGGCAAACTCAAGCAAGCTACCAAGAACCGCAAGCGCCGTATGATGTATCAAGGCAACTCGAGCAACTCGCAGAAGCCAAGGGGAAATGCACCTATGGGTTTCGCCCCTAGACCTATGAGGCCCTCTGCACCTGCTCCCCGTCCCAACTATCCCAACCGTCCACCCGGCAACAACTTCAACCGTGCACCCCCAAGACCTAGTGGCAACAACTTCAACACCCATACTCCAAGGCCAAATGGCGCCCCTGTGTTACCCAAGCCTGGTGACAAGTCCGGAGTTACCTGTTATGAGTGCGGACTCAAAGGGCACTACTCCAATGAGTGCCCCAAGAAGCTGAATGATGCATCCAAGACCACTGCTCCTGCTCAGCAGCATCGTCGTGTGGGAAATGGCAAGAACTATCCACCAAGGAACCAGCCTCACTCTCAAGGCCGTCTGAATCATATGAATGTTGAAGAAGCTCAGGAAGCAACCGACGTTGTGCTTGGTATGTTCCCTGTTAACTCAGTTCTTGCAAGAGTTCTGTTTGATTCTGGAGCTTCACACTCATTTGTTACCCAATTATTCGTTGATAAAAGTGGACTTCAACCCACCCCTTTGAAAGATGTCATGTCTGTGCAAATTCCCGGGTCAGTAACCATAGCCAGTTGTACCTGCTTGGCAGTGCCCATAGAAATTCATGGAATAGCTTTCTTAGCCAATTTGATAGTGTTGGGAACCAAAGGTTTGGAAGTAGTTCTTGGTATGAATTGGATGTCTTCCCATCGAGGAGTACTAGATTGTGCCAAGAAGACCATCACCATGAGGAGTAGCACTGGAATCATAGTCAAGCATGTGTCCGTAAAACCACCCCAAACCACCCGATGTCATAAGAGTATATCAGGGCCAACCATAAAGGAAGTTCCCATCGTCTGTGAATACCCGGATGTTTTTCCCGATGAGCTACCCGGAATGCCACCGGATCGGGATATTGAGTTTATCATTGAGCTTATCCCTGGAACTAGATCTATAGCCCAACGACCCTATCGTATGAACCCAGCTGAACTAGTAGAGTTGAAGAAGCAATTGGATGACCTTTTGAGTAAAGGATTGATTCAACCAAGCTCTTCTGCTTGGAGATCACCCGTTCTGTTTGTGGATAAAAGTGACGGTTCTAGCCGACTGTGCACTGATTACCGCAAGCTAAACGATGTGACCATCAAGAACAAGTATCCTCTCCCAAAGATTGAAGATTTGTTTGACCAATTGACTGGAGCCAGAGTCTTCTCGAAGATAGATCTTAGAACTGGATACCACCAACTGAAGATCCGTGCAACGGATATCCCCAAAACAGCCTTCACTACCCGATACGGACTGTATGAGTACACCGTAATGTCATTTGGATTAACCAATGCCCCTGCCTATTTCATGAACCTCATGAATAAGGTTTTTATGGAGTTCTTGGATAAGTTTGTTGTTGTCTTCATTGATGACATTCTTATCTACTCCAAGTCCGAAGAAGAGCATGCAACCCATTTGAGATTAATCTTAGAAACCTTAAGAGAGCATCAGCTGTATGCCAAGTTCAGTAAATGTGAGTTCTGGTTGAAGGAAGTTGGATTCTTAGGCCATGTATTATCAGCGGGAGGAATATCCGTAGACCCCAAGAAGATCAAATCAGTCATAGAATGGGAAGCCCCTACCACTCAAACTGAAGTTAGAGGTTTTCTCGGATTAGCCGGATATTACCGCAAATTTGTTGAAGGGTTTTCAAGCATTGCCCGGCCGATGACCCAATTGTTGAAGAAAGACAAGAAGTTTGAATGGACCCCTAAGTGTGAAGAGAGTTTTCAAGAGCTCAAGAAGCGATTAGTGACCGCCCCCGTCCTAACCATGCCCGATATCACCAAAAACTTTGATCTCTATTGCGACGCTTCCAAACTTGGACTTGGTTGTGTATTGATGCAAGAAGGCAAGGTCATAGCTTACCTCTCTCGGCAGCTTCGACCTCATGAAGAAAATTATCCAACCCACGATCTGGAGTTAGCAGCCGTGGTTCTAGCTTTGAAGGCCTGGAGGCACTATCTGATGGGCAACCGTTGCGAGATTTACACGGATCACAAGAGTTTGAAGTATATCTTCACCTAGAAGGAGTTGAACATGAGGCAAAGAACATGGATAGAGTTGATCAAGGATTATGATCTGGAAATTCACTATCACCCCGGTAAGGCCAATGTGGTGGCCGATGCATTGAGTAGGAAGCCGTGCTCGTTGAATATGGCGATCAAAGAGGAGCAACCTATGTTACACCAAGAGTTTGAAAAATTTGGATTGGAACTAGTCAGTCAAGGATTCTTAGCCAACCTTGAGTTTCAACCCACCTTGATGAGCCAAATCAAAGAAGCCCAGAAGGGAAATGAGAGTATTGACGGAATTAAGCGCCGAATTAGCTCCGGTAAGGTGCCAGGATTTGAAGAAGATGACCAAGGAGTTCTTTGGTATAAAGGACGTATTTGTGTGCCTGCAGATTCAGAATTGAAGGAAGTGATTATGAAGGAAGCCCATGAGACACCTTACTTCCATCCACCCCGGTGGAACTAAGATGTACCAAGATTTGAAGGAACAATTTTGGTGGCATGGAATGAAGCGTGAGATTGCGTCGTTCATTTCTAAGTGTGATATTTGCCAAAGAGTCAAGGCTGAACATCAACGTCCTACAGGATTGCTGCAACCTTTGCAAGTTCCGGAATGGAAGTGGGAATCTGTTGGAATGGATTTCATCACTGGATTTCCAAGGTCCAGTCGTGGCAATGACTCCATTTGGGTCATTGTGGATAGACTAACCAAAGTAGCCCACTTTATTCCTGTCAAGACCAGTTATCGCTCGGGACAGCTAGCAGATCTGTATCTATCCAGAATTGTTAGTTTGCATGGAGTCCCTAAAACCATAGTTTCCGATCGAGGAACCCAATTCACCTCAAGATTCTGGAGAAGTTTACATGAAGCCTTGGGCACCAAATTAGCTTTCAGCACCGCTTACCACCCTCAGACTGATGGACAGACTGAAAGAGTGAATCAAATACTTGAGGACATGTTGAGAGCCTGTGTCCTAGCCTATGGAGCTAAGTGGGAAGATTGTCTGCCTTTCGCGGAGTTTTCCTACAACAACAGTTATCAAGCCAGTTTGCAAATGGCCCCATTTGAAGCTTTGTATGGAAGAAAGTGTCGTACCCCTTTGAATTGGTCTGAAACCGGAGACAGTCAGATATTTGGACCTGACATTCTGCAAGAAGCTGAGGAGAAAGTTCGCATGATTCGTGACTACCTCAAGGCAGCCCAGTCAAGACAGAAGAGTTATGCGGATAAGAGACGTAGAGAACTGACCTTCCAGATTGGAGATTTTGTTTATCTCAGAGTATCACCCCTCAAGGGAATGCAAAGATTCCAAGTCAAAGGAAAGCTTGCACCAAGATATATTGGACCCTTCAAGATACTAGACCGTAAAGGAGAAGTGTCTTATCAGTTGGAAATGCCCCCTGAATTGTCTGAAGTACACGATGTCTTTCACGTGTCTTTACTTCGGAAATGTCTTGAAGTTCCGGAGAAGCCCGAAATCTTCAAGAATATTGATCATCGTTCTGTGGACATCAACAAGGATTTGACCTATCGTGAAATGCCTATCCATATCCTCGAGGAAGCATATAGGACCACTCGAACCCGAAGCATCAAGTTTCTGAAAGTTCAGTGGAGTAATCACACCGAAGATGAAGCTACTTGGGAACGAGAAGACTACCTTCAGAAAGAGTTTCCCAATCTTTTCAGTCCTAACTAGTGAATCTCGGGGACGAGATTCTTTTTAAGGGGGGAAGATTGTAACAACTCAGAAATTGTAATCCACTTCTTATTAAATAAATTGCCAAATTTTGGACCCAGATAAAACTTTTTATCTATTCTTTAATGCATGCATGTATTTTCTATTGTTGGTATTCTATGATTTCATGTGTGTTATTTTTGATTGAGCATTGGTTAGATAATTCTAAGTGAACCAACAGAATCAATTGAGAAGAATATTAGGAACCAAAGAAACCAGAAATAAAAATATCAAAGAAAAAGAGAAGAATAAGATGATCTAGGAAATCTGTTTGACTACCCTACTTTGAGCCCTTGGATTAAGAAATCTACAACTCACCTTCATGTTTGGCCAGTTAGTTGAGCTTAACCAAGTTACATACTAACTCAACCAACAAGAATCTACTCAAAACCCAAATCAGAGCATCACTCAAACTTCAACCAAAGTTTGAATCTGAAACAGTGACCATACCCAATTTTGAAATATAAATTTCTGCAAAACTGAACCATCCTTGGTAACAAAAATATATTTGGAAACCTTGGTCAATATGTTGATCACCCAAAGTGGAAAATTTCAAAAATTCAAATTTCAAACTCTTGCGGGCATTTCGTCGAACACTGGCAGAGAGAAATCAAACCAAATCGAGTTTACTGTGGCTGCACTGTTCTTGCTCGCTCAAGGACTGTAGCCATGCTCCTGGGAGACGCCGCGGTCGAGCCCAATGCCCCCAGCCCCGACCCAAGCCATGAGAAGCGGAGGGGAGAAGAGATGCGCGCCCAGGGCCCCCTCCCAGTCATCTTCTTCTCTGCGCGATGCCGACCGCCCTGCCCTCGCCAGAGCAGACCCACAGCACCCCAGCAGCCGAGCCGACACCCTCCCAGCACACCCCCGAGGCCGCCGTGACCGGAGCGAGCTCCAAACGCCGCCAGGACCCCTATACTGGCCACCCTCTGGTCGCCTTGCTCCCGGCCTCCCGAGGCTATAAAAAACCCCGTCGACGCTCCCAGAAGACACACACCACCACCGCAACCAACCCCAGCTCTTCTCTCTTCCTCTCTCCCTCGGAAGCATCCGATCTCTGCACGGGAGCACCGCCGCGTTCGGGAAGATTCCGGCCACCATAGGAGCTGCTGCTGGTGCAAGGTGGAGGAGTTGAGCAACCGCGGCCGATCTGCGTCATCACCGCCAAGCTCTGCATCCCCTACGACACTCCCTCGCCGTCGAACACTCTTCACTGCAACGCCGGTGAGCCTCTGGCCTGTTCCGCGGAGAAGACGACGGTGCACCGTTGGATCTTGATCCAACGGGAGCGTACCGGTTCGGGATTCTAATTAGGTCTGACGAGTAGGCCCCACCTGTCAGCCCCGTTTTTATTTCTCCCGCCGTGCGAATCGTTTTCTGGGCCGGCCCGTTCGGGTTCTGTTCAGATTCGGCCCAGCTAGTTTAGATTCGGTCCGTTTCACTTTTATTTATTCTCCCGCCCTTTTCAATTAATTTGAATATGATTCAGATATGTTTTTCAAACTAAAATTCCAAGAGATTTACAAATCCCTTTCTAGCAAATAAATATGCGTTGGAAAGCTTGTGAAATACTCTACATAGTAGAACCGGTGAGAATTCAAAATAAGTTAGGAATTTAATTAGATATGAATAGTGTGACCATAGCTTTGTTAACCATAGAATATTTCTAGAAAATTATTTAAGCCTCCATAAATCATGAAATTTAAATTGTGAACTCACCAATGACATACCTTACTGTTAGTCAACCCTAATCAACTCCAAACCCTATTAGTGTTATCAATTAGACCCTAACCCAACTCTAGTTAGCAACATAAAATGATAGATTCCTATTGCACACTTAGAATTAATTTGCCCTCTTTACCAATTCACTTAGTAATCCCTCCCCACTTGAACTAGTCTTAGTACCCCTAAACCCATACCAATGCTTAGAAAGTGAACAACATATGACCCTTAATAGAAACCCTAGCTTGCACACTTGATGAAAACTTAGAAGCAAAACTTACAATCAAACACCATAAAAGGCAACACGAATGCTATTGTTAGAAAACAAAGATGTGTGCTTAGTGTGTTGTTAGCATTGTATAGTGATGGTGTGCTTTGTGTTTATTCGTTATTAGACGCTAGTGTTGCCGAGGAGGATATTGGAGGGAATTATTATCAAGAAGAGGAAGAAGAATACCCCGGACACTTTGCCAACCAAGGCAAGCCATCTTTTGATTCATACTCCCAATGCCTAGTTTTAATATTGCATTCTACTTGTTTTCAGTAAATTGCATGATTGAATTGCTAGAGTAGAATGATAGGAGTGTATTGATGTCTTGTTTATCAAGAGCATCAAGTTGAGTTTATCCAACCCTATTTAGTAGTATCATCACTCAATATAGTTGCTTAGTCGCTAATAAAAGTTGATGCTATCTCTGGAGGAACCCCATTTGAAAGGTGGTGACTTGAACTTGAAACTTGAAATGGGAGATTGCTCCTACATAATGGCTTTGTGAAAGAAATTAATCTTGACTAAGAACTATGAAATATATTTCTCAAATGACAATGAGTGATGTACATGGGAGCCAACCATACCGTACGACCACATTACCCCTATATGGGAAGGGGCTTAGTTCGTAGCTTGTTTATCTTAGTATGGGAGGCCTTGTATCAAATAGTTATGGAAGGACACCATGCGCGGCTACTTCTGAACCAGGTGGATTTCCACTAACCCGGCATCCGGGATGGCCAGAACTAGAGGCACCGGAGCGGGGATTCCGTATCCCGGGCTCTAGGGAAGGATCCTATACTAGGGTGAGCAAGTGAAAGAGTTTGTTTGATTATCTGAACCCCGCATACTTGTGTATGACGATCCGTGGATTTCTCCCGGTAGATGTATCGAATCTTGTGGGTAAAGTGTACCCCTCTGCAGAGGTTTTCAAACTATTCAAATAGCCGCGTCCGCGGTCATGGACAGTTGGCTAACTCTACTTGACTTTTGTCAAAGATAAAAATCACAATGGTGAACATGGTGAATGACTTGACGTGACCATGATGTTGACACACTTGAACTTCCTTTTTAGATTGAACTTAGAGAACTAAACCTCTTTTCTACCAATGAGCATTCTTGGGAAATAAAACTAGCTTTTGCAAATAAACTTAGTGCTTAGTCCACTGTACCAAACTTGCATACCTACTTCATCATTTCATTTATAAGATGGTTTGCGAGTGCATCCAATGTACTCACGGCTGTGTCCCTGGCTATCAACTTGGCCAGACTATGGGGAAGAATACCAGGAGGAAGGGTATGAAGAAGAGTACCAGAACTAAGCTCGTCTCCATGAGTCGCCATTGCCTGTAGGGTGAAGGCATGGACCCGACGACGTTATTTCCGCTGCTATATTGTGTTGTAAAATGACTTGGTCTGTATGACCATTGTATTTGAACCATCGTATTGTAATGTCTATGGAACTGATTACCAACTACGTTATGTATATCGCAAACAATGGTTCTGGGATTGCGGTGGAATACATAACGGGCACTTCGAATTTGTTATCAAATTTGAGGTCGTCACAAAGGCGCTCTCCAAGGGATCTGCTAGCTCAAAGCAAGCGGCGTCTGACCAAGGAGGCCCGAGGGCTGCCGGCAGCGGTCAAGGGCGCAAGGAGGGCAAGTACACCCTCGATGCTACGCTTGACCAGCCATGCAAATTCCACAGCACCCCTGGCAGGTAAGCGACCAACTCCACGCGTCAGTGCCGGTTCATGAGAGAGCTGGAGCAGCGCGCTCAGCAGCTCCCTGGAGCTTCGCAAGCGCAGCCGGCTAGAGGTCAGGAGGACCAGCAGCACGAGCCGGCTGCCGACAAGCCGGACCAAGGCAAGGACGACTTTCTGGCGGATGTCGAGCAGTATTACATCTTTACCACCCTAGGGAAAGACAAAAGGAATGACCTTTGGCACGAGGCGGAGGTGAACGCCGTCATGCCTGCAGAGCCCCAGTTCATGCACTGGTCCGAGGCGGCCATCACCTTGGGGCGCGAAGACCATCCGCGACTGATGCCCAGCCCTGGAGAATACGCTCTGGTCCTGGATCCCGTCATGTGCTCTGATACGCACACATGCCGGTTCTCCCGCGTGCTCATCGACGGCGGCAGCAGCATCAACCTTCTTTACCGAAGCTCAATGGAGAAGCTAGGCATCCCGCTTGCTTAGCTGAAACCGAGCCGGCTCACCTTCCATGGCATCGTGCCTGGGCATTCGTGCACCCCTATGGGCAGGGTGCAGCTGGAGGTTCTCTTCAAGAAGAAAGGTAACAGCCGCCGTGAGCCCATCTGTTTCGAGGTGGTGGACATCAGCAGTCCCTACCATGCGCTGCTTGGCCGTCCAGCCCTGGCCAAGTTCATGGCGGTGTGATACGTCCATTTTGCATCACTATTTTGTATCATAATTTACTGTTATTCATTGATATATTTCACATTTAGAGATGATACTTATGTTGTTTCCTCTGTTTTTACATGTTTGATGATCATTGGAGGATTTACTGCCAGAGTTAGGATTCTGCTGGAAAAAGGACTGTCAAGACACCATATTTTGGAAGATCAGGAAATTCCAGAAAAATACCAGAAAATTATATTTTACCAGAAGACTGAAGAAGCCAGAAGGAGGAGGCGAGAGGGTCCATAGGGCAGCCTCACCACCAGGGGGCGCGGCCCAGCCCCTGGCCGCACCACCCTATGGTGAGGGCACCCTAGCCCACTACTGCCAGAGCCCCTTCGCGTATTTCATCGTCCCCGAAAACCTAAGCCAAGGGGGGCTCAGAGATAGACACCGCCGCCTCTGCGGGGCAGAAAACACCAGAGTGAGAAAAGCTCTCCGACAGGCAGAAATCTGTCGGGGAAATTCCTTCCCGGGGAGGGGAGATCATCGCCATCGTCATCATCATTGCACCGGACTTCATCGGGATCATCATCACCATCATCCTCATCACCAGTGCCTTCATCTCCACCATCACCACGCCATCCTGCTGTAACATCTTGAGTTGAATCTTATTAAATTCTTAGGGGAAACTTTCCCGGTGTTGATTACTCTTGTGGTTGATGCTATTGAGTGGAACCGTTGAATTAAGGTTTATGTTCAGATTGTTATTTACCATTATTTCACCTCTGATCATGATCCATATGATGTCTTGTGAGTAGTTCGTTTAGTTCTTGAGGACATGAGAGAAGTCAAGTCGTTAGTAGTGGAATTATGTTGAGTAATATTTAATGGTTTGATATTTATTTGTTGTGGTGTTATTTCACTAGTGGTGTCATGTGAACATCAACTACATGATACTTCACCATTTATGGGCCTAGTGAGATGCATTGTGTATTTGGCTACCAATTGTGGGATTGCTGGAGTGATAGACACCTAAACCTCCGTTGAGAAACCATTACACCAAGGAGCGTAGGATCTTAGAGTTTAAGGCTATGGTTAGATTTATCTTAATTACTTTCTTGTATTTGCGGATGCTTGCAAGGGGTATAATCATAAGTGTGTATTTATCCTAGTAAGGGTAGTGCGCTAGCACAGGTTCACCCCCATAACACTTATCAAACCAGTAAAGATTATTTAGCGGCATGAAGCGAAAGCACTTGACAGAAACTCCCGTGTGTCCTCAAGAATGTTTGGTCATCATAAGTTACACAACCGGCTTGTCCTTTGCTCTAGAAAGGATTGGGCCACTTGCAGCAATTATTATTACTGTCTTTTATTTACTCGCACTTTATATATTTGCATTACCAAATACCCCTGAAAACCCGTTTGCTAGTATTTACAGTGAATCCTTGATCAAAACCACTTGTCAACACCTTCTGCTCCTCATTGGGTTCGACACTCTTATTTATCGAAAGTACTACGATACACCCCCTATACTTGTGGGTCATCAAGAATATTTTCTGGCGCCGTTGCCGGGGAGTGAAACGCTATTGAAGAGTGGAATTGGTAAAGGTAACCGTCGCTGTGAGTATTTTTTTTATTTCTGTCTTTTAATTTTATTCTATTTTGCTATGGAGAGTTCTCCATTTGGTTTCCTTTTTGGGAACACTACTACCACTGCTGCACATGTGGATGAACCACCACCACCACCTGCTCAATTAGATCCTTTTAAAATACCTATGAAAATTGTTGAACGTGTTATGGATAACTGCTATTCAGGAGATGGAACTGTCCATCTGGGTGATCATTTACTCTTTATACATGAATTATGCGAGTTGTTCAAGTGTGTAGGTATTTCATCAAGCAATGTTAAGAGGAAGCTATTCTCTTTATCACTGAAAGGCAGAGCTGAGGAGTGGTATCGGCTGCTGAAAGATGGTCCATCTATTGCATGGGAGGAAATTGTGCCTCTCTTTTATTCCAAGTTTTATCCTCCAAGTGAAATTCATAAAGATCGTAATCGAATATATAACTTTTGGCCTCATGATGGAGAGAGTATTGCCCAAGCGTGGGGGAGATTGAAGTTACTAATGCTCAAATGTCCCATTCATGAGCTCCCCGGTAATATTGTTATTGATAATTTTTATGCGAGGCTTGCTCTTCATGACAAAGATTATTTGGATGCTTCCTGTTTTGGATCATTTACTCATATGAAAGGAGAAGCTAAATGAGATCTTCTCGACCGTATTCAAGAAAGTGCTGAAGGATGGGAAAACGACAAAGGTAGGAAGTCAGGTATAAATTATGATTATGAATGCATTAAAGCTTTTATGGGGACCGATGACTTTCATAATGTTAGCACTGCTTAGGGTCTTGATTCTCAAATACTTGCTAACTGTTTTAAGGCTTTTTCCTCTTATCTTGATGTTCCAAAGAAAGATTGGAACAAATATCATGCGTCTTATAAAGATTCTATTAGTCATGTTCCTGCTGCAGCTACTGAAGTTTGTACTGTTGATAGCATTTTGCCTGAACCTTATTTCGAGAAGACGCCTTTCCCTCCTAAGGTAAAGGAGCATTCTACTTTGGTAAGTGTGTCTAATAAAAGTACTAAGAAAGCTGTAGAACCTGATGAGCAAATTACTATTAAGTCCCCAGTGGCTATATTGAAGGACCTTGTTACTAAAGATGTAGGGGATGAATATATTATCTTTTGTGAAGATGCTACTAATATTATTTCACATCCTAGTAGGCGTAGGAAAACAAGTGTTCCTGTTATCTCTGTCAGGATTGGCGATCATTGTTATTATGGTTTATGTGACATTGGTGCGAGTTCAAGTGCCATTCCTTTAGAGCTTTATAGAGAAATTATGCATGAGATTGGCCCTTGTGAATTAGAGGATATTGATGTGGTTGTTCAGCTTGCTAACAGAGAGACTGTCTGGCCTCTTGGTATTGTTCGAGATGTGGAAGTTCTATGCGGTAAGACTAAATAGCCTACAGATTTTCTAGTACTTGATAAGGAAGCTTGTAAAACATGTCCTATTATTTTTGGTAGACCCTTTTTGAATACTTGTGGCGCTGTGATAGACTGTAAGAAGGAGATTTTTTTTACTAAGTTTAATGGAGAATCTTATGAGTTTAATTTTTCTAAGTTTGCTAAGATTTCTTATGAAAATGAAATGCCTAATGAAAATTTTCGAGTTGAGCAGCTTGCTTCTATTGCTCTTGATCCTAATAAAATGCTTTTCAGCAATTCATGGAGGACCATGAAAGTGAAGCCTATAGGAAGGAAAGAGAAGAGATTGACGATATCTTCCTTCATCAACCACCGTTGATTAAGCACAATTTACCTGTGGAGGATCTTGGTACCACTTTGCCACCTAAGGAAGATCCCGTTTTTGAATTAAAACCTTTACCTGATGATCTTAAGTATGCTTATATAGATGATAAGAAAATATATCCTGTTATTATCAGTTCTAAGCTTTCAGGAAAGGAAGAAGAAAGGTTATTGGAGATAGTGAGGAAACATCGAGGAGCTATGGGATATACTCTTGATGATTTAAACGGGATTTCTCCCACTTTATGTCAGCATGCTATTAACATGGAGGAAGACGCAAAGCCAGTTGTTGAACATCAACGCTGCTTAATTCCCAAGATGAAGGAAGTGGTAAGAAATGAGGTATTGAAGCTCCTTGATGCTGGTATTATTTATCCTATTGCTGATAGTAGATGGGTTAGTCCTGTTCATTGTGTTCCTAAGAAAGGAGGTATGACTGTTGTGCCTAATGAGAATAACGAGCTTATTCCTCAAAGGGTAGTAGTTGGTTATAGGATGTGCATTGATTTTAGAAAGGTAAACAAAGTTACTAAGAAAGATCATTATCCTTTACCGTTTATAGATCAAATGTTAGAGAGGTTGTCTAAGAAGACTCATTTTTGTTTCCTTGATGGTTATTCCGGTTTCTCTCAGATTGCTGTTAGAAAGGAAGATCAAGAGAAAACAACTTTTACTTGTCCTTATGGAACTTATGCTTATAGACATATGCCATTTGGTTTGTGCAATGCTCCTGCTACTTTTCAAAGATGCATGTCTGCTATTTTTCATGGTTTTTGTGAAGAAGTTGTGGAGGTTTTCATGGACGATTTCTCCGTCTATGGAACTTCTTTTGATAATTGTTTGCACAATCTTGATAAAGTTTTGCAGAGGTGTGAAGAAACTAATCTTGTTCTTAATTGGGAGAAATGCCACTTTATGGTGAATGAAGGAATTGTTCTTGGACATAAAATTTATGAAAGAGGTATTGAAGTTGACAGAGCGAAAGTTGAAGCAATTGAGAAAATGCCCTGTCCTAGAGATGTTAAAGGTATTCATAGTATTCTTGGTCATGCTGGTTTCTATAGGAGATTTATTAAAGATTTCTCTAAGATTTTAAATCCTCTTACTAATCTTCTTCAAAAAGATGTACCATTTGTTTTTTATGATGATTGTAAGGAAGCTTTTTAAACTCTTAAGAAGGCTTTAACTACTGCTCCTATTGTTCAACCACCTGATTGGAATTTACCCTTTGAAATTATGTGCGATGCTAGTGATTTTGTTGTTGGTGCTGTTCTTGGACAGCGTGTAGATAAGAAGTTAAATATTATTTATTATGCTAGTAAGACTCTTGATGCTGCTTAAAAGAATTATGCTACTACTGAGAAGGAGTTTCTTATTGTTGTTTTTGCTTGTGATAAGTTTAGACCTTACATTGTTGATTCTAAAGTTACTATTCATACTGATTACACTGCTATTAGATATCTTATGTCTAAGAAGGATGCTAAGCCTAGGCTTATTAGATGGGTGTTGCTTTTACAAGAGTTTGATTTGCATATTGTAGATAGGAAAGGTGCTGAAAATCCTATTGCTGACAATTTGTCTAGATTGGAAAATATTTCTTTTGATCCTATTCCTGTTAATGATAGTTTTTCAAATGAACAGGTTGGCTTCGATAAATGTGACTTCGCGAGACCTTCCTTGGTATGCTGATTACGCTAACTTTATTGTTTCCAAGTATTTGCCTCCAACCTTTACAGCTCAGCAAAGAAGAAAATTCTTTTATGATCTGAGGCATTATTTTTGGGATGACCCACACTTATATAAAGAAGGAGTTGATGGTATTATGCGAAGATGTGTTCCAGAGTATGAGCAACAAGAAATATTGAGAAAATGCCATGGAAGTGCTTATGGAGGACATCATGCTGGAGATAGAACTGCGCAAAAGGTTCTACAATCAGGTTTTTATTGGCCAACCCTCTTTAAAGATGCTAGAAGTTATGTTTTATCTTGTGATGAATGTCAAAGAGTTGGTAATATTTCTAGACGTAATGAAATGCCTATGAGTTACACTCTTGTTATTGAACCATTTGATTGTTGGGGATTTGACTTTATGGGTCCTTTTCCTCCTTCAAAAGGTTATACTCATATACATGTTGCTGTTGATTACGTTACCAAGTGGGTATAAGCCATACCTACAAAGAGTGCCGATGGTGAGACCACATTAAAAATGCTTAAGGATGTTATTTTTCCTAGGTTTGGTGTGCCTAGATATCTTATGACTGATGGAGGTTCTCATTTTATTCATGGCGGTTTTAGAAAAACTCTTGCTAGATATGATGTTAATCATAGAATTGCTTCTGCTTATCATCCCCAAACTAGTGGGCAGGTAGAGCTTTCGAATAGAGAGATCAAGTCTATCTTCCAGAAGACTGTTAATAGATCTAGGAAAAACTGGGCTAGCAAGTTAAACGATGCTTTATGGGCTTATAGAACTGCTTATAAGAACCCCATGGGCATGTCCCCTTACAAAATGGTTTACGGAAAAGCATGTCATTTGCCCTTAGAATTAGAACACAAAGCTTTTTGGGTAGTGAAAGAGCTTAATACGGATTTTAAACTTGCCGGTAAGAAAAGGTTGTTAGATTTGAGTTCTTTAGATGAGTGGAGGAACGAAGCTTATGAGAATGCCAGACTTTTCAAAGAGAAAGTCAAGCAATGGCATGATAAGAGAATTCTTAAAAGAGAGTTTCATGTTGGTGAGAAAGTTCTATTGTATAGGTCTCGTCTCAGATTTTTTGCAGGAAAATTACTCTCTAAATGGGAAGGGCCTTATGTTATTGTGGAAGTGTACCGCTCAGGTGCGATAAAGATTGCCTCATTAAAAGATGACACTACACAAGTGGTGAATGGTCAAAGACTCAAACATTATATTGCTGGAGATTCTTATAATGAAGATGTTGATGTTATTCAAACGGTTTCTCCGGAAGAATTTATCCAGGACAATATGCAGGAACCTGCAGAGTTTGTTTTCGAATAGGTAACAGTTCTAGTCAGAAAAGATTCACGTAAAACTTTTCCATTAATATTTTTGTTGTTTTTATTAAATATGAAAAATCACGAGACGAAAACGGGCAGGAGACGGAGTCCGGTGGCTCCTCACCACAAGGGGGCGAGGGCCCATTCCAGGCCACGCCGCCCTGTGGTGAGACCACCCCAGAGCTCGTTTTCGTCCTGGTTTCCTCCTGTGATTTCGTCTCGATGTTTAATTTTTGCCTTTATAACCCCCCGGAGTACCCGAGGTCTGTATATCATTTTCTCGTCGTGTTTTCGTTTTGAGCTGTTTCTGTCAAGGGATTGTTCTCAGCTTTAGAGTTACAATGTCTTCGTCCGGTCCATCCGAGGAGAACTCTCTTGCGGATACCATTAATCCGTACATGAGGGAGATGAAGATGCATCTGAAGGAGTTGTTACTCAAGGATGGGGAGTTGCAGATCAAAGATGTCCAAGGCCCTAAGGGAGAAGGGAGTCTCGAGGCCAGGATGGAAGCACTGGAACAAGAAGTTTTTAAATATAAGAAGATGGCGGAACGCAAGGTGGACATCATCCATAGGATTAATCAAGAGCTTGTCACCAAGTACAAGAAAGAGACTATAAAACTCTGGAGGGACATATTTTCGCTCCATGAGACCACTAACCAATTACAAGCACAACTCTATGACTTGCAGAACTAAAATTGTGAGTATGAAGCTAGATTTCAACAAATGAGTGCTGCTGCAAGTTTTAGGATATTGGAGACCAAGACATCCTTCCTTGACGGGGGACCTCTGCCTTGGAAGTATGATGATGATGATAAAGACTCACCACCACCGCCAAAGGAGTAATTTGTCATTGGTATTGGCATCCCCTTGGCTTGTTCCAAGCTTGGGGGAGTGCCACGGTATCACATCATTATCTTTTACTCATTTACTTTTCAAGTAGAGTCATATCATGAATAGAGAAGTTATCTTATAGAATAGTTTGCAGCATGGAAGTATCCTCCTTAGTTGGTTATTTTAGTTTGCAATCTCTCTCATACGATTAGTCTTGTTGATTAGTATTGGTATCACTTTGGGAGCATGAGTAAATTTAGTTGGTTTTGGCAAACTTAGCTTGGTCAGTAGCAACATTACCTTGAGTTTTGAGTAGAAAAAGAAGAAAGAAGTTCTTGTAGTTACATCACTTCAGTTTTCCTTCATGATTGTCTTATAAGCAATAGTATTCTCAAAATTAAAATCATTGTGCTTTCAAGGAAGTTTGCATGATTGTTCCTATTATATGTATGTTTGTTTGTTTCATGCAACTCTTATGCTTGCTACCCAGCCTTGCTAGCCAAAAACCTGTACTGAGAGGGAATACTTCTCGTGCATCCAACTCCCAAAAACCAAGTTACTTCTAAAGAGTCCACTATAAATTCCTATGCATGGTATTTCAAGCCATTCCAAGTAAATTTTCATGTGCTACCTTTCGAAAACCTTCAAACACTTCTCATTTTGTGCCACTGTTTTTAGCTCATGAGGACGTAGTGGATGGGTTTGTTATCTTCCATACTAAATTATGTACCCCTCGACTAGGCAGCTTCATCTGCTCGTCATTAATTTTGCAAGGGAGCTGGTCAGACCATTGTAATCTCAAAAAGAAAAGAAAAAGGCAGTCCTGCATGGTTTGTGAAAGTTGGTGGGCACCCGATGGAATCGGTTAGCCATGGTTTGAGAAAGGAAAAGGTGGGGAGGAGTGCCAAGCTATAAAAGAGCACCAATGTGCCAATTAATCAACATCTCGGAACCGCTCTCACTTGTTTAGTATGGAAGATATCAAGAACTCCGTTGCTAGTCATTGACAAAAGCAACCACCTCTCAAAACAACTTTTACCTCTGTTTTACAAATGAAAAGCTCTAGCACATGTTTAATCCCTGCTTCCCTCTGCGAAGGGCCTGTCTTTTACTTTTATATTGAGTCAACCTATTCCCTTCTATCTCAAGCAAGCATTTGAGTTGTTATGTTTCACTCATTCATATATTGATCCGTTCAATCATGTTTACTAACTTCTTTTGTTTAGTACAATGCTTTTATCTGAAGGAATATATCTTTGAAAGCTTTCCATGATTACAAAGAGTTTGTCTTATTGAGCATATAGTTTTTGCTATATTAGCTCTGTTCTAATAGGCTCCGTTGAAAAATAAGTATAGTTTGTTCATTGTTCTCTGACCAAGAACTAAGGTTTGCCATCACCAATTATAGTTTACCTTGTGTCGGGGGAATGACCCCCGGTAGGGTCAAGAGACTAGAAAGACATGAGGAAAGTGGTTGACTTTGTGTTGGTTGACCAAGGTTGGGCCTGGCCGGAATATAGGAGTATCGGCCAGGCCGGCATATAAGCCGTATCCCGGCCAGTGTTCAAATATGTCGGCATAGCTGGAATACATGATAATGTGTGCCGGCATATACATAGATATGCCGGCCTAACCAAGTTGTTATATTATGCAGGAACAGGGGAGGCCGGATTACCCGACCTTGGGTCGTTGGTCCGGGATATGGCCAACAGCTATATCCGGGACACAGATGTCAACTAAGGGGTCACATCCCTACAATCAAGTAGAGAAACATCCAAGCATGGAGAGAGATCATGATGATAGGGTGCACAGTGGTGGTCTACCAACCATCACTGTGCCAAGTACCGTCCTTGACATCACAGTGGAGAGGTCACAGTCCAGGAAGTACAACGTACAGGGATGTGGAGTCCCATCGAGAGCAATCAGGGAGAAAGTCAAGGGTCTCTGCCCTCATCAGCTTGTCCTATTTGGAGTGTAGCTGGTGTCACTTGGTCCATGTGACCGTTGTAACCCTGGCCAACCCTATATAAGGTGGCACAGGGAACCCTAGCAAAGGGTTGGTCATTCTCTACTCTCATAGTTCATAGTTCATCTTCCTCCTTTCGCAGAGAGCTTGGAAGCACCATTGTTGTGTACTCCATCGATCCATTTATACAGATAGTAGTGCAGGAGTAGGGGTTTTATCTCCTTACGAGAGCCCCGAACCTGGGTAGCTTGTGTGTTCCTTTCTGTCATGCTTCTTAGTACGCTTCCCTCTCCCGAATCCTCCAACATCTAGTTCGGCCCCCATTTAAGCCATCCCATGGCATATGTTGTTTCACCACGACGACATTTGGCGCCCACCGTGGGGCGGATCGATATGCTGGGCGGAGTGTTCATTCGGACGGGATCTGTGATAGCGGCGTCGGGAGTGCGCGTGGTCTCTGGCCTCGTCCAGAGGCTAGGCACGCTCAGCTTCATCTCCGACAACGCCGGTTGTCTTGGTGGTCGGCCGTTCCCCAGGGATGGCCGGATTATGTCTTTCGGTTCCCACGAGGTGTATGTGGGGACTGAGAGTGTTTGCAGGTATCAGTAGCAGGTGCTGGTGGCGGCGGACCCTCCGTCGCATCTGCTGGCTCACGCTGGGCGTAGCGCTCGCCCAGTAGAGTCGGCAGAGGTGATGATGGCCGGCACTGCCGTGCCGCCGGCAGATGGTGCCGGCAAGGGAGCAGCAGCTGCGGATGTTACTCCGGAGAAGGAGAAGGCGAAGAGAACAGCGCGTCTGCCACTGGAGAGGGTAGAGAACATGGCCAGCACTTCCGGCGTGCCGGCTAGGGGCCAGCCCCTCATTCCCATCATCAACAGGCTTCCGGAGCCGGTGTAGTCCGACGATGATCCGGAGCAGACGAAGGAAGTCCTAGAGGGGACGCGTCAGGCCCTCGTCGATGAGGCCCTGGCCATGCAGCAGGAGCGGGAACGCTTCAACCGGCAACTCCGTGAGTAAGAGGCTGCCCAAGGTTTTACTCCTTTGGTAACCCGGCCTAGCCGGATAGAGGAAGTTAGAACTAGAGGTAGAGATCTAAACAATAAACTAGGCAAGGATAGTAGAGCTAAGACTCATAGTGCAACTAGTACTTTGCCTAAGGTAATTTATAGCTCACCAGTAAAAAACCTTAGAGCAGCAGCAGAAGTAGCTAAGGAACTGTCTAGTTTATCCGGCGAAGCACTGCGTGAGCAGCAAGCCCGGCTTAACCAACTTTTGTCTGAAGCTAGCAAGCAGCAGGAGGCCTTTAAGAAGGCAAATCCAGGTGCCGGCGCATCTCAGTACATTGCATCGGTGGGAGGTGCCAATGCGAGGTCGAGGGGCCAAGCCTCGTCCCCGCATCCAAGCGCTCGGTGTGCCAGAAGTGTGACCTCCGGCCGTCGGGACAAGCAGATCCAGGTGTATGATCCGGCAATCGCCGGAAAACAAGCGATGGTTCAGAAGGATGCCGGCCAAGGTGACAAGAATGTTGGCACCAAGAGTGTCGGTCAGAATGTTCCGGCCGGGCAAGGAGCACGCTCGGCCGGAGCTGGCCGGAATAACAGTGCTGGCCGGCGTTAGCAGCAGGGCGCCGGATATGCGGTGCAGCAGCAAGGAGGAGGCCAGCCGAGACATCGGGAAGATGATGGAAATTCTGCCCTTGCGAGGACGGGATATCAGCAACCTCAGCAGCAATAGTACCAGCAAGACCAGCAGTATGTGCAGTACCAGCCAGAGCAGCAGCAAAACATGATTCTGGGCCCAATTGCCTCCCGGCTAGGACCTCGGTCCTTGGCCCCGGATGATGCGCGCTTCAAGTTGGACAGTGATACGTCTCAAACGTATCTATAATTTTTGATGCTCCATGCTTGTTTTTACACCATTTACCCGATGTTTCGTTACACTTCGTGGCACTTTTATGCATTTTCTGGAACTAACCTATTAACAAGTCGCCACAGTGCCAGTTCCCTGTTTTCTGCTGTTTTTGTGTTTCAGAAGTGATACACAGGAAATATTCTCGGAATTGGACGAAACCAAAGCCAGAAGTCTTATTTTTCCCGGGAGCATCCAGACATCCGAAGAGAAGAAGGAGAGGGGCCACAGGCCACCCTCACATAGGGCTGGCGCGGCCCAGGCCCTGGCCGCGCCACCCCTGTGTGAGGAGGCCTGGGGCCACCCCTGACATCGCCCCTTCGCCTATATAAAGCCTCGGGACGGAAAACCCTAAAGGAGTCGGCAATTTTCCAGAAAGAGTTCCGCAGCTCCGCCGCCACCGCCGACGAATTTTGGGGGACAGAAGTCTCTGTTCCGGCACCCTGCCGGGACGGAGAAGTGCCCCCGGAGCCATCTCCATCGGTCTCCATCGCCGTCTCCATCGACCTCACCGCCATCTCCATCAACCTTGCTGTCTCCTATGATGAGGAGGGAGTAGTTCATCCCCAGGGCTGAGGGCTCTACCGGTAGCTATGTGGTTCACCTCTCTCTCCCATGATGTGATCTTTATGTGATCGTGAGCTTTGTATCATGTTGAACAAGTAGATGTTATTATTCATATATTATGCTACTCCTATGCTTAATTATTATAGTGTACTCTAGTGATGTTATTAAAGTAATCTATTCCTCCTGCCATGGTGTAACGGTGACAGTGCGTGCATCGTGGTGGTACTTGGTTTAGGCTATGATTGTGATCTCTTGTGGATTATGAGAGTAATTATTACTATGATAGTATTGAGTGATCTATTCCTCCTTTCATGGTGTAAAGTTGACAGTGTGTGCACCATGTTAGTACTTGGTCTAAGTCGCAATGATTTCTATCTTGAATTGCGATCTGATTTGGATGTCTCTATGAGTGGTGTTTGTCAAGTACTTGATGAACTTTAAGGGGTGCTTCTGTAGCCACTACACAATGATTAGTGTTATTCAATAGGAGAGTAATTCAGAGTACCATAGTGGAGAGAAGTTGTTTATTTGTTCAATCATGTTATATTGTTGGGAGTGTGTCCACTAGTGAAAGTATGATCCCTAGGCCTTGTTTCCAAGCTTTGCACACCGTTTACTTGCTGTTTTGTTACATGTTTGCTTGCAGCGATTTTTATTCCAGATTGTATTTACTACTTATAATCATCTATACCACTTGTATTTCACTATCTCTTCGCCGAACTATTGCACCTATACATTTGACAAGTGTATTGGGTGTGTTGGGGACACAAGAGACTTTCTGTATCGTAATTGCAGGGTTGCTTGAGAGGGATAGCTTTGACCTCTAACCTCACTGAGTTCGATAAACCTTGGGTGATCCACTTAAGGGAAACTTGCTGCTGTTCTACAAACCTCTGCACTTGGAGGCCCAACAAGTGTCTACAAGAATAGAAGTCCGTAGACATCAAGCTCTTTTCTGGCGCCGTTGCCGAGGAGGTAAGGTAAAAGGTACTCGCATCCTCCTGTGTGAGTGCTCGGAGTTAGTTCCTTTAGATTCTGCAATTACATCTTTTTGTTTCTTGTTTTTATTTTCACTAGTTAGGCTTAATGGAAAACAAAGAGTTCTGTAGTCTTTTTCCTGAGTTTAGATACGAAGTGTTTGAAGAGAAAATTGAAAAACCTTTGGAGCTTAATTTGCATGCTAATAGTGTTGTTAGTATGAATGTTTCGAACACTGTTATTACTAATGCTATAGAAAAGTCTAAGCTTGGGGTAGCTGGTTTTGTTAAGCATGATATTTTTAGTTCCCCAGCTTTAGTGGAGAAAGTTTGCTATGATGATATGTTTGATGAATATGCTTTGCGACATAGTAGTTCTCTAGCTTGTGATGATACTAAACCTCTAGTTTATGATGGCTATGATGATGAGTATAATATTTTCAGTTCACCTATTATTGAGGATAAAATTAGTTATGATTACAATATGCCTCCTATTTATGATGATTATGGTGATGAGAATAATTATTCTATTGAATCTGCTCCTACTACTATTGTTCCTGTGGTGAGTATTAATTCTTTTATGCATGTGGCTCATGATAGAGATGCTTTATGTGATAGTTATATTGTTAGTTCTGTTCATGATGCTACTGAAAGTTATTATGAGAGAGGGAAACATGGTTTGATGGATCTCAACAATATTAAGTTTCCCCTCTTTATGTTGCAAATCTTGAAGTGGCACTTGTTTTATCTATCCATGCTTGCTACTATGTGCCTTGTTGATTTATTTTCTTACAAGATTCCTATGCATAGGAAGTGGTTCAGATTTAAATATCTTTCACATTTGCTTTTTGATGCTCTCTATTGCTTTAAGTTCCTATATGGCGCCTTTGCTTCAAGCTCTTATATGGCGCCCACATGAGCATCTTTGCAAATTACTGCGCCTAGCTCAAAGGCGTTAAAGAAAAGCACTCTTGGGAGATAACCCATTGTTTTATTTTCAGTACTTTTTCTTTTATTTGAGTCTTGGAAGTTATTACTACTGTAATAACCTCTCCTTTTCCTTTTTATTTCGTTGTTGTGCCAAGAGAAGCCTCTAATTTGAGTGAGGTAAGATTTGGGGATGTTGCTGTCCTGAAACAGTTTTCGGTGCTGCACCGTAAAAATTCGTGAAAATTCTCTGTATATCTTTTGGACCTGCGATTTCTTGTGCATATGCCCCAGGTTATATACAAACTTTCATTAGTTGAACACTTTTTGATTTGAGCAACAGAAAACCCCTCAAAAATTCGTCCTTTGTCAGCTGTTCTGTTTTGACAGATTTCTGCCAATATTTGTGTTTGCCGCTTTATAGCTTTCTTTTTGAGTTCTTTTGATCACGGAACTTTTGGGGAAGTTGCTACAGTAGTATATACTTTATATGTGGTGGTTTTAGGTTGAAACCTGAAGCAAAAAGGGTTGATTCAATGTTATGCTTACACTAATGTTGCTAATAGATTTGTGTTTAGTTTTGTATGAAGGAAGTTTTCAAGTGTAGGGATTGGAGAATGATGAGATGAGTTGAAGAATGGACAAAATCTCAAGCTTGGGGATGCCCATGCATCACCCCAAGAAATATCCAAGAAGTACAAGCGTCAAAGCTCGGGGATGCCCCCGAGGCACCCCTTCTTCATCGGCAAAAATTAGGTCACCTTTCAAGACACTATATTTTTATTGCTTCATGCACTATGCGTTTTTCTTGGAGCGTCAGTTGTTTTCATTTTTAGTATTAGTTTAGATTAGTTTGCTGCAATAAATGGTTAGATCACATCATGTTTGTTTTGGAGGGAGATGAACTCCGTTTTTTATTTGCCAAGAACACTCTGTTTTTCACTCTTATTGTTTCAACTGAGTGTTCTTCTCTTTCTGCTACTGCTTTTGGTTTTCGTTTTCGCCTTGATTTGCGTTCAGATCTTGTTATATCTTTTCATCAAGGTGTATTTTTTGCCTCTGATATTTATTGGTTTTCATCAAAAGAGGTGTTTATAAAAATTTCAAATGGTGTTGGAAAAGAGAAAAAGCTTTATGCAAAAAAGTGGTATAAGAAGGAGCTTGTGTAGACTGCGGCTTAGGCTTTTTCATGTCATGCTTGATGTCTTTTTGATAGTATGCTTAGTGGTTTTGCTGTAGCATGACTTGTCTCAAATGACTGAGATTGCTTAATGAGCCTTTGAAAAAATCATGCGTTGTTTTTATTATTTGGAAGCATTAATTTGGTTTTCTCCTTTGATGCTTTTTTTGGGTTGACTTGGCGCATGCTTACACCATGTTGACTACAAAATAAGTCGCCAATAGCCTCTATGATCATTTAATTTTTAACTTCTGATGCCATCTTATGCTTCTTTTAATGTCGCTTTGTCGCTTTGTCGCTTTGCATGATTATGGCCATTATTGCTCTCTTAGTTGGTCGCTCCCAGTCTTTTGCTAGCCCTCGCCTTGTACTGAGTATGAGCTCTACTCATGCATCCAACTCCTAAAAACCAAGTTTGCCATTGTGTCCACTATAAATTCCTATGCATGGTATTTGTAAGCCATTCCAAAGTAAAATTTTCATGTGCTACCTTTCAAAAACCTTCAAAACACTTCTCGTTTTGTGCCACTGTTTTTAGCTCATGGGGACGTAGTGGTCGGATTTGCTATCTTCCATATTGTTTATTCCAAAAAGAAAAAAAAAAGAAAAAAGAAAGAAAAACGGCACTCCTCCATGGAATGTGAATGTTGGTGGGCACCCGATGGAATCGGTTAGCCATGGTTTGAGAAAGGAAAAAAGGTGGGGACGAGTGCCAAGCTTTATAAAAGAGCACAAAAGTGCCAATCTCTCTCTCAAAAACTTGCTTCATTTTTGTATGGAAGATAGTAAGAACCCCATTGCTAGTCGTTGACAAAGACAACCACCTCTCAAAACCAATTTTTATCTCTCTGTTTTACAAATGAAAAGCTCTAGCACATGTTTAATCACAGCTTCCCTCCACGAAGGGCCTTTCTTTTACTTTTATGTTGAGTCACCACCTTCTATCTTTATGCACCATTAAGAGAGCATAGTTGTCATTCTGAGTATAATGTGCATTGTCCCAAAGTTTTCATTGATTGATTCATGACTATGGTTTCACTTGTTCTTAAATTATTTGTATCTAGTCGCCCTCTTAAACTTGAAGGTGTCCTATGCATTTATGTTTTGCTCTCCATGAAGGACAAGCTGAAAACCATTTGTATGTTTTTCCTTATGATTTGAACACACGTTTGACTTTCATTGTTTCATTTTCATGATCTTTTGTTTGTGTTCATTTGCATGTTTACAACATGGTTGCTAAGTTTTTATTGTCATGATTATATCTTCATGCTCATGTTTTAAGTTCTTATGATCCCAGCTCACAAATGCTTACATATATGATCAAGATTGTGTAGGTGCATGTCACCTCAAAAATTATTATTTTGTTATCACTTACCTACTCGAGGACGAGCAGGAGTTAAGCTTGGGGATGCTGATACGTCTCAAACGTATCTATAATTTTTGATGCTCCATGCTTGTTTTTACACCATTTACCCGATGTTTCGTTACACTTCGTGGCACTTTTATGCATTTTCTGGAACTAACCTATTAACAAGTCGCCACAGTGCCAGTTCCCTGTTTTCTGTAGTTTTTGTGTTTCAGAAGTGATACACAGGAAATATTCTCGGAATTGGACGAAACCAAAGCCAGAAGTCTTATTTTTCCCGGGAGCATCCAGACATCCGAAGAGAGGAAGGAGAGGGGCCACAGGCCACCCTCACATAGGGTTGGCGCAGCCCAGGCCCTGGCCGCGCCACCCCTATGTGAGGAGGCCTGGGGCCACCCCTGACATCGCCCCTTCGCCTATATAAAGCCTCGGGACGGAAAACCCTAAAGGAGTCGGCAATTTTCCAGAAAGAGTTCCGCAGCTCCGCCGCCACCGCCGACGAATTTCGGGGGACAGAAGTCTCTGTTCCGGCACCCTGCCGGGATGGAGAAGTGCCCCCGGAGCCATCTCCATCGGTCTCCATCGCCGTCTCCATCGACCTCACCGCCATCTCCATCAACCTTGCTGTCTCCTATGATGAGGAGGGAGTAGTTCATCCCCAGGGCTGAGGGCTCTACCGGTAGCTATGTGGTTCACCTCTCTCTCCCATGATGTGATCTTTATGTGATCGTGAGCTTTGTATCATGTTGAACAAGTAGATGTTATTATTCATATATTATGCTACTCCTATGCTTAATTATTATAGTGTACTCTAGTGATGTTATTAAAGTAATCTATTCCTCCTGCCATGGTGTAACGGTGACAGTGCGTGCATCGTGGTGGTACTTGGTTTAGGCTATGATTGTGATCTCTTGTGGATTATGAGAGTAATTATTACTATGATAGTATTGAGTGATCTATTCCTCCTTTCATGGTGTAAAGTTGACAGTGTGTGCACCATGTTAGTACTTGGTCTAAGTCGCAATGATTTCTATCTTGAATTGTGATCTGATTTGGATGTCTCTATGAGTGGTGTTTGTCAAGTACTTGATGAACTTTAAGGGGTGCTTCTGTAGCCACTACACAATGATTAGTGTTATTCAATAGGAGAGTAATTCAGAGTACCATAGTGGAGAGAAGTTGTTTATTTGTTCAATCATGTTATATTGTTGGGAGTGTGTCCACTAGTGAAAGTATGATCCCTAGGCCTTGTTTCCAAGCTTTGCACACCGTTTACTTGCTGTTTTGTTACATGTTTGCTTGCAGCGATTTTTATTCCAGATTGTATTTACTACTTATAATCATCTATACCACTTGTATTTCACTATCTCTTCGCCGAACTAGTGCACCTATACATTTGACAAGTGTATTGGGTGTGTTGGGGACACAAGAGACTTTCTGTATCGTAATTGCAGGGTTGCTTGAGAGGGATAGCTTTGACCTCTAACCTCCCTGAGTTCGATAAACCTTGGGTGATCCACTTAAGGGAAACTTGCTGCTGTTCTACAAACCTCTGCACTTGGAGGCCCAACAAGTGTCTACAAGAATAGAAGTGCGTAGACATCAGACAGGATTTACCAAACAGAGTTGGTAGAGAGGCAAGGAGCTCCGGGTCCTATGTGCTTTGGACCCCGGATTATGGGTGAGCCGACACCTTACTGTTTTCAGCTTGCGCGTGGCGCGAGGACATATAACGGCAGTACAAAGCCGGAAGATTGGTTGGAGGACTACTCCACTGCAGTGAACATTGCTGGGGGAAACCTCCGATGGGCGGTGCGTTATGTACCGCAGATGCTTGAAGGTCCAGCCAGAATTTGGCTAAACAATCTGCCGGCCGGAAGTATCAACGGTTGGATGGATTTTGAGGAGCAGTTTATGTCCAACTTCACCAGTACATACAAGAGACCCAACCGCCCGCAGTAGCTAGCTAACTGCCGGCAGGGAGACTACGAGACAGACCGTGACTACCTCACTAGGTGGTGCACATTGCGCAATTCCTATGAAGGAGTTGTGGAGCAGCAGGCCATCATGTGGTTTGCTCAGGGGCGCCGGCATGGCACCATGTTGTGGCAAAAGCTTCAGAGGGAAATGCCGACCACATTGGCCGAGACAATCAAGATCGCAGACCGTTATACATTAGGAGACCTGTTGCAGCCCACACTTGCCTCGCAAGGTCAGGGGCTGAGCCAGAGGAACAACAACAATGC
This sequence comes from Dactylis glomerata, assembly GCA_007115705.1. NCBI lineage: Eukaryota > Viridiplantae > Streptophyta > Magnoliopsida > Poales > Poaceae > Dactylis > Dactylis glomerata. The sequence goes on from QXEO01000220.1 coordinate 1,608,731, forward strand.
CGGAGGATCCGGGCAGTTTTATCGCCCCGATAACCGGAACAAGAGAAGAGATGACAGGCCGGATTACCGGTACGGTTCATCCCATGTGGCGGCCGTAGAAGAAGAACAAGGGGGTGCCGGCAGTAGCCAGCGTCCAAGATATGAGGGCTATCAGCAGCCTCAGCAACAACCGCAGCAGCAAGCTCAGCCCTTCCAGAAAAAGAATGTCTGGATTAACAAGAATGCTGGTGCCGGCGCTGGCCAGAAGAAGCAGTGGCTGATACGTCTCAAACGTATCTATAATTTTTGATGCTCCATGCTTGTTTTTACACCATTTGCCTTGTGTTTCGTTACACTTTGTGGCGTTTTTATGCGATTTCCAGAACTAACCTATTGACAAGATGCCACAGTGCCAGTTCCCCATTTTTTGCTGTTTTTGTGTTTCAGAAATGCTACACAGGAAATATTCTCGGAATTAGACGAAACAAGTTCCAGAACCCCTATTTTTCCCGGAAGAGGACCGAAGACCGAACGAGAGTCGGAGGGGGGCCAGAGGGCATGCACACCATGAGGGGGGCGCCCACCCTCCTGGCCACCCCCAGGGGTGGTGAGGCCGCCCTGGTGGCCCCCTGACGCCGCCTCTCCGCCTATTTAAAGCCTCCCGAAGTCAAAACCCTAAATTAATCGGTGTTTTTCCCAGAACAGTTCCGCAGCGCCGCCACCATCGAAGACAAATTTCGGGGGACAGAAGTCTCTGTTCTGGCACCCTGCCGGGACGGGGAAGTGCCCCCGGAGCTATCTCCATCGGTCTCCATCGCCGTCTCCGCCGTCTCCATCGACCTCACCGCCATCTCCATCAACCTTGCTGTCTCCTATGATGAGGAGGGAGTAGTTCTCCCCCGGGGCTAAGGGCTCTACCGGTAGCTATGTGGTTCACCTCTCTCTCCCATGCTGTGATCTTTATGTGATCGTGAGCTTTGTATCTAGTTGAATTGGTAGATGTTATTATTCAGATATTATGCTACTCCCGTGCTTTATATTTGTAATCTCCGGAGATACCTTGTATCATGGTGTGAAGGTGACTAGTGTGCGCATCATGTGTATCTTTTTGGTTAATGTCTCTATGAATTGTTGGTGTTTGTTGGAACCATCTAGTGCGTTCATGGTGATAGTGTGGGACAATCTAGTTTGGGTACATACGGACTTTGAGGAGTGCTTCATAGCCCTACGCATGATTAGTGTTCGTTTTCCATTGGAGAATTGTTTTGAGTTGCATATTGATGATAGTATCTATTGGTTCAATTATGTTATATTTGTTGGGAGTGTGTTCACTAGTGAAAGTATGATCCCTAGGCCTTGTTTCCAAGCATTGCACACCGTTTCCTTTCAGTTTTGTTACATGTTTGCTTGCAGCGATACTTATTTCATATTACAGTTACTACTTATAATCATCACTACTACTTGTATTTCACTATCTCTTCGCTGAACTAGTGCACCTATACATATGACAAGTGTATTGGGTGTGTTGGGGACACAAGAGACTTTCTGTATCGTAATTGCAGGGTTGTTTGATAGGGATAGCTTTGACCTCTTCCTCCCTGAGTTCGATAAACCTTGGGTGATCCACTTAAGGGAAACTTGCTGCTGCTCTACAAACCTCTGCACTTGGAGGCCCAACACTGTCTACAAGAATAGACGCGTGCGTAGACATCAAGCTCTTTTCTGGCGCCGTTGCCGGGGAGGTAAGGTAAAAGGTACTCGCATCCTCCTGTGTGAGTGCTCGGAGTTATTTCCTTTAGATTCTGCAATTATATCTTTTTGTTTCTTGTTTTTATTTTCACTAGTTAGGCTTAATGGAAAGTAAAGAGTTCTTTAGTCTTTTTCCTGAGTTTAGATTTGAAGAGAAAATTGAAAAACCTTTGGATATTTCGCATAGCAATGTTATTAGTACGAATGCTTTGAATACCGTTAATGCTAATGCTATAGAAAAGTCTAAGCTTGGGGAAGCTAGTTTTGTTAAGCATGATATTTTTAGTTCCCCAGCTTTAGTGGAGAAAGTTTGCTCTGATGATATTTTATCTCCCATATGTGATGTTTCTAATGATGCTTGTGCTCCTCATCCTTTTAAAATACCTATGAAGATTGTCGACCGTGCTATGAATAACTGCTATTTAGGAGATGGAACTGTCCATCCTGGTGATCATTTGCTCTTTATACATGAATTATGCGAGTTGTTCCAGTGTGCAGGTATTTCAATGAACCAAGTTAAGAAGAAGCTATTCTCTTTATCACTGAAAGGCAGAGCTGAGGAATGGTATAAAACACTGAAGGATGGTCGATCTATTGACTGGGAGGAAATTGTACCTCTCTTTTATTTTAAATTCTATCCTTCTAGTGAGGTTTATAAAGATAGGAATTACATTTATAATTTTCATCTGCATGAGGGAGAAAGCATTGCCCAAGCATGGGGAAGATTGAATTTACTAATGCACAAATGTCCTATTCATGATCTTCCCCGTAATATTGTTATTAATAATTTTTATGCAAGGCTTTCAGGATATTACAAGGACTATCTAGATGCATGCTTTGATGGGTCTTTCACAAGCAAGGATGTCGACACCAAGTGGGGTCTGCTTGAAACAATTCAAAACAATATTGAAGGTTGGGATAGCGACAAAGGTAAAGGATCAGGTATGAATTACGAGTTTGATTGCATTAAGTCTTTCGCTAAAACTACTGATTTTCAAGAGCTTAGTGCTAAGTATGGTCTTGATCCTCAAATTATGATTGATTGCTTTAAAACCTTTGCTTCTCATATTAATGTTCCTAAAGGAAATGGGGACGTGTATCATGAACCTTTTAAGGACACTTGCATAGAAAATGATATTGTTGATGATTGCAATAAACATGCTCAAACCTCTGAAAGTCCTATTTCCTATAATCATGTTAATTTTTGTGGAGTACATAGACCTTGTGAACAGAGTTACAACAAGGAAGATTATTGTGTCCACCACGCAAATGAAGAAACCAGAATGTGGCTCAGGGCTCTAGATGAGCTTGGTGAAAAGGTTTGTGAGCTTTATCCTTTTCTTTGTGAACTTTGCGATGACACGAGTCACTTTAATTTTCAATGCCCATTTAATTGAATGAGTACCGTAAATTTGTATTGTGATGACAAGATTACTCTCAATCAGCATGATGAGCTTACTTTGTTTTTGGAGTGTGAAGAGATATCTAGAAAGATTTTTTTGGTTGATACGAGAGATGTTGATATTAATAGCACCCTTCGTGGTTGTCATCTCTATTGTGCTAAAGATTGCCTCGCAAATACTTACATACAAAATCTTATAAAACATGATGTTTTGCCAAGCTATGACAGGACTAATAGATGTTTCTATCTTATTAATAGAGAGGAGGAATCCTCCAAAGTTTCTTCTGTTGTTTCTGTCAGTAAACCAGATTATGTGGAGAAGATGCCTTTCCCTCCTAAAGGATATGTGGAGAAGATGCCCTTCAAGTCTCTCCCTCCTAAAGGAGAGAGTAAGAAGAGTATGAAGAAGAAGAAGAAGAAGAAGAGGAGTAAAAGGCGAGAGGACACAGTATCTTCCCCTAAGCATTATGATCCTACTATAGATTATGATAATTCTGATTGGGATGATGTTCCCATGCCTGTTACCTATGTTAGTGATCATGATTGGGAAAAGCACTCGACTTTTGATATTGAATTTTTTTTGGTACCAATTCTAAGGTTAATAATTGTTGTACCATTAGTACTATCCATGTTCCTTCTTATGATGATATGTTTCATGAATATGCTTTGCGAAATAGTTGTTCTCTAGCTTGTGATGATACTGAACCTCTAGTCTATGATGGTTATAATGATGAGTATAATGTTTTCAGTTCACCTACTTTTGAGGAGGAAATTAGTTATGATTACAATATGCCTCCTGTTTTTGATGATTATGGTGATGAGAATAATTATTCTGTTGAATCTGCACCTACTATGATTATTCATGTGGGGAGTATTAATTCTTTTATGCATGTGGCTCATGATAGGGATGCTTTATGTGATAGTTATATTGTTAGTTCTATTCATGATGCTACTAAAAGTTATTATGAGAGAGAGAGAAACATGGTTTGATGGATCTCAACAATATTGAGTTTCCCCTCTTTATGTTGCAATTCTTGAAGTTGTACTTGTTTTGCCTTCCTATGCTTTTTGCTTTGCGCTTTCATGACTTGTCTCTCTACAAGACTATTTTTCATAGGAAGTGGTTTAGATTTAAATGTGATTCATATATGCTTTTTGATGCTCTCTCTTGCTTCAAGTTCTTATATAGCGCATTTGCCTTAGCTCTTTTATGGCGCCTACATGAGCATCTTTGCAAACTACTGCGCCTAGCTCAAAGGCGTTAAAGAAAAGCACTCTTGGGAGATAACCCATTGTTTATTTTCAGTACTTTTTCTTTTATTTGAGTCTTGGAAGTTATTACTACTGTAATAACCGCTCCTTATCCTTTTTATTTTGCCAAAGAGAACCTCTAATTTGAGTGAGGTAAGATTTGGAGAAGTTGCTGTCCTGAAACAGATTTTGGTGCTACACCGTAAAAATTTGTGAAAATTCTCAGAATATCTTTTTGACCCACGATTTCTTGTGCATATGCCCCAGGTTATATCCAAACTTTCATTAGTTATACACTTTTTTGATTTGAGCAACAGAAAACCCTCCAAAAATTCGACATTTGTCAGCTGTTCTGTTTTGACAGATTTCTGCCACTATTTGTGTTTGTCTCTCGATCACTTTCTTTTTGAGTTCTTTTGATCCGGGAACTTTTTGATGAAGTTGCTACAGTAGTATATGCTTTAATATGTGGTGGTTTTGAGTTGAAATATTAAGCAAAAAGGGTTGATTCATTACTATTCTTACACTAATGTTGCTAATAGAATTGTGTTTAGTTTTGTATGAAGGAAGTTTTGAAGTGTAGGGATTGGAGAATGATGAGATGAGATGAAGAATGGACAAAAGCTCAAGCTTGGGGATGCCCATGTCACCCCAAGAAATATCCAAGAAGTACAAGCGTCAAAGCTTGGGGATGCCCCCCGAAGCACCTCCTTCTTCATCGGCAAAAATCAGGTCACCTTTCAACACACTATATTTTTATTGCTTCATGCATTATGTGTTTTTCTTGGAGCGTCTTTACTATTGCTTTCAGTTTTATTTTGTTTTGTTTGCTGCAATAAATGGTTGGATCACATCATGTTCTTTTTGGAGGAGATGAACTTCGTTTTTCATTGCCAAGAACACTCTAGTTTTCACTCTTATCGTTCAATGAGTGTTCTCTTTTTCTGCTACTGCGTTTAGCCTTTGTTTTTCGCCTTGATTTGTGTTCAGATCTTATTATATCTTTATATCAAGGTGTATTTTGACCTCTGGTCCATGTTGGTTTTCATCAAAAGAATTGTTTCAAATAGGTTCGAATGGTGTTGGAAAAAAAATTCATGCAAAAAAGTGGTACAAAAAGGAGCTTGTTTAGACTACGGCTTAGGATTTTGCATGTCGTTCTTGATATTGTTTTGATAGTATGCTTAGTGGTTTTGCTGTAGCATGATTTGTCTCAAATGACTGAGATTGCTTAATGAGCCTTTGAAAAAATATGCATTGTTTTAATTAATTGGAAGCATTATTTTGGTTTTCTCCTTTGATGCTTTATTTGGGTTGACTTGGCGCATGCTCACACATGTTTGACTCATACAAAGTCGCTGTAAGCCTCTATGATCATTTAGTTTTTGACTTTTGATGCCATCTTATGCTTCTTTTAATGTTGCTTTGTCGCTATGCATGATTATGGCCGTTATTGCTCTCTTAGTTGGTCGCTTCCAGTCTTTTGCTAGCCCTCATTTTGTACTGAGTATGAGCTCTACTCGTGCATCCAACTCCTAAAAACCAAGTTTGCCATTGTGTCCACTATAAATTCGTATGCATGGTATTTGTAAGCCATTCCAAAGTAAATTTTCATGTGCTACCTTTCAAAACTTTCAACTACTTCTCGTTTTGTGCCACTGTTTTTAGCTCATGGGGACGTAGTGGTCGGAATTGCTATCTTCCATATTAAATTAAGTACCCCTCGACTAGGCAGCTTCATCTGCTCGTCATTAATTTTGCATGAGAGCTGGTCAGACCATTGCAATCTAATTTTAAAAGAAAAGAAAAAGGGCACTCCTCCATGGTATGTGGATGTTGGTGGGCACCCGATGGAATCGGTTAGCCATGGTTTGAGAAAGGAAAAAAGGTGGGGAGGAGTGCCAAAGCTTTATAAAAGAGCACCAATGTGCCAAATTTTCAAAGAACTCGGAACCGCTCTCACTTGTTTATTATGGAAGATAGTAAGACCCCATTGCTAGTCGTTGACATGAAACAACCACCTCTCAAAACCCAATTTTTTTCTCTGTTTTACAAATGAAAAGCTCTAGCACATGTTTAATCACTGCTTCCCTCCGCGAAGGGCCTTTCTTTTACTTTTATGTTGAGTCACCACCTTCTATCTTTATGCACCGTCTAAGAGAGCATAGTTGTCATTCTGAGTATAATGTGCATTGTCCCAAAGTTTTCATTGATTGATTCATATTGTTGGTTTCACTTGTTCTTAAATTATTTGTATCTAGTCGCCCTCTTAAACTTGAAGGTGTCCTATGCATTTATGTTTTGCTCTCTCATGAAGGACAAGCTGAAAACCATTTGTATGTTTTTCCTTATGATTTGAACACACGTTTGACTTTCATTGTTTCATTTTCATGACCTTTCGTTTGTGTTCTTTTTCATGCTATAACATGGTTGCTAAGTTTCTATTATCAAGATTATGTCTTTCATGCCCATGTTTTAAGTTCTTTGATCTCAGCACTCAATGCTCTACCTCGTTGATCAAATTGTGATGGTGCATGTCACCTCAAAAATTATTCTTTTGTTATCACTTACCTACTCGAGGACGAGCAGGAGTTTAGGTTGGGGATGCTGATACGTCTCAAACGTATCTATAATTTTCGATGCTCCATGCTTGTTTTTACACCATTTGCCTTGTGTTTCGTTACACTTCCTGGCGTTTTTATGCGATTTCTGGAACTAACCTATTGACAAGATGCCACAGTGCCAGTTCCCCGTTTTCTGCTGTTTTTGTGTTTCAGAAATGCTACACAGGAAATATTCTCGGAATTGGACGAAACAAGTTCCAGAACCTCTATTTTTCCCGAAAGAGGACCGAAGACCAAACGAGAGTCGGAGGGGGGCCAGAGGGCAGGCACACCATGAGGGGGCGCGCCCAGGGGTGGTGAGGCCCCCTTGGTGGCCCCCTGACGCCACCTCTTCACCTATTTAAAGCCTCCCGAAGTCAAAACCCTAAATTAATCGGCGTTTTTCCCAGAACAGTTCCACAGCGCCGCCGCCATCAAAGACAAATTTCGGGGGATAGAAGTCTCTGTTCCGGCACCCTGCCGGGACGGGGAAGTGCCCCCGGAGCCATCTCCATCGGTCTCCATCGCCGTCTTTGCCGTCTCCATCGACCTCACCGCCATCTCCATCAACCTTGCTGTCTCCTATGATGAGGAGGGAGTAGTTCTCCCCCGGGGCTAAGGGCTCTACCGGTAGCTATGTGGTTCACCTCTCTCTCCCATGATGTGATCTTTATGTGATCGTGAGCTTTGTATCTAGTTGAATTGGTAGATGTTATTATTCAGATATTATGCTACTCCCGTGCTTTATATTTGTAATCTCCGGAGATACCTTGTATCATGGTGTGAAGGTGACTAGTGTGCACATCATGTGTATCTTTTTTGTTAATGTCTCTATGAATTGTTGGTGTTTGTTTGTCATGGGAATTTGGAGACAGTAGCCATGGGGATGGCTTAACGGAGGGGCTCGACGGTGGTGACGATGGGTCCGGCTCGGGATTGTGCCAACGGAGACACCTCGGTTACCCAGGTTCAGGGCCCTCCACGATGGAGGTAAAACCCCTACTTCCTGCCTGCTTTCTATTATCTTTACAGTGGTTACAGTGCTCCTCGAGCTGTTCGTCTAGAGGAGGAAGAAGGAGAAGGATTCGATCCCCTAGGCTAAGGGTCCATACCGCCTTATATAGGCGGGGGTCTGGTTACAGGTTAGGTGGCCGGCTATCTGGCTGCCGGCTCCTCGCGGCTGCGTCTTTGGCCTGATCTCCTGGCCCACCACTGTTCCCTCCTGACAGTTGCACTTTATAAAGCGCCTTTTCCCCCCTTGGACCGGCATCTGGGAGGCATATGCCCTCCCTTTTGCCTCGGATCCTTTCATGGGGAAGGCTCCTGCTCGCTGGTTGGTGGAGGCCGGTCGTGGCAGGCGTCACTCCCGTCCTATGCCTCTGTCGATCTTGTCGGGGCCAGGCTGCTTTCGGTGACACAGCCGTTGGAGGAATCTTATCTTCACCGCCTGGCTCTCCTTGGTGGAGTCGCCAGCCGGCTGTGAGCGCGGCCGGCCCGTTAGCTGGAGCCGGTCTTTCCTACTTGACACCGTGGGGACTCCTGGGATGCCAGCCGGCAGACAGCGCCGCCCTTGGCATACCCCTGAAGTCATCCCCACGACACTAGCCCCCGAAACTGGCGAAGTCTCATGGGCTTGCATGGGGCTTCGGCGGGTTCCTTTCCTCGCCGAAGTCTTGTTTGTTGCTATCGAAGTCTCAGGATTTGTCGTCTGGCTCGGAGACCGCCGACCCTGAGGTTTAGCCACGCAGAGCATTGCCGGCCGTCTCGGGACATGCCGGCTTCGCACCCAACCCAGCTGGCGATCACTGCGCTGCTGACTACAGATGCCCGGCTCCTCGGGACTTGCTCCCTTGGGGCCTGGGCTGAGATGCCACTTGTCCACGTGCCGCACCGTCACGTCCAATCGGCTCTGGTTCCATGATCCTATGCGGCAACCGCAGCGGTTGCTTAATCCTCGCGCGGTTGTGGCGTACGACGGGGAGGGCGGTTGCCAGCTCATTGTGGGTAAGACGAGCATCGGATCCGCCCTCCTTCTTTTAAACCGGGGACCGTTCTCAAAATAACTCACCAGTCCCCCGCTTCTCTTCTTCCCTCAGTGCTCGCTTCCCCCCAAAATCCTCTGCCTCCGAGCTTCTCCTCAACAGATTTAGGGTTTTCTGCTCGCTCCGCCGCCATTCCGCTCATCCAGATCCACACCCGGATGGCTCCCAAAGCATCCCGGCCCAAAGGGAAGGGGGCGGCCCCAGACAAGGATGCCGCTCCATCCCCTTTACCGAAGGGATCCTGGGAAGGCTCTTGGGTGAAGGAGAAGCAGATCGAGCTGCTGCGCCAAGGTCGAGTGCTTCCGCCTGCGGATCTCGTGGGCTATCTCCCTGCCAGCGGCGAGCGAGTCCCCGCTCCTGAGCCCAGGGAGACGGTGGTCTTTTACGACCATTTCCCCCGGGGCTTCGCACTGCCCACCAGTAGCTTCATGTGCCAATTCCTGGATCACTTTCATCTGCAGCCGCACCACCTTGGGGCGAACGCGATGATGACGCTGGCCGCGTTCGCGGCCCTTTGCAAAGCGTACTTGGGCATCTGGCCCAATGTCGAGCTGTTCCGCCGGCTGATCTACTTCAAGACTCAGACAGCCGACGCCGTTCCCATAGTGTGCGGGACGGCCTCCTTCTACGCGCGCAAGACCGCAGACTTCCCCGGATTGAAGGGGAAAGAGTCTTGCAAAAAGTGGCAGCGCTCCTTCTTCTATGTGAAGAATCTGAAGGAAGGCGCATACCATATCAACCTGCCGCCCTTTGACGCGAACGGGCCTGAGCGGGACAGCTGGAGCGCTCCTCTCCCTCGCGCCGCACCGGACGTGGAGAAGATTCTCCAGCGGATCTCCGCTCTGCAGAAGGATGGCAGCCTGAAGCCGCCCGACCTCCTGCTCGCCTTTTTGGTCGCCCGCGTGTCGCCCCTCCAGCGCCGCTCGCACAAGATGTGCTTCCTAGGATCAGCCAGGGATCCAACTCGTCATTCTTCCAGGGCGTTGTCAGCGACTGAGGTGGCACGGAAGGCGAATCGAGTTGCTGATATCAAGCTTCCAGCCTCGTGGAAGTGGGGCCTGAAGCCTCATGACCAGAGTAACCCGATTGCTGAGGTACGCCTGCCGGGCTTGGCTTCAGTCTCTCCCCCTTTGCGATTCTGATCATCTGACCTTTATTTGTCTAGCTCGGGCAGAACTTGTTCGCTCTGCAGACCACAGAAAACTCGGCCCTGCGTCAAGCCAGCTTTGCTGCTGCTAGGGCGGAGTCGGACGACGAGGTCGTTTGGGACGATGCTGAGGACGACGAGGACGCCGGCTCCCACGCCGCCATCGAGAGCTCAAACGCCACCCATGGCAATGAAGGAAGTGAAGAGCTCGTAGACTCGGGCGAGCCCCTCAGCCACTCCAGTAAGTTTCCAGGTCCCTCCTCCTTAAGAGACTGGTCCGAGGATGATGATGACGAAACAGGGTCGGTTGCCACCCCCGGGGGTGCAGCCCTTCATGTAGCCGCCGCGGCCACTGCTGGAGCTCAAGCTCCCCCGATCGTGGACCTGCCAGAGTCTCCGGAGCAACATCCTATTGCTCCAGAGCCGGTCAGCTTGAAGCCGGTAGACCCTGAGGGGACTGGAGGCAGGTCGGCTGGCGCCAAGAGAAGGAGCCAGCCCGCTCCGATCGAGCCGGCTGAGAAGCGAAGGAAACCGGAGCCGGCGACAAAGAGCCAGCTCCATCCTAAGATGAAGAAAGTGACCAAATGGTGGGCCACCACCGTAGCCGGGTAAGCCTTCCACCTCAGTGCTTCTTACCACTATTGGCCGCCGCAGCTCTGATCGACTTAACTATGAGGTGCCTCCTTCGTAGGTCTCCCATTGCCATTGATCTAATTACACAGCCTCCCCCGCTTCCGCATCAGGGGAAGCTGAGACCTCGACTCCTGACCTCCCACGCAATAAGAGAGTGCGCATGGAGGATGCTGGCGGCGACTTGGGTCGCGCCGAAGAGGACCGCCACTCCCCGCGGTTGGAGTTTGTCGTGAGCAAAGCTAGGGCGGAGGAGCCTGTCTGCCCGGAGGTGCCGGCGAATGCTGTTTTCAGCCCGGCTGCCGCGACCAAGGCCGAACCCATGCCAGCTGGGGAGATTACCTCGGCGGAGGCTGCCACGCCTCCTCCCGCCATTGAAGATGCTGCGGTGGGGGATGTCGCCGCTGCCCAGGCGCCCTCTGACCCGCCCAGCCAAGAAGACACGCGCGAGGCCGCGGCGAAAGCGACGGAAGAAGCCCCGGTGCATGCGGGTTCGTTGGAGCCCCCAGAGCCGGCTGCCAGACCTCTTCCAGCCCTGGGCTTGCACCGAGCGCGCAGGCTGTAGTGCCTGCATTTGGGATAGGGGCTGGTGCGGCCGCTGGTCCTCTTTTCTTTGGGCTGGCCTCCAATTCTGGCGAGGTTTCTCAAGGACCCCTCACCACTCGGGTGGTGGGGAGTGAGTGCAGTGAAGCCTCTCCGGCTCCTGAGGTTGCGACCAAGGACGTCTCGAGGGGGAAGGCTCCTGCTGCTGCGGCTGGGTCCGGCATTGGGAGTTTGAGCTCTGCCAGCCAGCTTCAGCAAGAATGGGCGGATACCGCCTCGAGCGTCGATGCCGAAGAAAAAATCAGGGTCCAGGGTAGCAAACTGACCCTGGTGGAGCTGAACAAGCAGTTCTCTATCGTCAAGGAGTCGCTACAGAACGTCGGCCTCCAGTTCCTCGATGCAGCATGGACGACCAATGTAAGTACCGCGCCTTTAGCCTTTGATTTCTTCTGCTGGTTAAGAGGCGAGGCCCGTAGCTCTGTGGCCCATTTCACCATGCATCCTAGCCCCCGAGTTTCGAGGTAGCTGTAGTGGCAGCTGGCTTGAAAATGAATCTCGCTAAGAAGCATTGCCTTTCTATCTTCTACAGGATCTGAATGCGCTCCGAGCCAGCGTCTTCCAGAAACTGCTAGCGAAGTATCGCACAGGCAAGGTTCAGTACCAGGATCTAAAAAGGAGCTGGAGAAGCTGTCAGGTAAGCACATGACCCTCTGCTTTGAAACGCTACTACTGCCCTTCCCGCTCTCACACTCGCATTCTCAGATGCTGCCTCGCTCATCTCCTCGCTTGAGTCCCGGCTGGCGAACTCAATGTCGGCCGATGCGGTTGAGCTGCTGATACGTCTCAAACGTATCTATAATTTTTGATGCTCCATGCTTGTTTTACACCATTTGCCTATTGTTTCGTTACACTTAGTGGCATTTTTATGCATTTTTCGGAACTAACCTATTAACAAGTGCCACAGTGCCAGTTTCCTATTTTCTGCTGTTTTTGTGTTTCAGAAGTGATACACAGGAAATATTCTCGGAATTGGACGAAACAAGTTCCTGAAGTCTTATTTTACCCGGAAGCTTCCAGAGATCCGAAGAGAAGTAGGAGGGGGGCCACCAGGGCCCCACACACAGGGGCGGCGCGGCCAGGCCCTAGCCCGCGCCACCCCCTTGTGAGGGCGCCTGGCTCCTCCTCTGACATCGACCCTTCGCCTATAAAGACCCCCCGACGAGAAAAACCTAAGTACCCGATCAGTTTTCCAGAATACATCGCGATCCGCTGCCGCCGTCGACCCAAAGATCGAGAGGGTCCAGAAGCTCTTCCCGGCACCCTGCCGGAGAGGGGAATCGCCACCGGAGGTCTCCTTCATCGCCATGCTTGCCTCCGGAGCGATGAGTGAGTAGTCTACCTTGGACTATGGGTCCATAGCAGTAGCTAGATGGTTGTCTTCTCCACTATGTGCTTCATGTTTAGATCTCATGAGCTGCCATACATGATTGAGATCACCGTTATGTAATTCTACATGTTTGGTTTGTTGGGATCCGATGAATATTGGTGTTTATGATTAAGTTGCTGTACTGAATATTATATTTTGTTATCTCTATGTTGTTTATGATCTTGCATGCTCTCCATTGTTAGTAGCTATCTTGGCCGAGTAGTTGCTAGTGACTCCAAGAGGGGGTATTTATGCTCGATAGTGGGTTCATGCCTCTATTTAACCTGGGGGAGTGACATAAACCTCTAAGGTGGTAGATGTGCTGTTGCTACTAGGGAGAAAACAACATTCATATGCTCAAGGGCATATGCTTTGTTTACATTACACACTTTGCTTAATGCAATTATCTGTTGTTCGCAACTTAATACTTGTGGAGTTCTCGGATTGATTCACCACAAGTGGATTATTAGTCATAGATGCAGTTGGATGGCGGTCTATGTATTTTGTTGTAATGCCCAGAGTAAATCTCATAGTGATCTTCTTGACATATCACGTTATCTTTATTCTATCAATTGCCCAACTGTAATTTGTTTACCCAGCATGTGTTATTTTATCTATGGAGAGACACCACTAGTGAACTGTGGACCCCGGTCCTATTTACGTCATATTGCTATCACCTGTTTACTTTACTCGTACTGTTTACTTTACTCGCATACTATATTGTTTTCCACTCGATACACTCATAACCTTTGTTTCAAGCAAACCGGTGAGATTGACAACCTCATCGTAAGTTGGGAACAAAGTATTTGTTTGTGTGTGTGCAGGTTCCACAACACCTTCAGTCGTCGCCGTCTCTCCTCTCCTGATCGATAAACCTTGGTTTCTTAACTAAGGGAAAACTAGCCGCTACACTCATCATACCTTCCTCTTGGGGTTCCCAACGGGCTGGTCATTCACCACGCACAAGGACTTACTGCTCCACGTCAACTACACGCCAGCAGCCTCTTTTCTGGCGCCATCACCAAGTAGCAGCTTCTTTTCTGGCGCCGTTGCCGGGGAAGAGAGAAGACTTCTGCGAGGGGAGTTCTTCGCACACACATTCTTTACTTTGTTATTTGTTTTGCTTTACTTTACTTTATTTTACCTGCATTGCTTTTTATATCAAAAACCCAAAAAAATTAGAATCCTTAGTAGTTGCTATTACTTTACTTTTAGTTTATTATGTCTAGTTCAGTTGTTACTACTATGTCCCCCGAGGACATGATCTTTACCTTTAAGCAGAAAGATGAGGAAAGCTTTAAAGAAGCTTGGTCTAGAATTTATGATTGGCATGAGAAAACTGAACCTAAAATGACTTTGAGTTTGCTTCTTAGTAGCTTTTACTTTGGACTTTCTCTTCGTTATAGATATGCTTTGGATGCTACTGCTGAAGGAGATTTCCTTCATTGTGATGGAGATCAAGCCTTCAATATTATAAAAAAGTTGATTACAATTTATAGCATGCCAACCTATTTTGATTCCTCTCTTGTGTGCATTTTTAATAGACTTAATACTCTTGAGACTCAAACTGCTAGTTTGAATTCTTGCTACAATACTTTGCGCCAGCATTTTGATTATGTGCCAACAAATACTGAACCTTCAAGTTGGTATCCTACAATAAAAATTACCATTAGTGGTGAAACTTTTCATGCTCGTTGTGATATTATGTCTGAATTTTGTCTCATGCCAAAGGATGTTTATGAATCTTTGAGCCTTTGGAAGCTTTCTGAAGGAGGAGAAGAAATTTTTCTTACTAACAATGCCACCATATTTCCGCTTGGAATAGCTGAAGGAGTCTTTACAAAAATCCTAGGAAGAATGATATCTACTGATTATCTTGTTATTGAATGTGTAGGAAAAGGACAAATCACACTTGGAGGATCCATTCTGAAGCTCCTAGGCGCCGTTATCGATGTGGGAAAAGGCAATATAACATTTACTTCTCCACCTTGCAATAACCATGTCTTTCCTAGAGTCAAGAGCAAAGGTAAGAAAGGGAGACGTAAGGCACGTGCTGATCCTAGCACTTCATCACTTGATATTACTTGATTCGCACTTTTCTGCGCCTAGCTCAAAGGCGTTAAGGAAAAGCACTCTTGGGAGATAACCCAATGTTTTCTTTTCAGTACTTTTTCTTTTATTTGAGTCTTGTAAGTCATTACTACTGTAATGACCGCTCCTTATCTTGTTTATTTCGTTTTTGTGCCAAGAGAAGCCTCTAATTTGAGTGAGGTAAAGATTTGGGGATGTTGCTGTCCTGAAACTGTTTTCGGTGCTGCACCGTAAAAATTCGTGAAACTTCTCTGTTTATCTTTTGGACCTGCCATTTCTTGTGCATATGCCCCAGGTTATATCCAAACTTTTCTTAGTTGAACACTTTTTGATTTGAGCAACAGAAAATCCCTAAAAAATTCGACCTTTGTCAGCTGTTCAGTTTTGACAGATTTCTGCCAATATTTGTGTTTGCCACTTTATCGGTTTCTTTTGAGTTCTTTTGATCATGGAACTTTTGGGGAGGTTGCTACAGTAGTATATGCTATATATGTGGTGGTCTTGAGTTGAAACCTGAAGCAAATAGAGGATTGATTATATGTTATGCTTGCACTAATGTTGCTAATAGATTTGTGTTTAGTTTTGTATGAAGGAAGTTTTCAAGTGTAGGGATTGGAGAATGATGAGATGAGTTGAAGAATGGACAAAAGCTCAAGCTTGGGGATGCCCATGCATCACCCCAAGAAATATCCAAGAAGTACAAGCGTCAAAGCTTGGGGATGCCCCCGAGGCACCCCTTCTTCATCGGCAAAAATCAGGTCACCTTTCAAAACACTATATTTTTATTGCTTCATGCACTATGTGTTTTTCTTGGAGCGTCAGTTGTTTTAGTTTTCTTAGTTGGTTTAGTTTGTTTGTTTGCTGCAATAAATGGTTGGACCCCAACAAATTTCTTTTGGAGAAGTTGCCTTGCTTTTCATTTGTGAAGAACGCTCGATGAATTTATAAGAGTGAAAACGGAGTTGTTCTAGCGTTCTTCTTTTTCTGCTACTGCTTTTGGTTTTCGTTTTCGCCTTGATTTGCATTCAGATCTTGTCATATCTTTTCATCAAGGTGTATTTTTTGCCTCTGATCTTCATTGGTTTTCATCAAAAGAGGTGTTTATAAAAATTTCAAATGGTGTTGGAAAAGAGAAAAAGCTTTGTGCAAAATAGTGGTACAAGAAGGAGCTTGTGTAGACTGCGGCTTAGGCTTTTTCATGTCATGCTTGATGTCTTTTTGATAATATGCTTAGTGGTTTTGCTGTAGCATGACTTGTCTCAAATAACTGAGATTGCTTAATGAGCCTTTGAAAAAAATCATGCGTTGTTTTTATTGTATGGAAGCATTATTTTGGTTTTCTCCTTGATGCTTTATTTGGGTTGACTTGGCGCATGCTCACACATGTTAGACTCTTACAAAGTCGCCAATAGCCTTCATGATCATTTAGTTTTTGACTTTTGATGCCATCTTATGCTTATTTTAATGTCGCTTTGTCGCTTTGCATGATTATGGCCATTATTGCTCTCTTAGTTGGTCGCTCCCAGTCTTTTGCTAGCCCTCACCTTGTACTGAGTATGAGCTCTACTCGTGCATCCAACTCCTAAAAGCCAAAGTTTTCCAAAGTGTCCACCATACATACCTACTAGCAATTTGCTATTCCAAGTAAATTTGACTTGCTTTTATTTTCTCTTCAAATTAAACTCTTACCAGTGTTATGCGAAATTCGGTCAGTAAAGCTCTCACGAACCGGAAGGCACACTTTACTTTTTCCTGTTCTTAAAAATTTGACATTGTGGTCTCTTATGTTGAGTTGTTATGCTTGCAAGTTGTAAGTTGGATTCTAGCCCAGCCATGCTGTCATGGGGCAAGCTTTCAACATTGCACTTCTTATTTGAGTTGATATCGTGATCTTTTGTTTATGGATGCCCGCGGTGTGAAATGAATTGGGAATCTTGTAGGGATCATGGAGTTTGTATATGTGTTAGGGAAACGCTGGGCCGCCAATCTAAGCCATGCATAATTCATGGTGGAAATTTGCAGCATACCCATGGTGAACATTCGACGACGCATCTCACAATAAAAAGCTAAACAATATAGCAAATAAAAGAGATGTCGAGGTGTTCATTGTCTGCTTGTCCTGTCATTTTGGTGTGGGCTTGTTCCATGTCATCGGGCACGGAGGTACCCCATTGGCGGTTCTCAATGATATGCATATACTTACAATGACAAGAGCCTTGCTTGGGACTCTAAGTAAAGTAGCATGAGGTTTGGGTACTCATATTCATGGGGCACGAGGTTTTCAACTTATGATTTGTCAAGCATATGCATCATAATTGTTCTCGCATTAACTTTAACCATTCAAGATGCTTATGATGGGGGCAATGAGAGCTCAAAGCCGGTAAGTACCATAATTTTTGAAGGTTATAAAACTTGCAATCACTACTTCCCTCTGCGAAGGGCCTTTCTTTTACTTTTATGTTGAGTCACCACCTTCTTTCTTTATGCACCATTAAGAGAGCATAGTTGTCATTCTTAGTGTGATATGCATTGTCCCAAAGTTCATTGATTGACTCATATTGTTGGTTTCACTTGTTCTTAAATTATTTGTATCTAGTCGCCCTCTTAAACTTGAAGGTGTCCTATGCATTTATGTTTTGCTCTCTTTGAAGGACAAGCTGAAAACCATTTGTATGTTTTTCCTTATGATTTGAACACACGTTTGACTTTCATTGTTTCATTTTCATGATCTTTTGTTTGTGTTCATTTACATGTTTACAACATGGTTGCTAAGTTCTTATTGTCATGATTATATCTTCATGCCCATGTTTTAAGTTCTATTGATCCCAGCTCACTAATGCTTACATATATGATCAAGATTGTATAGGTGCATGTCACCTCAAAAATTATTCTTTTGTTATCACTTACCTACTCGAGGACGAGCAGGAGTTAAGCTTGGGGATGCTTGATACGTCTCAAACGTATCTATAATTTTTGATGCTCCATGCCTGTTTTACACCATTTGCCTATTGTTTCGTTACACTTAGTGGCATTTTTATGCATTTTTCGGAACTAACCTATTAACAAGTGCCAGTTTCCTGTTTTCTGCTGTTTTTGTGTTTCAGAAGTGATACACAGGAAATATTCTCGGAATTGGACGAAACAAGTTCCTGAAGTCTTATTTTACCCGGAAGCTTCCAGAGATCCGAAGAGAAGTAGGAGGGGGGCCACCAGGGCCCCACACACAGGGGCGGTGCGGCTAGGCCCTGGCCCGCGCCACCCCCGTGTGAGGGCGCCTGGCTCCTCGTCTGACATCGACCCTTCGCCTATAAAGACCCCCCGACGAGAAAAACCTAAGTACCCGATCAGTTTTCCAGAATACATCGCGATCCGCCGCCGCCGTCGACCCGAAGATCGGGAGGGTCCAGAAGCTCTTCTCGGCACCCTGCCGGAGAGGGGAATCGCCACCGGAGGTCTCCTTCATCGCCATGCTTGCCTCCGGAGCGATGAGTGAGTAGTCTACCTTGGACTATGGGTCCATAGCAGTAGCTAGATGGTTGTCTTCTCCACTATGTGCTTCATGTTTAGATCTCATGAGCTGCCATACATGATTGAGATCACCGTTATGTAATTCTACATGTTTGGTTTGTTGGGATCCGATGAATATTGGTGTTTATGATTAAGTTGCTATACTGAATATTATATTTTGTTATCTCTATGTTGTTTATGATCTTGCATGCTCTCCGCTGTTAGTAGCTATCTTGGCCGAGTAGTTGCTAGTGACTCCAAGAGGGGGTATTTATGCTCGCTAGTGGGTTCATGCCTCTATTTAACCTGGGGGAGTGACAGAAACCTCTAAGGTGGTAGATGTGTTGTTGCTACTCGGGAGAAAACAACATTCATATGCTCAAGGGCATATGCTTTGTTTACATTACACACTTTGCTTAATGCAATTATCTGTTGTTCGCAACTTAATACTTGTGGAGTTCTCGGATTGATTCACCACAAGTGGATTATTAGTCATAGATGCAGTTGGATGGCGGTCTATGTATTTTGTTGTAATGCCCAGAGTAAATCTCATAGTGATCTTCTTGACATATCACGTTATCTTTATTCTATCAATTGCCCAACTGTAATTTGTTTACCCAGCATGTGTTATTTTATCTATGGAGAGACACCACTAGTGAACTGTGGACCCCGGTCCTATTTACATCATATTGCTATCACATGTTTACTTTACTCGTACTGTTTACTTTACTCGCATACTATATTGTTTTCCACTCGATACACTCATAACCTTTGTTTCAAGCAAACCGGTGAGATTGACAACCTCATCGTAAGTTGGGAACAAAGTATTTGTTTGTGTGTGTGCAGGTTCCACAACACCTTCAGTCGTCGCCGTCTCTCCTCTCCTGATCGATAAACCTTGGTTTCTTAACTGAGGGAAAACTAGCCGCTACACTCATCATACCTTCCTCTTGGGGTTCCCAACGGGCTGGTCATTCACCACGCACAAGGACTTACTGCTCCACGTCAACTACACGCCAGCAGCCTCTTTTCTGGCGCCATCACCAAGTAGCAGCTGCTCAAACAAAAGCATGCGGAGGAGGCTCAAGCTGCCCGGGCTCAGGAGTTAGAGACGGAGCTAACGAAGGCTCAAGAGGCGGAGTCGTCGCTGCGGCTGGAATTTGACCGCCAGCTAGCCAAGGAGCAAGGAATTCTCTCTGCGAAGTACGCCAGCGAGGTGGACGAGCTTCGCGCGTCACTGGGAAGTAGAGTCGAGAGCTGCGACGCCCAGATCAACGAGCTGGAAACTCTCCGAAAGCTTGACAGTGAGCAACATGACAAGGAAATCGGCGTTTGGCGCGCCCGCGACCGCAAACTCCAGTCCGGCCTGCTGGGACTAGAGCATGCTCTTCATGGTACATTTCCCTCCCTGTCTCCCAGCTTTCGCTCTTTAACGTTGTTTCCTCACTCTCTGATTGCCCCCGCAGAAACTTTCCCCGACTCCGACAGGGCCGCGGCAGCCGCGCTGAAGGAATATAGGGCAGAGCAGAAGATCGTCCCTAGCAGTGACCCCAAGGCCTAGCTTTCCTCAGGGGAGTTGATGGCATCGGTTAAAGGCTGGCTTCACCCAGTTGCTGGGCTGGGCGGGGATCTCCGCTGAGCTGTTGTTTCTTTGTTCAGAACTTTGTGGCCAGGGCGAGCAGTGCCTGACGAGGTCCAGACGCTCCTCAAGTGGATTCCGCTTGCGCCCAACCGGGTCAACGTCTGGAAGGAGTCCGCGGCTCGAGCCGGCGCTACGCAGGCTTTGGAGTTTGTGCTCTCGTGGTATCCAGGCGTTAGCCTGGACCAACTAGAGCACCTTTGCGAGGGCGGATCGGCAGGCCTCGATAAAGCCAAGCTCTGCCAACGCGCTTGCGCCATCGCAGAGTGCGCCGAAACTGACATGCTCTTCGACGCTGGGGATAGCGACGAGTCCTTGGACAGCGTGGATTTCGAAGAGCCCAGCTCTGCGGAGGTACCTCAGAAGGCCCCGAGGATCTCGCTGACAACTCTATTCCTCCGTCCCTCAGCGGCGATGACTTTGTCTTGGCAGCTCGAACTGGCGACGCCGCTCTGCTGGATCCGGCCGGCTCGCCGATGACCCCCTGACAGTGTCAAGGTTTCTTTGCTCGTTTGTATGTGTACCAAACTTATGGCCCGCCCAGTGACATTCTGCTTGCGTACACCAATGGTGTTTCATCCTAAGCCCTTCATGCATCGATTTCTAATTGTTCGTGACCTGGATTTTGCATGATCTCTTTCGACTTTTTCCTTTATCTCCCCATCCTTTGGCCCTTCTACCCCCAACCGGCAGCCTGGTGCCGGTTGGTCTCCCTTGGACTGGCAGCCGAATGCCAGTCTAGGGTGGGAGCGTGCCGCGGGATGAGGAGTAGTACTTCGGTGCGTAAAAGATCTAGCTTGGTCCAGCCCACACACAACTATTGACCGATGTACGCAGTCCTTAGGTGAACGACGACGCTTTCGACGTCTTTGGCGTCTCTTCTTCTTAGCGATTTTCCTAAGTGTGTCGATGGATTTCGTGTCGCAAGAACACGGGGTACCACGCGACGGACCCAAAGATTCGAACGCAGGGGGCTGAACGTGTGAGATCTCGGATCGCAACAAAACACGGTGACGGAAGCCTCGATTGTCGAACGCGCAACGCACTGCAGAGAGGGAGACCGAGCTTTACCCAGGTTCAGGGCCCTCGTGGTGAGGTAAAACCCCTACTTCCTGCCTTCTTGTATTGCAACGCGACACCTCGCGAGGAGTACAAGGCCTTGGTTACAAAGCTCTAGCTGGCCAGAGGTTGAAGAACCTGCGTGCCCAGCTAGCCGCTTGAAGAAGATGAAGATCCCCCCCTCTAAGGGAGGGCTTCCCCCTCCTTTTATAGCGCCAAGGTCCTCCTTCCCCTTATCTTCTTGGGGAAGGGGTTGCCACACACGGCCAAGGAGGGAGGACAGCTGTAGACTACACTCTTCTGTAGACTCGGTCTTCGCAGGGTAGCGGCGCCGGTCCACAGGAGTGGGTGGAGGAAGCTGACGTCTTCTTCTGGCGCCCTGCACCGTCCACGCTATATTTAGGGGGGTGGCCAACAACCACTGTGCCACTTTAGGCAGGCACAGCGAAAGTTGGTCTCCTCCCTGTCGGGGGTAGCGTGGGCGGTACGCGGTCTTCTGCCCGTTAGCTTCTTGCTCCGCACGAAAACGTGCTGAGCTGGCATGGGCGTACCTTCTCTCCTCACCAGCAGGGGCTCGTGAGGAGGTCTTCTGGTCCTTAGCAGTTTCCGTCATCGTTCTCCTCACGAGGCGCCTCCTCGTGAGGGTCTTCTCCGTGACTTGTACCGTTGATTATCTCCTGGGCTGAAGATGGGCCGATGACGGGGCCCAGGAGCAGGTGGACCGGGATACCCCGGTATCCAGAACACCGACAGTAGCCCCCGGGAGCCCGGCCCAAGAACGCACCCTCTTGAGGAAGCGAAGGGTCGGGGGCCCCCGAAGCTGCTGGGCCCTCCAACGGCACGCGTCAACTGCGCGGTCAGAGGACCATGTGAAGAGGCAGAGACTGCGGACACGTGTCGTGGCCGCAGCTGGTGAGACGAAACGGCGGCGACGCTACAGTCTCTGAGGCGTCAACCATCATAATGATGCGTCGCTTGACTGCAGAGCGCTGCGCCAACGCTTCGATTCCCGCGCTGGGATTTGACGCATCGACGCTGGACGCTCCCCTTAAATAGGTCCTCCTCGAGACCTTCGGCACTTCACCTCCTTCCTCCAGTGCCACTTTTGCTTCTTCTCCCCTGAGAGCATGGACCCCTCCAACTCCGCCGCCGCCGCCGGTCCAAGCTCTGGGGCGAAGCGCCGTGGACGCCCCCCGGGCAGTGGGAGCAGGGCGAAAATCCCAGCCCAGTGGACGCCCGGCGCCGGGGGTCCCCTCCGCATCAGCGCGCCGAGGCAGGGCGAGACGATTCGCGCCGCCTCGGGGACCTCCGGCGCTCTGGCCCTCAGGGGCCCCGCGCGTGGCGGCGCCCTGAACTCGCCGTCGCCGCTGGCGGCGGCGCCTGCTCCCCGCGCCTCGGGGAGCGTCGATCGGGCTCTCCGGGAGGTGGAGGCCGCCCTGGGCCCTCCTCCCACTGCTGCAGATCCTCCGGCCCCGCCGGTGAATGGAGTGGTTGCCACTCCGCACCACCTGGCGGCGGCGCTTCTGGGACCCCTCATCGCCCCGGGGTCCCGCTTCATGGAGCTCCTCGTCGTCGTCGACGCCCCGGGCTTCAACTCCCTCCGGCTGCCCGACGCCATCCGGAGGGCGGTTCACGCCCACGGCCCGGCCGCCGGGGAGATCGCCCTGGGCGAGCAAAGCAGGCCAGATCTCTTCTGGCCTGTGGACATCCTCTTCGGGGCGAACGGCAACGTCGTCCTCTCCGGCCGCTGGAGGCCCTTCGCCCTCAGCTGTCGCCTCCGCGTCGGCGACCGCCTCGTCTTCCGCTTCAAGCTGGGGACCCTGGAGGCTACGGTGCGGATCTTCACCGCCGACGGCGTCCGCCGCACCTACCCCCAGCTCGCGGCGCAGTGAAGAGGAGGTCCTGGTGCGATAGTCTTCTGGGGAGGGGAGCTAGTCTCCTCCCCTCTTTTGCCTTGTAGTCCTTGCCGGCGGGGTATGCCCCGTCGTGCTTTGCTCCTTCCCCCAATGGGGGATTTTTAATGAAATCCGATTGTCGATCGCCTTGTCGCTCTTCATCATCCTGGTCGTTTGCTCGCTCGAGAGCCCTAGTGAGCTGTTGGCATTGACGGGAAGCCTCCCTTTGCCTCAGAGCTCGAGACGGGGTCGGCGTCGACGGCACATTGGACGATTCCTGAGACAAGAAGTTGAAGAAAGAGTTGGAAAAGAAAAAACCCCAAATCCCCGAAAACGGAAAAACAAATCGATAAAACAAACAAAAAAAGAAGGCGAATAAGATGCCCCTGTGACCGGCACAGGGACCTTCTCCGTCGTGGAGGAGCGCGGCACTATCTGTGCCAGCAGCTAAGAGCAAATTGCCGCGCGTGGCGATTCACGGGGCCTTCCTCGTCGTTGAGGGAAGCTGGACCCTCACGGACGTGAAAACGTCGACGCTTAAGAGAGCCCAGAGACCGTCGACACCTCACAAGGATTGCTCATGAGGTGAAGGGCCTGGCGCGGACCTCCGGATCTGCGTCTCCTTCGCAAGATGATCGGAGCGGCCTTGGTCTTCAATGATCCTGCCACGTTAGGCCTTCCTCGGTAGAGGGAATCTTCCTGCGGATGCTAATGCATCGACGCGTCCTTGCTCCCTCGTGAGGGTTGCTCACGAGGGGTAGGTCCTTAACGGGTGCCTCGGGCACACCTTGGACTTTTCCTCGAAGATTTTTTATTTTCTGGCGTACTTCGCGAGGAACTAAGCACCATGGGCATCCAGAGGTGATCGTTAACGGGGCCGTCACCCCCGACCAAAGCTCGCTCCCTTCGGGTTTTTCGGGCTTGCTGTTTTCCGGGCGAAGGCCCCAGCATAGACACCGTGCCTAGCCCCCTTCCGCGTGGAGTACAACAGAAAATAAATGGACTTCATGCCGAAGCAGAGGCACTACATTGCGCGATAACTTAGTATCAGTGCTTAAGAGCAGATTGAGCTGATACAAGTGCCGTGAAAACGGTCGCAGGCTTCGAGCTTGGCGTTGAAGCTTTTCGTCTTGAGCCCTTTGAGCACTTCAACGTTGGCGCGCTCGGCTTGACCACTGCTCCTGGGGTGGGCGACGGAGGCGAAACAGATCTTGACGCCGGTCGATGCGCAGTATTCTCGGAACAGTCCGCTGGTGAACTGGCTGCCGTTGTCGGTGATGATGCGGTTAGGCACACCAAAGCGACAGACCAGCCCACGGATGAACTTGACTGCGGATCTGGCCGGAATGGTGCACACCGGCTCCACCTCCACCCACTTGGTGAACTTGTCGATAGCGACGTAGAGGTAGCGGTAGCCCCCTTGCGCTCTGGGAAACGGACCAAGGATGTCCAGCCCCCAGACTGCAAAGGGCCAAGTGAGTGGGATGGTTTGCAGCTCTTGTGCCGGCTGATGAATCTGCTTGGCGTGGAATTGGCACGCCTCGCACCTCTTGACCATCTCCGCCGCATCTCCGAGCGCCGAAGGCCAGTAGAACCCGCTTCGGTATGCCTTCGCGGCTAGAGTTGCGGCAGAAGCATGATGGCCACACTCGCCGGCGTGGATGTCCCTGAGAAGCTCTTGGCCTTGGTGAGTAGATATGCACTTCAGAGCGACGCCGTTCGGGCGATGCCGGTACAAATCACCGTCCTTGACGCAGTAGCCCGAAGCTTGTCGCACGATCCTCTCGGCCTCCTCTTCATCCTCGGGAAGCCTGCTGCTGGTGAGGTAGGCCTTGAGCTCGATGATCCAATCCACTCCCTCCTGCCGTGCTAACGCCAGAAGGACGCGGTCACCCGAAGGAGGCCCGCAGTCCGGAGCCCCCTGCCCCGGCGGTGGCGGCAAAGCAGAAGGAGGAGATGATTCGGATGTCGAGGGGGAAGCAGACGGTTTGAAGAGACGCTCCTCAAAGACGCCGACAGGCTGCGCCAGGCGATGAGAGGCACGCTTGGCGATCTCGTCGGCTTCCACATTTTCTCCTCTCGGGATGTGTTTCAGCTCCAAGCCTTGGAAGCGTTTTTCCATCTTCCGATGCTCCTCGAGATAAGCCGCCATGTGCTCATCCTTTGGAGTGTAGCTCTTGTTCGAGAAGTTCACGACCAGCTGTGAATCTCCCTTGACGATGAGGCGCTTGATGCCCAAAGCGTTTGCTGCCCTTAGGCCCGCAAGTAGTCCTTCGTACTCCGCGATGTTGTTGGAGACCTTGTGCTCAGGCCCAAAGCAGAGCTGCACAGCGTAGAAGAGCTTGTCTCCAGAGGGAGAGGTTAGGACAGCACCTGCTCCCGCGCCGGGGAGGTTGAAAGCGCCGTCGAAGTGCATGATCCAAAGACCTGGGGCCTCCTCTCCAGGGAGTGTTGACTCCACCTCTGGAGGCTCGTCGACGAATGGATCATTCCATTCCGCAGTGAACTCGGCCAAAGCCTTGCTCTTGATTACCTTTGTAGTTTCGAAGGAGATCTCGAAAGGCTAAAGCTCCACGGCCCATTCCGCCACCCGCCCGGTGACGTTGGGATTGCGTAGATGGTCTCCAGGGGACGATCGGTTATCACCTTGATCGGGTGGCCCTGGAAGTAGTGGCGTAGCTTCCGCGAGGCGATGAGCAAGGTGTAGAGCAGCTTTTGCTGCATGGTGTAGCGTTCCCGCGCGTCGCGCGGTACCGTGCTGACGAAGTACACAGGCTTTTGCACCTTGACAACACCCTCGGAAGGCTCCTCCTCAGGAGGCTTTTGAGCGTCGCTCTGAGAGAGCGGCTTGGTCGGCGAAGATGCCGCATGCGGCTCCTCTTGAGGGACAGGAGGCGAAGTGGCCTCTTCCTCGCGAGGAGCCCCCTGGCCGGGAGGATTGACCTTGTCGATCACCTTAGTGTCCCGCTCCGCGACGAGGACGGCACTTGCAGTCCTTGGAGTTGCAGCGATGTAGAGTAGCAAAGGCTCGCGAGGCGTTGGGGCGACCATGATCGGTGGGCTCGTGAGGTACCTTTTCAACTCGGTGAAGGCCTCGTCAGCTTCCGAGTCCACTCGAACTTCCCGGTGCGCTTCATGAGCTTGAAGAAGGGCAAAGCTTTCTCCCCACTCCTCGCGATGAAGCGCCCCAGGGCTGCCATACACCCCGCGAGGCGTTGCATCTCCTTGAGATTGCGCGGTGGACGCATTTCTTCGATGGCCTTGACCTTGTCAGGGTTCGCCTCTATCCCGTGATGAGACACGAGGAACCCCAACAGTTTTCCCGATGGTACGCCGAAGGCGCACTTGGCGGGGTTGAGCTTGATGTTTACCTTTCTCAGGTTGACGAATGTTTCCTCCAGGTCCTCGATGAAGGTACGACCCTCGCGAGTCTTGACGACGATGTCGTCGACGTAGGCCTCCGCGTTCCTTCCCATCTGAGCCCCCAAGGCCTTGCGCATGAGCCTCTGGAAGGTGGCTCCTGCGTTCTTCAGGCCGAAGGGCATGCAGACGTAGCAGTACACCCCACAGGGCGTGATGAATGCGGTCTTCTCCTCGTCCTCCTTTGCCATCTTGATCTGATGATAGCCGGAGAAAGCATCCAAGAAGCAAAGGAGGTCGCAGCCGGCGGTGGAGTCGACGATTTGATCTATCCTCGGGAGAGGATATGGATCCTTGGGACAGGCCTTGTTGAGACTTGTGAAGTCCACGCAGAGGCGCCCACTGCCGTTAGCCTTTGGGACGACCACCGGATTAGCAATCCAGGTGGGGTGGGCCACCTCGCGTATCAACTTGGCCTTCTTCAGCTTCTCTATCTCCTTGACGATGAAGTCCTGCTTCTCTTGCGCTTGCTTCGTAGTCTTCTGCTTCACGGGGTGTGCCTGAGGGCACACGGCTAAGTGGTGCTCAATCACCTCCCTGGGAACGCCGGGCATATCTGACGGAGTCCAAGCGAACATGTCAGAATTTGCCCGCAGGAAGGTGACGAGCGCGCTTTCCTATTTGGGGGAAAGCCCTGCCCCGATGGTGACGAAGTTTTCGCAGCCCCCAGCCTATAGCGGGACCTTCTTGGTTGCCGAGCGCTCTTGGGTAAACTGGGGCCTCCGGCCTGAGGGTACCGCAGCTTCCCCAATGCTCATGTCCAGCATTGGATGGACCAGGTCCTCGCTTGGAGTAGGCGATGCAGAGGCGGCGAACTTCTTCCCTGTCGAACCCAACATGTGGGGCTCGAGAGAGGCCTTCTTCGCAGCAGCCCGCTCTTGGGATACGAGCTGCTTCTTCCTCGTGAGGTCGCCGGAGTGTTCCAGTAGATCTTCGTCGGCGGGGAACATGGTGGCGGCCTCACGGTAGACATGCTCAACTGATCGGAGAGCGTCCTTCTCATTGCAGCGCACGGTGATCGTGCCGTTGGCGCCCGGAATCTTGAGGACGTTAAAGCCATGGTGCGTTGCTGCCATGAACCTAGCCAAGGCTGGGTAGCCGAGGATGGCATTGTATGGCAGGGCGATGTAGGCGACGTCGAAGTCGAGGCTTTCCGTCCTGTAGTTGTCCCGGGTGCCGAAGGTGACGGGCAGGCTTACCTGCCCAATCGGCGTTGTAGATCCCTCGGTTACCCCGAAGAACGGCCGAGTCGGCATGAGCCGGTGGTACGGCACCTGCATCTTCTCGAAGATCTCGACCGAGATGATGTTGAGGCCCGCCCCCCCGTCGATGAGAGTGCGATTGATGGCGACGTTGTTGATGGTTGGCGTGCACAAGAGGGGGAGTGTGCCCACACCCCTTGTGGAAGCCGGATGATCCTCCTCGTCGAAGCCAATCTTGCACGTCGACCACTTCATTAGACGATTGCCGACGCTGGGCTGTGCCGCCGCGATTTCTCACGACAGCTGCTTGAAGTGTCGATTTGACAGAGGAGCCTGAGCTCCACCCAGGAGGCAAGCGGCGAAGTCTCGCGGCTCTTGATAGCCCCCCGGGTCCTCCTCCCGACGATCGTTTGCTGGTGGGGGCAGCGGCAGCGGCTCGGGATCGTCTCGAGACAGACCCCCACGGCGGCAACCTTCCTCGCGGTTGTCGTCGCGGCGATCGCCCCGGGATCCACTCTTGCCGTTGCTGCGGCCGCCTCCGCGACGCTTGGCGACACCGTTTTCCTCGTGAAACTTCCGGACAATCCAACAATCCTCGGTATTGTGGGTGTCCTTCTTGTGGATAATGCAGTAGCGGCGACGTCGACCTTTATCGCGGTCAGAGCGGTCCCCGCGGCGTTGCTTGTGATCTGGCTCCGCCGCGAGGGCAGCAGCCTCCTTTCGCTTGGGGTCCTTGGACTTTGGCTTTGGGGGAGGCGCCTCCGGCAGATTGTGCACAAAGAGCCTCCCCTCCTCAGCCTTGGCGCAGCGGTCGGCGATCTCGAAGAGCCTGACGACGGAAGTCAGTTCATCATTCACAGACAGTTTCTCCCGCATCTTGACGTCGGAGACGCCCATGGAGAACGCGGAGATGACCTCCTCGTTGGAGATCCTGGGGATCTTGTTCCTCATCTGACTGAAGCGCTGGATGTACTGACGAAGCGTTTCGCCCTTGTACTGACGCACCGCCTTAAGATCGTTCTTGGTAGCGGGGCGCTCGTACGTGGGCATGAAGTTGGCAACGAACTGACGACACAAATCCTTCCACGAAATCACGGATTCGTGAGGAAGATTCATGAGCCAAGTTCGCGGAGCGTCCTTGAGGGCCATGGGGAACCAGTTGGCCATGGCGCGCTGATCTCCACGCGCAGCCTGGACGGCGACGACGTAGAGTTGGAGGAATTCGACAGGATTTGTGGTCCCGTCATAACGCGCGCTGATGTCCGGCTTGAACTTGTCAGGCCAGACGACGTAGCGCTGCTGGCGAGTGAGGGCGAGACACCCGGGGTTGTATATTGGGACGCCGGGGGTCCTGACGTTCTTGCCAGCTTCGCCGATGTCATCGATGGCGCGGTCATGATTTTCGCGGTGGCGCTCGAGGGAGACGCGTGCGTCTTCCGGAGCGCGTTGGACGATTTGGCAGCTGGGCTCCCCGCGCGGCGAAGATGCGGCGCGGGAAACCACCTTCTTGGCCTTGTTGGCTACCCCATCTCCGGCACCCGGGGCGCGATGCCCCGCCGCCGGATCTGGGTTCCCCGCGCCCTGGGCTCCTCCCAGGGCCGGGTCTTCGTTGGCGATGGCGACGAGCTCGGCGATTTGAGCGCGCCACCCCTCACGCCCGTCGTCGGTGGGTTGATAGCGCAGCAGCTCCTGCGCCATGGCGAGAGCCTGCGCAGGAGACAGCTGACTCCCAGAACGAGCGCGAGAAGTGGCGGTGGCGGTGAAGGAGAGCGAAGGCTCTGTACGCCCGGTCGGGAGATAGGAGGACTCCAGATCTTCTTCCTCTTCCTCCCCGGCCGAAGCTTCATGACGACGGAAGATTGGCTCGGTTTGCCCCCGAACAGCGTTGCGACGGCGAAGACGCTCGAGCCTTGCGTTGGCGTCGGCCATGTCGAAGCAGATCTAGAAGAAAAAACACCACAGCCCCCTACCTGGCGCGCCAAATGTCGATGGATTTCGTGTCGCAAGAACACGGGGTACCACGCGACGGACCCAAAGATTCGAACGCAGGGGGCTGAACGTGTGAGATCTCGGATCGCAACGAAACACGGTGACGGAAGCCTCGATTGTCGAACGCGCAACGCACTGCAGAGAGGGAGACCGAGCTTTACCCAGGTTCAGGGCCCTCGTTGTGAGGTAAAACCCCTACTTCCTGCCTTCTTGTATTGCAACGCGACACCTCGCGAGGAGTACAAGGCCTTGGTTACAAAGCTCTAGCTGGCCAGAGGTTGAAGAACCTGCGTGCCCAGCTAGCCGCTTGAAGAAGATGAAGATCCCCCCCTCTAAGGGAGGGCTTCCCCCTCCTTTTATAGCGCCAAGGTCCTCCTTCCCCTTATCTTCTTGGGGAAGGGGTTGCCACACACGGCCAAGGAGGGAGGACAGCTGTAGACTACACTCTTCTGTAGACTCGGTCTTCGCAGGGTAGCGGCGCCGGTCCACAGGAGTGGGTGGAGGAAGCTGACGTCTTCTTCTGGCGCCCTGCACCGTCCACGCTATATTTAGGGGGGTGGCCAACAACCACTGTGCCGCTTTAGGCAGGCACAGCGAAAGTTGGTCTCCTCCCTGTCGGGGGCAGCGTGGGCGGTACGCGGTCTTCTGCCCGTTAGCTTCTTGCTCCGCATGAAAACATGCTGAGCTGGCGTGGGCGTACCTTCTCTCCTCACCAGCAGGGGCTCGTGAGGAGGTCTTCTGGTCCTTAGCAGTTTCCGTCGTCGTTCTCCTCACGAGGCGCCTCCTCGTGAGGGTCTTCTCCATGACTTGTACCGTTGATTATCTCCTGGGCTGAAGATGGGCCGATGACGGGGCCCAGGAGCAGGTGGACCGGGATACCCCGGTATCCAGAACACCGACAAAGTGGGTGACCCGCCGGCTCCATTCCCAGGGCCTATCCCGGGCCTGGGACAGAGGTTAGGCTCGAGGTCCGATCTGCACACAGTACTCGTTCGTCTGACAAGAAGTTCGATTCGTCATGTTTTTGGGCGTTTCCTCTTAGCGATTTTCCTAAGTGGGTGACCTGCTGGCCCCAATCCCTTGGCCAATCTCGCGCTAGGGATGGAGGTTAGGCTCGAGGTCCGATCCGCACGCAGTACTCGTTAGTCTGACAAGAGGTTCATCGATTTGAGGCAGCCGACTCCCGTTCGGAGCCGGCCTTCAGCCCCCGGGAATAACGTTAGAAAGGCAAAAGATACTTTAAAGCATTCTTTTCCGGGGTCAGCCGTATGCCGCCCAACTTTCTTTTATTCAACAACACTTGTTTAGGATACAAGGTTCTTTTTGCCTTGGCAAGCCAAAGGTCTTAAGCGATTCTCGACTTGTCTTGGGCGAGGCCACGACGCGCACCCTCCTACCTCGAGGAAGGGCCAGCCCCTAAGACAAGATTTTCAGCCTCCTTGCCCACTTCGGGTGGGTCTTCCTTAGCGCCGCATGCCGGCTTGAAGCGAGGAGACTGCGAGCTTGGTGCCGTATGGCCTGGCCGGGTCGCCTCCACCCGCTGCAGCAGCTGGCGCTTTTCCTCAGCGATGACCAGAGCCTCCGCTAGTTTGGAACTGGCTCTCGCGCATTCTATAGACTTCTTGTAGCATCCGGAGACAGTGATCACCCCACGAGGACCAGGAAGTTTCATCTTCAGGTAGGCGTAGTGCGGGACAGCCATGAACTTGGCCAAGGCTGGCCGGCCGAGCAACGCGTGATAGGGGCTGTTGAGGTCTACCACCTCGAACCAAATTGGCTCGCGACGATGATTGTCCTTTTCACCAAACAGCACTTCCAGTTGGATCTTCCCCATTGGCGTGCAAGAGTGCCCCGGCACAATCCCATGAAAAGTCAACTTGGTTGGTTTCAGCTGGATTGCAGGAATTCCCAGCTTCTCCATCGTGGTGTGATAGAGTAGGTTGACGCTGCTGCCTCCATCGATGAGCACACGCGAGAAGTGGCAGGTACGCGTGTCTGAAAACATGATTGGGTCCAGGACCAGCGCGTAGCCCCCAGGTCTAGGCATGAGTGGCGGGTGGTCCTCGCACCCCCAGGTGATGGACGCTTCAGACCAATGCATGTACTGCGGCCCAACTTGCATAACCGCGTTCACTTCAACTCCAAACCAAGGATCATCCTTCGGGTCTTCCGTCTGGGAAGTGAACACGTGATACTGTTCCACATTGGCTTCCTCCGGGTAGTCCACTGCAGCCTTAGCCGGCTGCCGATTCTTGTTCCCTTGTGCTTCAGCCGGCGGACCTGGCGGTGGGCCTGGCAATTGGTGCCAGCCCTGCTCCAGGTCTCTGGTGAAACTGAACTGGCGAGTGGTATGTGCCGTCGGCTTGCCTGAGACACTATGAAACTTGCAGGGTTGATCTAACATCACCTCGATGGTGTACTTGTCCTTGCTGAACTTGTCGCCTTTGCGCTTCTGGCTCCCGCCCGTAGCCCCCGGGCTTCCTTGAACTGCGGCCACTTGCTGGGAACCGTACTTGTTATCTCGACGCTCGTCTTTCCTCTTGCCGTGTCGATCACGGTTGTGATGTCCACCCTGGCCGGATGCCGGCTGAGATTGGCCTCCGGCTGGCGTCGGCTCAACGTATTGCACTCTTGCAGCGGAGTCAGTGGAAGCATACTTGTCCGCTATCGCCATGAAATTAGCCATTGTCTTCAGCTCGGCTCGGTGAAGCTTGTGCTTCAACAAGGTTCCTTCTCTGCATCCGTCCGTGAAGTAGCCCATGGCTTGCTCCTCGCCCACTCCTTCGCATGAGTTGCGCAGCTCGGACCATCTCGTGAGGTAGTCATGGTCTGGCTCATCCAGGCCTTGCTTGCAGAGGCCTAGTTGCCGTGGGCGGGGCGGTCACTTGTAGGTTCCCGTGAAGTTCTTGATAAATGCTTCTTGGAAATCATGCCAGGATTTGATCTACAGAGCCGGCAGGCTGTTGAGCCATGTCCGAGTAGATCCTATGAGCATGAGCGGCGCGTAGCGCACTACTATCCTCTTGTTGCCACCCGCGATGTCGACGGCGATGACGTAGTCTGACAGCCAGTCTTCCGGCTTCACCGCCCCGGTGTATTTGGGCATGTCGCGCGGGAGGGCGAACTTGGCCGGAAAGGGCTCGTTGCGGATGCGAGGGCCGAAGCAGACCGGCCCCGCTGAAGATTCCTCCTCGTCGAACTTGGAGTCCGCCAGCTGGTTGAGCCGATGGCGAGCGTCATCCTTCGGTGGGTTGACGCGCTCCCCGATCCTTAGGCTCACGTGCGAGCAAGCTGGCTGATGACCCTGAGCGCCTTGGCCGGCTCCCTGGGCCGGCTGGACTTGCGCCGCAGATTTGCCACGCGCCGGCTCCGCTGCGTCTGCCCGAGGGGGATGACATGGCTTGCTGGTGACCGCAGCCGGATCTCGGGGCTGCCGGTTGTGGTGGCCAGAATGCTAGGTGCGATGGTTTCCACCGCTTTTGCCAGGAGCTCGGTTGCTCCGGCTGTGCTCCGCCGGGCCATGGTTGGGTGACGAAGCTTGTCCCTACGACTTGTTTTGGCCGACTACGACGATGCGATTGTCATGCCGGGTGCCGCTCGCCTCTCCGTGCGGCTCCATCGCCTGCTGCTGCAAGTCGGCGGCATCCAGGAGTTCTTGGATCCGGGCTTGCTTCTCCCGCAAGTCCTCGCCTTGCAGTCCGTCCAGTTCAGAGGTGATGTAGCGCGCGGCACGGAGGTTCTTCGTGGGCGTGCTGTAAGTAGGCTTGGTGATGACTGGAGGCAGCTTCACCAAGGGCGCTGCCTGGTTCAGCTCCGCGCCCAGCTCGCGGCCTCGTTGACGAACTTGTCCCGCCCGGCTAGGACCGTCTCCAGCCGGAGTGAAGCCGTGGGCGGTGTTGTACTCGTGGAGCGTGGAGAGGATGCGCCGATGAGTGTCTTCAACATCGATCGCTTCCTTGAGGAGGTTGCGGCGCGTCCGCTCTAGATCCTCGGAGATCTTGATTGGATCAGCGGTGAGGTCGAGTGGAGCGCGCAGGTCCGTGATGGCGGCGTCCAACACGTCCCGCTCTGGAGGTGGAAGATCTTGTTCCGGTGGAGGTGGGCGTTCGAGCAGCGGGTGCGCGGTAGGTCGCCGCCACCATCTTCCTCCAGGGCCATCACTTCAACCATGGCGCAAAGATCACTGCTTTTGCTGCAATCTGAGCCTGCGTTGCAGAGAGGGTCAAGCACATCGGTTACCTCTTCCGGGAAGGGCTTGGCGACGTAGAAGCAGTGGCTGCCAATGTCGAGGAAGGAGCCGCTGCCGCCGGCGCCATCCCCGAAGCAGGACAAGTTGTCGCTGACGCAGTCGAGGGTGCCAAACCTCCAGATGAGGCCAGAGGCGACCCTCTCGCTGGGGATCGATGGGGATCCCGGCCGGAACTTGACTCCGGTCGTCGCCGCGTGTTGCCCCACGGTGGGCGCCAACTGTCGTGGGAATTTGGAGACAGTAGCCATGGGGATGGCTTAACGGAGGGGCTTGACGGTGGTGACGATGGGTCTGGCTCGGGATTGTGCCAACAGAGACACCTCGGTTACCCAAGTTCAGGGCCCTCCACGATGGAGGTAAAACCCCTACTTCCTGCCTGCTTTCTATTAGCTTTATAGTGGTTACAGTGCTCCTCGAGCTGTTCGTCTAGAGGTGGAAGAAGGAGAAGGATTCGATCCCCTAGGCTAAGGGTCTAGACCCCCTTATATAGGCGGGGGTCTGGTTACAGGTTAGGTGGCCGGCTGTCCGGCTGCCGGCTCCTCGCGGCTGCGTCTTTGGCCTGGTCTCTTGGCCCACCGATGTTCCCTCCTGATAGTTGCACTGACAGTTGCACTTTATAAAGCACCTTTTCCCCCCTTGGACCGGCATCTGGGAGGCATATGCCCTCCCTTTTGCCTCGGATCCTTTCGTGGGGAAGGCTCCTGCTCGCTGGTTGGTGGAGGCCGGTCGTGGCAGGCGTCACTCCCGTCCTGTGCCTCTGTCGATCTTGCCGGGGCCAGGCTGCTTTCGGCGACACAGCCGTTGGAGGAATCTTATCTTCACCGCCTGGCTCTGGCTCTCCTTGGTGGAGTCGCCAGCCGGCTGTGAGCGCGGCCGGCCCATTAGTTGGAGCCCGTCTTTCCTACTTGACGCCGTGGGGACTCCTGGGACGCCATCCGGCAGACAGCACCGCCCTTGGCATACCCCTGAAGTCATCCCCACGACATTGTTGGAACCATCTAGTGCGTTCATGGTGATAGTGTGGGACAATCTAGTTTGGGTACATACGGACTTTGAGGAGTGCTTCGTAGCCCTACGCATGATTAGTGTTCGTTTTCCATTGGAGAATTGTTTTGAGTTGCATATTGATGATAGTATCTATTGGTTCAATTATGTTATATTTGTTGGGAGTGTGTCCACTAGTGAAAGTATGATCCCTAGGCCTTGTTTCCAAGCATTGCACACCGTTTCCTTTCAGTTTTGTTACATGTTTGCTTGCAGCGATACTTATTTCATATTACAGTTACTACTTATAATCGTCACTACTACTTGTATTTCACTATCTCTTCGCCGAACTAGTGCACCTATACATCTGACAAGTGTATTGGGTGTGTTGGGGACACAAGAGACTTTCTGTATCGTAATTGCAGGGTTGTTTGAGAGGGATAGCTTTGACCTCTTCCTCCCTGAGTTCGATAAACCTTGGGTGATCCACTTAAGGGAAACTTGCTGCTGCTCTACAAACCTCTGCACTTGGAGGCCCAACACTGTCTACAAGAACAGACACGTGCATAGACATCAGTGGCCGAAATATACAGTGGGTTTGGCCATGGACAAGCCCTGTGTGTTCCACACATTTCAGCCGGGTAAGCCGGCGAATCATTTGACCAGAAACTGTTCATGGCTAGACGACATATTGGCGGGTCGTGCAGGTCCTTTTGGGCCGGCGAGGCCACCTGTCCCGGCAGCCCCATCGCCGCTGACAGGTGCAAATACAATTGCAGTCCCGCCCAGGCCGGCTAATCCCAGAAA
Source organism: Dactylis glomerata (assembly GCA_007115705.1). NCBI lineage: Eukaryota > Viridiplantae > Streptophyta > Magnoliopsida > Poales > Poaceae > Dactylis > Dactylis glomerata. Next base: position 1,644,345 of record QXEO01000220.1, read on the forward strand.
TCAAGGTAACGCCGGAAATGCCGGCGTAAATCAAGTTGATCAGAGTTATAACCCGGAATTTTATACGGGCGGCCCTGCGGCGGGCCGGAATGAGTATAAGGAGCATGATCAGAGCTACATGGTCTTTGAGACCGAAAGAACAGACAAGCAGAGTTTGTACTAGCGGAGCTTGGAGGTGAATGCCGTTATGTCGGCAGTACCAAAGTTGATGTACTGGTCTGACCAGGCCATTGGCTGGGACAGGGCGGATCATCCCAAGATCATGCCAAACCCCGGAGGATATGCGCTGGTGATGGATCTAACATTTGTCGGGCCGGCAAATAATGTGAGGTTCAGCAAGGTTCTCATTGACAATGGGAGCAGCATCAATATCATGTACCGTGATACGATGCAGAAGCTGGGTATCAAGGAAAATATGCTGGAGCCGAGCAAGACAACGTTCCACGGCATTGTGCCGGGACTTTCATGTGCGTCGATGGGCAAAATCTGGATAGATGTCATGTTTGGCAACCGGGATAACTGCAGGGTGGAGAACCTCATGTTCGAGGTAGTGGATCTGGATAGTCCTTACCATGCATTGTTGGGCAGGCCGACATTGGCAAAGTTTATGGCCTCTACTCATGTGGCATATCTGCAGATGAAGATGCCGGGGCCCAGAGGAGTGATTACCATCATTGGTGATTACAAGCGCTCGATGGTGTGTGCCACGGCTGGATCTAATCTGGCCGAGACTATGATCATAGCAGAGGAAAAGAAGAGGCTTAAGCGAGCGGTGGAGATTGCTGAAACGGTCGTGGCCGGCAAGCCTTTGCCGGGCATGACGAGCCCAAATGGTACCACTTCCTTTCAAGTGGGCAAGGATGTCAAGAAAGTGGCTCTGGATGAGCTTTTCCCGGAGCGCCATGCCCTCATCGGCACCGGTTTGGACCCCAAATAGGAAAGCAAGCTCATCAGCTTCCTCTGTCAAAATCGGGATATCTTTGCATGGTCCACTTCAGACCTGCAAGGTGTGCCGAGGGAGCTGGCTGAGCACGCACTGCATGTAAGGCCGGATGCTAAACCGGTGAAGCAGCCGCTCCGGTAGTTTGCAGATGACAGAAGGAAAGCAATTTGGGAGGAAGTAGCCAGGCTCCTAGCTGCCGGCTTTATCATGGAAGTACTGCATCCAGATTGGCTGTCTAATCCGGTCATGGTAGAGAAGAAAAAGGATGAGCCCGCCATAGTAAAGATATGGCGGATGTGTGTTGATTACACTAACTTGAACAAGGCATGTCCTAAAGATCCATTCCCGCTCCCTCGGATCGATCAACTGATTGATTCCACAGCCGGATGTGAACTGTTATCATTTGTAGATGCCTATTCTGGTTTCCACCAGATCCCTTTGTATGAGCCGGATCAAATAAAAACATCCTTTATTATGCATGACCAAATAGATAAAAATGTGCAGGTATATGTCGACGATGTCGTCATAAAAACTAAGGAGAGCAAGACTCTCATAGATGACCTCCGGGAAACCTTTGCAAATCAAAGGAGGTTCCGGATGAAGTTAAATCCGGCTAAGTGCACCTTTGGTGTGCCGGCAGGCAAGTTACTCGGTTTCCTGGTTTCCAGCCGGGGTATTGAGGTAAATCCCGGCAAGATCCGTGCTATAGAGAGAATGAAGCCGCCGACCAATCTGAAGGAAGTTCAGAAGTTCACTGGATGCCTTGCATCCCTGAGCCGTTTCATAAGCCGGCTGGGAGAGAAAGCTTTGCCATTATATCAGTTGATGAAGAAGTCTGACACATTTGTCTGGACGCGCAAGCAGATGTAGCTTTCTAGGAGTTGAAGCAGATGCTGTCAACAGCGCCGGTGTTGGCATCTCCCTTGCCAAAGGAGCCGATGTTGCTCTATATAGCGGCGACCAATAGTGTTGTCAGCGCAGTGGTGGTAGTGGAGCGAGAGGAAGGAGGCAAAACCGTGCAGCGGCCGGTATATTATTTGAGTGAAGTCCTTTCTACCTCAAAGCAAAACTACCCCCATTATCAGAAGATGACATATGGTGTCTATATGGCGCCAAGAAGCTCAAGCATTATTTCCAGGAGCATCCAATACGGGTAGTGGCCGAGGCCCCTATCTTGGAGATTATAAGCAACAAAGATGGCAGCGGCCGGATAGCCAAGTGGGCAATAGAGCTTTCACCATATACACCTCAGTATGACAAGAGGGATACAATAGAGTCCCAGGTGTTGGCCAATTTCTTCATTGATTGGGCCGAGATACAGTATGAGCCACCATTGCCAGATGCAAATTACTGGAGAATGCATTTCGATGGGTCCAAGACAATACATGGTTTGGGTGCCGGCATAGTTCTCACTTTGCCCAAGAATGACCAGTTGAGATATGTTCTACAGATCCACTTTGCTACTTCGAACAATGTGGCTGAGTATGAGGCACTTGTGCATGGCCTAAATGTGTCCAAGGACATAGGCATTCGCCGGATTATGTATTTCGGTGATTCGGATTTGGTGATCCAGCAGTGTTCCAGCATATGAGATGCGCATGATGCAAACATGGGATCCTATCATTTCTTGGTGCAGCAATTGAGTGGCTACTTCAAAGGTTGTGAGTTCCGGCATGTCCCCCGGGCTCAGAATGAAGCAGCTGATACATTGTCCAAGTTAGGATCTTCTAGAGAGTCAAATCCGCCCGGCATTTCGCTGGAGCATCTGAGGAAGCCATCAATCAAGCCCTCGCCGGAATCTTCATCCATATATGTTCCGCCGAGCCCAGAAGGAGCAGTTCCAATGGAGATAGATGCCGGCGCCAGCTCAGATAACCCGGGGACTGCCCTCTCAGTCCCGGGGACTGGGCCGACATACGCGGTGACTGCTGTGTTCCGGGGCAGAAGCAAAGGCAAGGGCAAAATGTATCAAGAAGTTGTTCTGGCATACCCGGGGACTGCTCTAGCATACCCGGGGACTGCTCTCTCAGTCCCGGGGACTTCGCAGCCCATGGAGATCGATTATGTGTCGGTCGAAGTAATGGAGATAGATCAACCAGTTTTCACTACCAGAGAAGTGCCCTCATGGGCGCGACCGATTATGGATTTCTTGGTTGATGGCCAATTGCCGTCGGATGAAGCTGAAGCACGCCGGGTTATGAGAAGGTCAAAAGCATACACCATCATCAACAAAGAAATATACAAGAGAAGTGTCACGGGTGTGCTGCAGAGATGTGTTGAATCTGCAGAAGGCCAGGAGATGCTCTGGGAAATTCATCAGGGGGAGTGTGGTCACCATGCTTCATCCAGAGCTCTAGTGTCGAAGGCATTCCGGCACGGGTTTTACTGGCCGACGGCATTGCAGGAGGCAGAGGATTTAGTCCGGAAGTGCAACGGATGTCAAATGTATGCACATCAAATTCATCAGCCGGCATCAGCATTGAAGACTATCCCATTGACTTGGCCCTTTGCTATTTGGGGCCTGGATATGGTCGGAGCATTTAAGCCGGCAAGGGGAAAGATGACCCATATTCTGGTCATGGTGGACAAGTTCACCAAGTGGATTGAAGTAAAACCAATAAGCAAGTGTGATGGCCACACAGCAGTGAAATTCTTGAAAGACATAATCTTGAGATATGGTGTTCCTCATAGCATCATCACTGACAATGGGTCGAATTTTGCCCAAGGACCATTTGACAGATATTGTGAGGAGGTGGGAATCCGGCTAGACATTGCGTCGGTCGCTCACCCTTGTACCAATGGCCAGGTGGAAAGGTCAAATGGACTAGTGTTATCCGGCATAAAACCCCGGTTGATAGAGCCACTGGAGAAAACTCCCGGCTGCTGGCTAGATGAATTGCCAGCAGTGCTTTGGAGTCTGAGGACCACTCTAAATCGATCAACAGGCTATACGCCGTTTCTCCTTGTGTATGGGGCAGAAGAAGTGCTTCCAACAGATGTAATACATGATGCACCAAGAGTGGTGCTATATACCGAGGAAGAGGCTAAGGAAGCCAGAGAAAATGATGTTGATTTGCTGGAAGAAGCAAGAGAGATAACACTATCAAGAACTGCAGTGTATCAGCAGAACCTCAGACGCTATCATGCGTAGAAGGTGAATCCAAGGAGATTCGAAGAGGGAGATTTAGTGCTCCGGCTAAAGCAAGGCACAGAAGGCCGACATAAGTTAACTCCTCCATGGGAGGGGCCATTCATTGTGAGCAGGGCTCTGCACAATGATGCCTACTATCTTATAGATGTGCAGGCCCCCAAGAAGGACAAGGTGGACAGGTCCGGAGAAGAAACCAAGCGTCCATGGAACATAGCTCTACTCCGTCCTTTTTACTCCTGAAGCTTAATGTATGTATTTCCATTTTGCTTTATGTGCCGGCACTGTATGCCGGCGCAAGACTAATGAATAAAATGTCGGCATCCCGAGGAGATTGGGCACTGCCTCCGGTGTATATTGTTGTTTATTTCCAGTTTTCATTTATATCCCGGCTGGCTTGGTTTGAATGTTTCCTATGTCGGCCAAGTAATGTGTCGGCCCCGAAGGCCACTCTTCGACTTAGCTGTTGTCCGAAACCCGGCTTCATGGCTAGCAAGAGTAGATGCCGGAGATTGTCTACACATGAAAAAACGGATAAGGAAAGATAAAACGAGCGAACCGGCACTTATTTTACTGCAAATGTTAAAACTTGAAGTGTTGGATGATCTGAAGTTTAAGTTTCAAAGTTTAAGTACTGTATGTTTAATAAAGCAACCTTGAGACTCATACGTCAAAAGCCGAATAAGGTAGACAAGTAGCCAAGGTTGTGGAGTTAAGGAAACAGGAAAACAAACTCGGCGACTTAGCCAAAAGATGATCCGGCATTAATAAGCAAACAAACCAAAATAAAACTTGTTCAGGTAGCAAACCAAAGGAAATAGAGTATATCTTACAACTGCACCCGGCATACCGGGGATCTGATAGAACTTAAAGTGTTTTTTGCAAAGCTTAAGAGGCAGGGGCGGAAGCAGAGCCGCCGGCAGATGGAGTTGTAGCAGTGGAGACATCGGCTTCAGGAGTGCGGGATCCAGCAGAAGGGATGGAGCCGTCACCTCCGGCCGGGGCAAATCCCTGTTCTGGAACTTCGGCGCTGGCATTGCCAGCGTCCTTAGTTTCCTCTTCATCTTGGCTGGAGTCAGAGCCTTCAGCGTCCTCAGCATCGTCCTTCTTCTCCAGCTCGCGGATGTCCCGGATGAAGGCCTCAGTGTCGGCATAGTCCATGTAGTTGTGGGCTAACTCCTTGCGGCGCCGGATAAACTCCGGATCTGTGGTCCATGCAGATCCTTCGCGCACAAAGCGCAAAGTCTCCAAATCAACCTTTTCATACCAAGATAAAAAGTAGGTGAGAGCTTCATCAGCTCCCACCCTCGCGCCGGAGTCCCGCCATTCCCTGAGGCAGACTTTGGACAGCTGCAAGTCATTCCCAAGGTCAAGAGGGTCAGTAGGGGTCCTTTGTCCCGGCCAGAGTGCTTGGTGGGCTTCTTGGGTGCCGATGAAGAGATCGTCGGTGTATGAAGTCATGGCATCCTTGCGGGCCCCTAGGGCGATCAGCTGCTCCGACATATCCCAGCTGGAAGAGTCAACCGGAACATTCTGGTTCACCCGATCCACCTGCAGAGCCTTCTCAACGTCCTCAACAGAGGCAGGGAACAAGCCTGAAAGATGAACAAGATGTTAGGAGAAGGAATATATGTCGGCATGAAGGTTGTGCCGGAGAAGATTGTTGTATGTCGGACAAGATGTGTCGGGCAAAATAAAAGTGAAAGGATTTGAAGCTTACTGGCGAAATCGGCGTTGAGCCAGGCAATCTCAACTTCCCATTTGGTGGCCTGCTCCTTCAGGTGCTGCAGTTCAGTTTTGGCTCCAGAGGCATCAGCCTCTGAAGTGACAAGCAGCCCCTGGACCTTCTTAAGTTGGCCCTCCCTCTCCTCCTTTTCGTCAAGAAGCTCAGTAATCCGGCTTTTCAGGTGCTCCACCTCGGCCTTGTGGGTAGCATCCCTTTCATCCAGCTGCTTCGCCACATCCACTGAGGAAACACAGTCCTGGTGGCGAGCCTCCAGTGCAGCCTTTTCATCTGCAAGAATTTGAAGTTAAAAGGATTTGAGGTTAAAAGAGCAAGAAAGGATTTGAAGATAGAAAACAGTGACAAAGATTGAAGGATTTGAAGTGCAAAGTGCTTATGTGGCAGAATCTGGCATACCTGTGAGCTCCTTCACTCTCTTAAGAAGCTCGGTGACTTGCTCCTCAGCAGTGGCTGAAAAGTTTCGGCAAAAGGGTTATGTGTCGGCACATCAAGATGTGTCGGCAAGAAGAATATTGTGAAGTAAAAGAGGAAAGTAATCCATCATATAGCGGTATGTCGGCTGGGTTTACCTTTCTTGGTCAGGTCCAGACGAAGTTTGCTGTGCTCGTTGGACAGCTTCCGATGCTCGCATATCAGGTCATGATACATGTCCCGTCGCTCATTGTTCATGCGCTGCAGAAGTATTAGGATTTGAAGTGTTATAAGGAAAATTCGACATATCAGAAAATTTGAAAATTCTATCAAGCTTCTAAGTTGAAAATCCGGCATAGGTGTTGTGCACCTATCCCAGTTCTCGGTGACTAGGATTTGAAGCTCGGATCGAGCTTATATGTCGGGCAATTAGGAAATCTGCTAAGTTAAAAGTGATATTGGAAAATCCCGGATGTCCGTATCCCGGACAGCCGACATTTTCGGGGACTGGGGAGATATGAGGAAAAGTACTTACATTGGTGGCTTTGGCCAAGCGGTAAAGCCTCTGCTGAATGCTGAAGAGTTCACTGGCGATGGGAATGGACTTGGCCGGTATAACATCAGGGTGTTGACAACCGTTTTTGGCTTACAAAGAAGATACCTTAAGATGGCCTCAAATGAAAAAGTTGTGAACACGAAAGTTGTGCGTATCGTCGAAACAAACAACTTTGCTTTTTGGATCATTGCGATCCGAAGTAATATGCAACCTCCAGGTCGAACGCACTCAATCAGACATATATACTCAAATGTCTGGTTAGGTGCGTAAGATAGTTATTCAAAACTGCTTCCGCGAATTGGACGAACTTTTTACGGTTCGGCCTAATTTAAGTGATCAAGATGAGCTCAGATGGGAAAGTGGTAAACATGAAAGTTCTTCGTTTTTTCGAGACGAACAACTTTGCTCATTACGAAATTTTGATCTGAGATTGTTTACTACCTAAAAACAGACCCGAAAGATATAGGCAAGTTTTTGACCGAACAGTTTTGGAAAGTTCGGACCCACCCATCCGAGTTCGACCCAAAATAGGGTTTTGGACGTGAATCCAAGCCTTCTTCTTGCACGGGAAGTCCAGCCGCCTCTTATATACATGAGGGGTGACGGCCGATTGAACAACAACACACAATCGAAAAAACCAATCTACAAACCTCTATTTTCTCTCTCTCGCCCTTGTTTTCTGCTTATCGTTCGTCGGTGTTCTTCGTGTTGGACAGCTTTGATCTGCGAAGTCCTAGGGGCGGGCGAACCGACCTAGGGCAGCCCATCACCGCCGTGCGCCCAGACGGGGTCTCCCCCGGGCGTGTGGGGTTTCGGGTCTTCAAAAGAGCCAACCGGATTGTCCTGCGTATTGCGCTTCCGGCTAGCCTCCTCCGGCGACGTGTCCTGCGTATCGCGCTCGACGTCGGAGTACACGGTGACGTGTTCGTGTGCGAACACACTTTTTGGCGACTCCGCTGGGGAGGATCATCATGTCGAGCGGTATACCCCAGCCTGCTAAAGTTAGCGCCGAAAACATCATCAAGCCTAGTTTTGATGATCTTTCGGCGGATCAACGCGAATCCTACGAGGCGCTGAAGAAGCAGCGTCTAGAGCAACTTGAGGCGCTGGAGCTGAAGCGCAAGGAGGAGTTCAAGGCTTTGAAGAAGAGGCAAGAGGAGGAAGATAGGGAGATGTTCCTTGCAAGTTTCAAGAAGGACCGCCATGGGGCTGTCACCTCGCTTGGAGACATCCAACTTCCACCAATGCTCGGCGATCCAGCCGAGCCCTCTGTAAGTACTAGCATATTTTCTAGTGATCAATTGGCTGCAATTAATCATTATGCTACTGAATCAAGTCGTCAAGCCTATGATGCTATGATAGAATACATAAAAGCTAGTAATAATAGGCCTCATGATGCTTTTGGTAATGTTAGTGCTAATGCTGATGTTGAAAACCCTAGCCATACATTACCTAGCACATCGGTGTTTCCTTAGGGCATGCCGATGAGTCCTTATGTTAGCCAAGATGGTCAGATTGTAACCGCGCCAGCATACCATACTCCTATTAGAAGTGTGCCTTATTCGGCAATTCCGCCGAACCAGGCCACACGTCCTGCAGCCACAGTCACGGCGTCGAATTTTAATTTGGTACCAGCAGCGCGAGTAAACTCCACGGCTAATAATTCTGTTGTTCCTGCATAAGTACCACAAACAAATTCATCTGCCATAGATGAAAACATGGCCACACTTAGGTCAGAATTGCAGAAGATGTTCTATGATAACTTCGGAATTGAGCCGAAGCCTATAAGCCGGATGTATCAAAAGCCTTATCCAGAATATTTTGATTCTTTACCATACCCCCAGGGTTACAAAGTGCCTGATTTTGCTAAATTTAATGGGGTAGATAGTAAAACGACTTGGGAACATGTTAGTCAATATTTAGCACAGTTAGGAGAAGCTGGCAATATTGATCCTTTAAAAGTGCGTTTGTTTCCCTTGTCTTTAACTGGTACTGGTTTTTCATGGTTTTCTGCTTTACCTTATGGTTCTATTAATACTTGGTATCACCTAGAAAAGAAATTCCATGAGCATTTTTATAGCGGTGATAATGAGCTTAAGTTGTCACATCTTACATCGGTTAAACAAAAGCATGATGAGTCAGTTACTGATTATGTCAAAAGATTTAGAGATACTAAGAACTCATGTTACAGTTTAGTAATTACTGAAAGAGACATGGCAGACTTAGTGCTCAATGGTTTAAGAAATTACATTAAAGAAAAAATTGAAGGTTATGAGTTCTTAAATGTTAGTCAAGTTTTGCAAAGGGCTCTGGCCCAAGAAAGCCGAGGCAAAGAAACAAAAGATATACATAGGTCAAAGTCTGATTGTCCTCGCATAAATACTATTGGATATAATAGTGAAAATTTGGATGATGAGGCTGATATTTATACTGCAGAATTTGTTTGGCCCTTAAAGGCCAAACCTTATATTTGTGATGCTCTTAAGCCGATTCGCAAGAATCGTGAAGATGAGATGACATTCAGTTTTGATGTAGCCAAATGTGATAGGATATTTGATGCTATGTTAAAAGATAAATACATTCGTTTGTCTCACACTATACCGCCGTTTGAGGAGTTAAAACGGCGCGCTTATTGCAAATATCATAATTCATTTTCTCATGCTACTAATGATTGCAACGTTTTTCGGCGACAGATACAATCGGCTATCAATGATGGACGATTGAGCTTTGCTGATATGCAAATTGACAAGCAGCCATTCCCAATGAATACTTTGGAGCTGCATGGAAAGAAGGTCTTAATTCGGCCAGAGACGGCCGGATCTGCTAATAAAGATAACGTTGTTGTTGGTGAACCTAGGAACAACAAGGAAAATAACAAGGTCTTGGGAAGGGAGATTGTTCTTGGAAAGCAACTTGATGGCAAGGAGATGTTGAAGATCACTATAAAAAATCCTACACCCAGGGGGCAACCAAAAGAAGAAGGTGATGTGCGTGCCAAGTTCATCAAGCCCAAGAGTCCAGAAGTTGGCAAGTGGAAGACCAATGAGGTAAAGGCGCAGCGCAAGCAGATCAAGCCAACTTTTGATATGTTAATGTCTAAGTATGCTAACCAAGGGACCGGTTCTAACTCAAACCGGTCATCTCATGTGAAACGTCCATGGTCACCTCCAAGAGAGAGATATCCAAGACACTCAAGGCCGTATGGTCAGTGGGCGCCAGGGCCATGGATGGCGCCGCCACCATATGCACCGTATTACTACAATGGAGGATGGATGCAGCCCCCAATGGCGCCATATGCTTTTCATCCAGGATGGGCAGCACCCAGGAAATCTGTGCATGACAGGATCACTCGACCTGTTCGAGACCATTTGAGTTATAATACTAATCGGTCACATCCAAAATCTTCAGAGGGTGCTGAGAAGGAGCGACGTCCTATGTCGCCATGTGCTGAAACTTCAGAGTCTGGCAAGCAACAAGAGAAGAATCCTAATGTCAGCTCAATCATAGTGGGCACACAAGCGTTGAAACTCAAAGAGCCGGATGATATTGATAAACCGGCCAGTTCTAATAAAGCTATACTGACTATCCAGCCAAGATCCTCGGCTAATGATCACGAAACTAGCACAAGCAAAGCCAAGCCGAGGGATCCTAAATATACTCAGCCTAAGTGGTGTCCTCTTGGATTGACAAAAACCAAGAAAAGGAGGCTGCAGCGCATGAGGAATCAAGAGAAGGTGGAGAATGAAGCTGAAAAGATGAGGGATGCAGTTTTTGATGAAACTCACCCAGTGCCTTCTAAGAAGTGCGTACGTAAGCAAGTGGAAGATACCACAGTTCCCATGATAATCACAACAGTTCTGACACCATCTCAGGAGGGGAGCACGAGCATTGTTACTACACCACCTCCTACACCTCCTTCAACTGATGAAATTCTAGAGCAAACTCCCGCACCGGAAGATGATAAGGAATTGGTGGACTATGAAAGCTCGCCAACTAGGGAAAGTATGGATATGAATATGGTTTATTATTTACCCTCTGAATTCCATGCCATAGATGAAGAAGGGGAGGTAGCACAGCTGGACTTTGGGCCCAAGAATGCCATCTTTGAGAAGCCAAAAGAACCGGTGAAACACTTGAAACCATTATATGTCAAGGGACACATTAATGGGTCGCCGGTTGCTAGAATGCTTGTTGATGGTGGCGCTGTGGTGAATCTTATGCCATATTCGGTTTTCAAGAAGTTGGGGCTTGATGAGAATGATTTAATGAAAACCAACATGGTGCTTAATGGGTTTGAAGGTAAAGAAAAAACTGAGGCCAAAGGTGTCATGAGTGTAGAGCTCACCGTGGGAAGCAAATCTTTGGCCACCGCCTTCTTTATTGCTGAGGTGCAAGGTAATTACAATGTCATATTAGGCCGCGATTGGCTCCATGCAAACCAATGTGTGCCATCTACTTTGCATCAGTTCTTGATACAGTGGGTTGATGATGAAGTTGAGGTAGTCCATGCTGATAATTCATCATGCATTGCTTTGGCTGATTCACCGGTGGATTGGCAACATCCTAATGCTACTTGTTTGACGGGGCGTGCTCTTTCAGATTTTGATTTTCTTAGTGCCACAAAGAATGGCTTTGTGCCCGTATCTTTAAAGCCGATTTATAGTAATCGGCTCCCAAACATGTGATTTAAATGGATCCCAACGAAGAGTGGTTGCAGAAGAGGCTTGTGGAATATCGGTCCAGTGGGAACGATATGTATGAGTCAATTGAAGAATTAGATGATATGGATAAGTTGGGACAAGGTTTTACATCGGCTGATCCATTGGAAGAGGTAGATATAGGAGATGGTTTAATTCCTAGGCCGACATTTGTAAACAAAAATCTGAAAGCCGATTATAAGGATATGTTAATCGGGCTGTTAAAAGAATATGTCGATTGCTTTGCATGGGAGTATCATGAGATGCCTGGTTTGAGCCGGGATTTAGTTGAGCATCGATTGCCTATCAAGGCCGGTTTTAGACCTTATAAACAACCGGCCCGGAAATTCAATCCTAAAATGTATGACCGGATCAAGGAGGAGATCGATCGTTTGCTTAAAGCTAATTTTATTAAACCTTGCAGTATGCAGATTGGATTTCTAATATTGTACCTGTGGAGAAAAAAGGATCAAGGAAGTTAAGGGTGTGTATTGATTTCAGGGATCTAAATAGAGCTACACCCAAAGATGAGTATCCTATGCCAATAGCCGATATGCTTATTAATGATGCCTCTGGTAATAAAGTTATTAGTTTTCTTGATGACAATGCGGGGTATAACCAAATTTTTATGGCCGAAGAGGATGCATTCAAAACAGCCTTTCGGTGCCCTGGCTTTGTTGGTTTATTTGAGTGGACGGTAATGACCTTTGGGTTGAAAAACGCCGGTGCCACATATCAGCGGGCTATGAATTTAATATTTCATGATTTGCTTGGGGTCATACTTGAAGTCTATATTGATGATATTGTTGTCAAATCGGATGCTAATAAATCTCATTTAGCCGATTTGCGCTTAGCTTTTGAGAGGATGAAGAAGTATGGGCTCAAGATGAATCCTTTGAAGTGTGCTTTTGGTGAATCGGCTGGGAAATTCTTGGGTTTTATTATACATCAACATGGCATAGAAATTGATCCACAGAAGATAGAGGCTATCCAGAAAATAGAAGCACCGAAATGCAAGAAAGATATGCAGAAATTCCTTGGCAAGGTTAATTATTTGAGGCGATTCATAGTGAATTTGTCAGGGAAGGTTGATGCATTTACTCCTATTCTTCGGTTAAAGAATGATGATGATTTTACCTGGGGAGCAAAACAGCAAGAAGCATTCGAAAATATCAAGCTTTGTTTGTCTACTCCGCCGGTATTGAAGGCACCCAAACATGGAGAGATTTTTAGGCTCTATATCGCTGCGGAGGAAGGCGTTATTGGTGCTGTTTTGACTCAAGAGACCGAAGGAAAGGAACATGTCATAACTTATTTGAGTCGGCGTTTACTGGATGCCGAGACAAGGTAAGACCGAATTAAAGCCCATTGATTCGGTCACTAATGAAGGATCTAGTGCAGGTGAAAACAAAGATTGGAGAAGGCCTATTGTTGAATATTTGCAGGATCCTAGCAGGAGGACGGATAGGGCTGTTCGGCGGATCGCTTTCAAATATGTTTTGATAGATGATAATCTTTATCGCCGAACAGTTGATGGTATTCTCTTGAAGTGTTTGGATGAAGACCAAGCAAGGGTCGCTATGGGTGAGGTACATGAAGGTATCTGTGGTACTCATCAGTCGGCGCACAAGATGAAGTGGTTACTACGACGTGCAGGTTTTTTATTGGCCGACGATGATAAATGATTGCTTCAGATATTATAAAGGATGCGAAGCTTGTCAAAAGTTTGGTGATATTCAGTTGGCTCCTGCTGCTATGTTGAATCCTATTATCAAGACGTGGCCATTTAGAGGTTGGGGATTGGATTTCATTGGCATGATTCATCCTTCTTCTTCGAAAGGGCATCGGTTCGTGTTGGTAGCCACTGATTATTTTAGCAAATGGTCTGAAGCAATACCTCTCAGGAATATGACCCATAAGGAGGTGATCCAATTCATAACTGAGCACATTATACATAGATTCGGCGTTCCTCAAACTTTGACCACAGATCAGGGTTCATCATTTATGGCAAAGGAAGTAAAAGAATTCGCCGAATCATATAAGATAAAGATGCTCAATTCATCCCCATATTATGCTCAAGCTAATGGACAGGCTGAATCTAGCAATAAAACTTTGATCAAGCTCATCAAGAAGAAGATTGAAGATCATCCAAGGAGATGGCATGAAGTGTTGTCTGAAGCTTTGTGGGCGCATAGGATTTCAAGGCATGGTGCAACAAAAGTAACTCCATATGAGCTCGTGTATGGGCAAGAAGCCGTTTTACCAGTAGAGGTGAATCTGGCTGCTTTGAGGTTCGCTAAGCAAAATGATTTATCGGCGGTGGATTTTCATAACTTAATGATGGATAACATTGATGAAGTCGCCGATAAACGTCTAATTGCTCTAAGAGACATAGAGAAGGAGAAATTGCGGGTAGCAAGAGCATATAACAAAAAGGTAAAGTTGAAGAGCTTCCAGGTTGGTGACCTAGTGTGAAAGGTAATCCTGCCAGTTGGTTCAAAAGACAGAAAATTTGGCAAATGGTCTCCGAGCTGGGAAGGTCCTTTCAAGGTCATGAGAGTAGTTCCTGGAAATTCATATTTGGTTGAATCTATGGAGGGAAATTTATTACCTCGAGCTCTCAATGGAAGATATCTAAAGAAGTTTTACCCGAGCGTGTGGCAAGAAGCTTAAACACACATATGGCCGATATACAATTATCGCCCTTAGCATACATGGCCGATATAGAGTTATCGCCCTAAGAACAGATGGCCGATGGAGTGTTGACATCGTCCTTAGACAAAATGTGGTGTAAGTTATTTTTCGGCACGCAAGTATTGCCAAAAAACAGGGGGGCATGTGTTGACAACCGTTTTTGTCTTACAAAGAAGATACCTTAAGATGGCCTCAAATGAAAAAGTTGTGAACACGAAAGTTGTGCGTCTCGTCGAAACAAACAACTTTGCTTTTTGGATCATTGCGATCCGAAGTAATATGCAACCTCCAGGTCGAACGCACTCAATCAGACATATATACTAAAATGTTTGGTTATGTGCGTAAGATAGTTATTCAAAACTGCTTCCGCGAATTGGACGAATTTTTTACGGTTCGGCCTAATTTAAGTGATCAAGATGAGTTCGGATGGGAAAGTGCTAAACATGAAAGTTCTTCGTTTTTTCGAGACGAACAACTTTGCTCATTATGAAATTTTGATCTGAGATTGTTTACTACCTCAAAATAGACCCGAAAGATACAGGCAAGTTTTTGACCGAACAGTTTTAGAAAGTTCGGACCCACCCATCCGAGTTCGACCCAAAATAGGATTTTGGACGTGAATCCAAGCCTTCTTGTTGCACGGGAAGTCCAGCCGCCTCTTATATACATGAGGGGTGACGGCCGATTGAACAACAACACACAATCGAAAAAACTAATCTACAAACCTCTATTTTCTCTCGCTCGCCCTTGTTTTCTGCTTATCGTTCGTCGGTGTTCTTCGTGTTGGAGAGCTTCGATCTGCGAAGTCCTAGGGGCGGGCGAACCAACCTAGGGCAGCCCATCACCGCCGTGCGCCTAGACGGGGTCTCTCCTGGGCGTGTGGGGTTTCGGGTCTTCAAAAGAGCCAGCCGGATTGTCCTGCGTATCGCGCTTCCGGCTAGCCTCCTCCGGCGACGTGTCCTGCGTATCGCGCTCGATGTCGGAGGTACACGGTGACGTGTTCAGTGTGTGAACACAGGGTTGCCTGGAGCAGGAGTCCCGGCTAGTGATTTCTTCTTGCCGGAGCTGGCAGTGTCCAGAAAATCAGCAT
The DNA here is from genome assembly GCA_007115705.1 of Dactylis glomerata. NCBI lineage: Eukaryota > Viridiplantae > Streptophyta > Magnoliopsida > Poales > Poaceae > Dactylis > Dactylis glomerata. The sequence continues at coordinate 1,659,628 of QXEO01000220.1, forward strand.
CGTTCCATCTCATGCAATGTTCCTTGAGGGACCCGAGGCTCTTGTCGCTCTTGGTCCGCAGAGAAATGTGGCCCTCGAGTTTCAGAGTATGGAAGGAGCTGATCCGGGCTGCTCCCTTGCCAGTATGGAGTGTCATGGCGGAGCTCGCATCTGGAGTCTTGCCAGTTGTAGGTGTGATCTTGACAGGAAGTGGCGCGGTCTTGACAGGGGCCGGTCCGGTCTTGACAACTTGTGTCATCTTGAAAGTTCCAGTCTTGGCTGAAGCAGCAGCACTCTTCTCCGGAGCTAGAGTCTTGGACACTGGTTTCTCCGGCGCGGCCGGTGTAGCTTGTCCCGGAGAGGCTGATGCCGGCTCAGGCCGGACTTCTAGCACTTCGGGATTCTTTCCCTTATCTATGCCGGCGCTCTTGTCGCCTGCGCCGGCATCTTCAGCAGCCCCGGCGCCGCTGGCTTGTCCGTCGGTGTCAGGAGTATCTTGTTGAGCCCCTGTGTCCATGTGGACATCGGGGGCAGAGGTATCTTGTTTCGGCGGAGGATCATCCTTCGCCGGGGAAGAGGTCTTTTCGGGCGCAGGCGAAGATGCCGGCGCAGGAGAGGTAGCGTGGCTGGTGGCAGGTATGTCGGGGCGTGCAGGAGACGCCAGCTTGTCTATGTTGGGGCTAGCACTGGAACTGGAGGAACGTTCCGGCGCAAGAGGAGCCCTGAGAAAGAAAAGAGCAAGTTAGCAAGCAGAGGGAGAGGAATGGCGGAAATCATATAAGGGGAAGGAGATTACCCCGAGGCAACAGGTCTCTGCCTCTTAGGTTGGGGCACGCCGATCTTCTGCCTCTTCATCATTTGACTTGGTTCAGGCTGGGGCTTAACTCCACGCTTCCGGCCGGCACGTCCGCCGGTGGAGGGAAGTCCCTGATTCAGAGGGGCAGCATCGACGACTTCCTCGTCCGGGATAACTGAGGACGGTATTGTAGGAAAGTCATAAGCAAGCGGCATTGGATCATAGTACATCAGGCATTCCCCGTCAGAGTCATCGTCACTCCAGTCTTGAATGGAATGCCGGAAAGAGGAGTCCTTACCCGCGGCAGAAGCGGCGCGGGTGTTCTTTGGCATTTTGTCCTCGTCATCCGGATCTTTAGGATCCGGAACAGTGCGGTCTGCGGCGATCTTAATCTGGGAGTTCTCTATATCCTGGAAGCTGAATTTCTGCAGAAGATAGAGCAAGTTGATCAGAAACTAGAAATACATCGGCAATAACAATATGTCAGATCAAGCGCAGATGTATCGGCAGAATGAGCATGTCGGATCAAACATGGATATATCGGCTAAGTAAATATGTCGGACTAAGAGCAAAAGTGTCGGCTAAAGAGGTTTACCATCGGGGCGAGGCGGTCCCGGCTATATGGCTCGAGCCCCCAAGCAAAGATGACCTGAGAGGTCTTGCAGATATCTTTAACCCGCCGCAGAATGTCGGCGGGGCTCAGTTCATGCATGGAGTGTCGAGTAGGGTCCATGGCCCTGCTCATCTGGCAAATCTTGTGAGACCGGCACTGGAGGGAAGAAACTCGCCGGCTAATGAAGCAGGCGATAATGTCCTCCAGCGTCAGGCCGGCATCACGAAGCTCACCCTTAACCCGGTGGAGGGCATTGACTGGCCCCACCGTGTTCTTGGGGTTATAGGTCCAGTTCTTCATCTCAACAGGTGGCACGTCCACATATGGCAGTAGGTTCAGCAGGTCAACTACGGCGGTGTTCTTCACATAGAAGAAGCTTTTCTGCCACTTCTTGCATGACTCGAGCAACTCTATCTTTGGAAAGTCAGAGCCTTTTCGGGACATGATGGTGGCCGCACCACATTGGGTCATCGGGTGGTCCTTCTTTTCCTTAGCAGTCTCTGGCGGGTCATCCTTGCTTCGGGATTCTTGGGCGCTCTGTTTGCGCAGCTGAAAGTACTTGGCCCACGCCTGAACGAAGGGCTCTATGCCGGCATAACCCTCGCAGAAGGCAGCGAAGGCCGACAAGATCATCACCGCATTGGCCGGCAAATGATGAGGTTGGAGATCGTAGTGGTTCAGAAAGTCCCGGAAGAAGTCGCTAACCGGCAGAGCGAATCCTCGCTCAAAGTGTGAGATGAAGATGACTCGTTTGTCAGGCTCAGGTGCCGGCACAGTCTCGCCGGCAGGTAGCCGGCATGCTACGCCGGCCGGGACACGTCTGGTAGTTGTTATCCAAGATATGTCGGCCGGGGTCACCTCAGACCCCTCCTAGCCAGAACGTCCCTGAACCTGGGCCGGATTATCCTCCTCCAGTGCAGAGGTGGCCGTCATACTGGATAAAGCCATTGAGATGACCGGAACAGGGCGTGAGAGCCGGAGTCCCGTATTGTTAGTCCTAGCAGAAGCAGAATAAAGGGGGGAAAGTTAGTCTCTCCGGAAAACAAGTCTCACACAAGTTAGTAGGAAAGGAAGATCTACCGCCGCAGTTAAATCAGAAATAATAAGGGGATAATTCCTATAGGAAGAACATATACAAGCTTCCGGGGAAGATAAACCACAATGCCAACCGAATCGATCAGAGGCTATGCACAACAATTAGAGGAGATCTAAGCCAGAGAGATTACCACTAAGAGGATGCAAAGATACATGGGCGAAGAACAAGAGGAAGAACTCACCAGAGTTTGCATGGCGGCGGTGGAGCGACGGTGAGCTTGCAGAGAAGATCCAATCTCCCCGAGCAATGTGCTGGAGAGGAAGAAGACCGGCGGCGGTGTAGAAGAAGAGGACAAGGAGCAGTGAGCACTGGCGCCAGCGTGAAGCTAAGCGGCGGTGGCGCAAGGTCTCGGTAGTTCGTACGGCGGAGGAGCGCTCGAGGAGGAGAGCCCGAGGAAGAAGAGGAAGTGGGGGTAAAAAAGAATAAGTTACCCCCGCTCCCCTATTTATACCCGAGGAACAGGGGTCGTGGGCACGGCGGTAGTGCTCCACTACCGCGACAATTACTAGGCACAGGTGCCACGTGGGGGCACGACGTGGGGCGGCGGTTCTGCTAACCGTGCCACTAGGCGAGTAAATGCAGTTATAGCAGGCAATGATCACACTGTGAACCGTCGCTTGATGTGACCGTTCGCAGTGGCAGAGCAGTTGCAAGTTTCGAGGTAAACTGTCAGACTTAGCTTCTCGAGGAAGCTTCAGCTATGTGCCGGCACGACCAAGCTGAGAATATGGCCCGTCTGGAATACCTTCGGGACCGGCCGGGATAACTTTTAAAAGAGGAAAGAGGTGCCGGCATACAAGGAGCGGGCCGGCATACATGGTAATCGCCGGTATATAATCAAGAGCCGAGATATCAGAAAAGAGATGGTATGTTGAACCTGCCAAGGCCCCTCAGTTAAGACTGGGGGACCTCGACAGCTTCGGGGACTAGTGTCGGGGGGATGACCCCCGGTAGGGTCAAGAGACTAGAAAGACATGAGGAAAGTGGTTGACTTTGTGTTGGTTGACCAAGGTTGGGCCTGGCCGGAATATAGGAGTATCGGCCAGGCTGGCATATAAGCCGTATCCCGGCCAGTGTTCAGATATGTCGGCATAGCTAGAATACATGATAATGTGTGCCGGCATATACATAGATATGCCGGCCTAACCAAGTTGTTATATTATGCAGGAACAGGGGAGGCCGGATTACCCGACCTTGGGTCGTTGGTCTGGCATATAGGTCCGGGATATGGCCAACGGCTATATCCGGGACACAGATGTCAACTAAGGGGTCACATCCCTACAATCAAGGAGAGAAACATCCAATCATGGAGAGAGATCATGATGACAGGGTGCACAGTGGTTGTCTACCAACCATCACTGTGCCAAGTACCGTCCTTGACATCGCAGTGGAGAGGTCACAGTCCAGGAAGTACAACGTACAGGGATCTGGAGTCCCATCGAGAGCAATCAGGGAGAAAGTCAAGGGTCTCTGCCCTCGTCAGCTTGTCCTATTTGGAGTGTAGCTGGTGTCACTTGGTCCATGTGACCGTTGTAACCCTGGCCACCCCTATATAAGGTGGCACAGGGAACCCTAGCAAAGGGTTGGTCATTCTCTACTCTCATAGTTCATGGTTCATCTTCCTCCTCTCGCAGAGAGCTTGGAAGCACCATTGTTGTGTACTCCATCGATCCATTTATACAGGTAGTAGTGCAGGAGTAGGGGTTTTATCTCCTTACGAGAGCCCCGAACCTGGGTAGCTTGTGTGTTCCTTTCTGTCGTGCTTCTTAGTACGCTTCCCTCTCCCGAATCCTCCAGCATCTAGTTCGGCCCCCATTTAAGCCATCCCATGGCATATGTTGTTTCACCACGACGACACCTTGTGCATCTTTATTTGTGATTCCCTTTTACTTATTGCAAGTCTATATCATATAAAGGGAAGTTGCTGTCTATTATAATTTGTGCCTTCGTGAATGTGATGCTTCTTGTCCGTATTTTGATTATCGACACTTCACTCCATAAACCTGTGGTCATGTTTACCGAGTTTAGTTTTCGCTTGGGGACAAGCGAGGTCTAAGCTTGGGGGGTTGATACGTCCATTTTGCATCACTATTTTGTATCATAATTTACTGTTATTCATTGATATATTTCACATTTAGAGATGATACTTATGTTGTTTCCTCTGTTTTTCCATGTTTGATGATCATTGGAGGATTTGCTGCCGGAGTCAGGATTCTGCTAGAAAAAGGACCGTCAAGACACCATATTTTGGAAGATCAGGAAATTCTAGAAAAAATACCAGAAAATTATATTTTACCAGAATACTGAAGAAGCCAAAAGGAGGTGGCGAGAGGGGCCACAGGGCAGCCGCACCACCAGGGGGCGCGGCCCAGCCCCTGGCCGCGCCGCCCTATGGTGAGGGCACCCTGGCCCACTACTGCCAGAGCCCCTTCGTGTATTTCATCGTCCCCGAAAACCTAAGTCAAGGGGCGGCTCAGAGATAGACACCGCCGCCTCTGCGGGGCGGAAAACACCAGAGAGAGAAAAGCTCTCCGGCAGGCAGAAATCTGCTGGGGAAATTCCTTCCCGGAGAGGAGAGATCGTTGCCATCGTCATCATCATCGCACCGGACTTCATCGGGATCATCATCACCATCATCCTCATCACCAGCACCTTCATCTCCACCATCACCATGCCATCCCGCTGTAACATCTTGAGTTGAATCTTATTAAATTCTTAGGGGAAACTTTCCCGGTGTTGATTACTCTTGTGGTTGATGCTATTGAGTGGAACCGTTGAATTAAGGTTTATGTTCAGATTATTATTTACCATTATTTCACCTCTGATCATGATCCATATGATGTCTTGTGAGTAGTTCGTTTAGTTCTTGAGGACATGGGAGAAGTCAAGTTGTTAGTAGTGGAATTATGTTGAGTAATATTTAATGGTTTGATATTTATTTGTTGTGGTGTTATTTCACTAGTGGTGTCATGTGAACGTCGACTACATGATACTTCACCATTTATGGGCCTAGTGAGATGCATTGTGTATTTGGCTACCAATTGTGGGGTTGCTGGAGTGACAGAAAACTAAACCTCCATTGGGAAACCATTACACCAGGGAGCGTAGGATCTTAGAGTTTAAGGATGTGGTTAGATTTATCTTAATTACTTTCTTGTATTTGCGGATGCTTGCAAGGGGTATAATCACAGGTGTGTATTTATCCTAGTAAGGGTAGTGCGCTAGCATAGGTTCACCCCCATAACACTTATCAAACCAGTAAAGATTATTTAGCGGCATGAAGCGAAAGCACTTGACAGAAACTCCCGTGTGTCCTCAAGAACGTTTGGTCATCATAAGTTACACAACTGGCTTGTCCTTTGCTCTAGAAAGGATTGGGCCTCTTGCAGCAATTATTATTACTGTCTTTTATTTACTCGCACTTTATATATTTGCATTACCAAATACCCCTGAAAACCCGTTTGCTAGTATTTATAGTGAATCCTTGATCAAAACCACTAGTCAACACCTTCTGCTCCTCGTTGGGTTCGACACTCTTATTTATCGAAAGTACTACGATATACCCCCTATACTTGTGGGTCATCACGGTGCCACACTATGCCTATCTGAAGATGAAGCTCCCAGGGCTCAGGGGCGTGATCACAGTCTCGGGAAGCTTCAAGAAGTCGCTAGTGTGCGCCAAGGAAAGCTCTCAGCTGGCAGAGGAATTGGTCATCGCCGAGGAGAAGCGGCAACTCCTCCATCGCGTGGAGCTAACCCAGCAAGATGTGCCGGCTCGCCAGTCACCGGTGGAGCAGTTCAAGCCGGCCGACGACACCAAGAGGATCTTGTTGGACGAGAGCGATCCCTCCAAGTTCGTCATCATCGGCACCGGCCTCTCTGCTAAATAGGAAAGCGAGCTCACCAGCTGCCTCCGTGAGAATCGGGACATCTTCGCATGGTCTCCAAAGGACATGCCAGGTGTGCCGAGGGAGCTGGCTGAGCACTCACTCAACGTCCGGCCAGATGCCAAGCCGGTCAAGCAACCGATGCGGCGCTTCGCAGAGGAGAAAAGGAAAGCCATCGGTGGGGAGATTGCCCGGCTCCTCGCAGTCGGCTTCATCATGGAGGTATTTTATCCTGACTGGCTGGTGAACCCAGTCTTGGTCCTGAAGAAGAAGAACACTTGGCGCATGTGTATCGACTACACCAGCCTCAACGAGGCTTGCCCCAAGGACCCCTTCGCGCTACCGCGCATCGACCAGGTGATCGATTCCACAGCCGGTTGTGACCTGCTGTCCTTCCTGTACGCATATTCAGGCTACCACCAGATCCCGCTCTACCAGCCGGATCAGATCAAGATGTCCTTCATCACCCCATATGGAGCCTACTGCTACGTCACCATGCCATTCGGCTTGAAGAACGCTGGAGCTACTTACCAGCGAACCATGCAGCGATGTCTGCAAGGGCAGATTGGGCGAAACGTGCACGCTTACGTGGACGACATGGTGGTGAAGACCAACAGAGTGGCACGCTCCTGGATGATCTCAAGGAGACCTTCGCTAACCTGCAGCGCTATCGCATGAAGCTCAATCCTGAGAAGTGCTCCTTCGGCGTGCCAGCTGGATAGCTCCTAGGTTATATCGTTTCCCAGCGAGGGATCGAGGCTAACCCCTCGAAGATAAAAGCCATCGAGGCCCTAGAGCCGCCCACCCAGCTCAGAGATGTGCAGAAGTTTGCTGGATGTTTGGCCTCGCTCAGTCGGTTTGTCAGCCGGCTCGGGGAGAAAGCCATGCCGCTGTACTAGCTGATGAAGAAGACGGACCATTTCGTTTGGTCCCAGCGTGCTGATGATGCCTTCAACGACCTCAAGCGATCCTTGTCTACCGCGCCAATCTTGGCAGCGCCAGCTCCGCGGGAGCCAATGCTGCTCTACATCGCAGCTACTCCGCATGTCATCAGCGTTGTGATCATGGTGGAGCGCACCGAGGAAGGCAAGGAGCTGCCGGTTCAATGCCCGGTGTATTACCTGAGTGAGGTGCTCACTCTCTCCAAGCAAAACTACCCGCACTACCGGAAGGTCGCGTACGGCGTGTACATGGCGGCCAGGAAGCTGAAGCACTACTTCGAGGAGCATCCTATCACGGTGGTGAGCACCACTCCGCTCTCGGAGATCATAGGGTGCAAGGATGCAACTGGCAGGGTGGCTAAATGGGCGATTGAGCTTGCCGCTCATACCACTCAGTACAAGCCCAGGACGACGATCAAGTCTCAGATCATAGCGGATTTCTTCGCTGACTGGGGAGAGCACCAGTACTTGCCGCCGGTTCCAGACTCAACATACTGGCGCATGAACTTCGATGGCTCCAAGATGCTCGGGGGCTTGGGAGCCGGCGTCGTCCTCACCTCTCCCAAGGGAGACAAGCTGCAGTACATGCTGCAGATGCACTTCCGCGCGTCAAACAACGTCGCTGAATACGAGGCCCTGGTGCATGGGCTCAAGCTGGCCAAGGAGATTGGCATTCGGAGGATCCTCTGCTTCAGAGACTCTGACCTGGTGGTGCACCAGGTCTCGGGGGAATGGGACGCCAAGGATGCCAACATGGCCTCCTATCGCTTCTACGTGCAACAGCTCTGCGGATTCTTCGAGGGCTACGAGCTCCATCATGTCCCTAGGGCAAACAACAACGAAGCGGATCGGCTGTCCAAGATCAGTTCCACCAAGCAGGATATCCCGGCTGGGGTGTCATTGGAGATCATCCGCAAGCCGTCCATCAAGCCCTCGCCGGAATCCACCTCCATCTACGTGCCCGAAGACCCTATTCCGGCTCAGATGCCGCCACCAGACTCGGGGGCTGCCACCTCGGGACTGAAGGAAGCAGTCGGCCAGCCCAGCACGGCCGGCTCGATGAAGGACTCGGGGCTGCCGTCTCTAGGCTGGCCCCCACAGCCGGCCAACCAGATGAAGCCGGCACGACGACGAACCCAGGGGCTGCTGATCCCCTGGTCGCCAGTGTCTTCCACATACGGGAGATACCATCCTGGGCGGAGCCGTTCTCCAACTACCTCATCACTGGGGACTTGCCACAAGACGAAGCAGAAGCTAGGCGACTTCAACGTCGTGCGCAAGCATACACCATCATCAATAGCGAGCTATACAAGCGCAGCGTGTCAAGGATCTTCCAAAAGTGCATCGAGCCGGAAGAAGGGTTAGAGCTGCTGAGAGAGATACATCAAGAGGAGTGCGGGCATCACGCATCTTCCAGAGCTTTGGTGGCTAAGGCCTTCCGCCATGGTTTCTATTGGCAGACTGCCCTGAAGGACACAGAACAACTGGTGAAGCACTGCAACGGCTGCCAGCGCTTCTCCAAGCATCGGAATACCCCAGCGGCAGCCCTCAAGACCATCCCGCTCACTTGGCCATTCGCTGTCTGGGACCTAGACATGGTGGGACCATTCAAAATAGTGCCCGGGGGCTTGACGCATCTGCTGGTCGCAGTGGACAAGTTCACCAAGTGGATCGAAGCCAAGACAATCAAAAAACTTGACGGCTCGTCCACCATCAAGTTCTTCAACGAGATCATCACAAGATATGGAGTCCCCCACAGTATCATCACTGACAACGGGACAAATTTCGCAAAGGGAGTCTTCGTAGACTACTGTGGCCAGAAGGGCATCCGGCTAGACCTGGCGTCTGTGGCGCATCCTCAGTCTAATGGGCAAGTGGAGAAGGCAAATGGGCTGATCCTGGCCGGCATCAAACCAAGGTAGGTCGAGCCTCTCGAGCGCTCAGCCGGCTATTGGGTCAAAGAGTTGCCCTCAGTACTCTAGAGCCTGCACACCACTCCTAATCGTTCTGTCAACTTCACTCCTTTCTTCCGGTTCTACGGAGCAGAAGCGGTGTTGCCCACTGACATCGAATTCGATGCGCCCAGAGTGGTCCAGTACACGGAGAAGCAAGCAAAAGAAGCCCGTGAAGATGGCATCGACCTCCTTGAGGAGGCACGAGAGCAGGCCTTGGCCAGATCAGCGCTCTATCAGCAGCAGCTGTGATGATACCTTAGCCGAAAGATCCGTCCACTCGCGTTTCGCAAAGGAGATCTCGTACTCCGGCTGGTCCAAAACACCAAAGGCATGCACAAGCTGTCCTCCCCCTAGGAGGGACCGTTCATTGTCAGCCGGGTGCTAGGCAATGGGGCATACTACCTCATCGATGCACAAGAGCCCAGGAAGAACAAGGCAGATAATTCTGACAAGGAGACGGAGCGTCCCTGGAATGTCAACATCCTAAGACCTTTCTTCTGCTAAGGCAAAAGCTTGTACCCCAAAAACTTGTCAATGAATAAAGGATAAAGGAACGGCTAGTTACGGCCGGCTCCGAGAAAAACACTTCGTGTATGTTTTGCTTCCTGCGTTATTCACTTGACCGGCAGTCGGCTCCGGGCACCGAGCCACAGCTGTCTGCCCTAAAAACGATCGATTTCCCGCGAGCCGGATGAGTACTACGTATGGAGAAGGTCTCGAGCCCAACCTCCATCCCCCGGCTCCACGAAGCCGGATGGATAGTAGCCGGCAGACCACATACGAAGGAAAGCCGCAGGGAAAAACCGCAAACGATAAAAAGAGTCACTCAACTAAGCGTTGAAGGCAGTGTTCATTAACCATGCGTTGGCTAGCTCGAGCCGGGTGCCCAACAGACCGAAGTACTACTTCTCACCCCGCGGCACGCTCCCACCCTAGGCCGGCATTCGGCTGCCGGCCCAAGGGAGACCAACCAGCACCAGGCTGCCGGTTGGGGGTAGAAGGGCCGAAGGGTGGGGAGATTAAGGAAAAAGTTGAGGGAACCAGGCTAAGGCAGGCCAGCAAGTGGTCGATGATCATAGTTTTTTCAATGTTTAGGCTGAGTAGCCACGTCAAAGAGGTTCGAAGCTAGAGCTGCCTCGCGTGACGTCGGCACCTTATGTGAACGAGCTAGTTTCAAGCCAGTTGTTGGTCCAGCTGCCCCAAAACTCGGGGGCTAGGGGGAAAGGGAATTGGCCTTTAAAAACGGGCCAGCTCCAATCCCTCGCTGGTTGTCCGATCAGTTGGCGCTGCTACATAACTAGCAAAAGAGCGCCAAAATCAAAATCTAGCATTTGCAAAGAAATGACTAAGGCCAGTGGTTTGGAGGTTCACTCCAGCCGCAGCAAGGGTTACGCGGAAGTTCAAAAAGGAGAGACATGCCGGCTCTAGTCGCGCCCGAGCCGGCACGGGATGCGATTTCCACCCCTCTCTCCTCAAGCCGGTGCTAACCTATACCTTCTGCAGCCGGATAGTAGAGGCGTTCTCCTTCCATGCCGAAGCCGGATGGGCTCGCCAGGAATGTCTCGTCGGGTGGGCGGCTATCTTAGCCCCTACCTACAGGCCTACGCAGCGATGGCCCTAGCGTAGGAGGAGTCCTAACCATGAAATCGTCGCCGCGCTCTGATGGAAACGGAAGACATTCATGCAAGAACGAAGCAAAGCAAGTTTTTACAAAGACAAAATGAACGAGATTTGCAAAACAGTTCTTAACCTAAAGCCGGCGATTACATAAAGAGGGCCACACTAAGGGCCGATGCAACAAAATGTGCATCCCCCGCCCTAAGCTTCAGGGGTCTTCCGCTGACGGGGCCGCCGTCAAGGAAGGAGCTTCAGGGGCGCTCGCCGTTCAGGGCCAGGGGAGTAGGCACGGGCACAGCCGGAGGTGTCGACGACGCGGACGCAGAGGATAGGCGACCCGGCGCGATGAGTGAAGATGAGGGACCAGCCGCACTTCAAGTCGTAGTCGTCGATGAACCTCATCCAACCATCGGTGAGGTAGCTCTTCCCCTGCTCATCGTGGAGGATCTCGACGAGGTACAGCGGCTGGCCGCCACTGCCCTCTTCCACCATGACGCTCGTCAGGGGATTCCTCCACAGGGTGCCGACGAAACTGGGGGGAGCGGCAGGCGCACCTCTTACCCGGCCCACAGATGGACCATGAAGGTGGTGAATCTGTGCTCCGAGACGTAGGAGAGCCGCTGCCGCGCCGGTGGACGCCGGGGCCTATGCACCGCGGCGGTAGCTGCACCGGCGAGGCCCGGGGGAGCCGCCCCGACCGCAATCGCGGCACCGACGATGGCGGCCGCTACCTCAAGGGGAGTCACGGCGAGGCTGGCGGTGGAGGCCGCACCCGCGGGAGCCGTGGCGTTGGTGGCGGCGGAGGTAACCACTCCTGCAGGGGCCACAGCGACAGCGGCGGCGGGAGCCGCCCCGGCAGACTCCGCGGCGGCCGCGGCCGCAAGTGCCGCCAGAGTTCTCTTGTTACAGCTGCTCGGTGGGCGGCCGCACTTGCGGGGAACCGGCGGTGTCGCCGCCGGGTCCTTCGCCATGTTCCTGCTCCCGAATGGGCGGCCGCGTTTGCGTTCGCCCGGTCCGCTAGGCCCTCCGGCCCCAGCTCCACCAAGGATTCCGGTCGATGACATGGCGGAAGGGAAGGTGAGCTGGAGAGGAAGAGGGTGCTCGGCGAGGAAGGCGAAAGCACGCTGGAGTGAGGAAAGACTCCTCGAGAGCTCCGGGGTTTTAAAAGGAAGGCGGGGTGTGAAAAGCCGAGCCGGTTTTATGCGTATAGATGGAACTGCTCAAACGCGTGGCGTTTCGATGGGACGTTTCGCTGACGCAAGCAGCGCCACGCCGCGTGACGTTTTGCGGGCTCATTATGGTGGCTGCATAGTCCAAGCGACAAGACGTAACACTGTGGCACTGTGCCAGTCGCGGCATGGGATCAGAACCCGAGGCGGTTCAAGTTCCGAGGGGCCGGGTGCCGGTTAGCGGCCGCATGGAGGCCGCCAGCCGGATCGATCTTGGAGCCAGCACGTCCCAAGACGGTCGGTGACACTCCGCGAGACTTTACCTCAAGATCGACAACCTCCAGGCCGGATGAAGAATCCTGGGACTTTGATGGAAACGTGTCGACTTCGGCGAGGAATAGAACCCGCCGAAGCCCCATGCTAACCCATGAGACTTCGCCAGTTTCGGGGGCTAGTGTCGTGGGGATGACTTCTGGGGTATGCCAAGGGTAGCGCTATCTGCCGGCTGGCGTCCCAGGAATCTCCACGGCGCTAAGTCAAGAAGACCGGCTCTGTCCAAAGGGTTGGCTGTGCCAGCAGCCGGCTGGCGACTCCACCGAGGAGAGCGAGAGCCGGCGAAGACGACAAGACTCTTTCAATGGCCGTTTCGCTGAAAGTGGCCTGGCCCCGACAAGATCGACAGAGGCGAAGGACGGGCATGACACAAGCCACGTCCAGACTCCACCAACCAGCGAGCAGGAGCCTTCTCCACGAAAGGATCCAAGGCAAAAGGGAGAGGATATGCCTCCAAGATGCCGGTCCAAGGGGGGAAAGGCACTTTATAAAGTTGCCATCGTCAGACGAGGAGTCAGAGGCCAGAGGATCACGGCAAGGATGCGGCCACAGAGGAGTCGGCAGCCGGGCAGCCGGCCTCCTAACCTGTAACCAGACCCCCGCCTATATAAGGGGGTCTGGACCCTTAGACTAGGGAGATCCGATCCTTCTTCTTCCTCCTCTAGACCGAACAGCTCGAGGAGCGTTGTAACCACTGTCGAGCTAATAAGAAACAAGGCAGGAAGTAGGGGTGTTACCTCCGGCATGGAGGGCCCTGAACCTGGGTAACCGTGGTGTCTCAGTTGCACAATCCCAAGACGGACCCATCGTCGCACACCGTCGAGCCCCTCCGTTAAGCCATCCCCATGGCTACTGTCTCTAAATTCCCACGACACTCTTGCAGTTTCAATTCTCACTGACCATCTCAATCTTATGTCAGGTCTCTGGAGTTGCACTGTTGCAGTACAGAGATATGAGATCAAGGGAAATCGGTGGAGTCGAACTTGTCACACCATCGACAACACCTACCATGTGTTGTTGTGGCTTGCAAAAATTCCACAAATTGAGGCACAACTCTAGTCTCACTGCAGACTCCTTATGCTTGTACTTGGCTTTAGCCTTTAGATGTTCTGCTTAGTTGCTCATAGCACATATTCCTTAGGTATGCATTAGCTACACAAGATCATGTCGTACTTCCTCTCATTCATGTCTCCCCAAAAGAGTCGAGCTCTAATCTGTCCATTAGGTTATTAGTTTGTTTTTATAATGGGTGCTTTATTACTCAAGATCAAGCAATTACACCCGACCTCTGCATAACTAAGATGCACATAACCGTCCAAGTCTCAAGGTACCACAAAAACCGAAAAAAGGCGAGATCCATATCAATCATGAGCAATTGTAAATCGCCTAAGGAGAAGGTGGAGGACCAATCCGTAGATTATGCTGCCACCCATGTAGGGAAAAGGTATCCCTCGCCATAGCCTCCAACCGTGTATAGACCTCCGCAAAGAGGTCGCGATTCTCGACCCATTGCAGCGGCGACCACAAATGGAGAATACCAGTATATCTGTAGATAATAATTCTTATCATTAAAAACTTTGTCATTTCTACACAGCCATAGCGACCATATAACGGCTAGCGCTCCCACCCTAATAAGCGTTCTAAACCTGAGGTCAATACCATGAAGCTAATTCTCAAAGATATTGGCAACACTAGTCGGAGGATACAGTTTAGAAGCTACTTGGATGATTGACCATATAGATCTGGCAAAGCGGCATTGAAAGAATAAGTGTTTTATCGTCTCATCATGGTGACAGAAAATACACTGACTGCTTCCATGCCAATTACGCTTAACAAGATTGTCTTTGGTTAGGATTACTCCTTGACGCAAATACCATCCAAAAATCTTAGTTTTTAGTGGTATTTTCATCTTCCAAATTCTCTTATTGCTCTCAACTAGTAAATCAGATTGGATAATTGCATTATATAGAGAACTTACAGAAAACTTCCCATTGGGGTGTAAGTTCCAACGAAATTCATCCGTTCCTGAGGCCAGCTGAACAGATTCCAAACATTGAAGTAAGGTATTCCACGCAGCTAGCCTAGGACCAATTAAATCATGTCTAAATGTCACATCGGGAGGTGAGGTGGCCATTACTGAAGCAATGGTATCACTTTTGCGACGAACAATGCTATATAACGCGGGATACTATTCTCTAAGAGGACCATTTCCAAACCACGAGTCCTCCCAGAAATGTATCTGCGATCCATCTTTTATGGAGAAAGTACCATATTTGAAGAAACATTTCTTCATAGCCATCAGACTGGCCTAGAAATGCGAGTCCCCAGGTTTCCAAAGGATCTGGGATAATGCTTTCTCACCGATATACTTTATCTTTAGCAGTGTTTGCCAAACACCATCTTCTGTGAGCAGCTTAAAAAGCCACTTGCCGAGTAAGGCTGAGTTTTTGACCTCAAGGTCATGAACGCCCAGCCCACTTGATCCTTGGGTCGGCAAACAATGCTCCATTTAACCAGTCGATTTTTTCTTTTTCTCACTATCCCCTTGCCAAAAGAATCTAGATCGATAATAATCGAGCTTGTGTAGAACACCTTTTGGCAGAAGAAAGAACGATATCATATACAGTACCATATTAGTTAGTACTGAATTAATGAGTATCAATCTTCCTCCTAGGGATAGCAATTTGCCTTTCCAGCTACTAAGACGTTTCTGAAGTCTTTCCTCCACTAGTTTCCATTCAGCAATTGTTAATCGCCGATAATGAATCGGTGTCCCCAAATATTGAATAAGAAACTGGCCATGCCCACAGCCAAATAGCTCCGCATATACATTTGCTGAATCCTGGGCTTCACCGAAATAGAACAATTCGCTTTTATGGAAATTTATTTTGAGCCCCGATAGTTGCTCAAAAGCTGCCAAGATCAACTTGAGATTTCGAGCTTTTTCGATATCATGTTCCATAAATAGAATTGTATCATCGACATATTGAAGGATTGATAAACCGCCATCAACTAGATGTGGAATCACCCCTTCAATCTGACCATCAGCCTTAGCACGTTCGATCAAAATAGCAAGCATATCAGCCACAATGTTAAGGGCGACTTCTTTTCGGCTTCTCCGTCGGCTTCTGGGAGAAGCTTCTCCCCACCAGTTTCTCCCAGAAGCCCGGACTCCAAATTTGTTCTGGCTTATATTTTAGTTAGGGATAGACTAAAATATAAGCCAAAACAATTTTAGAGTTTGGGCTTCTGGGAGAATCTGGTGAGAAGAAGCTTCTCCGAGAAGCCCCAGGAGAAGCCAAAAAGAAGCCGCCCTAAATAACATTGGTGATAGTGGGTCACCTTGGCGTAAGCCTTTCTTTATCTGGAAGTATCGACCTGTGTCATCATTGACTCGGATCGTAACACTACCTCCAGACATGAAATCATTGATCAAAGCACGCCACTCATGAGAAAAAACCTAACATCCCAAGTTTTATATCTAATTTTAGAAAAAAATTGTTTTATTTGTGTTGATTGAAATTTCACAAGGATTCTTTTTAGTTTATTTAAAAGCTTTATTAGAAAAATTATTTCAAACTTTCTATTATTCCTTGAAGAACTCTTTTTAGAAAATATAATTTCAAAATACTATTTTGTATTTATCCAAACCTATGCAAGCTTATTTGCATACGAAGTATTTACCAAATGATTTATATTAAATAAAGTTTGCATTGCCAAAAGTATGTTTGAAAATAAAATTCAAATACTATTTTTATAAAGTTTGTTCTCTGATTTTTAAAGATTTATTTTAAAACTCTAATTATATTTTTCATTATGCAAATAAACCCCGTTTAGTCAAATTAGTAAGTTTTTTAAAAAATTAATTTTATTTTGAAAACTTGTTTCTTACTGTTTTAAAATATTGTGTGGAATTTTAGAAAAATTTAGAAACTGGTTTGAGCTCATTTCGAGCTAAAATGTAAAAGTTATGAAAGAAACAAGAAACAGAAAAAGAAAAAATGAAAAAAAAAATCTCAGACCGATCGGACCGACCGGCCTGGTCCGGCCCAAGCCGCACGCGCAGCCGGCATGAACCACGTGGCCCAAGAGGAGCCCGCGGCCCTTTCTTTTCTTTTTTATCTCTTTTTGTTAAACACGAATATCTCAAGTTATACAACTCCTTTTTTCGGATCCCTTTGTTTTTACGCGTTCCAAAGTCGAAACCCTATCTTCTCCACCGACCTACCCCTCTATATAAAGCCCCCACCTCCATAGATCTAAGTTTCTTTCTCGAAATCCCGAAATCCTTTCTCCCGAAATCTTAACTCGAATTTTTTAGCCTCTAAACTTCGTTATTTGCTTTCGGCCTCTAAACGAAAGTTGTAGATCTCGTTGAGACCTTTCAATTCCGACCAACCCATCTCTTTTCATCCATCGTAGCTTGAGGATTCTGGCCCGAAAGATTTCAGATCTGATGGAGAAAATCATAGATTGCGCTTAGCTCGCTTCTCCAAATCTAAAGCCCTTTGGTGAGTTGATACATCTTTCAATTATCTGCAACTTACTTATGGTGAATTTTTCATTTTAAGGTACGGATCTATGTCTTTAAAACATATTCAATTTTGAGTCAACCAAAGCCAAATTGACCTCGAAGATGATCCCGAATCGCCGCGCCTTCAACACGGAAGTTGTTCCTCTCTTCAAGAGATTTCTATAGCCGCAAGTCTCACCTTATTTCGTTCATGGAGCAGGGAGAAAATCGCGTTGAAAGATTTCAGATCTGATAAGGTATAACTCAGATCTTGTCCACCTCGTTATTTCGAATTCAAAGTAATTTATAGGGTAGATAGATCTAGTGATTCTCTATAACTTTCGTATAGAAAGTTTTTCCATCTGAGCAACTTTTTTTGTTGAATTTTCTGCCATCATCATGACGTCAGCAGTCAACCCAGTCAAATGGTCAAAGTTAATTTCGGTTAATTTCCTGAATTTGAATTTTCTAGAAAATGTATTAAATTTGTAAAATTCATATCTCCTGATATGTTAATCCAAAAATCACAAATAATATGTCTCTGGAAAGCTAATAATGTGTACAATCTAATGGTACAATCAAATTCCCTAGTTTCAATATTTAATTTGAATTCATTTTCAAATTGATTCAAATCACTCTATTACACCAATAAATTCATATATTTTGTTTTACATATCCAAAAATCACAAATTTGTAGTCTTTGGAATCCTCTAATCCTGTAGAATATCATAGAATTAAGAAACATCAAAGTTAATACGTGCACACACTCTGTGCAATCAAATTCATCCAAATCACTAGTTTGATCATAACTTGATTTCCAAAAATGATTTTGGAGTGAATCCAATTGTAGTAGCTTTGTTTTACTGTACTCTATCTAGTAACATCACTTCCCAAATTTCTTGAACCACTTCACAAATATTCAATTTCAAATATGGGGATTTGAGTATTTTCCTTTATAGATTAATTCTACTCTTTTCAGCATAGTTTCCTTCCACAAAAGTGAATCCTATGATCATACCCATCCACCAAGATCATCTTGACACCACCTTGATCCAATATCATGTCTACCTTTAATCTTGCTTGTCTAGCTCACATATATTCAAATTACAATTAAGTTATTTGAGTAAGAGGTGTTACAACTCAATCATTGGTTTTGTTCTTACTATTGTGGTGTTGATATACTCCACTTCATAGCACATTTCCATACTCCATGTATCCAATAGAATCTTTGAATCATATTCTAAAATGTCATTCATTTGTATTCAACACCATGCTCACTTATTCTTGTTCACTTGTATTGCACTATTCAATTTGCAAACGAGTTGATTGAGTAATGCAATGTTTCACAAATCCATACTCAATGTCTAAGTGTAGTTTATACTATTTTTGAGTAATTATTGTCACACTTATTCAATAGTATGGTTATTGCACTATTTGACACTTTTGTGATTAAATTCACACGAGCCATTCCAAATTCTATTCATGCCTTTGCAGAGCATAAAGATTCATCACTCATATCTAGGATAGTCCAATTCTCTCAAATCTTTTGACCTTGCCATCCAAACTCTCAAACCCATATCGCCAAACCTTTTGCCATATCTAGTATCTTAATAAATCTAAAATGTTGAACCAACACTTTTCAATAACTTGTCTTATTTGATTATGTTTGTATTGTATGGTGTGTTTATATTGTGTTAATTTTTATGTTATAGCTTGTACGGAGAGCTATGTATTTTGTTGAGAGAAGTGAAAGATCGTGAACTTCAAAAAGGCAAGTGACACACATTCTTCTACCCACTTTTTACTACTACATTAGTGTTTTTCAGTAGTATGCATGATAGGTGGAATATTAACTGTTTTACAAAGTGCTTAGATCCTAGTAGTGTGTAGCCATCCTTAAACCTCACTTGTTAGGATGCTAAATTACTTTGAACTTGATGCCATGCTATGATCACTTTGTTAAAGTTGTTTTGTGAACAAATTAAGAACTTCAACTAAAATGAAACACCTGGGTGGATTGGTTTGTTGATGGAGGCGAAGTTGAGTGTCTCCTGGGGCCACACGCCTTGCAGAGGGTGTGGTGTACCCTGGGAGTACACTTGCGGATTGCCACTCAGGATTAAAGAGATTACCTTGTGTTCTGTGTTCTAGTGTACTTCCAGTGCAGCCTTATGACACTATGGGTTCTATCTTGAATGAGTATGTTGTAAGGGTTCAACCATGAGTACTGACACGAGGTGGTAGCAGAATTGTAGGGGGTACGGTCAGGCTAGTTTGGTTGAATTCTTCTTCAGAAAGGTTTTGTCACATTCTTGTCTCTGAGTAGAATGAGTCTTAAGATAAAAGTGCACAACCCCTGCAGGGTGTCAAACTAATCGATTAGTCGTGTCCCCGGTTATGGACGTTCAGGGTGTCAAACTAATCGATTAGCCGTGTCCCCGGTTATGGATGTTTTGAGTCTCTAGATATGGAATGTACGGAAGAATCTCATCACCGTTTCTGAATAATTAAAATTTGACTAGAAACCCTTAGGATTGGGACGCAGGGCCATACACTCCAAGGGGTGGTGGTTCCAACTTTGTTGAGTTTTGCCCAGAAGGCCAGAACTACATGCCTAGCTTGTATGTAGTGTATAGGGGTTATTTCGACCCTTAAAGACTAAAATTTTGAAAAGAATTGTAGGATAAAATTGGCTTTATTGTAAACTAGCCTATGAGATCCACTGTAGTATAGTTCTTTCACAACAGCCACCATATATGTGTCATTTGCTAGTATGTTGTTGTACTAATCCCTTTTATTGGGGCTGCATATTCAAATGTGCAGGTTATTCAGATGAGGAATGATTTGTAGGATCTCGAGTCTACATTCCAACATGTCTGCCTATGACACGTGATGAAGATGGAGGCTTATTACTACTTTGTTTCCTGCTGTGAATTTCTAAGGTTATGACTTATGTAACAGGACCTGCGTTGTAATTTTGATACTACTGCAATGATTACTATATTTTGTACTGTGGTACTATTAGTGATCCAAGGAATATCACTTAACATAGGAGTTCTGCCTTTTTCAAAAGGTAGTTAATTGGTCAAAAGATAAAATTCATAAAACCCCAGTGTGTACATTGGCATTTTTGTAACTGAACATTATGATTCTATTAAAATGAGGAACACAGCAACTCACCGGCCACCAATCGGGTTATGAACTGTGGAAATGGAGCATCCATGACTGGTGGATCATTCCCAAGACAATTATAGTTAGCAAATTCATTTGCAAGCATATTACATTATGGGATCAAAAGCAAACTCACACACATTAAACTGTAATCGACCAAGAGGTTTAGCCTCCCTAAACAGGCTACGAGATTTGTAGTATCGGTTTCTACTTGGATGTTCATGAGCCCATCCTGAGAGCAACCAAATTTGCTTTTGCCTCAGCCTGTAGTTCGACATGGATATGAGGTAGGGCTCCAGCCCCTGCCATCAGAATGTCGCCTCTGCCATTTGAACAGCGAAACCCCACCCCCGATTATTCTCCAGTTTTATCGATATTCATCTTTAAAAGGCCTCCCTCAGCAGCATCTGTTTCCTTGCAAGCACAGGTTGTTTGTCTCGCGGTTCAGCATTAAGAAAGTTCAAATATTCAGTAGCACTATGCACAATATCTTATGGTGTCCTTTTCTCTTCTTCTTTAATTATATTCCTTTGCTTCTCAGGTCAACCACATTAGAACTGCTGCATGTACCTTTTTTTTCCGGCTGTGTGCATCGATTGATGCAGAGGCCGGGGACACCCCATTTCTAAAAAAAAATGTACCTATTTTTTTCATTTGCATGTAGCAGCAGAGTGCTTAAGGTGCCATGAGCAATTTTCGGCTCCACTAGTGTTGGGGATAATGAGGGGCACCTGAGTAGCCAAACTTGTGAGGCCAACAATCGAGTGTAGGAAGGGGGTAAGATCACTGATCCGAGGCTCAAGTTCTATTTCGAGAAGTTCAGCTTCTGGGAGAGCATGCTGTGGCACATGGGACAAGCACCCTGTTAGGAATAGACAAGTTGTATTCCCTGGGGGCCAAAGGCCACAATATATAGTTACATGTACAGGTGATAATATGCAGGAAAACCCCCTAACAGGTGGGGAAATACACATATACAAATATACATCTAACACCCCCCCTCAAACTCATGGTGGATCCACAACACTGAGTTTGGAGAGTAAGAAGTCATGCTGCGCTCTCGTTTGTGCCTTTGTAAAGAAGTCCGCCAACTGCAAATCTGAAGGCACATACTGAAGCGCAACAACCTGAGCCTGCACCTGAGCACGTGTATAAAAAGCATCAACACCAATATGCTTGGTAAGCTCATGCTTGACCGGATCACGTGCAATACTGATAGCACCTGTACTGTCAGACAAAAGTGGAGTGGGTGTCGTAACAGAGACCCCAAAATCTGCAAGCAACCACCGTAACCATGTCACCTCAGCAATCAACAAGGCCATAGCTCGCAACTCAGCCTCTACACTCGAACGGGAAACTGCAACCTGTTTCTTCGTCTTCCAAGCAACAAGCGAACCACCAAGAAACACACAGTAAGCAGAAAGTGAACGACGATCCAAAGGATCACTCGCCCAAGTAGCATCCGAGTAGCACTGGAGCTGGAGAGAGCTGGAACGAGGAAAGAAAAGGTGACGAGTAATCGTGCCACGAAGATAACGAAGAACACGGAGGAGATGACTATAGTGGACAGTGGTAGGAGCTGAGACAAACTGACTCAGAATATGAACAGGATAAGATATATCAGGACGAGTGACAGCAAGATAAACAAGACTCCCAACAAGATGGCGATAACGCGTCGGATCAGGAAGAGGATCACCATCACTAGGACGAAGCTTAACATTAAGCTCCATAGGAGTCTCAACGGTGCGCTTATCCCCAAGAGCAGCACGAGCAAGAAGATCCTGAATATACTTTTCCTGAGAGATAGAAAAGCCATCAGAAGTGGAAGAGACCTCGATCCCAAGAAAATAGCGGAGAGGACCAAGATCGGTCATAAGAAACTGCTCACGAAGACGAGCCTTAACAAAGGCAATATACTCAGGATCATCACCAGTAATGATCATATCATCAACATAGAGAAGGAGAAGAGTGCGTCCACGAGGAGAAGTGTGGACAAACAGCGCTGGATCATGAGCGCTGGGAGAGAAACCAGCAGCAGTCACCACAGAGGTAAAACGCTCAAACCAGGCATGAGGGGCCTGTTTCAGGCCATAAAGAGAACGCCGAAGACGACAGACCATCCCATCAGGGACAGAATACCCGGGAGGAGGCTGCATGTAAACCTCCTCACTCAACTCGCCATTAAGAAAAGCGTTCTGAACATCAAGCTGAGACACAGACCAGTGTCGAACAGAAGCGACAGCAAGAAGAGTACGCACAGTGGTCATATGAGCCACAGGGGCAAAAGTCTCATCATAGTCACGGCCGTGCTCCTGCTGAAAGCCACGAGCCACAAGACGCGCTTTGTAGCGCTCAAGAGATCCATCAGAGCGGGTCTTAATTTTATAGACCCACTTACACGTGATAGGACGAACACCGGGAGGGGGAGAGACAAGATCCCAGGTGCCAGTGCGCTCAAGCGCAGCAATCTCCTCAGCCATAGCAAGCTGCCATTCAGGATGACGCTCAGCATCCCGATAAGAAGTCGGCTCAGAGGCAACAGAAAGACCGTACTGACTAGGAGAGTAACGGACTGGAGCACGACGTGGACGAGTCGCCGGAAGAGGAGAGGGAAGCTCGTCAGAAGAAGAAGACATATCAGAAGAAGAAGAAGAAGAAGAAGAAGGGACATCAGGAGGAGGATCTGGAACATGAGTGCGACGAGAATAATGAAAGGGAAAAGGAGACAACGGTGAGGTGGGCGGAGGATCAGAAGAAGAAAGAGGAGAACTAGGTGGGGAGGAGGACAACGGAGTCGAAGAGGATGGCGCCGGGGACGAAGAGGGCGCATCAGAACGAGGTCCAGGAGGAGGGACAATAGAGACAGAAGGAGGTGCATCAGGAAACAGAAGAAAGGAGATATCATCCACCGGGTAGGTACCAGAGGTGGGGCGAGGGTAGAAGGGACGCGTCTCATCAAACGTGACGTCACGAGAGATGCGCATCCGACGACCAACAGGGTCCCAACAGCGATAGCCCTTATGCTCATCACTGTAGCCGAGAAAGACACACTCAACAGACTGAGCGGTCAGTTTGGTGCGTTCACGAGGAGGGAGAAGAACATAGCAAACGCAACCAAATGAACGAAGAGTCGAGTAGTCTGGAGAACCACCAGAGAGACGCTCGAGAGGGATGCCACCCTGGAGGGCAGCAGAAGGCTGGATGTTAATGAGGTAAGTCGATGTAGCGACAGCCTCAGCCCAGAAATGCGGCGGAAGAGAAGAAGCAATCATCATAGCACGGGTGGTCTCAAGAATATGACGATGCTTACGCTCGGCGACACCATTTTGAGCATGCGCACCGGGACAAGAAAACTGGGCAAGGGTGCCCTGCTCAGCAAGAACACCACGCAGGTGCTGAGAGATATACTCACCAGCAGAATCAGCACGGAACACACGAATGGGCGAGGAATACTGAGTGCGGA
The DNA here is from genome assembly GCA_007115705.1 of Dactylis glomerata. Taxonomy (NCBI): domain Eukaryota; kingdom Viridiplantae; phylum Streptophyta; class Magnoliopsida; order Poales; family Poaceae; genus Dactylis; species Dactylis glomerata. The sequence continues at coordinate 1,683,161 of QXEO01000220.1, forward strand.
CCATGGCCGCAAAGCGCTGATAAATGGAAAGCACCTCACTGCGAGAGCGCATAAAATATATCCAAGTGTGACGAGAAAAATCATCTATAAAGAGAATATAGTAGCGATGACCTCCTTTCGACGAGAAGGGAGCTGGACCCCAAACATCAGAGTGAACAAGATCAAAAGGACGCTCGGACACAGACTCACTGTGAGGATACGGTAGCTGAATCTGCTTACCAAGGCGACAGCCCTGACAATCCAAAGAAGCGTTTCCAGAGACAGACCCCAGAACACCTCGATGAACTAAAGACGAGAGTCGAGAGCCACATAAATGTCCAAGACGATGATGCCACTGCTGAAAAGAGCTAGTAGCAACGGCTACAGATGCCGAGGAACTGGCGACGGTGGCATCAGAAGGAAGACGAAGCCAGTGAAGCTCCCAGAGGCCATCATGGCGGCGGGGGCCAGCACCAAGCATAGTGCCGGTGCGACGATCCTGAACAGAACAGGAATCAAAGTCGAGAGTGATGCTACAACGGGAGTCGACGATCTGACTACCAGAAAAGAGTTGCATGTTAAGTTGAGGAACATGCGCAACAGAAGGAACATGAAACGAGGAAGTACTAAGAATGCCTCGACTAATGACTGGGTGAGGGGTACCATCGGCAGTAAGAACACGAACAGGAGGGTCGACAGGTCGAACAGAATGCAACAAGGAAGAATCAGGAGTCATATGAAAAGAAGCTCCAGTATCAAGAAGCCATGGGGATGTACCTGGAGAAGGAGGAGGTGGTCGCTCAATGCCAGAAAACTCAGTCGCAGAACCAGCAGAACCTGTCGGTGAAGAATCCCAAGCATCAAGCAGGCATCGAAGCTGCGCTATCTCATGCGCAGAAAGGGGCATGACTGGAGAGGTCGAGGTACAATCAGGTGCCGACGAGGAGCTGTCACCCACACACACAGATGCCGCCAAAGGTGACGACGGAGAGCAACACGCCGATGAAGACGGAGTCGATGAAGGACGGTCACAGCCGCCTGAAGAAGCCGCAAGAGTAAAATGTTGACAATCAGCATAAGCAAATGGAATGCAAAAAAGCCTCAGAAGTTGCACCCTTGCCTCTGTTCGTTTGTACTTTCTTCTAGCAAGAGTAAACTCTGGCTCCCATAAGTACTGATCTGGATTGTAGTCTGCACTGTAGCAACATATTTCCAGTAAATCCAGTCAATACTAGTTACAATCGGAACCATAAGCTAACTATTGAGGGAAAGGCTATTGCTCACCCGGCTGATGCTTTCTTTCAAATGTCGATACATATGCAGCACTGGAGGGCTCTGGTCAGACAGAAGGACAGGGCGTTGCTGGACGAGGCGGTGGGCGAGGTTCGGAGGATGCACGCGAGGGCTAGGGCCTGAGCACGACGACGCCATGCACGCTTATCTACCATCTACTTTGCCTTTTATCAGCTTGTGTGTTCTCGTTTGTATTCAGCTTGTAGCGTGTGTAGACCCTCTATGAGTCGTGGGGTGTGGTTTGGACTGATGGAGAATCTTATTGTACGCTTGTTGCCGTGTTGGCTTTATTAATTTAAAGCCGGGCCTGATGGCCTTATGTTTAAAAACAATCGGAACCATATACTTGCCAATGCATACATGAAGGCACCGTCAACTAGTGTAGGCTACATCTTCTTTCATCCCCGACGAGATTAATAATCTTGGACTAGCTAGCTGGCTAAAACTAGTTACAGCGACCCATCACTATATATATGTACAGATATCCTCACAAATTCATCGCCATTCTACAATTATTCTTGAGGGGAGCAGAGCTCCAAACACGCTGTCTTCCTTCGCCGCTGGCACTGCTGCTGTGTCCTCCACCTCCTCACAGGCCACTAGTCTAAGCGCACAGCTGCTCGCGTGCTTACCTCGCCGGAGCTTCAGCTCATCAAGGCTCCTGGCGAACACCTGTTCCAGCCAGGCCTGCAGAGGCCGCTGCCTCTCCTCCGATGCCCATGAAGCCGCGAGCATTTGCTCCATCGCGCCAATGTCGACCTCCAGCGTGCAGCCCGAGCCCAGGATGCTGCAGAGAAATTTGCTCAGCTCCTGCAGGATGTTGCTGGCGAGTTTGCCGAAGTCGAACGCCTTGAACTCGACCGCTCCGTCGACCAGACACAGTAGGCTGTCGATGGACCTCTCTGGATCGCCAGATGAGCTGTTGTTGCTGCTGCTGTCATCGCCGTCGGCGTCATTGGTTCCGTCCTCGCCGACGGGGAGGTTCAGGTCGAAAGACACACTAGATGTTCTGTGCGGCCGCTTGGGATTGCTGGGTGATTCTGGCAGCTTTTCTTGGTCGTCAGTAAAGTCGAGCTTCCGCTTACTGACATAACCAGAGCACAGAGAAGTTTGCAGTTTGGCGAGAGGGTGGCTTGGAGAAACTACCACCTGGCTACTGCTGGGGCCTCTGCCGCTGATCGCTGTTCCTGGTTCTACCAAGATCTTTAGTTGTCGTCCTCTAGCTGCCAGGATCTTCGCTTCAGAGAAAGTATGCCCCTCTTCCACCCTAACCGGCGAGACATTTTTGCTGCATCGTGCCAATCTTGTTGACAGGACTACTATTGAATCATTGATGGCAACTTCCTTGCCGCGCATGTCTCGGAATCTACCGGTGTCCGAGGCATGAGATAGACTATCCTGAACAAGGCAGTCAGCTTTATCAATGTTGTCAAGGAAGATTACACAACGCCGCTTCTTACTCAACTCCTCGACGACACAGTCTATGCCGGTCTTTCCTCTGAAACTCGAGTCACCCCAGTCCTGGAGGCTCAGGTCAAGGTAAATGAAGCTGTCTTTGCGGCCGTGCACGAGCTCTGCGAGCGCCACAGCAGCTCTCCGCTTGCCCATGCTGTCTGAACCATGGAAACTGAACCAGATGTCGTTCTTCCTGTTCGCGCCACGGCGCCTCTCTGTTGACTGGCAGCGAACAATGGTTTCGCAAATAGCACTCACGGCTTCCTCCTGCCTTCCAACTTCCTTGAACAGGCGTTCCACGAGTATCTTGTAGTTGCTCAAATCAGAACCTTGTGCTGCAAGGTGTGAAGGCTTTTGCCATTGACCAAAGGCAGACATGCCTACTGAAGCTGTTGGATGCAGAGCGCTAGGTGACGTTTTCCCCATATTTATGGAGCTTCGGCAGCTGTAAGGTTGTGCAAAGATCTGTGGAGGTTGCAGATTCAAATCATCTACCTTACTGGGTGTCAGGTGGGTAGAATTCTTTGCATCCACTACATGTTTCCAGCACGCAGAACTTGTACCCTTGGAAGAAGATTCACGGGGCGTGCTCAACACTAAGTCGGTTGCCACAGATGGAGCAGGTAACTGCGACATGTGGTCTTCACGGTCATGGCAGCTTGACGAGTGTTCTTGTTGCAATTGCCCGTGCTTGTCTTGAAATTGTTCATCACCCTTTGAGTGCCTCCCTTGAAGATTCAATACAAGATCTTCGTTCCTTTCATTGGAGATAGATGGAGGTGAAATACTCTTTGGGGTTTCATGTGTACGTGTAGCAGACACAACAGAAGGTCTAATAACCCCCCCTTGAAATGCAACTGGTTCAGAACCTTTGCTCAGAGTTGTTGCTCTTTCCATGTCAGATGGAGCACCAATATAATGTGGGAACTGGTAAGGACCTCTGTTGATCCTCTGGCTGCCTTGGTGGAGCCGCAGGCAGTACTCGTTCCACTTTTTCTGCAGATTCAATATTTTAGATTTCAACACCATCTGATCATCTGTAACCTGCACTGAAGAAAAACTGTACATATTTTATATCAATGAAATACAAAATTATCCATGTATTTAACAAGTTGTGTGTGCATTTGTTGTTTTACTAAAAGGAATTTCAAAAGACGTAAAACAGCTTCACACCTTGATTGCATCAAGTCCATTGTTAAGACCCATCATGCTGCCATTCTGAAGCAGGGAAGGTACACTACCCTGGTGATGGTCTTGAGCTGTAATGGCACTTCCTTTAACGATAGTTGTGACTTCTTGCTCACATCTATCATTGCATTGTTGACACCGGAGGATTTGAGGGCAAGGATGTGCTGCAAGGCTGTTAGACTCGTAGGTATCGTTGACAAATCCACCAAAAGGAACGAGTGGTTCCACCAAGCTGCAAATTACAAGCTCAAAACTGTTAGGTTCAGTTCATGAAAGATAATGGAGTGCATGACAGAAGCCAATCCAAGTAGAATGCAACTATACATGACTCTGCAGCAACTTAAGTATAGCTGTTCATACCATTGCTACACTTATGACCTCAATTATGTTTACGGGCTTACGGCCGTTCATTCAAATTTATGATTATAGAATAGATGTGCTGCACTATACGAACACTTTCTTCTTTTCTGTCATGAAAATGCATTTCTCTTATATGCACGACCTCTCTTTTGCACTTGCTCATTAGTTTCTCTTTAGCTTTTTCACAAAGCTGTTATAAACTGCAAGTGCATGGATGTTATGGCAATACAGCCTCTAGTATATTGCCATTTGTAGTCTATATTATGTAGTAACAAACATGCAAAGGATCAAATGAGTAGGAGAAGCCAAATTTGATGGATCAGCAAAAGAAAACCTATCAGAGGAATTACTGAAGAATACGGCCAGTAAAACCATCAAGATAACATTATAAACAAGATGGTCTGAATGTCTGAAACTACTAGACATCACAATTAGCAACCCACATGCAGTAAGTGGATCTAGATAATCTTCTTATATCAAGCTGAATCAACCATGTATTCAAAAGAATATAGCAAGCATGGAGTGGAAATACGCTGGATCTTAAGCACAACTAGTCAAGGATAAAATTGTCACTATATAACTTAGATAAAAAAAATTGCAAACTTTTGTCTTGGACCAGTACTCCCCAAATCACTTATATATACTATCTGAATTCAAGATGTACCAATTTTGAAATGCACAAAAACTTTCAGGTGCCATTTCCCAAGCACTTAAAACTTTATTTTCAGCAGTGAAACTTGAACAGTAAAAGAAAAAAGTGCAGAGGATGAACTGAACCATAATGACAGAACAACGACAATAACACAGCTTAATTCGCAGAGGATGTTGCCCTTTGGAGCCATCGCTTTGCCCCTGCGGACAGGGATGCTATCTCTACTGCTCGCTGCTACTTTCTTCAGTTTGTTACCTGATGTGTTCCCCGTTTTGTAATCTATGTATTCAATTTGGAACCCTTTCTCTCTTCTCAACCTCCTGTGTATGCTTCGGATTGTAAGAACTTGATGTGGACGACTGCCCCTTTGTTGGGGTCTTTCGAGTTATATACAAATGGTGGGGAAATCTCTTCCCCCCCGTCATTCTCGAAAAAAAACACAGCTTAATTCTACGAAATTTTATCATAGGAACACGGTAAACAAGAAGATATACCCAAATCTGCTGTCAAATTAAATTAATCAAGTATGTAAACCAGTAAGAAACATGCTGATAATAAACTAAGCATCAATATCAGTCAGTCAAGAAATGGAGTGTGAAAGATATATAATGCAAAAGTGAAAGGGCTTTCTTTACCTTGCAGGCTTGGAGAAAGGAGGTGTGGTAGTAGCCGGAGGCATGATGAGTCCGCCGGTGCTGCCTCCGGCGCGCACCGCCGTGATCGGCAGCAGCTGGAGCTCCCAGTCCTTGTCAACCAAGGGGAACTTGGACAGGAAAGTGAGGTATGTCTCGTAGGTGTCCGACCATCCCATCACCCAGACGCGCCGACCCTCTCTGTGCATCTCCAGCACTCGCGTCACCTCCGTCACCACCTGGCGCGCCCTCTCCTGGAGCTCGCCGGCATCGGGGACCAGCTCCCTGAGGTCGCCGACGCTTATGACGAGGCCGGAGGTGGCGCTAGCCATCGCCGCCGCCACGCCGAGCTCTGTTTGGTCGACAGAGTTCGGACCGACAGGGAGGACGCGGTAGGACGAGGCAGCGGCGAAGTCGGCGGCGGCGGACGCGGCCCCGACGCCGACGAGCATGGGGTTGCGGCCGCGGGCGAGGATCTCGGCGATGCGGCGGCCGTTCTCCTCTCCGGCGGCGGCGCCGGAGAGGTTTCCGGCGGGCGAAGGCACGTCGGCGTCGTCGGCGGCGGCGAAGCTGCAGAGGAAGAGCGGCGGCGGGCGGGACCGCGCGGGGAGGCGGCCGAGCAGCGGCACGGGCGGCGCGGGGCGGAGGATGGCGCGCTTGACGTCGGCGCTGCGGAAGCCGGCGTCGTCGAAGACGCGGCTGACGACGGGGTCGTCGAGGATGGCGAGGAGCAGGTGCGAGAGCTCGACACTGACGGCCTGGGAGGCGGCGGGGAAGGCGGCGGCGGCCTGGTGCTGGTGGTGGCTGTAGTTGTAGAAGTGGAAGGCGTCCGGGTTGCGGCGCTGGTTGGCCTGCGAGCGCTTGATGGCGGCCATGAGCGAGTTGGAGACGGGCGGCTCGTCCCCGGGCGCCGGCGAGGAGGAGGTGGAGGGGAGCCTGTCGAGGGAGACGGCGAAGCAGAGCTCGAGCGCCTTGAGCTGGACGCGCGGGGAGTAGGCGGCGCTCCGCGCCCGCGCCAGCGCGTCGCGGAGCAGCGGCGGGGCCGACTGCGCGAGCAGCGCGGCGATGAGGTGCAGCGAGGTGGTCTGCGCGTGCGCCCTGCGGCGCGCGGAGACGACGGCGGCGTCTAGCGCCGTGACGGCCGCCGGCGCCAGGCACTGCCGCGCGGCGGGCACCGTCGTCGGCATCGCTCGCGGGGGGGCGCGCGGGGGACCTGGCTGCGACTAGTTTTCACCAGGCATGGGGGCGAAGTGTGAAACTCCCGAGGAGTAAACCGCGAATGACCGAGAGTTGAGGGTGGAAATCGCTTCGATTATTTTTGTTCGAGGCAGCAAAATAATCGTCCAGGAGAGGTGGATTTGCTTATATACGACGACGATATCTTCTCCTTTTGTGCCCACTCGTGGAAGTGGGGAAATTTGGTGGAGTAGAGCATATATGCAGTGGCTCCTCCTCACACTGTGCTGCAGTGCAAGTGCAGATTCCTCCTCCTTTTAGCCATGGCTCAGCTCACTCTGCTCTGTCCTGTACTACCACCTGCTGCATGATTGTTCTCTTCTATTTACCACACAGTGACATGATCATCCACATGAGATACCATGCTGCAGGAGGCAATGGGACCTAGAAAAAGCTATGTGTACAATTCACTCCAGGACACACACTACCTAACCTCTTGAATTACCAATTATTGGTTTTACCCACCGAGTATATATATGCATGCATACCTGTGAAATTCACACTAAGCAAGAGAAAATTCAGATAAAGTTGCAGTCTTTTTGCAGTGTCGTGGCTTGGAAAATTACCTTCAGCTTTACCTGGATGTGGACGCCTATATTGTTCTGTTTATTGTTAGGCCTACATCACCATCCTCCCCGATATCAGAATTGCTGTCGACCCGTGCTGCCCCAAAAGGCGCCGAAAGATATTTCTGTACTCTAGATTTGCAGCCACACCTGTGTTTTGGTTCCTCTCATGCAAGTGGACCGAGCTGTGAGCGTGAGCAGGGATAGATCAAGAGCGAATCCACTTGGATTAGATTGGCATCACTGTGCTCACGGTGGGAGATATGTGTATGGCCCCGCCTGCTGGTGACAAGTGGTGTGTGCTGATGCTCACAGATGACTTGTTGCCGGAGAGTTTAGATCGCCCACGGTATGCTGCAATCCATGCCGATGTGGACGCGACTTACACACGCAATCAGTGAGAAGGATGCTCCTTGAGGTGTAATTTGGACGAATGAGAGTAAATTCTTCATTCCGTTGAGGAATCCGATATATACATCCGAATACTCTTCAAGAAACAAACAATGCACTAGGAAGCTCTTTAAGAAAAAAACATTTTATTTTAATATCTCAAAATTATGAAGTACTTCCCCATTTCATATTTTTTGCCTCAACTTTGTCTACATTTGTATATATCAAGCACTAAAACTCGTCCTGATACATACGAATCTAGGCAAAGTTGACACGGGAATTATGGATGTCTAGCATGTAATGTGTTTTCATCTCAGAAACCCTAAATGGAGCCTCCTATTTTAAACATTTGAAAAGAACATTTTTGAAGATTTGAAAAAATCTAGAAAAATAATCTAGATGGAGACAATGTTACACTTTACCAACATGCAAAATCTTAACTTCAAATACCTTATATTCAGGACTACACAAAAATGATAAAATCTGACATATTTTAGAGGTTTAAAATTTTGCACTATTCGCTACTTTAGATGTTAGATTATGTCTTTTTGTACATCCCTGAATATAAGGTATTTTGAGTTGAGATTTTACATGTTGTTAAAATATGACATTATGGACATCTAGGAAATTTTCCATATTTTATGAATCTGTAAAATGCTGATTTTGATTTTTCAAAGAAAGGGCTCGCGTGGAGCTCCATTTGTGCATGCCTGTTTGCATATGTGGTATATACTTAAAAGACAAGTCTTCGGAGCAAATTGAGTTTTTTTTGTCTTCCGGATCCACAAGTTTGTGATTTTTGTGTAGCCTAAACTACAACGTTGGAAAACTTTGCAGGTATACATAACACATTTATATGTACCCATGTAAAAATTTAGGAAGTTTTTTACTTTAAAATATCATTTTTGAAACTTTGAAAATCCCAAGTTCAGTGGAGCTCGGAGACAAAACATTGCACTCCCTCTAGTCAGGCTTCGAGTGAAGTGATTGATTGCTACCACTCCCGCTGCTCAACCTCCACCGAAAAGAGAGGGAAACAACAACTTGCACAATTTTAGGCCAATGTGTGTGCTGTCTCAGAAAAGCATTTTTCACTTTATGAAAATGTGGTTCTTGCGGTAGTCTCACTGGTAGTTTTGATCTTTCTTCAGAAAATGAGTGGGAAAAGATTTATTTACCCTGCCTTTTCAAATAAGCGCACAAGTGAGCAGTTCATAGTATGGTAACGGATATATGTGTGTGCCTCCTTTTGCGCCCCGTCTGCGCCTTGCTCTCGTCGGTCGATTCCGCCTGCTCCAGATCGGGCCCCTGCAGCCGCCCGGCCTCCTCGAACCCGCCTGCTCCAGATCGGGCCCCTGCAGCCGCCCGGCCTCCTCGATCCGCCCGGCCTCCTCGATCCCGCCTGCTCCACATCGACCGGCCGCCCCCGTCCCCGTCCGCCCCCGTCGGGCCCCCGTCCCGTCCTCGACCGGCCGACCGGCCGCCCGCCCTGCTCGGTCTCCTGCGCCGCTCTTCATCCAGCCGTCCCGTCACCGCCGCCGCCGGATTTTGGTGTCGCCGGCCATCGCCGCCGGCGGGAATTGGTCGCCGCCGGCCGGAATTGACTTGCCCCGGCCCTTAGGCGAGGCCCTGTGCTCTCGTTGGCTTTGATTCGGCCGCCATCTTCTGCAGATTTCCGTTGACCAAGATCTAGTAAAAAAAAGAGTAAAAAAAAGAGTAAAAAAAACACAATGTTGTCTCCGTCTCTTGCTGCTGTTTCTTCCGATGCTCCCGTCGTGCGCTCGGGTCTTCCTTCGTTACTTGGCCCTTGCCCGTCGACTTCATCTTTGTCGGCGCGCCACTCTACGTCGGTCCTCGCGGATTCTTCCTGTGGTTATCCGACCTCGTCTTCACTGCCTTGTTGCTCTTCACCGACTCTGTCTATGTCGGCTCGCCGCTCTACATCGACTCTCGCGGCTTCTTCACGCGGTTCTGCCCGCGTTTCGCCGACTTCGTCTTCGTCGGCCTGCCGCTCTACATCGACTTTTGCGGCTTCTTTAGGCGGCTATGGCCGCCCTTCGCCGACTTTGTCTATGTCGGCCTGCCGCTCTACATCGTTTTTCGCGGCCTCTTCACGTGGTTATGGCCGCGCTTCGCCGACACTGTCTATGTCGGCTCGCCGCTCTACATCGACTCTCGCGGCTTCTTCACGCGGTTCTGCCCGCGCTTCGCCGACCCCGTCTATGTCGGCTCGCCGCTCGACATCGACCCTTGCGGCTTCTTCAGGCGGCTGTGACTGTCCTTCGTCGACTCCGTCTTCATCGGCGTATTGCTCTCCGTCGTCACCTTTGGCGGCCTCTGTGTATGTGGGTGACAGCTCTTCGTCGGCACCTGATTGTACCTCGACCTCTCCAGTCGTGCCCCTTTCTGCGCATGAGATAGCGCAGCTTCGATGCCTGCTTGATGCTTGGGATTCTTCACCGACAGGTTCTGCTGGTTCTGCGACTGAGTTTTCTGGCATTGAGCGACCACCTCCTCCTTATCCAGGTACATCCCCATGGCTTCTTGATACTGGAGCTTCTTTTCATATGACTCCTGATTCTTCCTCGTTGCATTCTGTTCGACCTGTCGACCCTCCTGTTCGTGTTCTTACTGCCGATGGTACCCCACACCCAGTCATTAGTCGAGGCATTCTTAGTACTTCCTCATTTTATGTTCCTTCTGTTGCGCATGTTCCTCAACTTAACATGCAACTCTTTTCTGGTAGTCAGATCGTTGACTCTCGTTGTAGCATCACTCTCGACTTTGATTCCTGTTCTGTTCAGGATCGTCGCACCGGCACTATGCTTGGTGCTGGCCCCCGCCGCCATGATGGCCTCTGGGAGCTTCACTGGCTTCGTCTTCCTTCTGATGCCACCGTCGTCAGTTCCTCGGCATCTGTAGCCGTCGCTACTAGCTCTTTTCAGCAGTGGCATCATCGTCTTGGACATTTATGTGGTTCTCGACTCTCGTCTTTAGTTCATCGAGGTGTTCTGGGGTCTGTCTCCGGAAACGCTTCTTTGGATTGTCAGGGCTGTCGCCTTGGTAAGCAGATTCAGCTACCGTATCCTCACAGTGAGTCTGTGTCCGAGCGTCCTTTTGATCTTGTTCACTCTGATGTTTGGGGTCCAGCTCCCTTCCCGTCGAAAGGAGGTCATCGCTACTATGTTCTCTTTATAGATGATTTTTCTCGTCACACTTGGATATATTTTATGCGCTCTCGCAGTGAGGTGCTTTCCATTTATCAGCGCTTTGCGGCCATGGTCCGCACTCAGTATTCCTCGCCCATTCGTGTGTTCCGTGCTGATTCTGCTGGTGAGTATATCTCTCAGCACCTGCGTGGTGTTCTTGCTGAGCAGGGCACCCTTGCTCAGTTTTCTTGTCCCGGTGCGCATGCTCAAAATGGTGTCGCCGAGCGTAAGCATCGTCATATTCTTGAGACCACCCGTGCTATGATGATTGCTTCTTCTCTTCCGCCGCATTTCTGGGCTGAGGCTGTCGCTACATCGACTTACCTCATTAACATCCAGCCTTCTGCTGCCCTCCAGGGTGGCATCCCTCTCGAGCGTCTCTCTGGTGGTTCTCCAGACTACTCGCCTCTTCGTTCATTTGGTTGCGTTTGCTATGTTCTTCTCCCTCCTCGTGAACGCACCAAACTGACCGCTCAGTCTGTTGAGTGTGTTTTTCTCGGCTACAGTGATGAGCATAAGGGCTATCGCTGTTGGGACCCTGTTGGTCGTCGGATGCGCATCTCTCGTGACGTCACGTTTGATGAGACGCGTCCCTTCTACCCTCGCCCCACCTCTGGTACCTACCCGGTGGATGATATCTCCTTTCTTCTGTTTCCTGATGCACCTCCTTCTGTCCCTATTGTCCCTCCTCCTGGACCTCATTCTGATGCGCCCTCTTCGTCCCCAGCGCCATCCTCTTCGACTCCGTTGTCCTCCTCCCCACCTAGTTCTCCTCTTTCTTCTTCTGATCCTCCGCCCACCTCACCGTTGTCTCCTTTTCCCTTTCATTATTCTCGTCGCACTCATGTTCCAGATCCTACTCCTGATGTCCCTTCTTGTTCTTCTTCTTCTTCTTCTGATATGTCTTCTTCTTCTGACGAGTTTCCCTCTCCTCTTCCGGCGACTCGTCCACGTCGTGCTCCAGACCGTTACTCTCCTAGTCAGTACGGTCTTTCTGTTGCCTCCGAGCCGACTTCTTATCGGGATGCTGAGCGTCATCCTGAATGGCAGCTTGCTATGGCTGAGGAGATTGCTGCGCTTGAGCGCACTGGCACCTGGGATCTTGTCTCTCCCTCTCCCGGTGTTCGTCCTATCACGTGTAAGTGGGTCTATAAAATTAAGACCCGCTCTGATGGATCTCTTGAGCGCTACAAAGCGCGTCTTGTGGCTTGTGGTTTTCAGCAGGAGCACGGCCGTGGACTATGATGAGACTTTTGCCCCCGTGGCTCATATGACCACTGTGCGTACTCTTCTTGCTGTCGCTTCTGTTCGACACTGGTCTGTGTCTCAGCTTGATGTTCAGAACGCTTTTCTTAATGGCGAGTTGAGTGAGGAGGTCTACATGCAGCCTCCTCCCGGGTATTCTGTCCCTGATGGGATGGTCTGTCGCCTTCGGCGTTCTCTTTATGGCCTGAAACAGGCCCCTCGTGCCTGGTTTGAGCGTTTTGCCTCTGTGGTGACTGCTGCTGGTTTCTCTCCCAGCGCTCATGATCCAGCGCTGTTTGTCCACACTTCTCCTCGTGGACGCAATCTTCTACTTCTCTATGTTGATGATATGATCATTACTGGTGATGATCCTGAGTATATTGCCTTTGTTAAGGCTCGTCTTCGTGAGCAGTTTCTTATGACCGATCTTGGTCCTCTCCGCTATTTTCTTGGGATCGAGGTCTCTTCCACTTCTGATGGCTTTTCTATCTCTCAGGAAAAGTATATTCAGGATCTTCTTGCTCGTGCTGCTCTTGGGGATGAGCGCACCGTTGAGACTCCTATGGAGCTTAATGTTAAGCTTCGTCCTACTGATGGTGATCCTCTTCCTGATCCGACGCGTTATCGCCATCTTGTTGGGAGTCTTGTTTATCTTGCTGTCACTCGTCCTGATATATCTTATCCTGTTCATATTCTGAGTCAGTTTGTCTCAGCTCCTACCACTGTCCACTATAGTCATCTCCTCTGTGTTCTTCGTTATCTTCGTGGCACGATTACTCGTCGCCTTTTCTTTCCTCGTTCCAGCTCTCTCCAGCTCCAGTGCTACTCGGATGCTACTTGGGCGAGTGATTCTTCGGATCGTCGTTCACTTTCTGCTTACTGTGTGTTTCTTGGTGGTTCGCTTGTTGCTTGGAAGACGAAGAAACAGGTTGCAGTTTCCCGTTCGAGTGTAGAGGCTGAGTTGCGAGCTATGGCCTTGTTGATTGCTGAGGTGACATGGTTACGGTGGTTGCTTGTCGATTTTGGGGTCTCTGTTACGACACCCACTCCACTTTTGTCTGACAGTACAGGTGCTATCAGTATTGCACGTGATCCGGTCAAGCATGAGCTTACCAAGCATATTGGTGTTGATGCTTTTTATACACGTGCTCAGGTGCAGGCTCAGGTTGTTGCGCTTCAGTATGTGCCTTCAGATTTGCAGTTGGCGGATTTCTTTACAAAGGCACAAACTCGAGCGCAGCATGATTTCTTACTCTCCAAACTCAGTGTTGTGGATCCACCATGAGTTTGAGGGGGGGTGTTAGATGTATATTTGTATATGTATTTTCCCCACCTGTTAGGGGGTTTCCTGCATATTCACACCTGTACATGTAACTATATGTTGTGTCCTTTGGCTCCCAGGGAATACAACTTGTCTATTCCTAACAATACGTATTTTGAAATTTCAGTTATGTAACTTCATAAAAAAATAAGTCGTTATTTTTGGGCAAAAGGAAAAAGAGAAAAGAGCAACAACGACGATAGCACTAGGACATAGCAAAATACAGTACATGATTTTTATTTTAAGCGGTGGAAAGCTTGATAGGAGAAAGATAAAATTCTAGCCGAAAACAACAGCTTTTTGTCACCACTCACCACTCAAAGGCCCTTTTCACGGACTAGTAATATTGCACGTGCAATGCACGTGAGTAGGCACCCAAAAATTTGTTTACCCTCATAACACGTTTTCACCAAAACGTACGAAAGATTCTAGAAAGAATTTCAAGCAAATGTATTCTGCATCGTTATTACTTATCAGATAATAGATAAGAAATGCGTGAAATTTACAAAAAAAAATGAAGTCAGGGAGTATTACATACAGTAAATTTGATCTGTTCAAATTTCAACTCTAACATTATCGTCTACCTTGCAAATGCTACTCATCTCACCCAAATAAAGTATTGATGAATTACGGTACTTTTGATCACATGTCTTCTAGGCAGTCTGGTCAACACTGCAATCAATGACCCTCTTTGCTTCTCTAATGGTGATGCCTTTCCTATACCTCACTTCTGTCAATTGCTTCGTGCATGTCCTCTGAACCTGCATGAATTAGAAGGTATCATGTGACACAATCTTCATTTATACAAAATTGGCATCAACCTAGTTGCTTTTGAACTGATCATTATTAAAATATGCATGCTGCACTTAATCAGCAAGTATTAACAGACACATACCTCATTAATAATTGCAAAAAGGAAATAGAAATGTCAGGAAGAACATTGCTGCAGAAATCTGGCACCTACAAAGCAGACTGCAGCAAACTAATCCATACATCAGTCAACATCAGAACATGAGAAATAAAAGTATGCCCTTTCTTTAGTAACTTGTTTATTAAGTGTCACAGTAAAAGGATACAGTATAGATTCATGGATGATACATCTCATGAAAAAGATTTCAAATTTATTCATAAGGAATATATTGGTGCATTATCTTGAATTTTGTTTATTTAATTATTCGAGTTCCATCATGAAGTAGGAAGTTCCAGTTATGAGATTGAACTCATGCCAGATCTAACAATAATGTCAATAACAAGTTAGCAATGTGGAATCTCTAAATCACTTGATGCAATAAATAATTGAATAAATCAGTCTGCATGGTTAATTAGTAAAAATCTGGGTAATTTGAGAAGTTGAACTCACACGCATAATTAGCACATCAGCCCTTGAGAAAGTAAATATATATAACAATAGATCTAATTTTATTTTCCTGTATATAGTGTTTTGAGATAATTCCTTTGGGATCAAACAACTTGTTAAATGAGCGTAGCCTTTCTAAAAAAGATGCAAAATCAATTGATTAGATGCTGTGTAATGTAAGGGCAAGCGCAATTGACATAAAGAGAACAATGTCCTAACAATTGAATGACGCTCAAATCGGGTAGCCAATGCCCAGACCTTGCATTCATGTATATTGTCACTCGTTATTGTGATACCCGTTTCTATTATCTCTAGATGATACCACCTTTCCCCAATTGTCTCTAAGGATCTATCACTGTAATTAAGGAGGATTTACAAATGAAGAAAATTGGTTAGATAATAAAAGATGCCAGGCAAAGTAAAGTATATATCTCATAGCAAGTCCAATAGCTTCATCTCCACAACTGAAAGCAAGGGTGTTCAAATTGTGTAGTCACGAGGGTCTGATTTGGCATTGACATCGGAAGTACTGATTTTTTTTCTCATATGGAATTGGTACAGAGAAAACGGAGGGCATACGAACTGAAGGTGGCACATTAGTATAATGAAGTTTTCGTAAGATCAAATTTAACCATGAAGCAGATCTCATCTACCATGGTCCCTGCATAGCATTGAGAGTAATCTCTCAAGGTAAAAACAAGAACTTGGCTCTTGCATTGGAAATTCTAAAACAATGGGAATTAATCGCTGCATAAATAAGACTAATTGTTAACAATCTAAAGCATGACACAAGCTGCGCTGATCTGTGTGGTTATAGCCTTATATATGTAGGTAAAAGGCATAAAAAGATGTTTAGCAAAGATATCGACGATATAAGCAAATAATTGAACAGGCCAATTTTACAGATCTGTTTTGGAGACGGTATTTATACCTGTGCCCAAATTAACCCAGTTAGTGTGCTAATTCCATGACCTATCATGGATCACGCATGGGCACTACCTTGGCATTATGGCTGTCAGTGTAGCCATATCATCCCAGCCACATGCCAAATTCAAACAATCTGCATGCTTTTCAGGCAACGGAACAAGAATTAAATAATTGGATCTGAAGCCCACCTTAGAACCAACCCACAATATAGAAGGACGGCGGAGGTGCGTCGCTACAAATGGCGGGGTGAGACGCGCCGCGGATGATGTCATGCTGGGCTCCCGCCGGCGATGGGGACAACGTAGCGGCGTCGAGCTAGCGTGGAGGCCGCGGGAACTGGCAACGATGAGCGTGAGGTGGAGAGGAGAGGCCCAACACGGTCGTCGATGGCGGCGTCCAGATCGCGTGTGCGCGCAGCCACGATGGATGCGAAGGCGGCAGCGGGATGGAAGGAGAAACAGCGGGCAGGGGTTGGTCGAGTGTGAAGGGCAGGCGGACGCAGTTCTTTACCGTGATTACAGGGCATCACAGACCTGCGATAGGATCTGCGGTTTTCTAGTGATTATGGGCGTGATTTGCGTGCGGACCCGCGACGGGATATGACGGACAGTGTTTTAGCGGTAAATATGGACGTTATGTGAAGCGTCAGATGTTTTTTCGATGGCTGTAATTTCTTGGATCTGCCCCCTTCTCTCCTTTTTTATATTGGTATAGATATAGATAAGCATCTTTTGTCTTTTCCTCTTATCTCTCTCCCCGGACAAATTATCCATAGTCAAAAGTCCCATCTAGCTTAGACTAAATCTTCTGTGGACCTAATCGTTTTTACTGTAGCACCAAAAGATAACCATGACGATATCTTCCCCGATGCGAGTGCACAAGCAAGTGTCTTGATACATCAATTTGGGTCCAAACAAGATAAGGTAAGTCCCGCGTATGGAGCAAACAAACAGTCGATAAACGAACTCAGCACACTCAATCATATCTATATTTATAAAAAGTTGGTCGAGTCACTTATGAAACGGAGAGAGTATTATTTTCTTGAATTCAGATTTGATCGGATAACAAGCGGTTACGGATTTACATGCGGATATATCGAGCCATGAATTTGAACCAAAAACTTTCGAGGCTAGCTATAGTGGTAGTATCATAGCTAGTATAATGCAATCTAGGCCTACAAAACTGATGATGTGGCATGTAATTAAGGAGGAGAAGGGTGATTAGAGTATCATAGGTAGATACTATATCATAGCGCATATATTACGAGAAAAATTAATGTTAAATACATCTTGTACACAAGTTTATATTGAGATTCTAAAAAACAACAAATGTAATGAAAACATAATAGTACTTCATGATACCACCCACTATAGAGATAGTATCGTACACTAGTATCATATGCATGATACTAATATATGATACTCCCCACTATGACCAGCTTGAGAGGTCTAGGAGGAATCCTAGACCACCCAAGAAGTTAATTGGGGAAAAAAATATTGTACCGTATGCTTTGAATGTGGCAGATGAAATTAAATGTAATGCGGAACTTTCATCGTATTCCAAGGTTAGTATTTCTAGTGATTGCAAAAAAAATTGCTAAATCAACTACTCATCTAGAATTGCTTGTAATAGCACTTAAGGCTGGTCATAGTGAGTAGTAACATATGGTAGTAACATACACATATTACTACTCTATCTTACTATCTTTAGGCTGCTTATAGTGGGGGAGTAACATAGACTAGTATCATGCAGATGTTACTAGTCTATGTTACTACGTTCATAGTGGGGAATAACATATGTGTGGTGTCATGCAAGACCTTATTTGTTAGGTTATAAACTCATTATGTATTGGGATGTGTGATGTTACAGTAACATAATATGTTACCACAACACTCTCTTTCCTCACTTAATAGCATGCCATGTCATCAAAATACATTGGAGTGTGTGATGTTACTAGCTATGTTACTCCCACTATGAGTAGTCTTATAGTGGGTAGTATCATAGATCTAGTAACATAGAATGCCATATTTATTATTTTGTAGAGCCATTCTTCATTGAAATGTGTGATGTGATGGTAACATAGCTAGTTATTACTATCCTCTATTTTCTCAATTAATGATATGTCATGTTATTAAAATACTTAGTTGGTATTGCATGTTGTTGATGTTACTATCAATGTTACTCTCCACTATGAGCAGTCTAAGGGTGGATAAACTCTACTAAGGCTAAGCTTAATAGGAGCAAGAGACTTGGTGCAAACAACCAGAATGATATACTATTTAATTATGAAAATGCCATGTTAGGTGCACAATGAGAATTAGAACAACCCAATTACCGATTTCCCAACGAGCCCAGACTAGCCACAGGGTTGGACTAGGTTCGAAAACAAAAATAATGGATAGATAGTTTATATATAGACTATAGTGTTTGAAAGGACACAGATGTCGCCTAGAGAGGAGGGGGGTGAATAGGCGATATCAAATTTTATGAATGGCTTGAACAAAAGCGGAATTAAACTAGCGTTTATTTTGTCAAGATCATAAAACCTAAATAAACTAGGCTCACCTATGTGCACCAATAACTTATGCTAAGAAATACAAGTAACAAGGTGATAGCAAGATATATGACTTCAAGCACGAAGGCTATCACAATGTAAAGTGCATAACTAAAGAGTTTGGGTATAGAAATAACCTGAGGCATGCAGAAACGATGATGTATTCCCGAGTTCCTCCCTTGAAAGGGAGTACGTCTCGTTGGAGGGGTGTGGTATCGCCACAAAGGCCTAACCAACGCCACAAAGGCCTCACCCTATTCTCCGGTGTGAGCTTGCACCACAAAGGCCTAGCTCACTCTTCCACTAAGGGGTTCCTGATGCGGCACGGTGTTGATGTAATATCACCGTCCAGTTGGGAACCCCAAGAGGAAGGTATGATGAGCACAATAGCAAATTTTCCCTCAGTAAGAAACCAAGGTTTGTCAGTCTAGGAAAAAGCCAAACTCTAGAAGGTGATTCTTGCTAGCCTAGTGACACTCCAACAAGGGAGCCGTTAACGATTCTTGTTAGCGCGTCTTCAACTAGTAGCAACGCGGAACCTGCACACAACACAACCAAATACTTTGCTCCCAACTTACGATGAGGTTGTCAATCTCACCGGTTTGCTGTAAACAAAGGAATGAGCGTATCGAGTGGAAAGCAATAGTAGTATGCAAGAAAGTAAACAGTGCGAGTAAAGTAAACAGGTAATAGCAATATAAAGGAAATTAGACCGGGGTTCACAGTTCACTAGTGGTGTCTCTCTATAAGATAAATAACACATGCTGGGTAAACAAATTACAGTTGGGAAATTGATAGAATAAAGATAACGTGCATATGTTGAGAGGATCACTATGAGATTTACTCTAGGCATTACAACAAAATACATAGACCGTCATCCAACTGCATCTATGACTAATAATCCACCCACGGGGAATCATCCGAGGAACCCGTGAATATTAAGTTGCGAACAACAGATAATTGCATTAAGCAAAGTGTGTAATGTAAACAAAGCATATGCCCTTGGACATAAGAATGTTGTTTTCTCCCTAGTGGCAATAGCACATCTACAACCTTAGAGGTTTCTGGCATGAACCCAACTATCGAGCATAAATACCCCCTCTTAGAGTCACTAGTATCTACTTGGCCAAGATAGCTACTAACAATGGAGAGCATGCAAGATCATAAACAACATAGAGATAACATAAGATAATATTCAGCACATCAACTCAATCATAACACCAATATTCATCGGATCCCAACAAACACAACATGTAGAATTACATAATGGTGATCTCGATCATGTAAGGCAGCTCATGAGATCTAAACATGAAGCACATGGTGGAGAAGACAACCATCTAGCTACTGCTATGGACCCATAATCCAAGGTAGACTACTCACTCATCACGCCGGAGGCAAGCATGGCGATGAAGAAGACCTCCGGTGGCGATTCCACTCTCCGGCAGGGTGCCGGGAAGAGCTTCTGGACCCTCCCGATCTCGGATCGACGACAACGGCGGATCACGATGTGTTTCTGGAAAATTGATCGGGTACTTAGGTTTTTCCCGTCGGGGGGTCTTTATAGGCGAAGGGGCGGCGTCAGAGGTGGACCAAGGCGGCCTCACACATAGGGGGCGCGGCCAGGGGCTTGGCCGCGTCGCCCTGTTGTGTGGCCGGCCCGTGGCCCCTCTCCGTCTCCTCTTCGGACTTCTGGAAGCTTCGGTAAATTTCTGGATGTTCAACTTTTGTTTCGTCCAATTCTGAGAATATTTCCTGTGTAACTTTTCTGAAACACAAAAATAGCAAAAAACAGGGAACTGGCACGGTGGCATCTTGTTAATAGGTTAGTTCCGGAAAATGCATAAAAACGCCACGAAGTGTAACGAAACACTAAGCAAATGGTGTAAAAAACATGCATGGAGCATAAAAAATTATAGATACGTTTGAGACGTATCAGCATCCCCAAGCTTAACTCCTGCTCGTCCTCGAGTAGGTAAGTGATAACAAAAGAAATAATTTTTGAGGTGACATGCACCTACACCATCTTGATCATCTATGTAAAGCATTGAGTGCTGGGATCAAAAGAACTTAAAACATGGGCATGAAAGACATAATCTTGATAGAAGAAACTTAGCAACCATGTTATAACATGAAAAAGAACACACATGAAAGATCATGAAAATGAAACAATGAAAGTCAAACGTGTATTCAAATCATATGGAAAAACATACAAAATGGTTTTCAGCTTGTCCTTCATGAGAGAGCAAAACATAAATGCATAGGACACCTTCAAGTTTAAGAGGGCGACTAGATACAAATATTTAAGAACAAGTGAAACCAAAATCATGAATCAATCAATGAAAACTTTGGGACAATGCATATTATACTCAGAATGACAACTATGCTCTCTTAGACGGTGCATAAAGATAGAAGGTGGTGACTCAACATAAAAGTAAAAGAAGGGCCCTTCGCAGAGGGAAGCAGTGATTAAACATGTGCTAGAGCTTTTCATTTGTAAAATAGAGAGATAAAAATTAGGTTTTGAGAGGTGGTTGTCTTTGTCAACGACTAGCAATGGGGTTCTTACTATCTTCCATACAAAAATGAAGCAAGTTTTTGAGAGAGATTGGCACTTTTGTGCTCTTTTATAAAGCTTGGCACTCCTCCCCACATTTTTTCCTTTCTCAAACCATGGCTAACCGATTCCATCGAGTGCCCACCAACATTCACATATCATGGAGGAGTTCCTTTTTTCTTTTCTTTTTTCCTCCTTTTTTTCTTTTTGGAATAAGCAATATGGAAGATAGCAAATCCGACCACTATGTCCCCATGAGCTAAAAACTGGTGTCACAAAATGAGAAGTATTTTGAAGGTTTTTTTGAAAGGTAGCACATGAAAATTTACTTGGAATGGCTTACAAATATCATGCATAGGAATTTATAGTGGACACAATGGCAAACTTAGTTTTTAGGAGTTGGATGCACGAGTAGAGCTCATACTCAGTACAAAATGAGGGCTAGCAAAAGACTGAGAGCGACCAACTAAGAGAGCAATAACGGCCATAATCATGCAAAGCGACAAAGCAACATTAAAAGAAGCATAAGATGGCATCAAAAGTCAAAAACTAAATGATCATAGAGGCTTATGGCGACTTTGTATGAGTCTAACATGTGTGAGCATGCGCCAAGTCAACCCAAATAAAGCATCAAGAAGAAATCCAAATTAATGCTTCCAAATAATAAAAACAACGCATGATTTTTTCAAAGGCTCATTAAGCAATCTCAGTCATTTGAGACAAGTCATGCTACAGCAAAACCACTAAGCATACTATCAAAATGACATCAAGCATGACATGCAAAAGTCTAAGCCGCAGTCTAAACAAGCTCCTTTTTGTACCACTTTTTTGTATAATTTTTTTCTCTTTTCTAACACCATTCGAACCTTTTTGAAATAACTCTTTTGATTAAAACCAACATGGACCAGAGGTCAAAATACACCTTGATGTAAAGATATAACAAGATCTGAACAAAAATTAAGGCGAAAAATGAAAGCTAAACGCAGTTCTAGAAAAAGAGAACACTCGATGAACGATAAGAGTGAAAAACGGAGTGTTCCTGGCAAATGAAAAGCAAGGACAACTTCTCCAAAAGAAATTAGGATTTCTATTTTCATGCCCTCGGGTCCTTAGTTGTGCTCAGTTTTCCCTAGCCGCTTAGTTTTTCCTCAGTTTTGCCCAAGCGCTTGTCTGAAACCCTCACAAGGAGCTCGGACGGGAGGAATCCCGTTTAGTTGACCGTTTGTTGGTGCTGGCAAGTGGGGCCGCTATTGGTGCCCCGCACTGGACACGTCTCCACTTATCCAGATCATCGTGGGACCCATAACTTGTCCACGTTAGCACGCCGGACCCACAGCTTACCCAGGTGACCGTTGCAAAATGGGAGCCCGAGCCAGCCCCGCGCCCGTGCCCGTGCCATTGCTTCCCCTTTCTTTCCCCGCGCCCCATTGTTCTTCTTCTCCGCCAGCGGCAGCCCTTCTCCGGCAGGGCGGGTGATGTCTAGTTCCTCTTCGACCTTCCATTCTTCATGGCCGCAGTATGGACCCGTTCCTTTGACAAGATGCCCTGACTGCCCACGCCAGGAGCCTCTGAAGCGGTCGATCTGTAAGATGGACGACAACGGCAACCGTGGACGTGAGTTCCTTGTATGCGAGAGCTTGCCATATAGAGAGGGGGTAAGGTTAGATCTCGCTCCAATTGCTTTGTTTTCTCTCGATTTTCTTGTTATTCCCTCGAATTTGGGATTTAGGGTTCATGTTGTTGTTTTCAGATCCTGAAGAAATGTAGGTATTTTGAGTGGATCAATGTGTACGTTCAGAGGCTTAAATTGCAGGAATCAATTGGCGCTATTGGGGAGCGCAATTTGGGAGGGGGGACTTGCTGTAGAGAATGCGGCGGAGAGAGGAGCCGTTCCGATTATGCCTAATGCTCCCAATGCAGAACTGGTAGAAGTGAAGGGAGAACTAAAGAAAATAAACAAGCAGTTAAAGCAGCTGATCGAGTTGAAGAAGCAAGCTAATCTGATGGCTGGTTGTTTTTTTGTTGTATAATTGCGATCGGATTCTTATCATTGCTCATCAAGCGCTAGAAGTTGTTACAAGGGATCCCTTGTTACAAATCCATTAGTCAGTTACATGTACTTGTAGTTGTTTTCAAAGTTAGTGTGTGCATTCACCGAAATTACCAAAAAAAATAAGTGTTAGGGAATATAGGAATGCTAAAGATAGTTGATAATTGTTAGAGGGGTGACAAATAATGCATTCACCAAAATCCCACAAATATGTATGTCTCATGTTTATACCAAAATTATACCACTTTTGGGACGTTTCAAATAACCAAAACTATATTCCCTAAAAGAAAAGGAATGCTAAAGAAAGTTGATAATTGTTAGAGGGGTGATAAATAATCCATTCACCGAAATCCCCTAAATATGCCAAATATGTATGTCTCATGTTTCTACCAAAATTATACCACTTTTGGGCCGTTTCAAATTGCCAAAACTATATTCCCTAAAAGAAAAGGAATGCTAAAGATAGTTGATAATTGTTAGAGGGGTGATAAATAATCCATTCACCGAAATCCCCCAAATATGCCAAATATGTATGTCTCATGTTTCTACCAAAATTATACCACTTTTGGGCCGTTTCAAATTGCCAAAACTATATTCCCTAAAAGAAAAGGAATGCTAAAGATAGTTGATAATTGTTAGAGGGGTGATAAATAATCCATTCACCGAAATCCCCCAAATATGCCAAATATGTATGTCTCATGTTTCTACCAAAATTATACCACTTTTGGACCATTTCAAATTACCAAAACTATATTCCCTAAAAGAAAAGGAATGCTAAAGATAGTTGATAATTGTTAGAGGGGTGATAAATAATCCATTCACCGAAATCCGCAAATATGTATGTCTCTTGTTTACACCAAAATTATACCACTTTTTAGTTTAACATTTTTAAATCGTGGAAAATAATGCATAAATAGAGGGAATATAGTTATGTGGCAAAATAATCCATAAATGCATGTCTCTTGTCACACGGATCGACTCTACCAACCGTTGATCCACCGACAGAGAGATAGAGGGGTGGCCACGAAGAGAGAGAGAGAGAGAGGGGTGGCCACGAAGAGACGGATAGGGGTATACTGACCGTTAGATCAGTGGATCAATGGTTGGTGGAGTCGATCCGTGTGACAATGGCTCAACCAATCAGGATAAGTTTGGGCTTCTGTGAGCATTTGTGACAGTATTTGAGAGCAAAACTGAGTAGTACTAAGAAACCAAGAGCACGTAAATAGTAAATAGACTAAGGGATTCAAACAAAAGAATTACAAAATGAAAAATGCATGTTTTGTACAATATAATTCATATTGGGCTACATCAAATTATTTGCAATTCAAATATACATGAGTGTGACAATTATGGCCTCATTTAGACAAACTATGTTTTAGGGAAGATGTTTTGCAAAGGGGTTTGAGTGGAAAACAATGCATATTCATAGCTACTAGTGATTCTGAGAAGTGGCAATTTGTGGTAAAACTTGATTTATCTATGTTTGTTAAGGTTTGCTAGGTGGCAGGTTGCGTAGGAAGACTCCATGAGTAGGTGCCACTATGTTTTTATTTTTTTTTTGGATTTTTTTGCGCATGAAATGACTCAATTAGCTATGTTAATCTCATTTGTTGACTCTCTGTTGACCAGCTACTTGAGGGTAGAACTGAGTATATTGCACTTGCCAGTCTAAGTACTCAAGGGGAAAACTGAGTACAGATAAAATTTCTGTATAAGGCCGGAGGTTAGAACTGAGTACACCAAACGTCGAAGGGTTAGCCTCGTGTCGCGGTGCACGCTGTAGCCGTGCATAGCGGACGCGTGTTGCGGTACACTAAACGCCACCTTCGTCTTTATAGAGCCCCTCTTTCTCTCCCTCGACGCTCGCCCACTCTCTCATTCTCACTGCAACCGCCTCTCCTGTCCCATCATCTTCTCCACTTCGCGTCGAAAAAACCCCGAAGAAAAAACCCCGACGATGGAGAAGAATGAGATGCCCATTGTCGGCGCTTCCGACGTAGCCGCCGGCGCATCGACCGCCGGCGCATCGGCCGCCGCCCCCGTCCAGGACCCCGTCCAGGACCCCGTCGCTGCTTCGAACGTAGCCGCCGGCGCATCAACCGCTGGCGCATCGGCCGCCGCCCCCGTCCAGGCCCCCGTCGCTGCTTCCGACGTAGCCGCCGGCGCATCGGCCGCCGCCCCCGTCCAGGCCCCTGTCTAGGCCCTCGTCCAGACCCCCGTCCAGTTCCCTGTCGATTGGGACCCGTACGAACAAGAGCCGTACATCGCCCCGGAGAACCCCTACGACACCAGCATCGTCGACAACGACGAGGTAACCCTTTGTTCCCTTGTTCTTATCCCATTTCAATCCTTTTTGTGTTAGATCTTGCGTTATTAGGGTTCATCTGTTCCTAGTTCTATCATTTTGTGTTAGATCTTGCGTTATTAGGGTTCGTCTGTTCCTAGTTCAATCCTTTTGTGTTAGATCTTGCGTCATTAGGGTTCGTCTGTTCCTAGTTCTAGATCTTGCGTGTTAGATCTTGCGTTATTAGGGTTTGTCTGTTCCTAGTTCTAGATCTTGCGTTATTAGTGTTTGTGATTTGCTTTTGTTTAAGATTCGGTTAACTTATGTGAGTAATCAATCCCATCCGGTTAATTTGTGCCGATGATGATGAATATTTGGGCACAAATTGATTCAGGGTTTGGTCAGTGAATAATTGGTGTGTACAAATTTGTTGTGCATGATCTTTGGTTCACTGACTGAAATCCTGGATATAAGTGTGTCCAATGTAACTGAGGCTACCTCTTTTTTTCGTGCCCATATTATCATGCATGATCTTTTGTTCACTCTCTGTTCCATCATCGCTGCAATTGACTCCGTGTTTTTCGATCTTTGGTGCTACGTGACAGGTGCAGAGCAGCGACGTCGACAGCGACGACGAGTCCTTCCACACCAAGACTCGTCACGTCCTCAGGAGGCTGCAGTCCGGCCATTACGATCGCCACTTTGCTCGAGGCATTTATAGGTGCCCCTTCTGCACCAGGAGGCTCCGCGCCACCGACTTCAACTGTCTGGTGAACCATGCTGAATCCATTGGCAGAGCCATTGGCGGCGCTAGAGTTGGAACGACCGTGGACGTGCATGCGTTCATGGCCAAACACAAAGCACTTGGGATTCACCTACGCAGCCTCCAAGCTTAATCCCATTCATGTAAATTGTAGCTTATGTTGGATCTCGGTCGGTAGTACTGTTATGGGTCCCTACTGTTATCTATGCTATGTTGGCTGTTGTATGCAGCTTATCGTATATTTTTTCTGGATTTGTGCCCTAGATTTCCTACTCCCTCCGATCCATATTACTCTTCGCTAATGTGGTTGTATCTAAACACATTGGGACACATTTTAGTGGTTGATACATCCATATTAGTGAAGAGTAATATGGATCGGAGGGAGTACCTAATTGGGTAAAAATGAAGGCATAAAGAAATGAATGGCGTTAAGAAACAGAAGGAGAAGCTGCTCTAGATTTGCTACCAATTTGGGCAATCAAGAATGAATGAGATCGAGCGAGAGAGAGGAAAAAGGTGCATTGAAAACTGCTAATCTGGGCAAAAGAGACAGAAACCACTCGTGCCCACATCCCGGACCCACGCGGCTCCACACACTACGGCCCCACACGCTACTGCCCCAGCTCCGCTCGCATGACCAAACACGGTCTCGTCCTGTCCCACGCGGTCCCTTTCTACCAGCCCTACACGACGCGGCCCCACTCGTCAGCACGGAACGCTCAACTGAATGGGATTCCTTCCGTCCGAGCTCCTTGTGAGGGTTTCAGACAAGGGCTTGGGCAAAACTGAGGAAAACTAAGAAGCTGGGGAAAACAGAGTACAACTAAGGACCCGAGGGCACGAAAATAGAAATCCCAAAGAAATTTGTTGGGGTCCAACCATTTATTTCAGCAAACAAAACCAAACAAAACTGAAAACTAAAAAAACTGACGCTCCAAGAAAAACACATAGTGCATGAAGCAATAAAAATATAGTGTGTTGAAAGGTGACCTGATTTTTGCCGATGAAGAAGGGGTGCCTCAAGGGCATCCCCAAGCTTTGACGCTTGTACCTCTTGGATATTTCTTGGAGCACGTGGGCATCCCCAAGCTTGAGCTTTTGTCCATTCTTCAACTCATCTCAGCATTCTCCAATCCCTACACTTGAAAACTTCCATCATATAAAACTCAACACAATTCTATTAGCAACATTAGTGTAAGAATAATAATGAATCAACCCTTTTTGGTTCAGGTTTCTACTCAAAAACACCACATATAAAGCATATAATACTGTAGCAACTTCCCCAAAAGTTCTGTGATCAAAAGAACTCAAAAAGAAAGCGATCGAGAGGCAAACACAAATAGTGGCAGAAATCTGTCAAAACAAACAGCTGATAAAGGTCGATTTTTTCAAGGGTTTTCTGTTGCTCAAATCAAAAAGTGTAAAACTAATGAAAGTTTGGAAATAACCTGGGCATATGCACAAGAAATCGCAGGTCAAAAAGATATTCTGAGAATTTTCACAAATTTTTACGGTGCAGCACCGAAATCTGTTTCAGGACAGCAACATCCCCAAATCTTACCTCACTCAAATTAGAGGCTTCTCTTGGCTCAACAACAAAATAAAAATGATAAGGAGCGGTTATTACAGTAGTAATAACTTCCAAGACTCAAATAAAAGAAAAAGAACTGAAAGTAAAACATTGGGTTATCTCCCAAGAGTGCTTTTCTTTAACGCCTTTGAGCCAGGCTCAGTAATTTGAGAAGATGCTCACATAAGAAATATGAATTGAAGCAAAAGAGAGCATCAAGGAGCAAATATAAAACACATTTAAGTCTAATCCACTTCCTATGCATAGGAATCTTGTAAGAAAATAAATCAAAGAAGCACATAATAACAAGTATGGGTAGACAAAACAAGAGCAACTTCGGAACTTTCAATATAAAGAGAGGTGTTTTAGTAACATGAGAATTCCAACAACAATATTTTCCTCTCTCATAATAATTTTTAGTAGCATCATGAACAAACTCAACAATATAAATATCACACTCATCCTCCTTTGTTAAGCATGGAGGGCAATCAAATAAGGTATTAGTTAAAGAGTTACTCTTATTGGGAGGTAGACATGGTGACAAGGGTATAGATAATAGAGCCCGTCAGTTGAGTTCCCCTGAGGCCCGTTTAGCTAGGCCCAATTGTAATACTAGTCAAAATATGAGTTTATGTCGTATGTCGATATTGTAATCTGTATCGGATCCCTCCCGTTCCTCGAGACCTGGCCATCTATATATAGGGGCCAGGAGGGGACGGTGAGGGACAGATTGAAAGCAAGCCAGGTTCTACACCCACGTTTACTTTCGATACACACCTTGTTTGACTGAATTTACCTTCGAGTTCATCCGACACCCTATCTCCCCAATCCTAAGTCCTTCATCTAGGACATTTGTCGAGTCTAACCCTCGTCAATTGGCGCCGACCGTGGGGACTCTGGGCGTTGGAATCATGAATTCGACGGCTTTTTCGCTTTTAGCCAGTAACAATCCAGAAGTCGACAAAAATCAAGAGATGGAGCTGACGTTCGGAAGTTTAAGCTTCTACATCGGACCTTCGGGTTCAACTCGCCTTTCGGATCTGACAAAATCAGTTCCATCGGCAAGTAAAATCGAGAGAATCACAACATCTGGATCATCTGTGGGCTCTTCTAGCGAGGTAAACTCGCCGGTCAGTCTCACAGCAACAAAAGATATGAAAGAGAAACTCGAGGAATTCGACGAACCTCGAGGAAAGCCTGACATGGAAGAAGCAGTGGCTAAAATTCACGACATCTCAAGGGATTTCGCCATCAAAAGCAGTGGCGTCTCCAGTAGCGTACATCAGTTATGCGTCATTATCACTGAAGCAGCAGAAGAGGACAATCATGAAGGCAACAAAGAGGTCGACCTGCAAGTCGACAGACCGAGGAGTAGCAGCAAAAAGGAAAAAGAGAAAATTCGCGTTTCAACCGGAGAGTGGAGAATAATCATGTCAGCCATCAATCACGGTACAGAGATTAAAGGAGAGAGGTTCTGATGGGGTACCAGTACGCACT
Organism: Dactylis glomerata; assembly: GCA_007115705.1. Lineage (NCBI taxonomy): Eukaryota > Viridiplantae > Streptophyta > Magnoliopsida > Poales > Poaceae > Dactylis > Dactylis glomerata. The sequence goes on from QXEO01000220.1 coordinate 1,712,246, forward strand.
GCACCAGCACAAAAAGAAGCTAAGGGAGGACAGAGATATGTTCATGAGAAGCCGAGGTGACGACAATACGTCAAGTGGAGGATACTGGGATGAGTACAAGGATGCATCAGAGAGCAGCATGGAAAGACATAGAGACCCAAAGCACAACAGGAGGACAACAACACAGATAAGAGAGGAGAGCTACGCGAAAAGTCAAAGCCCACAGCAGTCAGAAGAGGAAGAAGATTTCATTTAACAAACACCAGAAGCAGCGTTGGTAGTAGCACAGGCGTACCTACTAACCACACAACCAGAGCCTAGAGATCCATGAGAGCATATGCATCAGGCCGCAATACGAAGTCTCGGGTTGGTAGAAGACAAGTTAATGGGAAAGCTTCCAGAGGAAAAGGTGACACATCGAAAAGAAAGGCGAAAAGAAGAATTCAAGCGCAAATCCTCGCGAAACGAACCTAGTGATTCATCAGAAGATGAGAGGCGACAAAAAAGGAAGGAGGACGCAAGAAACATAATAGCACAAGCATGAGTAAACAACTCACGCTATGCATGGAGAGAGGAAAATTACGAAGACGATGAAAAAGAGATGGGCGCGTTATGCTTTACCCGCAGGGTTCGTAAAACGCGGGTACCCAAAGGTTTCAAGTTGCCACATGATCAAGAAAAGTATGATGGGTCGCAAGAGCCCACTCTATCTTTGTCAGATTACCTGCAAGCAGTACAGATACTAGGAGGAATAAGAGCAACAGCCATGCAAAGTTTACAGTTACACCTCACCGGCGCAGCACGGTCCTGGTTAAATACCCTACCCAATGACTCCATTGGAAGTTGGGGAGAGCTCGAGAATCAATTCGCAAGAAATTTTCGCTCAACATATAAGCGCCCAGCGTTGCTGGAAGAAATCAAGTCGTGCGTGCAGCAGAAAGGCGAAACCCTACGCTCTTATATACAACGCTGGAGTGTAATCAAAAACTCAGCAGAAGACGTCTCCGACGAAAGAGCAATAGATGCTTTTTCGAGTGGCCTTCGTTGTTCGGACCTAGTGGAAGAGATAGGGAGAACAAGGCCAAGGACAGTGTCTGAGTTAATGGAAGTAGCCAACAGATTCGCCGATGGAGAAGACGCGTACAACAACAAAAGGGGACGTTCACCAGAAGTCGACAGAGCAAGCAGGCAGAGGCGAATATATCGGAATGGAGATAATCACGCAAGGCGAAATCAGGTAGCAGCAAGATTGATGGGGCTGAGTTGATGAAGTAAGAATGACCGGCCAGTTGGAAAACCCCAAGAGAAGGTTTTGATGAATATAGCAGCAAGTTTTCCCTCAGTTATGAAACCGAGGTTATCAATCCAGTAGGAGAGAGACAAACGACTGAAGGTGATGCCCACTAGCTGCGTGATGCTTTAACAAGGGCGTCGTTAACGATAACTTGTTAGCGCGTCTTCAACCAGTAGCAATGTGGAACCTGCACACAACACAACCAAATACTTTGTTCCCAACTTACGATGAGGTTGTCAATCTCACCGGTTTGCTTGAAACAAAGGGTATGAGCGTATCGAGTGGAAAATGATAATAGTATGCGAGTAAAGTAAACAGGTGATAGCAATATAAAGGAAATAGGACCGGGGTCCACAGTTCACTAGTGGTGTCTCTCCATAAGATAAAATAATACATGCTGGGTAAACAAATTACAGTTGGGCAATTGATAGAATAAAGACAACGTGCATATGTCGAGAGGATCACTATGGGATTTACTCTGGGCATTACAACAAGATACATAGACCGCCATCCAACTGCATCTATGACTAATAATCCACTTGTGGCGAATCAATCCGAGAACTCCACAAGTATTAAGTTGCGAACAACAGATAATTGCATTAAGCAAAGTGTGTAATGTAAACAAAGCATATGCCCTCGAGCATATGAATGTTGTTTTCCCCCTAGTAGCAACAGCACATCTACAACCTTAGAGGTTTCTATCACTGCCCCAGATTAAATAGATGCATGAACCCACTATCGAGCATAAATACCCCCTCTTGGAGTCACTAGTAACTACTCGGCCTAGATAGCTACTAACAACGGAGAGCATGCAAGATCATAAACAACATAGAGATAACATAAGATAAAATTCAGTACATCAACTCAAGCATAACACCAATATTCATCGGATCCCAACAAACCAAACATGTAGAATTACATAACGGTGATCTCAATCATGTAAGGCAGCTCATGAGATCTAAACATGAAGCACATGGTGGAGAAGACAACCATCTAGCTACTGCTATGGACCCATTGTCCAAGGTAGACTACACACTCATCGCTCCGGAGGCAAGCATGGCAATGAAGAAGACTTCCGGTGGCAATTTCCCTCTCCGGCAGGGTGCTGGGAAGAGCTTCTGGACCCTCCCGATCTTCGGGTCGATGGCGGCGGCGGATCGCGATGTGTTCTGGAAAAGTGATCCCGTCTTTTAGGTTTTTCCCGTCGGGGGATCTTTATAGGCGAAGGGGCATCCTCAGAAGTGGACCGAGGCGACCTCACACATAGGGGGCGCGGCCCAGCCCCTGGCCGCGCCGCCCTATTGTGTGGGGCCCTCGTGGCCCCACTCTGTCTCCTCTTCGGTTCTCTGGAAGCTTCGGTGAAATTCTGGGCGACTGGCTTTGGTTTCGTCCAATTCCGAGAATATTTCCTGTGTAACTTTTCTGAAACACAAAAATAGCAGAAAACAGGGAACTGGCACTGTGGCGACTTGTTAATAGGTTAGTTCCGGAAAATGCATAAAAGTGCCACGAAATGTAATAAAACACTAAGCAAATGGTGTAAAAACAAGCATGGAGCATCAAAAATTATAGATACGTTTGAGACGTATCAGCATCCCCAAGCTTAACTCCTGCTCGTCCTCGAGTAGGTAAGTGATAACAAAAGAAATAATTTTTGAGGGGACATGCACCTACACAATCTTGATCATCTATGTAAGCGTTGTGCGCTGGGATCAAAAGAACTTAAAACATCGGCATGAAAGACATAATCTTGATAGAAGAAACTTAGCAACCATGTTATAACATGAAAATGAATACAAACAATAGATCATGAAAATGAAACAATGAAAGTCAAACGTGTGTTCAAATCATAAGGAAAAACATACAAATGGTTTTCAGCTTGTCCTTCATGGAGAGCAAAACATAAATGCATAGGACACCTTCAAGTTTAAGAGGGCGACTAGATACAAATAATTTGAGAACAAGTGAAACCAACAATATAAATCAATCAATGAAAACTTTGGGACAATGCACATTATACTAAGAATGACAACTATGCTCTCTTAATGGTCTATAAAGGTAGAAGGTGGTGACTCAACATAAAAGTAAAAGAAAGGCCCTTCGCGGAGGGAAGCAGTGATTGCAAGTTTTATAAACCTTCAAAAATTATGGTACTTACTGGCTTTGAGCTCTCATTGCCCCCATCATAAGCATCTTTAATGGTTAAAGTTAATGCGAGAACACTTATGCTGCATATGCTTGACAAATCATAAGTTGAAAACCTCGTGTCCGGTGAATACGAGTACCCAAACCTCATGCTACTTTACTTAGAGTCCCAAGCAAGCTCTTGTCATTGTAAGTATACGCGTATCATCGAGAACCGCCAATGGGGTACCTCCGTGCCCGATGACATGGAACAAGCCCACATCAAAATGACAGGACAAGCAGACAATGAACACCTCGACATCTCTTTTATTTACCATTTGTTTAGCTTTTTTATTTTGAGATGCGTCGTCGAATGTCCACTATGGGCATGCTGCAAATTTCCACCATGAATTATGCATGGCTTAGATTGGCAGCCCAGACGTTTCTCTAACACATATACAAACTCCATGATCCCGCAAGATTCCCAATTCATTTCACACCGCGAGTATCCATAAACAAAAGATCACGATATCAACTCAAATAAGAAGTGCAATGTTGAAAGCTTGCCCCATGACGGCATGGCTGGGCTAATTCCCAACTTACAACTTGCAAGCATAACAACTCAACATAAGAGACCACAATGTCAAATTTTTTAAGAACAAGAAAAGTAAGGTGTGCCATCCGGTTCGTGGGAGCTTTACTGACCAATTTTCGCATAACACTGGTAAGAGTTTAATTTGAAGAGTAGATAAAAGCAAGTCAAATGTACTTTGGAATAGAAAATTGCTAATAGGTATGTATGGTGGACACTTTGGCAAACTTGGTTTTTAGGAGTTGGATGCACGAGTAGAGCTCATACTCAGTACAAAATGAAGGCTTGCAAAAGACTGGGAGCGACCAACTAAGAGAGCAATAACGGCCATAATTATGCATAGCGATAAAACGACATTAAAAGAAGCATAAGATGGCATCAAAAGTCAAAAACTAATCGATCATAGAGGCTATTGGTGACTTTGTAAGAGTCTAACATGTGTGAGTATGCGCCAAGTCAACCCAAATAAAGCATCAAGGAGAAAACCAAAATAATGCTTCCAAACGATAAAAAACAACGCATGATTTTTTTCAAAGGCTCATTAAGCAATCTCAGTTATTTGAGACAAGTCATGCTACAGCAAAACCACTAAGCATACTATCAAATAGACATCAAGCATGACATGGAAAAGCCTAAGCCGCAGTCTACACAAGCTCCTTCTTGTACCACTTTTTTCGCATAAAGCTTTTTCTCTTTTCCAACACCATTCAAACATTTTATAACCACCTCTTTTGATGAAAACCAATATAGACCAGAGGCAAAAATACACCTTGATGAAAAGATATAACAATATCTGAACGCAAATCAAGGCAAAAACAAAAACTAAACGCAGTTCTAGAAAAAGAGAACACTCGTTGAAATTATAAGAATGAAAAACGGAGTGTTCTTGGCAAATGAAAAGCAAGGCAACTTCTCCAAAAGAAATTTGTTGGGGTCCAACCATTTATTTCAGCAAACAAAACTAAACTAAACTAAAAACAACTGACGCTCCAAGAAAAACGCATAATGCATGAAGCAATAAAAATATAGTATGTTGAAAGGTGACCTGATTTTTGCCGATGAAGAAGGGGTGCCTCGGGGGCATCCCCAAGCTTTGACGCTTGTACTTCTTGGATATTTCTTGGGGTAATGCATGGGCATCCCCAAGCTTGAGCTTTTATCCATTCTTCAACTCATCTCATCACTCTCCGATCCCTACACTTGAAAACTTCCTTCATACAAAACTAAACACAAATCTATTAGCAATATTAGTGTAAGCATAACATAGAATCAACCCTTTTTGCTTCAGGTTTCAACTCAAAACCACCACATATAAAGTATATACTACTGTAGAAACTTCCCAAAAAGTTCTGTGATCAAAAGAACTCAAAAAGAAAGCGATAAAGCGGCAAACACAAATATTGGCAGAAATCTGTCAAAACAGAATAGCTAACAAAGGTCGAATTGTTGAGGGGTTTTCTGTTGCTCAAATCAAAAAGTGTTCAACTAATGAAAGTTTGGATATAACCTGGGTCATATGCACAAGAAATCGCAGGTCCAAAAGATATACAGAGAATTTTCACGAATTTTTACGGTGCAGCACCGAAAACTGTTTCAGGACAGCAACATCCCCAAATCTTACCTCGCTCAAATTAGAGGCTTCTCTTGGCACAACAATGAAATAAAAAGGATAAGGAGAGATCATTACAGTAGTAATAACTTCCAAGACTCAAATAAAAGAAAAAGAACTGAATGTAAAAACATTGGGTTATCTCCCAAAAGTACTTTTCTTTAACGCCTTTGAGCTAGGCGCAGAAAATTGCAAATTAAGTAATTTGAGAAGATGCTCACATAAGAAATATGAATGGAAGGCAAAAAGAGCATCAAGGAGCAAATATAAAACACATTTAAGTCTAACCCATTTTCTATGCATAGGAATCCTGTAAGAAAATAAATCAAAGAAGCACATAGTAACAAGCATGGGTAGATAAAATAAGAGCAACTTCGGAATTTTCAATATAAAGAGAGGTGTTTTAGTAACATGAAAATTCCAACAACCATATTTTCCTCTCTCATAATAATTTTCAGTAGCATCATGAACAAACTCAACAATATAAATATCACACTCACCCTCCTTTGTTAAGCATGGAGGGCGATCAAATAAGGTATTAGTTAAAGAGTTACTCTTATTGAGAGGTAGACATGGGTAGCTCCATTCTTCCTCCTCTTGATCATCACTCTCCTCCTCTTTTTCATCCAGTGAGCTTCCAGTTTCAGCAATTTCTTCTTCCATAGGCTCCTTCAATGTATTAGTCTCTTCCGTTGGAGAGCATCTATTAAGATATTTAAGAATATAGCCATTTTCTTCCTTGTAATTATCAAAACAAAATGTAAGTATATCATAAACCTCATATTTATAAGGTGCATCATCAGTATTTTCAAGCAAATAAGTAAGTTCGAATGCACCCTTCCAAGCAATAAATTTTTCAATTTGTTCCACATCATAAAAGTCATAATTCCCATTAATATAAGAAGATATGGTAACATCATCATTATACTCACATTGAAAAGGGAGGTGTTTATACCTCCTACAGCAACAAGATCTATCAAAGCAATAAGTAACATTATAAATAGAGCACACGTTTCTAGCAATGATATACAATCTATTGATTTGTTCTCATAATTGTTTTCCTTTTTGTGACAAGCGGTGTTCCTCATAATAATTTTGCTGCTCTTCCGTGAACCCACCTTGCCAAAAAGATTTAGTTTCAAAGAAACCAACCATTGATAGAAAGCATGATAAAGCAAGACAATAACAGACCAACAAAAATAACAACTATAGTAGGAACTAATTTTTTTTTTGGTTTTTTGATAAAACGATGCAAGTAAAAATAAAGTAAAGCAAAACTTAAAAAAAAGTAAAGGATGTGCGTGCGAAAACTCCCCTCGCAGAAGTCTTCTTCCTCCCCGGCAATGGTGCCAGAAAAACTTGATTGGGCCGAGTTGATGAAGTAAGAATGACCAGCCAGTTAGAAAACCCCAAGAGAAGGTTTTGATGAATATAGCAGCAAGTTTTCCCTCAGTTATGAAACCATGGTTATCAATCCAGTAGGAGAGAGACAAATGACTGAAGGTGATGCCCACTAGCTGTGTGATGCTCTAACAAGGGCGCCGTTAACGATAACTTGTTAGCGCGTCTTCAACTAGTAGCAACGTGGAACCTGCACACAACACAACCAAATACTTTGTTCCCAACTTATGATGAGGTTGTCAATCTCACCGGTTTGCTTGAAACAAAGGGTATGAGCGTATCGAGCGGAAAATGATAATAGTATGCGAGTAAAGTAAACAGTGTGAGTAACGTAAACAGGTGATAGCAATATAAAGGAAATAGGACCGGGGTCCACAGTTCACTAGTGGTGTCTCTCCATAAGATAAAATAATACATGTTGGGTAAACAAATTACAGTTGGGCAATTGATAGAATAAAGACAACGTGCATATGTCGAGAGGATCACTATGAGATTTACTCTGGGCATTACAACAAGATACATAGACCGCCATCCAACTGCATCTATGACTAATAATCCACTTGTGGCGAATCAATCCGAGAACTCCACAAGTATTAAGTTGCGAACAACAGATAATTGCATTAAGCAAAGTGTGTAATGTAAACAAAGCATATGCCCTCGAGCATATGAATGTTGTTTTCCCCCTAGTAGCAATAGCACATCTACAACCTTAGAGGTTTATGTCACTCCCCCAGATTAAATAGAGGCATGAACCCACTATCGAGCATAAATACTGCCTCTTAGAGTCACTAGCAACTACTCGGCCAAGATAGCTACTAACAACGGAGAGCATGCAAGATCATAAACAACATAGAGATAACATAAGATAAAATTCAGTACATCAACTCAAGCATAACACCAATATTTATCGGATCCCAACAAACCAAACATGTAGAATTACATAACGGTGATCTCAATCATGTAAGGCAGCTCATGAGATCTAAACATGAAGCACATGGTGGAGAAGACAACCATCTAGCTACTGCTATGGACCCATAGTCCAAGGTAGACTACTCACTCATCGTTCCGGAGGCAAGCATGGCGATGAAGAAGACCTCCGGTGGCGATTCCCCTCTCCGCCAGGGTGCCGGGAAGAGCTTCTGGACCCTCCCGATCTTCGGGTCGACGGCGGCGGCGGATCACGATGTGTTCTAGAAAAGTGATCCCGTCTTTTAGGTTTTTCTCGTCGGGGGGTCTTTATAGGCGAAGGGGCATCATCAGAAGTGGACCGAGGCGACCTCACACATAGGGGGCGCGGCCCAGCCCCTGGCCATGCCGCCCTGTTGTGTAGGGCCCTCGTGGCCCCACTCCGTCTCCTCTTCGGTTCTCTGGAAGCTTCGGTGAAATTCTGGGCGACTGGCTTTGGTTTCGTCCAATTCCGAGAATATTTCCTGTGTAACTTTTCTGAAACACAAAAACAGCAGAAAACAGGGAACTGGCACTGTGGCGACTTGTTAATAGGTTAGTTCCGGAAAATGCATAAAAGTGCCACGAAGTGTAACGAAACACTAAGCGAATGGTGTAAAAACAAGCATGGAGCATCAAAAATTATAGATACGTTTGAGACGTATCCGGGATACGAAAGAAGGGACGAGGAAGGCTACGAAAGCAAGGAGTTCCAGGCAAAAGGAAACCATGGAGTAGAAAAGTCAAAGTACTCTGGCCCATCGGCAGAAGACATGCTCTATGGACCTTGTCGAATCCACTACGCATACCTGGATGGAAAGAGAGTTTCTAACCACCAGATGAAGGATTGCAGAACCTTCTTAAGGTTACAAAATGCCATGGAATCGAACCAAGGAGCACGGCAGGTAAAGAAAAGTATGAGTCAAGGATATCAGGTACAAAGACTAGCGAAACACCTGGAGTCGAAAGTATACATATCTGCAATGATTCAACCGGTGCCAAAGTCCAAAAAGGAGCAGAAGAATATATCCAGACAAGTAAACCTAGCTATATCATCACCACCAACCACTACAGAGTACCTACAGTGGTCCGATCAGCCAGTCAGGTTCAGTAGAGCAGACCACCCAAGGAAAGTGCCCAGGCCAGGGCACTCACCAATGGTGCTAAAGGCGCAAATAGGAGGATATGACATTGGGAGAGTATTCATGGATGCAGGTAGTGGCATAAACCTAATATACGCAAGAACTCTGAAAGCAATGTGCATCTCACTAGAAAGTCTCAAGCCAACAGATTGCTCTTTCCACGGAATAGTACCAGGAGGCGCCAATTTCCCTCTTGGAAAAATAGAACTCGACGTCTGCTTCGGTAACAGCAACAATTATCACAGAGAGAAGCTGGAGTTTGAAGTCATGGACTGGCCTTCACAATATCATGCAATCCTGGGGCGTCCAGCATTTGCAAAATTCATGGCAGTACCTCACTACGCGTATCTTACACTCAAGATCCTAGGATCCAAAGGAACAATCACGGTACAGGGCAGCTTTGAAGTATCTAACACCTGTGACAAAGAATTCAATAGACTGGCGCAAACCTTCGGCATGACAGCAGAGTACGCGAGACTAAAAGGCAAAACCGACCACAACGTGCTACCCGATGTCGGGCGATCCCTGCCAGACCAGGCTTTCGATGCAACTCAAGACTCAAAGAAAATCCAGGTCCACCCTACGGACCCGAATAAGACTACCTCTATAGCAGTAAACCTAGATCCCGCATAGGAAAGCGTGCTCATCAAGTTCCTCCGTGAGCGCTAGGAAATCTTCACCTGGTGTCCTTCAGACATGCCAGGGGTTCCCAGGGAACTCGTCGAGCACGCACTAAATGTCGATCCCAAAGCGAAGCCAGTCAAACAACCATTGAGGAGATTTGATGAACCCAAAAGGAAAGCAATAGCATTCGAGCTACACAGACTCAAAAACGCAGGGTTCATCCGAGAAATCAAAACATCGACTTGGGTATCTAATCCAGTTATAGTCCCCAAGAAAAACACAGATGTGCAAAGAGTGTGTGTCGACTATACATCTCTCAACAAGCACTGTCCAAAGGATCCCTTCCCTCTACCTCGCATTGATCAGATAATTGACTCAACAGCAGGGTGCGCAAGGCTTTCCTTCCTGGACGCATACTCTGGCTACAACCAGATAAAGTTGAAGAAAGAAGATGAGGAAAAAATAGCTTTCATAACACCTTATGGCATGTTCTGCTACCAAGTCATGTCTTTCGGCCTAAAAAACATAGGAGCAACCTACCAGAGGATGATGCAAAACTGCCTCGGAAGTCAAATAGGACGAAACATCCAAGTCTACGTCGACTACGTGGTCATTACCACAAGAAAAGAGGAGTCACTAATCAGTGATTTAGCAGAGACCTTCGACAACTTAAACAGGTACAAGCTCAAGCTCAACCTGACAAAATGTTCTTTTGGGGTATCCGCAGGACAACTCCTAGGATTCCTGGTATCTGCAAGAGGAATAGAAGCAAATCCAGAAAAGATCCAAGCGATATTAACAATGGGTAAGCCCACAAAGCTGCACGATGTACAGAAGCTCGCAGGACGCGTTGCGGCACTAAGTCGATTTGTTGCAAGACTAGGAGAAAAAGCGCTCCCTTTCTATGCATTGATGAAAAAATCAGACGACAAATTCGAGTGGACAGAAGAAGTGGACACAGCCTTCGCGCAACTCAAAAAGGTGCTTTCCACACCACCGGTGTTGGTCGCACCAAAAGAAAAGGAGCCACTACTACTGTATATTGCAGCAACACATCAAGTGGTAAGTATAGTATTGGTAGTCGAAAGAAGTGAAGAGGGAAAAGCTCACGGTGTCCAGAGGCCTGTATATTTCATTAGCGAAGTACTCTCTCCAACAAAATAGAGGTACCCGCATTATCAAAAGCTCGCATATAGTGTTTTCACAACAGCAAGGAAACTACGATAATATTTTACGGTGCACCCAATTATAGTGGTTAACGAAGCACCACTGTCCAATATATTGAATAACCTTTCAGCAATAGGACGTGTCTCCTTATGGGGAATCAAGCTATCACCCCTGGACATCATGTACGAAAAGCGAAAGGCGATCAAATCACAAATCCTACCAGACTTCACAGCAGAGTGGTTGGAGTTACAAAGTACAGGACCGCCAGATTTATCGAGTGTGTGGACAATGTACTTCGACGGTTCAAAAAGAGTCCAAGGCGCAGGAGCAGGAGTAGTCCTGATATCACCACAAGGTGACAAATTGAAGTATGGGTTAAGGATGAGTTTTCCCCAAGCTTCCAACAATGAAGCCGAATACGAGGCGTTGCTCCATGGAATGAAAATGGCAAAAGCTTGCGGAGCAACTCGACTGAAAATATTTGGAGACTCGAATCTCGTCGTCCAACAAGTAATGAACAAATGCGACGCCATCAGCGACAACATGACAGCATACAGAAACTTATATTACTACCTCGAAGGAACATTCGATGGATGCAAAGTTTCGCACGTCAGCAGAGCCAGTAACGAGGAAGCCGACAATTTAGCAAACACCGGGTCCCAATGCTTGCCCGTACCGTAAGGAGTCTTTTGGGAAGAAATCATAGAAAGATCAATAAAGAACAGCAAAACCTCGACTACAAAGCAACAAGGTCAGCACCAAGAAACAGGCTCGGGGGCTAGAAAAGTAAGTGCAGCAGAACCAGAAGAAGTTATGATGATAGAAAAAACTTGGATGCAGCCATATCTGGCATACATGATAAACAAAACACTACCCAAAGACACGATAGAAGCAAAAAGGATAATACGACGATCCAAGGCTTTCGTCGTATTACAAGGAAAATTGTACAAGAAAAGTATGTCAGGCGTCTTGCAACGATGCGTCACTCCTCAAGAAGGACAAGAAATCTTAAAAGATATCCACGCAGGAGTGTGCGGACACCACGCGAGCAGCAGAGCCATTGCAGCCAAAGCTTTTCATGCAGGGTTTTATTGGCTCACAGCCATTGAAGACGCAAAAGATATAGTAAGGAAGTGCGAGGGCTGTCAACGCTTCGCATCTTGGCCACACGCGCCAGTAGCAGAATTACAACCAATACCATTATCCTGGCCCTTTGCGCAATGGGGTCTCGACATGGTAGGAAAATTGCACAAATCTTGGCCAGGAGGGCACGTTTATATGCTGGTGGCAGTCGACAAATTCACTAAGTGGGTAGAAGCAGCCCCAGTAACAACCCAAGATTCTAAAGCCGCAATAAACTTCATAAAGTCCATAGTCTTTCGCTTCGGAGTACCACACATCATAATCACAGACAACGGTACAAATTTCACGTCAAAGGAGTTCAAGGACTATTGCGAAGGATTGGGAATCAAATTGAAATTTGCATCTGTAGCGCATCCAAAGACAAACGGGCAAGTCGAAAAAGCCAATGGCTTAATATGCAACGGGATAAAGAAACGGTTGTTGGCACCCCTTGAGAAAGCCAAGCACGCTTGGGTAGATGAGTTACCCTCCGTGCTCTAGAGTCTACGAACTACACCCAACGCAGCTACTCAAGAAACACCTTTCTTCCTGGTCCACGGCGCAGAAGCCGTGCTTCCAGTCGAGATCACACACGAAGCTCCAAGAATCGCGGCATATGATGAGACAACCTCTACAAAAGCGCTTCAGGATGATGTCGACGCTCTCGACTGAGGCGAGGGATGTAGCGCTCGCCAGAGCCACTCAATATCAGCAAAGCCTACGAAACTACCACAGCAGTCGAGTTCGTCCACGGTCTTTCATAGTGGGAGACCTAGTATTATGACTCAAACAAGACGGGCATGGAAAACTCGAGTCCCCATGGGTGGGATCTTACATTGTGACAGAAGTGATACTAGGAGGAGCTTATCGATTGTAAGACAAGAAAACGGGGCAAAACGAGAGTAACCCGTGGAATGCAGAGCAACTACGACGGTTCTACGCATAGACGACATAAGATGATAAAGGATTCTTTGAGAGCTGACCTTCTGAACCCAGAACATGAGGCCATAGGTCGGGTTCCTTGGGTCAACTCGACAATACGTGTAAATATTTATTTTCTCCACTAGGGCGCCGATGTTCAAGTGTGATCCACCCGCATCGGCCATGGAGATAGGTGTTGGAAAAAATAAAACCCTAGATGAGTTAAAGAGGAAGAAGAAGATGCGGCGGAAGGAGAAGCTAATGACTGGATTAGGGTTTTTACCCTCGCCAGACGTGCTTTATTTATAAGTACGCACTAATGGGCCTTTACAAGGGTAAGGTCCAAAATATATTTACGGGCTCTTATATGCTGCCCAGCGCAGACGATAAAAGAAATATCAACGTATCAAAAGAGAAGGTACGAGGAAAGCCAAAGAGAAAAGAAGTCATCTATAAAGAAGCACATCTTACCTCGTTTTTGACTCGGGGGCTTAAGTCATAAGAAAAGAAGAGAAGAATTACCAGAAGGGCGAAAATATGTCGATAGAGATCACAAGATAAAGTATATGGTACAGATACATCTATAGTTTTGGGCCTATACCCAACAAAACTCGGCTATAGCCTCGGGGGCTACTCCCATCGGGAGCGCTGTCGCACACCCGATAGAAAGAAGTCGATAGAAAGGAGAAGAGCTTAAGCTGATAAATGAAGAACCAGTTGGCGCACAAATGGTTTAGGTGCAATCGGTTGTATTTCGCCAGAGATGAGCTTCGACTACATTGTCAACGAAATAAAACATCGATTACTCCCATCGGGAGCTATTTGTGAGAGTTGTAAAAGATAACTCGAATATTTGGTACATTGAAATAGTCAAACAAGGCTGCGACATACGATTCTCGAGTTGCGTCATCGCAACAAAACTTGAATGCCGTGGTTGAAATATATCACGAAGGTACGACCCCAGGATCCGTCCTGTGTGGCCCGGTATACACACATGGATGCGCTCTGCTGGTATGTATCTGTGTCTACGACGTGAAGAAAAATCCTGGTGGGCGCACTGGGTACCCTAAGAACCACTGGGACTCATTCTTTGTAAGTCCTAAATGCGGCAAAAGAATGGTTTGACCGGTTTCCCGAATTCAAGTCCAAGGGGATTGAATTTGAAGTAGGTAACAAGTGTCTGTTCCAGCAGTTAACTGACCTCTTGATCCGTCAGAGTTGTCAGGCTTGTTCATCAAAACCCCTTGCAAAAACATTATGATAAAGATAAGTCGAAAGACCAAGTCGAAAGACCAAGTCGAAGATTTGAAGAACTGAAAAAGTCAAGTATTGATCAAGACGAAGATTTGAAGATCTGAGATTCAACCCGAATCTGCAATTCTGGTAGAATCTCGGGGGCTACTGACAAGGGTATAGATAATAGAGCCCGTTAGTTGAGTACCCCTGAGGCCCGTTTAGCTAGGCCCAATTGTAATACTAGTCGAAATACGAGTTCATGTCGTATGTCGATATTGTAATCTGCATCGGATCCCTCCCGATCCTCGAGACCTGGCCATCTATATATAGGGGCCAGGAGGGGACGGTGAGGGACAGATTGAAAGCAAGCGAGGTTCTACACCCACGTTTACTTTCGATACACACCTTGTTTGACTGAATTTACCTTTGAGTTCATCCGACGCCCTATCTCCCCGATCCTAAGTCCTTCATGTAGGACATTTGTCGAGTCTAACCCTCATCACATGGGTAGCTCCATTCTTCCTTCTTGCTACTTGTTGATGGCACCAGAAAATTAGCTGATGGCGACCAGTTGATGTGGAAGCAGACTGTCCTTGTGCGTGGTGAATGACCAGCCCGTTGGGAACCCCAAGAGGAAGGTATGATGAGTGTAGCGGCTAGTTTTCCCTCAGTTAAGATACCAAGGTTTATCGATCAGGAGAGGAGAGACAGCGACGACTGAAGGTGATGCGGAACCTGCACACACACAACCAAATACTTTGTTCCCAACTTGCAATGAGGTTGTCAATCTCACCGGTTTGCTTGAAACAAAGGTTATGAGCGTATCGAGTGGAAAACAATATAGTATGCGAGTAAAGTAAATAGTGCGAGTAAAGTAAACAAGTGATAGCAATATAATGTAAATAGGACCGGGGTCCACAGTTCACTAGTGGTGTCTCTCCATAAGATAAATAACACATGCTGGGTAAACAAATTACAGTTGGGCAATTGATAGAATAAAGATAACGTGATATGTCAAGAAGATCACTATGAGATTTACTCTGGGCATTACAACAAAATACATAGACCGCCATCCAACTGCATCTATGACTAATAATCCACTCCCGGGGATATCAATCCGAACACCCCAGTAGTATTAAGTTGCGAACAACAGATAATTGCATTAAGCAAAGTGTGTAATGTAAACAAAGCATATGCCCTTGAGCATATGAATGTTGTTTTCTCCCTAGTAGCAACAGCACATCTACCACCTTAGAGGTTTCTGTCACTCCCCCAGGTGAAATAGAGGCATGAACCCACTATCGAGCATAAATACCCCCTCTTAGAGTCACTAGCAACTACTCGGCCAAGATAGCTACTAACAACGGAGAGCATGCAAGATCATAAACAACATAGAGATAACAAAAGATATAATTCAGTACAACAACTTAATCATAAACACCAATATTCATCGGATCCCAACAAACCAAACATGTAGAATTACATAACGGTGATCTCAATCATGTAGGGCAGCTCATGAGATCTAAACATGAAGCACATGGTGGAGAAGACAACCATCTAGCTACTGCTATGGACCCATAGTCCAAGGTAGACTACTCACTCATCGCTCCGGAGGTAAGCATGGCGATCAAGAAGACCTCCGGTGGCGATTCCCCTCTCTGGCAGGGTGCCGGGAAGAGTTTCTGGACCCTCCCGATCTTCGGGTCGACGGTGGCGGCGGATCGCGATGTGTTCTGGAAAATTGATCGGGTACTTAGGTTTTTTCCGTCGGGGGGTCTTTATAGGTGAAGGGTCGATGTCAGAGGAGGGGCCAGGCGCCCTCACACGGGGCCCGCGTGGCCAGGGACCTGGCCGCGCCGCCCCTGTGTGTGGGGCCCTGGTGGCCCCCCTCCTACTTCTCTTCGGATCTCTGGAAGCTTCCGGGTAAAATAAGACTCCAGGAACTTGTTTCGTCCAATTCCGAGAATATTTCCCGTGTATCACTTCTGAAACACAAAAACAGCAGAAAACAGGAAACTGACACTGTGGCAACTTGTTAATAGGTTAGTTCCGGAAAATGCATAAAAGTGCCACGAAGTGTAACGAAACAATAGGCAAATGGTGTAAAAACAAGCATGGAGCATCAAAAATTATAGATACGTTTGAGACGTATCAAGCATCCCCAAGTTTAACTCCTGCTCGTCCTTGAGTAGGTAAGTGATAACAAAAGAATAATTTTTGAGGTGACATGCACCTACACAATCTTGATCATATATGTAAGCATTGGTGAGCTGGGATCATAAGAACTTAAAACATGTGCATGAAAGATATAATCATGACAATAAGAACTTAGCAACCATGTTGTAAACATGTAAATGAACACAAACAAAAGATCATGATAATGAAACAATGAAAGTCAAACGTGTGTTCAAATCATAAGGAAAAACATACAAATGGTTTTCAGCTTGTCCTTCAAAGAGAGCAAAACATAAATGCATAGGACACCTTCAAGTTTAAGAGGGCGACTATATACAAATAATTTAAGAACAAGTGAAACCAACAATATGAATCAATCAATGAACTTTGGGACAATGCATATCACACTAAGAATGACAACTATGCTCTCTTAATGGTGCATAAAGAAAGAAGGTGGTGACTCAACATAAAAGTAAAAGAAAGGCCCTTCGCAGAGGGAAGCAGTGATTGCAAGTTTTATAACCTTCAAAAATTATGGTACTTACCGGCTTTGAGCTCTCATTGCCCCCATCATAAGCATCTTGAATGGTTAAAGTTAATGCGAGAACAATTATGATGCATATGCTTGACAAATCATAAGTTGAAGACCTCGTGCCCCGTGAATACGAGTACCCAAACCTCATGCTACTTTACTTAGAGTCCCAAGCAAGGCTCTTGTCATTGTAAGTATATGCATATCATTGAGAACCGCCAATGGGGTACCTCCGTGCCCGATGACATGGAACAAGCCCACACCAAAATGACAGGACAAGCAGACAATGAACACCTCGACATCTCTTTTATTTGCCTTTTGTCTAGCTTTTTATTGTGAGATGCGTCGTCGAATGTTCACCATGGGTGTGCTGCAAATTTCCACCATGAATTATGCATGGCTTAGATTGGCGGCCCGGCGTTTTCCTAACACATATACAAACTCCATGATCCCCACAAGATTCCCAATTCATTTCACACCGTGGGCATCCATAAACAAAAGATCACGATATCAACTCAAATAAGAAGTGCAATGTTGAAAGCTTGCCCCATGACAGCATGGATGGGCTAGAATCCAACTTACAACTTGCAAGCATAACAACTCAACATAAGAGACCACAATGTCAAATTTTTAAGAACAGGAAAAAGTAAAATGTGCCTTCCGGTTCGTGAGAGCTTTACTGACTGAATTTCGCATAACACTGGTAAGAGTTTAATTTGAAGAGAAAATAAAAGCAAGTCAAATTTACTTGGAATAGCAAATTGCTAGTAGGTATGTATGGTGGACACTTTGGAAAACTTTGGCTTTTAGGAGTTGGATGCACGAGTAGAGCTCATACTCAGTACAAGGCGAGGGCTAGCAAAAGACTGGGAGCGACCAATTAAGAGAGCAATAATGGCCATAATCATGCAAAGCGACAAAGCGACATTAAAAGAAGCATAAGATGGCATCAAAAGGCAAAAACTAAATGATCATGAAGGCTATTGGCGACTTTGTAAGAGTCTAACATGTGTGAGCATGCGCCAAGTCAACCCAAATAAAGCATCAAGGAGAAAACCAAAATAATGCTTCCATATAATAAAAACAACGCATGATTTTTTCAAAGGCTCATTAAGCAATCTCAGTTATTTGAGACAAGTCATGCTACAGAAAAACCACTAAGCATACTATCA
Source organism: Dactylis glomerata (assembly GCA_007115705.1). Lineage (NCBI taxonomy): Eukaryota > Viridiplantae > Streptophyta > Magnoliopsida > Poales > Poaceae > Dactylis > Dactylis glomerata. The sequence goes on from QXEO01000220.1 coordinate 1,730,281, forward strand.
AAAAGACATCAAGCATGACATGAAAAAGCCTAAGCCGCAGTCTACAAAAGCTCCTTCTTGTACCACTATTTTGCACAAAGCTTTTTCTCTTTTCCAACATCATTTGAAATTTTTAAAGACACCTCTTTTGATGAAAACCAATAAAGATCAGAGGCAAAAATACACCTTGATGAAAAGATATGATAAGATCTAAACGCAAATCAAGGCGAAAATGAAAACCAAAAGCAGTAGCAGAAAAAGAAGAACACTCGATGAACGATAAGAGTGAAAAACTGAGTGTTCTTGGCAAATGAAAACGAGTACATCTCCAAAAAAATTTGTTGGGGTCCAACCATTTATTGCAGCAAACAAACAAACTAAACCAAATAAGAAAACTAAAACAACTGACGCTCCAAGAAAAACACATAGTGCATGAAGCAATAAAAATATAGTGTTTTGAAAGGTGACCTGATTTTTGCCGATGAAGAAGGGGTGCCTCGGGGGCATCCCCAAGATTTGACGCTTGTACTTCTTGGATATTTCTTGGGGTGATGCATGGGCATCCCCAAGCTTGAGCTTTTGTCCATTCTTCAACTCATCTCATCATTCTCCAATCCCTACACTTAAAAACTTCCTTCATACAAAACTAAACACAATTCTATTAGCAACATTAGTGCAAGCATAACATATAATCAATCCTCTATTTGCTTCAGGTTTCAACTCAAAACCATCACATATATAGCAAATAATACTGTAGCAACCTCCCCAAAAAGTTCCGTGATCAAAAGAACTCAAAAGAAAGCGATAAAGTGGCAAACACAAATATTGGCAGAAATCTGTCAAAACTGAACAGCTGACAAAGGTCGAATTTTTTAGGGATTTTCTGTTGCTCAAATCAAAAAGTGTTCAACTAACAAAAGTTTGGATATAACCTGGGGCATATGCACAAGAAATCGCAGGTCCAAAATATATACAGAGAATTTTCATGAATTTTTACGGTGCAGCACCGAAAACAGTTTCAGGACAGCAACATCCCCAAATCTTTACCTCACTCAAATTAGAGGCTTCTCTTGGCACAAAAACGAAATAAACAAGATAAGGAGCGGTCATTACAGTAGTAATGACTTCCAAGACTCAAATAAAAGAAAAAGCACTGAAAAGAAAACATTGGGTTATCTCCCAAGAGTGCTTTTCTTTAACGCCTTTGAGCTAGGCGCAGAAAATTGCGAATCAAGTAATATCAATAGATGAAGTGCTAGTTACCTCAGTAGGCTCTTTGAAGGTTCCCGAAGATGATTCAACCTGCAAGTCACCCTTAGTGGTACTAAGAGTCTTACCAATCTTAAGAACATGTTGAGATTTATGCGCAGAAACCTTGGGAACATACATAAATTTTTGCTCTTTTCCAACAAACACTTTCTCCTTCTTAAATTTAAGAGAAGAGAAGATTAAGCTAAGAGTTTCCATAGACTCATCTAGTTTACCAATCCTTAAGTTTTGATTGTCATGAGTAGTGCTAGCCTCTAAAATGGTAATTATCTTACCAATGTTTTCTATTAATTCACTAACGCGGCTAGCATTTTCTAGGATACTTGGCAAACTTTTCTCTAAAGAGCTGAGCTTTTCTACCACCTCCTCCAAGGCTGTCTCGGTTTTAGCAACATGAATAGGTGGTATTCCCACTAAACTTTCAATTATAGTGCATGCTTCTCCAGCGGGATTACCCAGAAAATTACCTCCTGTAAGAGTATCAAGAACATACCTATTCCAACTGGATATACCAACATAAAAATTTCTAAGGAGGATCGTGGTAGAGTGCTTTTTGGTACACCTATGATGAGCATTGTTAATACGGTACCAAGCATCTTTTAAACTTTCTCCCCCTTGTTGCTTAAAACTACGAACTTCTACTTCAGGATTACTCATTTTAACAAAACTAAAAGCAGATAAGTAAAAACAACTACCAAGGATTCTAATTTTTTTGGGTTTTTGATATAAAACAATGCAGGTAAAATAAATAAAGTAAAGCAAAACAATAACAAAGTAAAGAATGTGTGTGCGAAAAACTCCCCTCGCAGAAGTCTTCTCTTCCTCCCCGGCAACGGCGCCAGAAAATTAGCTGCTACTTGTTGATGGCGCCAGAAAATTAGCTGATGGCGACCAGTTGATGTGGAAGCAGACTGTCCTTGTGCGTGGTGAATGACCAGCCCGTTGGGAACCCCAAGAGGAAGGTACGATGAGTGTAGCGGCTAGTTTTCCCTCAGTTAAGATACCAAGGTTTATCGATCAGGAGAGGAGAGACAGCGACGACTGAAGGTGATGCGGAACCTGCACACACACAACCAAATACTTTGTTCCCAACTTGCGATGAGGTTGTCAATCTCACCGGTTTGCTTGAAACAAAGGTTATGAGCGTATCGAGTGGAAAACAATATAGTATGCGAGTAAAGTAAACAGTGCGAGTAAAGTAAACATGTGATAGCAATATAATGTAAATAGGACCGGGGTCCACAGTTCACTAGTGGTGTCTCTCCATAAGATAAATAACACATGCTGGGTAAACAAATTACAGTTGGGCAATTGATAGAATAAAGATAACGTGATATGTCAAGAAGATCACTATGAGATTTACTCTGGGCATTACAACAAAATACATAGACCGCCATCCAACTGCATCTATGACTAATAATCCACTCCCGGGGATATCAATCCGAACACCCCAGTAGTATTAAGTTGCGAACAACAGATAATTGCATTAAGCAAAGTGTGTAATGTAAACAAAGCATATGCCCTTGAGCATATGAATGTTGTTTTCTCCCTAGTAGCAACAGCACATCTACCACCTTAGAGGTTTCTGTCACTCCCCCAGGTGAAATAGAGGCATGAACCCACTATCGAGCATAAATACCCCCTCTTGGAGTCACTAGCAACTACTCGGCCAAGATAGCTACTAACAACGGAGAGCATGCAAGATCATAAACAACATAGAGATAACAAAAGATATAATTCAGTACAGCAACTTAATCATAAACACCAATATTCATCGGATCCCAATAAACCAAACATGTAGAATTACATAACGGTGATCTCAATCATGTAGGGCAGCTCATGAGATCTAAACATGAAGCACATGGTGGAGAAGACAACCATCTAGCTACTGCTATGGACCCATAGTCCAAGGTAGACTACTCACTCATCGCTCCAGAGGCAAGCATGGCGATGAAGAAGACCTCCGGTGGCGATTCCCCTCTCCGGCAGGGTGCCGGGAAGAGCTTCTGGACCCTCCCGATCTTCGGGTCGACGGTGGCGGCGGATCGTGATGTGTTCTGGAAAATTGATCGGGTACTTAGGTTTTTTCCGTCGGGGGGTCTTTATAGGCGAAGGGTCGATGTCAGAGGAGGGGCCAGGCGCCCTCACACGGGGCCCGCGCGGCCAGGGGCCTGGTCGCGCCGCCCCTGTGTGTGGGGCCTTGGTGGCCCCCCTCCTACTTCTCTTCGGATCTCTGGAAGCTTCCGGGTAAAATAAGACTTCAGGAACTTGTTTCGTCCAATTCCGAGAATATTTCCTGTGTATCACTTCTGAAACACAAAAACAGCAGAAAACAGGAAACTGGCACTGTGGCAACTTGTTAATAGGTTAGTTCCGGAAAATGCATAAAAGTGCCACGAAGTGTAACGAAACAATAGGCAAATGGTGTAAAAACAAACATGGAGCATCAAAAATTATAGATACGTTTGAGACGTATCACTTCTCTTGATCATCACTCTCCTCCTCTTTTTCATCCAATGAGCTTCCAGTTTCAGCAATTTCTTCTTCCATAGGCTCCTTCGAGGCATTAGTCTCTTCCGTTGGAGAGCATCTATTAAGATATTTAAGAATATAGCCATTTTCTTCCTTGTAATAATCAAAGCAAAATTTAAGTATATTATAAACCTCATATTTATAAGGTGCATCATCAGTATTTTCAAGCAAATAAGCAAGTTCGAATGCAACCTTCCAAGCAATAAATTCTTCAATTTGTTCCACATCATAAAAGTCATAATTTCCATTAATATAAGAAGATATGGTAACATCATCATTATACTCACATTGAAAAGGGAGGTGTTTATACCTCCTACAGCAACAAGATTCATCAAAGCAATAAGTAATATTATAAGTAGAGCACACATTTCTAGCAATGATATACAATTTGTCAATTTGTTCCCATAAGTGTTTCCCTTTTTGTGACAAGCGGTGTTCCTCATAATATTTTTGTTGCTCTTTCGTGAACCCACCTTGCCAAAAAGATTTAGTTTCAAAGAAACCAACCATTGATAGAAAGCATGATAAATCAAGACAATAACAGACAAACAAAAATAACAACTATAGTTGCAACTAATTTTTTTTGTATTTTATATAAAACGATGCAAGTAAAAGTAAAATAAAGCAAAACAAAAACAAAGTAAAGATTGTGCGTGCGAGACTCCCCTTGCAGAAATCTACTTTTTCCCCAGCAACGGCGCCAGAAAATTAGCTTGATGCGGCACAGTGTTGATGTAATATCACCGTCCAGTTGGGAACCCTAAGAGGAAGGTATGATGAGCACAGTAGCAAATTTTCCCTCAGTAAGAAACCAAGGTTTGTCAGTCCAGTAAAAAGCCAAACTCCAGAAGGTGATGCTTGCTAGCCTAGTGACACTCCAACAAGGGTGTCGTTAACGATTCTTGTTAGCGTGTCTTCAACTAGTAGCAACGCGGAACCTGCACACAATACAACCAAATACTTTGCTCCTAACTTACGATGAGGTTGTCAATCTCACCGGTTTGCTGTAAACAAAGGAATGAGCGTATCGAGTGGAAAGCAATAGTAGTATGCAAGAAAGTAAACAGTGCAAGTAAAGTAAACAGGTAATAGCAATATAAAGGAAATTGGACCGGGGTCCACAGTTCACTAGTGGTGTCTCTCCATAAGATAAATAACACATGCTGGGTAAACAAATTACAATTGGGCAATTGATATAATAAAGATAACGTGCATATGTCGAGAGGATCACTATGAGATTTACTCTGGGCATTACAACAAAATACATAGACTGCCATCCAACTGCATCTATGACTAATAATCCACCCACGGGGAATCATCCGAGGACCCCGTGAATATTAAGTTGCGAACAACAGATAATTGCATTAATCAAAGTGTGTAATGTAAACAAAGCATATGCCCTTGGACATAAGAATGTTGTTTTCTCCCTAGTGGCAACAGCACATCTACAACCTTAGAGGTTTCTATCACTCCCCCAGATTAAATAGAGGCATGAACCCAACTATCGAGCATAAATACCCCCTCTTGGAGTCAGTAGTATCTACTTGGCCAAGATAGCTACTAACAACGGAGAGCATGCAAGATCATAAACAACATAGAGATAACATAAGATAATATTCATCACATCAACTCAATCATAACACCAATATTCATCGGATCCCAACAAACACAACATGTAGAATTACATAACGGTGATCTCGATCATGTAAGGCAGCTCACGAGATCTAAACATGAAGCACATGGTGGAGAAGACAACCATCTAGCTACTGCTATGGACCCATAATCCAAGGTAGACTACTCACTCATCGCGCCGGAGGCAAGCATGACGATGAAGAAGACCTCCGGTGGTGATTCCCCTCTCTGGCAGGGTGCCGGGAAGAGCTTCTGGACCCTCCCGATCTCGGATCGACGACGACGGCGGATCGCGATGTGTTTCTGGAAAATTGATCGGGTACTTAGGTTTTCCCGTCGGGGGGTCTTTATAGGCGAAGGGGCGGCGTCAGAGGTGGACCAGGGCAGCCTCACACATAGGGGGCACGTCTAGGGGCTGGGCCGCGCCGCCCTGTTGTGTGGCCGGCCCGTGCCCTTCTCCGTCTCCTCTTCGGACTTCTGGAAGCTTCGGTAAATTTCTGGATGTTCGGCTTTTGTTTTGTCCAATTCCTTGAATATTTCCTATGTAACTTTTCTGAAACACAAAAACAGCAGAAAACAGGGAACTGGCACTGTGGCATCTTGTTAATAGGTTAGTTTCGGAAAATGCATAAAAACGCCACGAAGTGTAACGAAACACTAAGAAAATGGTGTATAAACAAGCATGGATCATCAAAAATTATAGATACGTTTGAGACGTATCAGTTCCTCAAGGCGGAACCTGGCTTTACACAAAGCTTAGGGCACACATCCACAACTTAATAAGAGGCTCCCAAGAATAGCCACAAAGGCATCACAAAGCCACAAAGCCGTCTAGGGTTCCAAGAACCCAAGGGTAATAAGCTCACAAACTTTCACTTACTCGAATCTCCGGGGAGAACTCAAACCGATGCAACCTATGCAATGGCAAGAGCACACAAAGTGCTCAAATCCTTCTCACTCAAATCCTACCAAAGCAACTAATGCTATGGAGAGATATGAGAGGAAGAACAAAGGAAATCCATAAAGAACTTCAAGATCTAGATTCACTATGTTCCCCTCACTTAGAGGAGAGATGGATTGGTGGAAATATAGATCTAGATCTCCTCCCTCATTTCCCTCAAAAATATGCAAGAATCATGGGAGGAATGGAGGAGGAAGGGCAAGCTTGCAAAGTCAACAATGGAGGTGAGAGAAGCCCAAATCATGCTCAGCCCAAGGAGGAAGAAGGGGTATTTATACGCCCATCCAAAAATAACCGTTAGGGGCAGAATATCCGGGTTAAAGGGGGGTGGATAATCCAGGGGACGGATTATCAGGCCAAAATCTCATGAATATTCCGCCTCCATCACTGGGAGCAAACCACCTCGTTTCTCAGCGAATTTGGGGAAGGGGACGGATTATCCGGGTCAAGTAGGGGCGGAATATCCGCCCCCCTGGAATATCGGGCCAAAAAATCCGGCCAAAAATCCGCCCCCGTTACTGGGAGCGAACCACCAGAATCACCAACACAAAAATGGTGATAACTTTTGCATCCGGACTCCGTTTTCAATGATCTTGGGCTCATTGGAATCACCACAACGAGCTCTACAACTTCATCCATAGAAACATCGTAGTCCAACAAAGGAGTATGAAACCAAATTATAAAAGGTTTGACTTAGCTATAAAGATGAACCGGTAAAACCTCCAAACATCAAAAACGCGATAAGAGTTTTATGTGAAATCCGTTTTTGATGAGCTAGAGCTTGTCATGGAAGTAACCACAAGCTCTAGAACCTCACATGGATAGAATCCAAATAAGAACCAAGAAATATGATGCCAAGTATGCAAAGGTTTGAGCTCTCTCCGAACGATACGATTAAGTTACTCACTCGAGAGCCCCTCTTGATAGTACGGCTACCGATCCTATAACCCGGTCTCACAACTAACACCATAAGACCGGTAAGAAAGAAACCCTATTAATATCATACCTTTGCCTTGACCATTCCACTTGAGGTGGATAATGACGATCTTGATCTTCTCAAGTTGGACCACCTTTCTTGATTGAGCTTGCTCGATGAAGTCTTGCAGATTGCTCCCCCATACTCCATTATGGGAGAGACTCTCTTTAAGCATATATTCACATATCCATGATCACAATAGAGGGCACGCTTCAAGCATATGTTCTCTTCTAGTTGCTCATCTTGAACTTGCACTTTGACTTGATCAATCCTCAAATCAATTCTTCTTTCTCCATAATGATGGTGTCTTGAAGATATACATGAGAGCTCACTCAATCTTATTCTTTAAGACACACTTGACATAAGCTCAACTCCCTTAAGACCAATCTTTGGATCACTCCTTGACTAACACCTTGGTCAACACATAATCTTCTTCTTACAACCTTGAATCCAACAAATGGTTCAAGCATTATCTATGGACAAGTCCTACACATATAACTCAATGCAACCATTAGTCCATAGGAATTGTCATTAATTACCAAAACCACACATGGGGCTCCATATGTTCTTTCAGAGTTATATTTCAAATATAATTTTGTAACCTGCCAACACTGCAGGAGTCAATAAGTTAAGAAAATAGGGACATGATTTAACTCAAGAATTTATGAGGTGGTATAAATATAAACTAATTAGCGTAATTTTCACCCTAATAAAAATGAGAATCTCACTAACTACTTACTATGCTAGATTGGCCTTGGGTTTTAATTAGAAAATGGATAATTTGGTTTGAAATATTTGGATAATCATAATTAATATTAAAATATTTCATATCCTCGTGCTATTTTCTGTACCATATCCTACAATCGGATATGAATTTTTTTTAGTGGATTCAGCATCGGATTTAGTCCAAACATTATTCTATATGTTTAAACCCCTATGCATTCATCATGCATAGTGCTAAAACTATGGATGGCAATGCTTCCCCAAGGTTACCGCAACGGGAGGGTGACACCATGGCTTTTCTTCCCACTCCCCCATATCCCACAGTCTCCAACCATTATTGTGAAAAAAATCTAATCAAGACAAAAATTATTCAACATTTTATTGATTAATAAAATGGTTTAGATGGTTTACAAACCAGTGTCGAGGCCAATGGACAAAATAAAGCTAAATTCTAAGCCTTGGCACGTGCCAATGCAATTATGCAAAGACCACACTCTAATTGTGAACTAACATTTGAAAAGGAGTGAGCCACACATTCTTGAACTTGATTACAGTAAACCACATGTAAATCTCACATGTTTGCCACCCTCATCGCTCAAGTGTATCCATTGTCCACACCATATCTTGGAGAATCAACAGAGAAAAATTGCATTTTGGTGGCACCGAAATCCTTCAAACAATGAAAGGCATGGTCGGGATGGTGAGACCCTCAAAGAGTATCTTGTAGGAGGAAAATTCGCCAAGTAGCAACCATCATTAGTGTTGAAGAAATCTTGACAGGAGTGTCATTGTCTAGGTGGATAAGGAACACCTTCTCCCATAACTTCACAAGTTGTAGGATATGATCTATGGAAAGGCCATTATAGGTGTTTATTTACCATACTCAAATTTCATTAACTAAATCTTTGTGAACTGAGCTCTTTTTTTTTAGAAACACATTACAAACACAAGCGCTCACATACACGTGCGTACACTTACCTCTATGAACACACGCACGCACATCCTACCCCTATGAGCACCTCCGGAAGACTGAGCCGGCGGATCGGGGCTTGAGATTGACGAAGTCACCACGGGTGCCTCGCTGTCGACGGGTCGCCTCCCACTGAAAGAATATTTCGTCTTTATGAGACACAAAGATGTCAAATCTGGGGTTTAAACTCTGGTGGGCTGGAGGTACAACCACCCTCCTAACCACCCAACCTCAGGTTGGTTCTCGAACTGAGCTCTTCTTATTATGGGATAGACCATAAGTGAAAGGGAGGGGGTGGGGTGGAGCCTTAGGCCATACCCATCGAGCCACGACTCCTCCAAAAAAAAGCCTTCATGCCATTCCCAATGAAAATCTTATAGCCGCCAGAAAAAAAGATCGTGCTCATGAATGTTGCAAGGGTTGGGAAGCTTGTATTACTCCTTAGTCTTGTTTTTATTTAGATCTTTTTACTATTTTAGACAAAAAAATGGATTTCACTTCTCCAAATATTTCCTTTAAGAGCTAAAACTCCTATCTTGAAGAAGAAAACTAGAGAGCATGTATGACGAAATTTAAAGGCTTTGAATCCCTAAGTTTGACGTGGTATGTTCATCTCACTGTGAATTCAAGTGTTTTACTAAAGGAACCCTTAAACATATTTTTTTGGCGATACCTAGTCGAATGTACGGAACTGAAGAATTTTGAGAATATTATGTTCCATCGCATGGCAGATGTGACATCTTCAAAAGACTACAATGACTATACTCTTGTAGCATGGTGTTAGTGAAGGGTGGCGATATAGAGCCCGGGTTACAGTGAGCCCCTCATTTTAATAATGGTATTTATAATTTAAAAATTCTTATTTTTGACAAATGCAAAAAGATGATTTTACAAATATATAAAAAAATTACACAAAAAATGTGGCTCTAAGTACGCATCAATTTTTTGTTATGGTTTTCACAAGTTTTATGATGATTGGTATTTTTAGTAACCGTCCATCCACTCCGATCTAACGGACGTAACATAGACGGAACCAAACTGACGGAACCCTATGGTACCACGGTACCGTTATATCATGGGACCGGTACCAAAAAAATATAGAACCAATACCTCTTATTTATTTAACAGAAACTGTAAAAGATAAACGTTCTTTCAAGCGGACAAATCGCTGGATAATCGTACGCACATCCTAAAGCACCAAACAAAGGATGAACATGGATCGTGAGCTCCCAACGCCCGGCATTGGCGAGTGGGGCAAGGTTAAATGACAAGGTGTTATGAGATCTCTAACACGGGAACGACGTATATCGCCGGCATTGGTGTGAGCCAAACGGGGTGCAGTTCCCATCGTGCTCCCCGAAGTTGGGCATTGGGAGAACAAATAGCAGCATGACCTTCTCCTAGGCGTCGTCCTGCTCATTGGTGCGAGGCTGTACTGCGCGTTTCTGTGGTTGGCCTAGACGAGCTCGCCGGGGTCCTAGTCAGGCAGCCGTTGGGAGCTCACGATCCATGTTCAACCTTTGTTTGGTGCTTTAGTGCGTACGATTATCCAGCGATTTGTCCGCTTGAAAGAACGTTTATCTTTTACAGTTTCTGTTAAATAAATAAGAGGTATTGGTCCTATATTTTTTTGGTACCGGTCCCATGATATAACGGTACCGTGGTACCATAGGGTTTCGTCAGTTTGGTTTCGTCTATTTTACGTCCGTTAGATCGGAGTGGATGGACGGTTACTAAAAATGCCAATCATCATAAAACTTGTATAAAAATAAATCTGTAAAAAAATTCACATACCAGACATTTATATTATTGTGTTTTCAAAATAATTTTTTGAACTATTTTTTTTTGAAGTTTTAAGAAATCGGGAACCATGGAGTTCAAGCTCTATTTGGAGTTTCCGGGTGTTGTATATGTTTTTCGTCCATTTGCCAGGTTCTTCTTTTTCTTGTAGAATGTTCATGGGACTGTCACGCATGAAAAAGATGAACCAAGAATCTGACAGCCAGATAATCGTTTGGCAAAAGGAGTATGAGTAGACAAAACATTGTCCCTCTCGGGAAAGAAATTACTGATAGATGATAGTATCATGCTTTCAACTTGGGCCGATAATATTTTGGCAGATCCCTGTGGCTCTAGCAAAATGCTCGGGTGTTCGACCGCGTGACATCGCCGACAACTAGGGTTATCGATAGTATTTGTAACGAGTGGGAGATTTGGATCTTGGTTCTACGTGGGTTGCGCGAGGAGTAGACTAGACAGTTTCCCCGTGCGGGCCCTCCTCAAAGGGGAGGCGTGGTGGTAGCCTCTGTTAGGCATGTATCCCTTCTTGTAAATAATGTTGTTGTCTTCTTTCACTTAATTAGTAAGCGTGCACGTGCAACGCACGTCTATTTATAACATAAACATGTATTTTGAATCTTGTTTTTCTTTTAGCAAGTTTTTGCCTCATGCCAATGCAACCGAAGTCTTGTTGGCATCATTGACATTTCGCGTTGTGGAAGTCACGCCTACTTGCCGAAGTTACACATATGATCATGTTTTGGAGAAGGTCTAAAAGAATGACATCCACATATAAGTGCATTTCTTAGTACATTAATTGTTGCCTCCGTAAACATATCCTCCTTCAAAGAAGCAGAAATGATGTGAATTTTGGAGTCAAGCCAAACAGAATGAGAACACGCCAGAAAGCAAACATCTGAGATAAAACACTTTCAGCCCCTTTGTCTGTAAGAAAACTATGAGCAGTGCTACAACAGCCCAAGAAACGGAAGCAAAAGTAACAGATCCACAATATTAATTGGATTGAAATTTGACAAAAAAACTGCTAAATTAAACGAAACAGAAGTAAGAACGACATCTAGCTGTGGCTTGAGATCTCCGGGACTGCATAACTGTGATTCGTAGTAGAGTTGAAGTTACCTAAACTTATTAACTGAACATCTGATTGAAAGGCATCTTGTTGTAAGGGTGTTTGCACAGTTCCTGTTGGAAGTGTATTCCTGTTGTAATTTGTAAACCTTCTCCCCTTCTTTAATGCAAAAGCAGCTAGTTCCCGTCAAAACATCTGATTGGAAAAAACTCCTCCCAACTTGTTGCCTCCTTCCCCTCCGCCTGGCAGCAGCCTCGCTAGTGTACGGAGACGCTTCTCGTAGCCCACTACTCTTCCCAAGTGTTTCATCAATTGTTTGATATTTGCTGTACATGGCATGGTTGCTGGTCTTGAAGCCGTGTTGAAGCACCGATGTGTCGTCGCTGCCTCTTCACAGTCAGCCATGACTTGCCTCAACAGCCTCTGCCTCTGATGCTCAGTGCCGCAGAGGTGCTATACCTGCTCCACGGGAGCCATAAGGGAAAAATAAATGAGAAGAGTTTGAAACAAAAATACGGCGGGAAGTGGTAGTGGTTGAATTACCTCATATCCATCCAGTACCAAATTATTTGAGGTTACTACAAGTGATCAGAGCTCACCGCAATATCAAACCCCGAGGAGAGAATGAAGAAACAAAAAAATCTAATCCCAGACACGAATTTTGATGTCCTTAAGATGATGTCACGATCTTATTCCCAGTGCACTGAGAATATCCCAATTAAAGAAACCTATACATGAGCAAGGCCAGAAGTAGACTTGAGCTCAAGTTTCTTTATATCACAAATACAGACCTAATGATTACAGAAGTGATATGAAATATTGGATACCAGATAAATAAAGGAGATTACATATGCAAAGCATAGCACACTTACCTGTCGCATAATTATTATTTCCGCTGCTTAGAATAAATTCAGGTTGGACAATGTTGCAATGGAGGCCAGTTACCTTGATAACGATTCTATGTATGAGAGTTGGTTGTCCAATTATTGCCTTTGACATTTGTTCAGTAAACAAAAATTAAGGCGTAAGATGGATGTCTAGCAATAAAATGTCAGATACTCTACTATGATGAAGGTATATATTGAGTATGAAAAATATGATAATATGCAATAATATATTTGAATCACATGACACAAACATCTTGAGCTGAAAAGCCATGGCAAAAAGATATTAATATGACTCAACCGTTTGAGAGCACGATTCATAAGAGTATCAAAATGTTCCTAGCGATATCAGAAGTAAAGAATATTATCTGCCACCAAAAGAAGTTCTGTCGGTGTCTAATCATACACTAAACATGATTAAAATTGCAACAACATTTTCAAACAGATATTCTAGAATCGATGGCCTCAGCCTCCATACTACCGTGTTGGAATACAAATTGGAAGAGGAACATATAGTACCAGGGGCGGAGGCAGGATTCCAGCTTGAAGGGGGCCGACCATGGCTATTCTCCATTAGGGGGTGCCAACAAAGCTTTTTCCCCTAAAATTACGGTCAAAATTAGCCTTAAACCAGAATTTTTTGCTGTTAATCCATTCTATAGGGGGGCCAGGGCACCTGCTGGTCCCCCCTAGCTCCGCCACTGTATAGTACTGATTTAATAGACATTAAATTTGGTATGACTGCCAGGCTCACAGATGGCACATGCATTCGCTGAAAGGGATTTCTTCAAGCTGCAAAAAAAATCTACATGCTCACGCTGAAAGAGTATACATGTGTCCATGATGTGAAGTACATAAGGGCTATCAAAATCTCACTTTTGTAATGAAGCGCGTAAGGGCTAAGAAATTAATTGACATGCTCTGAGAAAAATACGGAAGTAGGTTCCTGTAGAAAACATGGAACTCGGATCAGTTTGTATATATTAAAGATGACAACTCAACCTGTACACTCTACAAAACATCATACAGAATAAGAGCGTTGTTCTTATGGATAATATGAAATTTGTCCAATTTACATTTGGACAACTACTTAGAATTAATCAGCATACAAAGTAGGGATGGTACAAACCGTGTCTTGGTCCCGTAGGTGGGAGCACGGGCGGGCTGGTGCGGTGCAGCAAGTTTGATGCCCACCGGCTGGTGCGGTCCAGCATGCTGGAGGTCTGACGGCGGTGGGCGGTGGGGAGGTCGCGTGCAAGGTGGAGGTCAAGCCAATGCTGGAGCAGTGAAACCTCCTAGATCCGATCCATCCTGTCCCGGCGCGGCCTGATCTCGAAGGTAGCCTCAACGGATGGGGGTATCTGAGAACTTGATGGCGCCATGTGTGTGGCCTCCTTTGGTCTGGTCAGGAGGATGATGTAATTGCTAGGGACTGAGTCCTGGAGGTGTAGGATCGAGGTGAATTCTTGCAGGATTTTCCTTTGGTGGAAACATACCGATGGAGATTGTAGTCGGGACTTGGGGGCAATCCGAGAGAAAGTGTTGGAGGGCATGCCAGCTCCGGCAGCAGGGCGGGCGGTATGGGGAGCTCGCCGGAGCTGGGTGTGGAGCATGTTGGAGGAGGCAGAGAACACGCCGGCACGAGGCATGGAATGCGTGCAAGAAGCCGAGAAACGGGGCAATCGCGGAGCAATTAGCGGAGGCAGTTTCGAGAGTTAGCTGATTATCGGGGATTAGACGATCCGGTGCGTGCCTGCGTGGGCGGTTGCTGTGTGCGGGTCGCCTTATTTTCGGGAGGGGAGAACCAAGAAATCTCAACCATTTGATGGACGCGAATGAACGGTCGAGATTGTATTTTCCTGCCAAGTTTGCTCTTTTATAAGTAGTGGAGTGGAGTAGTGGAGATATAATGACGCGCGGAGCTCCTGCGAGTTCTCGAAAAAATGTTTTAGCAGATCTAGCTCTCATATTTTTCTTTCTTTTGAGGTAGATATGGTGCTCCTCTAACTACATAGTACTACTACTTCTTTTTTACACTCTTTCATGATGACCAAGACAATATGCTATGTTGGGTGTCCCTCAAAAGAATTAAATTTTGACATGTTGCTGCATATCCACTTGTCAAGGTATAAACCGAAGAATGACAACCATCACCAATTGATTATTGCTGGTATTTTTTGCAAATTAAGTTTATAGGCCGTCCTACACAATATTTTACTATTTATATTTTCTTGATATGTGAAGTACTATGTAAAGTACTTGTATGCGTGTGTGCCTATGATGTTCTCCTCTTCTTTAATTAATTCACTTTTCTTTACTTACATAACAGTGATGATGGGACAGGGTCTACTACGAGTTGAGCAAATCCATGCAAAAAAAAAATCTGTTGATTTGATTATGTTTTGCTGGTATGTAAAATATCCAAAAGCCATGGTCCATGGATGGTGACACTTGGCGCTATGTCGTCCTTTTCACACCACATACAATAGGCATATAAGATAAGCATGATCCAAATGGGACCTTTTTTTGTTGAAAATGAAGCCTCTATTGATTCTTCACATTGCTTCATATGGCGACAAACTTAACTAACCAAAAATTTAGCCGAGGGCTAGCTTCGGCATGAAAGATGTATGCAATCATAAGATACAGTTGGCTGTGTGCATTGGCTGATGCAGAGCCCAGGGTATTCACCCATTTGAAAAAAAATCATAAGATACAAAACAACATATGTAGGATTAATTTAGTTAAAATGTAAAAAATGCTAATTAACAACCACAAAATGTAGAGACCGGTGTTCTTCATGCTCATGTTTGAAAAAAAAACCCACAAATCCATTGTAGAGACCGGAGTATCTACCAAGAAAGCCATGTCAGTAGCGAGTCACGTGTTTCTTCTTGGGTACCAAGCTAATTAAGCTTCTTAATTAGCTTGTATTAGCGGTGTAATTTAGAAGGCAAGCTATCATTAGTAACCTAATCATACAGCGTTAGGTGAGTGGAGAGATGATCGATCGCTGTTAATTTTGTTTATACATATATGCATTTCTTCACTCTCATGCAGATCAGCTGGCAGGTTTTGAGCTTTTGCATTATTGTAACGTACGTGCTCATCGGCTTTGGAGTTGATAGCGATCGATCGGTCGATCGATTCTCGCAAGAACGGAAACTTGTGAAAAGGGAGATGAAAACCATTTCGTTATCTCTGACTAGTTTTCTTTGTTTCTTTCGTTTTCCAACTCCGACCACCGTCTCCTTTCATTTGTCTTGCTTCCCTTTTCTCATAAACATGACTTACGTGTCGTCACTCCTGATCGGTGGCGTCCCTCTCAGCCCGACAGCTGCTGCTTAATCTAATCCGACTGCTTGATCGTTAACCAGATCATGCGCCGTTAGCTAGATCAGGATTCATGTTTCTGTCCGACGAAATGTTGTAGTCCATGGCTGATCGTGACAGGTCTCGATCGACGACCCGCCACCAGCTTGCATTGTGCCTACCCGATCGCACGCAGTGTGAGAACTGAACTTTGCTTCACTGTCTCTCCTCTCTCGCTTTTCACCTGCAAACGGACAGACCGATGTGATTTTGATCTTTCTTTCGTGTACCAGATGCTTTACACCATGATGCCACATGGATTCTCTTGCGTGTTGTGCGAATCGACGTGGCCTGAGTTAGCTTTTGCACAAATCCGTTTGACAGGACAAAGCAAGCATTTTTTAAATTGCTTTCTCAAGGCAAGCTTCAGATGAAGGCTAGCTAGCGAGCTATTCTAGGAGATGATCAACCAGCACGTTAGAATTTCAGTACGGAGTAGGAAAATTCCAGTAATTTACACTCCTTGCACAAGTAAACTTTCAGGGAAGGAACCAATAAACCCATGATCACTTGGAAGAAATAAACTTTCGGAGCAAGTTACTTGATTTTACCTAACTCCCTGGCATTTGCTTATGGATGGATTATTATCTACCACACTTTTGTCTAGCGCAAATAAAGCCTTGGCTAGTCAAACTCTAGCATAATAGCGTGCCCCCTGGCATGTCCACACGACCACACCCTGCATCACCAACAACAAAAGTATCTTCTTCTCCATGAATTCACATGTGCTTGCTGCTTGCATGTATATATCTATGTCCATGCTCCTACAGTCTTTCTAAATTCTGATGAAAATGCATGTCACGGGCCCCTATAAAGCGAAAAGGGTACTCCCTCCGACCCATAATACTCTTCGTTAATATAGATATATCTAGACACATTTTAGCGGTAGATACATCCGTATTAGCGAAGAGTAATATGGATTAGAGAAAGTACTATAATTCAAGGAGCCAGTGGGCAGGTTTCCTGAAAACTTGGTAAATCGTGATGCCCTTTTTTTATATATCTTCATGACACATCGCTTTCCTGACAAGAAAAACAAAGTAAGGAGTCATGGACAGTGATATATCTTCCGGTACGTGGTTTATGTGCTAAGCAAGCTCGTGCAGATAGGAGAAAATATCTGTGGATTAATTATAACACAGACTTTTTCAATGACACCCTTTTGAGTGTTTGTAATCTTATCGAGATTAATGGTCTATTTGGTTCACAGTCACACTTTGCCAAGCTAAAGCTTGGCTACCATAGTTTTGTTGGTAGGTGTGTGATTTATGCCAAACTTTGGCTTCTAATATTTTGTTTCTCATATGACCCACTTATTATAGAGCAATTTTTGCCAAAGTTTGGCTTTAAATTTTTTAGCCACACTTTTTATGGTTATCACACTATTATGATTAGCCACACTTTGGCTTGGCAAAATATGACTATGAACCAAACGAGCTCTAATAAAGCTCTCTGAATTCGCAAAAGAAAGTATAGCGTTTTTAGGGGCTAAAAAGCACATTGCCATGCATGTTACCTTTGACTGCTAGAGAACAATCCCATTGACAATACTATGAATGTAGGAGGAGAAGCAAAAATAAACAATACAATCTAAAAACAAGCTAGCTTTTGAATCCAATATAGTGGCAGCAATCCAATAAGTCACTTGTATGGTTGGAGTAAAAATAATCCACTTGGATGCATGCATCCACAATACATTCTAGAATTGGGTCAATGTAGCACTCAAACTTAAAACGCAGAGTTGGTGTGCCACCTAGAGAATATTTTCGTCAAGGTTTGGGATGATGAACTGTGCACTGGCTATAGCTTGAGTTGATGATCGACAAGAAGAGCATCAAATAGGCATATCCACGGTGAGTTGCCATGCTGATACATAATACACCCGCAAATGGACAACATGCATGTATGCCTCTGCAAAAAATTGATTAATCTTAGGCATTGTTATTTTTATTTTCTGTCATGAATACACACTATTGCAAAGTCTACGGTACGATCCGGTTCAGTTAAGTTGGCAAGTAGTGATGGGATAGACGTAAGATTTTTTTTGGCCATATTACTGTTTTGGGGTTTTCAAATAGAAAAAAATAAGTACAACTATTAACAAAAGATAAACTAGTTTTTTTGGAATTTCAGTGAAGAACAAAAAGCAAAGTAGAACACTAAGTAAACTAAAAAAATTAGAATTAAATAAAAGGACTAATAACCTCATCAAGGTAGCAAAAGTACTTTCCCGACAATCACACTACAAAAAGGGTTGATAACTTCGACCCGGATTGACATGGGTACGCTTGTCAGGGCTCGTGGCATTGGTACCCCTGGAATGTATTTGGGTTGAGGCCCATAGAAATATAGGCCCAAGACAGGAGCTACAAGGGTATAGCTATTAAGGCCCATTATCTGAGTACCCCTGGGGCCCGATAGATAGGCCCAATCATAGATGTAGTCGAAATACGAGATGATATCGTATGTAGACAATGTAATTTGTATTGAACCCGACCGGATCCTCGAGACCTGGCCACCTATATATAGGGGCCAGGAGAGGCCGGCTAGGGACAGATTGAGATTGAGATTGAGCCAATTGATTGCCCGCTTATTCTCACCACGTATTACGTTCCGCCTAGTTTTGTCTGATCTTTTACCTTCGAGTTCATCCGACGCTCTCTTCCCCCGATCCTAAGTCCTTCATCTAGGATATTTGCCGAGTTAACCCTCATCAATTGGCGCCGTCCGTGGGGATCGAACCCACGACCACGAAGAAATTAGGCTTGTAATACCAGCTTTGTCTCAATAAACATCAAGTTTTGTCTTGTTTGTCTGATCCTCTTACCTTCGAGTTCATCTGACGCCCTCTTCCCCTGATTCTAAGTCCTTCATATAGGACATTGCCGAGATTAACCCTCGTCATGGATTAAGGATGCATATAGTGTAGCTTTTTCCTAAGACACCCTAGCTATGTTTTATCGAACTGGAGAAATAGGTGCTTGGAGAGGAGAATCTTTTGAAGTGCATAGAAAATATTGTTTACCGGACCAACTTGTTTGTCTTTTTTGTTGTAATTAGTTAGAAATAGGCCAGAGCCAAAGGGTTTTTCTAGAACTATGTGCACACGGAATGAGATATAAAAGATAAAATGAAGCACCGTGAGTGATAATATCTGACTATACACACATAGATACATGTGGGTGGTGCGTCCTCGTGGATAAATAGCCATACTACCGTACCACTGCGGATTCAATTAGCCAAATGAATGCTCTTTCCATATAGTGGGGTTACCATGATTATTAAGATAAACAGACAAGAATGTTAAGTCCTATGACTTCAATGTTGTTCCCTAGAATTACTTCACCTATCTTACTCCCTCTACTATCCCGGGGTTTCGCGTGTGGTCTTCCACTCTTCTCTGTACTCACCTTTACTTTGATCAATCTTCAGGGTCTTGGGTATCTAACAAGTCCTCGGATGGAGGCGAAGACAAGATAACACATACATAAAGCGTAACAATGAATCAAACTAAAGTTTCATAATAAAAGTGCATGTGTTGCAGCGAGGCTAGGACTCAGCCCTCATCTCTCACCCAGTGAGGAATATTCACACATAGAGATTAAATCAAAAATCATAAACACGTTGTAGATGAATATAAAATAGTCTTACAACATATTTACTCGGGGAGGAATCAGTAGTACAAGTATGTATGACAATGGAGAAGGCTATGAGAATGGTTGCGGAGATGGTGGTGGGAGAGCTTCGGCGCAGATGAATGAGGTGGCTCTCTCTGGCAGGTGCGGTTCGTCCTCTTCTTATAGGGCAGTGGACAACCGTAGGGTTTCTACGACCTTTTGTTGTGAAATTCTTGTGGCCCCCTTCACGAGAGTTGTGCGGTTTGATATGGAGAATCCGCTGACTATCGATATGACGCGGGCCTGTACGGTTGGAGTCAAATGTACTAGTGCTTGTTAAAGTTAATTTCACATCTCTTCAGTAGCCTTTTGACTTGGGAAACATTCAGATAGATGATTCTTCAACTTATATGCTCAGATATCATCAAAAGGGTATATCACGGAGACCCCAATTCAGACGAAAAAGGTTTTGATCTGGTCCAGTTGGGGTGTGGAGAGACGCAAACAAACCAAATGCATAGTTTTAAAAACCAAACCGGTTCGGTGGTTCGACCAGAAAAAACCTGAACCGAAGCTCTTATTAGGTTTTTTAAGAGTCACTGGTCCAACTAATAAAAAACCAGAAAAACTGCTTAAAAATAATGTGCTTTCTTGAGGATATGATTCTAAAACCTAGAACCTTGCTCCAAATACTTTGCATAAGGCCTAATACCACCTTTACTACACTTAGTTTGTGATCTACTATGAAAGCAAACACAAAATATATGATCTAATGCTAATTTTTTCCAAAATTAACTTAATTATTTATTAAATTTAATGATTTTTTGTCGCTATTGAACCAGCTGAGCCACCGGTTGGACCCGTGAACCCGTGAGCCAATCATCTCACCGGTTCACTCACCGGTCCAGTTTTTAAAACTATGACCAAATGTCCTCCCCTTGTTTGTTTGGGGAATAGTTTGCACAACTATAGGGATTAGGTTTAGAGGAATATTCTCATCAAAATTTTGAGAGATAACCTCCGTATACAAAGATAAAATTAAGTGTAAAATGCCCTCACCGCTTGGCCGATTCCCTAGTTACCCAACACAAAATCCAAAATATGATGTCGATCACCCACCTCGCGCGAGCACCATGTTTGACATCGTGTCTTTTTTCCAAGCCCTCGGCCTCTCCGAGGTAGGAGGGCGGATCGTGATCATCTTCGAGCAGGCAGACTCCTCCATGATATTCCAGCGACCACTTCTTGTTGGTGAAGGAGCAACCATTCGCCATCTATTGAACTGTTATTCCGTAAGGATGAGCCCAGAACCCTGGGCCATCACGAACACGCAACTACCCATGCCCACAAGACGCCACCGTGATTGTAAGCAGAGCCGAGCCTTGGCATATTACAAGAAATGCATTTATACTAAAGTTTTATACTTTCGTATGACTTAGTTTTATCATTCTATATTCTTAGCAAGAATAATATTATAACCACTAGATTTTTCATAGTTCACCATATTAACATGGTAATATTAATTAAACCTTTTTTGTTATACAGATATGATGCATTCTAATGAAAAATTGTGTTGTGATAAATTTAAACCATATGTTATAAACAATTCTACTTGGAATATTTTTTCTAATTACATAGCTTGTATATATTTTTATTGTGTGTACATGTGCACATATTCATGTCTATTTTAATATCCTTGATATCATGGTGGAGATCTCCAAAGCGTATGATCTAATAGATCTTAATAATGGTTTCTTGTGTAGGATTAGGTAAGCATATATAGAGAACGACTATTATCCAATCGATGATGGAATATATATTTTTTACATCTTTTTTGTAGATAAGGGATCCATCCAAGTGGCAACCGGAGGTAATAAAAACTTTCACACACGCTTCAATCATCCCCTACCTTATGACTATTCCTCACATCCCCGTAGCCCCAACCCCCGACCTTCCGCCATTATGCCCCCTACCCCATCGACGAGATCCCGTCGCCGAGCCGGCACTCCGTCTCCACCGTCGGCAATATTCTCCGCCGATGTGCCTTGTTCACCTCGCTTGATGGTCCTTGTGCGTGGTGAATAATCAGCCCATTGGGAACCCCAAGAGGAAGGTGTGATGAGTATAGCAGCTGGTTTTCCCTCAGTTAAGAAACCAAGGTATGTCGATCTTGGAGAGGAGAGACAAACGACTGAAAGTGATGCTTGCCAGTTTGCGACAGCTTCGGACAATTTATATATGGCGCCTCGTCCAAGCTTTGCTTGCTAGCTGCAACGCGGAACCTGCACACAACACAACCAAGTACTTTGCTCCCAACTTGCGATGAGGTTGTCAATCTCACCGGTTTGCTTGAAACAAAGGTTATGAGTGTATCGAGTGGAAAATAGTAGAGTATGCAAGTAAAGTAAACAGTGCGAGTAAAGTAAACATGTGATAGCAATATGATGGAAATAGGACCGGGGTCCACAGTTCACTAGTGGTGTCTCTCCATAAGATAAATAACACATGTTGGGTAAACAAATTACAGTTGGGCAATTGATAGAATAAAGATAAACGTGATATGTCAAGAAGATCACTATGAGATTTACTCTGGGCATTACAACAAAATACATAGACCGCCATCCAACTGCATCTATGACTAATAATCCACTTGTGGCGAATCAATCCGAGAACTCCACAAGTATTAAGTTGCGAACAACAGATAATTGCATTAACCAAAGTGTGTAATATAAACAAAGCATATGCCCTTGAGCATATGAATGTTGTTTTCTCCCTAGTAGCAACAGCACATCTACAACCTTAGAGGTTTCTGTCACACCCCCAGGTTAAATAGAGGCATGAACCCACTATCGAGCATAAATACCCCCTCTTGGAGTCACTAGCAACTACTCGGCCAAGATAGCTACTAACAACGGAGAGCATGCAAGATCATAAACAACATAGAGATAACAAAAGATATATTTTAGTACAGCAACTCAATCATAAACACCAATATTCATCGGATCCCAACAAACCAAACATGTAGAATTACATAACGGTGATCTCAATCATGTAGGGCAGCTCATGAGATATAAACATGAAGCACATGGTGGAGAAGACAACCATCTAGCTACTGCTATGGACCCATAGTCCAAGGTAGACTACTCACTCATCGCTCCGGAGGCAAGTATGGCGATGAAGAAGACCTTCGGTGGCGATTCCCCTCTCCGGCAGGGTGCCGGGAAGAGCTTCTAGACCCTCCCGATCTTCGGGTCAACGGCGGCAGCGGATCGCGATGTGTTCTCGAAAAGTGATCGGGTACTTAGGTTTTTCCCGTCGGGGGGTCTTTATAGGCGAAGGGGCGATGTCAGAGGTAGGGCCAGGTGGCCTCACACCTGGCTGGCGCGGCCCAGGCCCTGGTCGCGCCGGCCTGGTGTGTGGGCCCTTGGTGGCCCCCCTCCGACTCCTCTTCGGATCTTTAGAAGCTTCCGGGTAAAATAAGACTTCAGGAACTTGTTTCGTCCAATTCCGAGAATATTTCCTGTGTATCACTTCTGAAACACAAAAACAGCAGAAAACAGGGAACTGGCACTGTGGCGACTTGTTAGTAGGTTAGTTCCGGAAAATGCATAAAAGTGCCACGAAGTGTAACGAAACATTAGGCAAATGGTGTAAAAACAAGCATGGAGCATCAAAAATTATAGATATGTTTGAGACGTATCAAGCATCCCCAAGCTTAACTCCTGCTCGTCCTCGAGTAGGTAAGTGATAACAAAAGAATAATTTTTGAGGTGACATGCACCTACACAATCTTGATCATATATGTAAGCATTTGTGAGCTGGGATCATAAGAACTTAAAACATGGGCATGAAGATATAATCTTGACAATAAGAACTTAGCAACCATGTTGTAAACATGCAAATGAACAGAAACAAAAGATCATGAAAATGAAACAATGAAAGTCAAACGTATGTTCAAATCATAAGGAAAAACATACAAATGGTTTTTAGCTTGTCCTTCAAAGAGAGCAAAACATAAATGCATAGGACACCTTCAAGTTTAAGAGGGCGACTAGATACAAATAATTTAAGAACAAGTGAAACCAACAATATGAATCAATCAATGAAAACTTTGGGACAATGCACATTATACTAAGAATGACAACTATGCTCTCTTAATGGTGCATAAAGATAGAAGGTGGTGACTCAACATAAAAGGTAGAAGAAAGGCCCTTCGCAGAGGGAAGCAGTGATTGCCAGTTTTATAACCTTCAAAAATTATGGTACTTACCGGCTTTGAGCTCTCATTGCCCCCATCATAAGCATCTTGAATGGTTAAAGTTAATGCGAGAACAATTATGATGCATATGCTTGACAAATCATAAGTTGAAAACCTCGTGTCCCGTGAATACGAGTACCCAAACCTCATGCTACTTTACTTAGAGTCCCAAGCAAGGCTCTTGTCATTGTAAATATATGCATATCATTGAGAACCGCCAATGGGGTACCTCCGTGCCCGATGACATGGAACAAGCCCACACCAAAATGACAGGACAAGCAGACAATGAACACCTCGACATCTCTTTTATTTGCCATTTGTTTAGCATTTTATTGTGAGATGCATCGTCGAATGTTCACCATGGGTATGCTGCAAATTTCCACCATGAATTATGCATGGCTTAGATTAGCGGCCCGGCGTTTCCCTAACACATATACAAACTCCATGATCCCCACAAGATTCCCAATTCATTTCACACCGCGCGCATCCATAAACAAAAGATCACGATATCAACTCAAATAAGAAGTGCAATGTTGAAAGCTTGCCCATGACTGCATGGCTGGGCTAGTCTCCAACTTACAACTTGCAAGCATAACAACTCAACATAAGAGACCACAATATCAAATTTTTAAGAACAGGAAAAAGTAAAGTGTGCCTTCCGGTTCATGAGAGCTTTACTGACCGAATTTCGCATAACACTGGTAAGAGTTTAATTTGAAGAGAAAATAAAAGCAAGTCAAATTTACTTGGAATAGCAAATTGCTAGTAGGTATGTATGGTGGACACTTTGGAAAACTTTGGCTTTTAGGAGTTGGATGCACGAGTAGAGCTCATACTCAGTACAAGGCGAGGGCTAGCAAAAGACTGGGAGCGACCAACTAAGAGAGCAATAATGGCCATAATCATGCAAAGCGACAAAGCGACATTAAAAGAAGCATAAGATGGCATCAAAAGTCAAAAACTAAATGATCATAGAGGCTATTGGCGACTTTGTAAGAGTCTAACATGTGTGAGCATGCGCCAAGTCAACCCAAATAAAACATCAAGGAGAAAACCAAAATAATGCTTCCATACAATAAAAACAACGCATGATTTTTTCAAAGGCTCATTAAGCAATCTCAGTTATTTGAGACAAGTCATGCTACAGAAAAACCACTAAGCATACTATCAAAAATACATCAAGCATGACATGAAAAAGCCTAAGCCGCAGTCTACACAAGCTCCTTCTTGTACCACTTTTTTGCATAAAGCTTTTTCTCTTTTCCAACACCATTTGAATTTTTTTAAGACACCTCTTTTGATGAAAACCAATAAAGACCAGAGGCAAAAATACACCTTGATGAAAAGATATGACAAGGTCTGAACGCAAATCAAGGCGAAAACGAAAACCAAAAGCAGTAGCAGAAAAAGAAGAACACCCGGTGAAATTATAAGAATGAAAAACGGAGTGTTCTTGGCAAATGAAAACGAGTACATCTCCTCCAAAGGAAATTTATTGGGGTCCAACCATTTATTGCAGCAAACAAACTAAACCAACTAAGAAAACTAAAACAACTGACGCTCCAAGGAAAACACATAGTGCATGAAGCAATAAAAATATAGTGTCTTGAAAGGTGACCTGATTTTTGCCGATGAAGAAGGGGTGCCTCGGGGGCATCCCCAAGCTTTGACGCTTGTACTTCTTGGATATTTCTTTGGGTGATGCATGGGCATCCCCAAGCTTGAGCTTTTGTCCATTCTTCAACTCATCTCATCATTCTCCAATCCCTACACTTGAAAACTTCCTTCATACAAAAACTAAACACAATTCTATTAGCAACATTAGTGTAGCATAACATATAATCAACCTCTTTTTGCTTCAGGTTTCAACTCAAAACCACCACATATAAAGTAAATACTACTGTAGCAACTTCTCCAAAAGTTCCGTGATCAAAAGAACTCAAAAGAAAGCGATAAAGTGGCAAACACAAATATTGGCAGAAATCTGTCAAAACAGAACAGCTGACAAAGGCCGAATTTTTGAAGGATTTTCTGTTGCTCAAATCAAAAAGTGCTCAACTAACGAAAGTTTGGATATAACCTGGGGCATATGCACAAGAAATCGCAGGTCCAAAAGATATACAGAGAATTTATACGAATGTTTATGGTGCAGCACCGTAAACAGTTTCAGGACAGCAACATCCCCAAATCTTTACCTCGCTCGAATTAGAGGCTTCTCTTGGTACAAAAACAAAATAAACAAGATAAGGAGCGGTCATTACAGTAGTAATGACTTCCAAGACTCAAATAAAAGAAAAAGTACTGAAAAGAAAACATTGGGTTATCTCCC
This sequence comes from Dactylis glomerata, assembly GCA_007115705.1. NCBI lineage: Eukaryota > Viridiplantae > Streptophyta > Magnoliopsida > Poales > Poaceae > Dactylis > Dactylis glomerata. Next base: position 1,756,652 of record QXEO01000220.1, read on the forward strand.
AAGAGTGCTTTTCTTTAACGCCTTTGAGCTAGGCGCAGAAAATTGTGAATCAAGTATTTTCAGAAGAAGCATTAAGATCAACTGCAGAGGTCTTGTCAATAAGGCATTGTATTTCATCCACATAAGTTTTAGAAGACCCTTTGTGATCACGCTTTGGTTCACTCAAATCACAAAAAAGATTTTTGGGATAGATCCAGTCAAAATTATTTTCGAAAGCTTCACACAATCCCAAGAGCTTGCTAGGTATAGGTATTTCGGCTCCTTCATCATTTGTACTAATGACCTTTATCGGTGAACCAAGTTTATTAAAACATTTAAGAACTTTTCTAGCTTCAATTGCAACATCTCTAAATTCTATGCGCAAAGTTTCCAAGATAAAAGCTTTCTTTTCGGGATCCTCAATTTTGTGAAGCTTAAGGAACAAGTATTGCATAAAAGGATTAAGACTAGCAAACCTAGTTTCCAACATGTGAATCAAATAAGCAGAAGCAACTTCAATACTAGGAGCTAGCTCAACCAAAGATTTCTCCTCAACTTCCTCATGCATACTAATGTGATTAAAGAACTCCTCAATGTTACTTTTTCCAATGATAGAACCACTACCTACTGAGAGGTCCTCCTGAACGTACTTAGGGATCAACATGATGAACTAAAAGTAAAGAAATAACAACTACCAAGGATTCTAAATTTTTTGGGTTTTTGATATAAAATGATGCAGGTAAAAAAAATAAAGTAAAGCAAAACAATAACAAAGTAAAGGATATGCGTGCGAAAAACTCCCCTTGCAGAGGTCTTCTACTTCCTCCCCGGCAACGGCGCCAGAGAAGAGGCTGCTGGCGTGCAGTTGGCAGTCCTTGTGCGTGGTGAATGACCAGCCCGTTGGGAACCCCAAGAGGAAGGTATGATGAGTATAGCAGCTAGTTTTTCCTCAGTTAAGAAACCAAGGTTTATCATTCTTGGAGAGGAGAGACAAACGACTGAAGGTGATGCTTGCTAGTTTGCGACAGCTTCGGACAATTTATATATGGCGTCTCGTCCAAGCTTTGCTTGCTAGCTGCAACGCGGAACCTGCACACACACAACCAAGTACTTTGTTCCCAACTTGCGATGAGGTTGTCAATCTCACCGGTTTGCTTGAAACAAAGGTTATGAGCGTATCGAGTGGAAAACAATAGAGTATGCGAGTAAAGTAAACAGGTGATAGCAATATGATGGAAATAGGACCGGGGTCCACAGTTCACTAGTGGTGTCTCTCCATAAGATAAATAACACATGCTGGGTAAACAAATTATAGTTGGGCAATTGATAGAATAAAGATAACGTGATATGTCAAGAAGATCACTATGAGATTTACTCTGGGCATTACAACAAAATACATAGACCGCCATCCAACTGCATCTATGACTAATAATCCACTTGTGGCGAATCAATCCGAGAACTCCACAAGTATTAAGTTGCGAACAACAGATAATTGCATTAAGCAAAGTGTGTAATGTAAACAAAGCATATGCCCTTGAGCATATGAATGTTGTTTTCTCCCTAGTAGCAATAGCACATCTACAACCTTAGAGGTTTCTGTCACTGCCCCAGGTTAAATAGAGGCATGAACCCACTATCGAGCATAAATACCCCCTCTTGGAGTCACTAGCAACTACTCGGCCAAGATAGCTACTAACAACGGAGAGCATGCAAGATCATAAATAACATAGAGATAACATAAGATATATTTCAGTACAGCAACTCAATCATAAACACCAATATTCATCGGATCCCAACAAACCAAACATGTAGAATTACATAACGGTGATCTCAATCATGTAGGGCAGCTCATGAGATCTAAACATGAAGCACATGGTGGAGAAGACAACCATCTAGCTACTGCTATGGACCCATAGTCCAAGGTAGACTACTCACTCATCGCTCCGGAGGCAAGCATGGCGATGAAGAAGACCTCCGGTGGTGATTCCCCTCTCCGGCAGGGTGCCGGGAAGAGCTTTTGGACCCTCCTGATCTTCGGGTCGACGGCGGCGGCGGATCGCGATGTGTTCTGGAAAAGTGATCGGGTACTTAGGTTTTTTCTGTCGGGGGGTCTTTATAGGCGAAGGGGCGATGTCAGAGGAGGAGCCAGGCGCCCTCACACGGGGCCCGCGTGGCCAGGGGCCTGGCCGTGCCACCCCTGCGTGTGGGGCCCTGGTTTGCTTGAAACAAAGGTTATGAGCGTATCGAGTGGAAAACAATAGAGTATGCGAGTAAAGTAAACAGGTGATAGCAATATGATGTAAATAGGACCGGGGTCCACAGTTCACTAGTGGTGTCTCTCCATAGATAAAATAACACATGCTGGGTAAACAAATTACAGTTGGGCAATTGATAGAATAAAGATAACGTGATATGTCAAGAAGATCACTATGAGATTTACTCTGGGCATTACAACAAAATACATAGACCGCCATCCAACTGCATCTATGACTAATAATCCACTCCCGGGGATATCAATCCGAACACCCCAGTAGTATTAAGTTGCGAACAACAGATAATTGCATTAAGCAAAGTGTGTAATGTAAACAAAGCATATGCCCTTGAGCATATGAATGTTGTTTTCTCCCTAGTAGCAACAGCACATCTACCACCTTAGAGGTTTCTGTCACTCCCCCAGGTGAAATAGAGGCATGAACCCACTATCGAGCATAAATACCCCCTCTTGGAGTCACTAGCAACTACTCGGCCAAGATAGCTACTAACAACGGAGAGCATGCAAGATCATAAACAGCATAGAGATAACAAAAGATATAATTCAGTACAACAACTTAATCATAAACACCAATATTCATCGGATCCCAACAAACCAAACATGTAGAATTACATAACGGTGATCTCAATCATGTAGGGCAGCTCATGAGATCTAAACATGAAGCACATGGTGGAGAAGACAACCATCTAGCTACTGCTATGGACCCATAGTCCAAGGTAGACTACTCACTCATCGCTCCGGAGGCAAGCATGGCGATGAAGAAGACCTCCGGTGGCGATTCCCCTCTCCGGTAGGGTGCCGGGAAGAGCTTCTGGACCCTCCCGATCTTCGGGTCGACGGCGGCGGCGGATCGCGATGTGTTCTAGAAAAGTGATCGGGTACTTAGGTTTTTCCCGTCGGGGGGTCTTTATAGGCGAAGGGGCGATGTCAGAGGTGGGGCCAGATGGCCTCACACCTGGCTGGCGCGGGCCAGGGGCTGGCCACGCCGGCCTGGCGTGTGGGCCCCTGGTGGCCCCCCTCTGACTCCTCTTCGGATCTCTGGAAGCTTCCGGGTAAAATAAGACTTCAGGAACTTGTTTCATCCAATTCCGAGAATATTTCCTGTGTATCACTTCTGAAACACAAAAACAGCAGAAAACAGGGAACTGGCACTGTGGCAACTTGTTAGTAGGTTAGTTCCGGAAAATGCATAAAAGTGCCACGAAGTGTAACGAAACATTAGGCAAATGGTGTAAAAACAAGCATGGAGCATCAAAAATTATAGATACGTTTGAGACGTATCAACAAGCAGACAATGAACACCTCGACATCTCTTTTATTTGCCATTTGTTTAGCTTTTTATTGTGAGATGCGTCGTCGAATGTTCACCATGGGTATGCTGCAAATTTCCACCATGAATTATGCATGGCTTAGATTAGCGGCCCGGTGTTTCTCTAACACATATACAAACTCCATGATCCCCACAAGATTCCCAATTCATTTCACACCGCGGGCATCCATAAACAAAAGATCACGATATCAACTCAAATAATAAGTGCAATGTTGAAAGCTTGCCCATGACTGCATGGCTGGGCTAGTCTCCAACTTACAACTTGCAAGCATAACAAATCAACATAAGAGACCACAATGTCAAATTTTTAAGAACAGGAAAAAGTAAAGTGTGCCTTCCGGTTCGTGAGAGCTTTACTGACCGAATTTCGCATAACACTGGTAAGAGTTTAATTTGAAGAGAAAATAAAAGCAAGTCAAATTTACTTGGAATAGCAAATTGCTAGTAGCTATGTATGGTGGACACTTTGGAAAACTTTGGTTTTTAGGAGTTGGATGCACGAGTAGATCTCATACTCAGTACAAGGCGAGGGCTAGCAAAAGACTGGGAGCGACCAACTAAGAGAGCAATAATGGCCATAATCATGCAAAGCAACAAAGCGACATTAAAAGAAGCATAAGATGGCATCAAAAGTCAAAAACTAAATGATCATAGAGGCTATTGGCGACTTTGTAAGAGTCTAACATGTGTGAGCATGCGCCAAGTCAACCCAAATAAAGCATCAAGGAGAAAACCAAAATAATGCTTCCAAATAATTTAAACAACGCATGATTTTTTCAAAGGCTCAGTAAGCAATCTTAGTTATTTGAGAAAAGTCTAGCAAAACCACTAAGCATACTATCAAAAAGACATCAAGCACGACATGAAAAAGCCTAAGGCGCAGTCTACACAAGCTCCTTCTTGTACCACTATTTTGCACAAAGCTTTTTCTCTTTTCCAACACCATTTGAAATTTTTATAAACACCTCTTTTGATGAAAACCAATAAAGATCAGAGGCAAAAATACACCTTGATGAAAAGATATGATAAGGTCTGAACGCAAATCAAGGTGAAAACGAAAACCAAAAGTAGTAGCGGAAAAAGAAGAACACTCGATGAACGATAAGAGTGAAAACGGAGTGTTCTTTGCAAATGAAAACGAGTACATCTCCTCCAAAGGAAATTTGTTGGGGTCTAACCATTTATTGCAGCAAACAAAACAAACTAACAAAGAAAACTAAAATAACTGACGCTCCAAGAAAAACACATAGTGCATGAAGCAATAAAAATATAGTGTTTTGAAAGGTGACCTGATTTTTGCCGATGAAGAAGGGGTGCCTCGGGGGCATCCCCAAGCTTTGATGCTTGTACTTCTTGGATATTCCTTGGGGTGATGCATGGGCATCCCCAAGCTTGAGCTTTTGTCCATTCTTCAACTCATCTCATCATTCTCCAATCCCTACACTTGAAAACTTCCTTCATACAAAACTAAACACAATTCTATTAGGGCTCGTTTGGCTCCCATCATTTAGGGCTAGAATCAAAGAATTCATTTATGATTCTATCAATTACTTGTTTGGCTGCCACAGAATTGGTTATGGAATTCATTTCGAATTCCATGGTTTTTCACCTCATGCCTAACCTTAATACCTATTGGGTACCCTGTCATTTCTGTGGATTTTTCAAAATGAAATGATATCATTATTGTCATTTCATTTCATTTCTACCAAATGAAATGAAATGATGGGTGCCAAACGAATAGCAATATTAGTGCAAGCATAACATATAATCAACCTCTTTTTGCTTCAGGTTTCAACCCAAAACCACCACATATATAGTATATACTACTGTAGCAACTTCCACAAAAGTTCCGTGATCAAAAGAACTCAAAAGAAAGCGATTAAGCGGCAAACACAAATATTGGCAGAAATCTGTCAAAACAGAACAGCTGACAAAGGTCGAATTTTTTAGGGGTTTTCTGTTGCTCAAATAAAAAAGTGTTCAACTAACGAAAGTTTGGATATAACCTGGGGCATATGCACAAGAAATCGCAGGTCCAAGAGATATACAGAGAATTTATACGAATTTTTACGGTGCAGCACCGAAAACAGTTTCAGGACAGCAACATCCCCAAATCTTTACCTCACTCGAATTAGAGGCTTCTCTTGGCACAAAAACGAAATAAACAAGATAAGGAGCGGTCATTACAGTAGTAATGACTTCCAAGACTCAAATAAAAGAAAAAGTACTGAAAATAAAAACATTAGGTTATCTCCCAAGAGTGCTTTTCTTTAACGCCTTTGAGCTAGGCGCAGAAAATTGCGAATCAAGTATCATCAAGTGATGAAGCATCAAGCTCATAATTTGCTCTAAGAATAGAGTCAAAAAGTAATTTCTTTCTTTTCCTAGGGAAGTGTTCCATACCTTTCTTGAGTGGGAATTGATATTTGATAGTGCCTTCTCTCATATCAATGATAGCACCTACAGTTCAAAGAAAGGGTCTTCCCAAAATAATAGGACATGAAGCATGGCATTCAACGTCCATAACAAGAAAATCAACGGGAACAAGGTTATTGTTAACCACAATAAGAACATCATTAATCCTTCCCAAAGGTTTCTTCTTAGCAACATCAGCAATAGGAACATCATAATAACACTTTTCAAGCGGTGGTAAATCAAGCATGTCATAAATTTTTCTAGGCATGATAGAAATACTAGCACCTAGATCACATAAAGCATGGCAATCAAAACCATTAACATGCATATCAATGATGGGTTCCCAACCATCTTCTAACTTCTTGGGAACGAAAGCTTTTTGCTTCAACTTTTTATCCCTAATTTTCATGAGAGCATTGGTAATATGCTTAGTAAAAGCAACATTTAAAGAACTAGCATTGGGAGTCAAAGCAAGCTTTTGCAAGAACAAAATAACTTCAGATATATTGCAGCCATCAACATCAAAATCATTAAAAAAAATAGAGCTATCATCTCCTACACTCCAAAAAATTTCAGCACTCTTTTGAGAAAAAGTTTTGGCAGTTTTAGGCTTTTTAACACAAGGAGTGGGAGTTTTCTCTACACCAATCAAAGTAAGAGGATTGCTAGCATTAGGAGCAACATCATTAGAGGTAGTAATAGTACATACCTTCATCTCTCTAGCTATCTCATCTTCTCTTTCCCACCTGGCATGCAATTCCGCTAACAATCTAATATTTTCATCAATTCCAACTTGGATAGCATTAGCAGTAGCAAAAACATCGTTCTCTTTCACATCATTAGGAAACACTTTTAATTTCAGAAGTTCAACATCATGAGCAAGGCTATCAACTTTAGAAGCAAGAATATCAATTTTGCCTAACTTTTCCTCAACAGACTTGTTAAAAGCAGTTTGCTTACCGATGAAGTCCTTGAGCATTACCTCAAGCTCGGAGGGCGCGGCCCTAGTGTTCTTGTAGGAGTTACCATAAGAGTTACCATAACCATTACCATTGGTAGAAGGATACAGCCTATAATTGTTACTAGCAAAATTGTTCCTATAAGCATTGTTGTTAAAATTATTGTTTCTAATGAAATTCACATCAACATGCTCTTCTTGAGCAACCAAAGAGGCTAAAGGAACATTATTAGGATCAACATGAGTCCTATCATTAGCAAGCATAGCCATAATGGTATCAATCTTATCACTCAAGGAAGAGGTTTCCTCAACAGAATTTACCTTCTTACCTTGTGGAGCTCTCTCGGTGTGCCATTCGGAATAATTTACCATCATGTTGTCAAGTAGCTTTGTTGCGGCGCCCAAGGTAAGGGACATAAAAGTGCCTCCAGCAGCTGAATCAAGTAGGTTCCTTGAAGAAAAATTCAGTCCTGCATAAATTTTTTAGACAATCATCCAAGTAGTCAGTCCATGAGTGGGGCAATTCTTTATCATAGATTTCATTCTTTCCCAAGCTTGAGCAACATGTTCATTATCAAACTGAGTAAACTTCATAATATTGCTACGTAGAGATATAATCTTAGCAGGAGGATAGTATCTACCAATAAAAGCATCCTTACACTTAGCCCATGAATCAATACTATTCTTAGTCAAAGACAGCAACCAATCTTTAGCTTTTCATCTCAAAGAAAAAGGAAACAACTTGAGCTTAATAATATCACTTTCTACATCCTTATATTTCTGCATCTCACATAGCTCAACAAAATTGTTGAGATGAGCTGCAGCATCTTCAGTACTAGCACCAGAGAATTTCTCTTTCATAACAAGGTTCCACAAAGCAGGCTTAATCTCATAAAAGTTTGCAGCAGGAGCAGGTGGTGCAATAGGAGTGCAGATAAAATCACTATTGTTCGTGCTAGTAAAGTCACACAACTTGGTGTTTTCAGGATTGGCCATTTCAGCAAAACTAAAAGCAGATAAATAAAACAACTACCAAGGATTCTATTTTTTTTGGGTTTTTGATATAAAACGATGCAGGTAAAATAAATAAAGTAAAGCAAAACAATAACAAAGTAAAGGATGTGCGTGCAAAAACTCCCCTCGCAGAAGTCTTCCACTTCCTCCCCGGCAACGGCGCCAGAAAAACAGCTGATGGTCCTTGTGCGTGGTGAATAACCAGCCCGTTGGGAACCCCAAGAGGAAGGTGTGATGAGTATAGCAGCTAGTTTTCCCTCAGTTAAGAAACCAAGGTATGTCGATCTTGGAGAGGAGAGACAAACGACTGAAGGTGATGCTTTCCAGTTTGCGACAGCTTCGGACAATTTATATATGGCGCCTCGTCCAAGCTTTGCTTGCTAGCTTCAACGCGGAACCTGCACACAACACAACCAAGTACTTTGCTCCCAACTTGCGATGAGGTTGTCAATCTCACCTATAAAGACCCCCCGACGGAAAAAACCTAAGTACCCGATCAGATTTCCAGAACACATCACGATCCGCCGCCACCGTCGACCCGAAGATCGGGAGGGTCCAGAAGCTCTTCCCGGCACCCTGCCGGAGAGGGGAATCGCCACCGGAGGTCTTCTTCATCGCCATGCTTGCCTCCGGAGCGATGAGTGAGTAGTCTACCTTGGACTATGGGTCCATAGCAGTAGCTAGATGGTTGTCTTCTCCACCATGTGCTTCATGTTTAGATCTCATGAGCTGCCCTACATGATTGAGATCACCATTATGTAATTCTACATGTTTGGTTTGTTGGGATCCGATGAATATTGGTGTTTATGATTAAGTTGCTGTACTGAATTATATCTTTTGTTATCTCTATGCTGTTTATGATCTTGCATGCTCTCCGTTGTTAGTAGCTATCTTGGCCGAGTAGTTGCTAGTGACTCCAAGAGGGGGTATTTATGCTCGATAGTGGGTTCATGCCTCTATTTCACCTGGGGGAGTGACAGAAACCTCTAAGGTGGTAGATGTGCTGTTGCTACTAGGGAGAAAACAACATTCATATGCTCAAGGGCATATGCTTTGTTTACATTACACACTTTGCTTAATGCAATTATCTGTTGTTCGCAACTTAATACTACTGGGGTGTTCGGATTGATATCCCCGGGAGTGGATTATTAGTCATAGATGCAGTTGGATGGCGGTCTATGTATTTTGTTGTAATGCCTAGAGTAAATCTCATAGTGATCTTCTTGACATATCATGTTATCTTTATTCTATCAATTGCCCAACTGTAATTTGTTTACCCAGCATGTGTTATTTTATCTATGGAGAGATACCACTAGTGAACTGTGGACCCTGGTCCTATTTACATCATATTGCTATCACCTGTTTACTTTACTCGTACTGTTTACTTTACTCGCATACTATATTGTTTTCCACTCGATATGCTCATAATCTTTGTTTCAAGCAAACCGGTGAGATTGACAACCTCATCGCAAGTTGGGAACAAAGTACTTGGTTGTGTGTGTGTAGGTTCCGCATCACCTTCAGTCGTCGCCGTCTCTCCTCTCCTGATCGATAAACCTTGGTATCTTAACTGAGGGAAAGCTAGCTGTTATACTCATCATACCTTCCTCTTGGGGTTCCAACGGGCTGGTTATTCACCACGCACAAGGACAGTTTGCTCCCATATCAACTAGTCGCCATCAGCTAATTTTCTGGCGCCATCAACAAGGGATCAGCTAATTTTCTGGCGCCGTTGCAGGGGAGGAAGAGAAGACTTCTGCGAGGGGAGTTTTTCGCACACACATCCTTTACTTTGTTATTGTTTTGCTTTACTTTATTTATTTTACTTGCATTGCTTTTTATCAAAAACCCAAAAAAATTAGAATCCTTGGTAGTTGTTTTTACTTGTCTTGTTTTATCATGCTTTTTATCAATGGTTGGTTTCTTAGAAACTAAATCTTTTTGGCAAGGTGGGTTCACGGAAGAGCAGCAAAATTATTATGAGGAACACCGCTTGACACAAAAAGGGAAACACTTGTGGGAACAAATCAATAGATTGTATATCATTGCTAGAAATGTGTGCTCTACTTATAATGTTACCTATTGCTTTGATAGATCTTGTTGCTGTAGGAGGTATAAACACCTCCCTTTTCAATGTGAGTATAATGATGATGTTACCATATCTTCTTATATTAATGGAAATTATGACTTCTACGATGTGGAACAAATTGAAGAATTTATTGCTTGGAAGGGTGCATTCGAACTTGCTAATTTGCTTGAAAATATTGATGATGCACCTTATAAATATGAGGTTTATGATATACTTACATTTTGCTTTTTGGTAATTACAAGGAAGAAAATGGCTATATTCTTAAATATCTTAATAGATGCTCTCCAACGGAAGAGACTAATGCCTTGAAGGAGCCTATAGAAGAAGAAATTGCTGAAATTGGAAGCTCATTGGATGAAAAAGAGGAGGAGCGTGATGATCAAGAGGAGGAAGAATGGAGCTACCCATGCTACCTCCCAATAAGAGTAACTCTTTAACTAATACCTTATTTGATCGCCCTCCATGCTTAACAAAGGAGGGTGAGTGTGATATTTATATTGTTGATTTTGTTCATGATGCTACTGAAAATTATTATGAGAGAGGAAAATATGGTTGTTGGGATTCTCATGTTACTAAAACACCTCTCTTTTTATTGAAAGTTCTGAAATTGCTCTTATTTTATCTACCCATACTTGTGGCTATGCGCTTCTTTGATTTATTTTCTTACAAGATTCCTATGCATAGGAAGTGGGTTAGACTTAAATGTGTTTTATATTTGCTCCTTGATGCTCTCTTTTACTTCAATTCATATTTCTTATGTGAGCATATTCGCAATTTTCTGCGCCTAGCTCAAAGGCGTTAAAGAAAAGCACTCTTGGGAGATAACCCAATGTTTTCTTTTCAGTACTTTTTCTTTTATTTGAGTCTTGGAAGTCATTACTACTATAATGACCACTCCTTATCTTGTTTATTTCGTTTTTGTGCCAAGAGAAGCCTCTAATTTGAGTGAGGTAAAGATTTGGGGATGTTGCTGTCCTGAAACTGTTTTCGGTGCTGCACCGTAAAAATTCGTGAAAATTCTCTGTTTATCTTTTGGACCTGCGATTTCTTGTGCATATGCCCCAGGTTATATCCAAACTTTTCTTAGTTGAACACTTTTTGATTTGAGCAACAGAAAATCCCTAAAAAATTCGACCTTTGTCAGCTGTTCAGTTTTGACAGATTTCTGCCAATATTTGTGTTTGCCACTTTATCGCTTTCTTTTGAGTTCTTTTGATCACGGAACTTTTGGGGAGGTTGCTACAGTAGTATTTGCTATATATGTGGTGGTTTTGAGTTGAAACGTGAAGCAAATAGAGGGTTGATTATATGTTATGCTTGCACTAATGTTGCTAATAGAATTGTGTTTAGTTTTGTATGAAGGAAGTTTTCAAGTGTCGGGATTGGAGAATGATGAGATGAGTTGAAGAATGGACAAAAGCTCAAGCTTGGGGATGCCCATGCATCACCCCAAGAAATATCCAAGAAGTACAAGCGTCAAAGCTTGGGGATGCCCCCGAGGCACCCCTTCTTCATCGGCAAAAATCAGGTCACCTTTCAAAACACTATATTTTTATTGCTTCATGCACTATGTGTTTTTCTTGGAGCGTCAGTTGTTTTAGTTTTCTTAGTTGGTTTAGTTTGTTTGTTTGCTGCAATAAATGGTTGGACCCCAACAAATTTATTTTGGAGAAGTTGCCTCGTTTTCATTTGCCAAGAACACTCAGTTTTTCACTCTTATCGTTCATCGAGTGTTCTTCTTTTTCTGCTACTGCTTTTGGTTTTCGTTTTCACCTTGATTTGTGTTCAGATCTTGTCATATCTTTTCATCAAGGTGTATTTTTGCCCCTGATCTTTATTGGTTTTCATCAAAAGAGGTGTTTATAAAAATTTCAAATGGTGTTGGAAAAGAGAAAAAGCTTTGTGCAAAATAGTGGTACAAGAAGGAGCTTGTGTAGACTGCGGCTTAGGCTTTTTCATGTCATGCTTGATGTCTTTTTGATAGTATGCTTAGTGGTTTTGCTGTAGCATGACTTGTCTCAAATAACTGAGATTGCTTAATGAGCCTTTGAAAAAATCATGCGTTGTTTTTTATTGTATGGAAGCATTATTTTGGTTTTCTCCTTGATGCTTTATTTGGGTTGATTTGGCACATGCTCACACATGTTAGACTCTTAAAAAGTCGCCAATAGCCTCCATGATCATTTAGTTTTTGACTTTTGATGCTATCTTATGCTTCTTTTAATGTCGCTTTGTCGCTTTGCATGATTATGGCCATTATTGCTCTCTTAGTCGGTCGCTCCCAGTCTTTTGCTAGCCCTCGCCTTGTACTGAGTATGAGCTCTACTCGTGCATCCAACTCCTAAAAGCCAAAGTTTTCCAAAGTGTCCACCATACATACCTACTAGCAATTTGCTATTCCAAGTAAATTTGACTTGCTTTTATTTTCTCTTCAAATTAAACTCTTACCAGTGTTATGCGAAATTCGGTCAGTAAAGCTCTCACGAACCGGAAGGCACACTTTACTTTTTCCTGTTCTTAAAAAATTGACATTGTGGTCTCTTATGTTGAGTTGTTATGCTTGCAAGTTGTAAGTTGGATTCTAGCCCAGCCATGCTGTCATGGGCAAGCTTTCAACATTGCACATCTTAATTGAGTTGATATCGTGATCTTTTGTTTATGGATGCCCGCGGTGTGAAATGAATTGGGAATCTTGTGGGGATCATGGAGTTTGTATATGTGTTAGGGAAACGCCGGGCCGCCAATCTAAGCCATGCATAATTCATGGTGAAAATTTGCAGCATACCCATGGTGAACATTCGACGACGCATCTCACAATAAAATGCTAAACAAAATGGCAAATAAAAGAGATGTCGAGGTGTTCATTGTCTGCTTGTCCTGTCATTTTGGTGTGGGCTTGTTCCATGTCATCGGGCACGGAGGTACCCCATTGGCGGTTCTCAATGATATGCATATACTTACAATGACAAGAGCCTTGCTTGGGACTCTAAGTAAAGTAGCATGAGGTTTGGGTACTCGTATTCACGGGGCACGAGGTTTTCAACTTATGATTTGTCAAGCATATGCATCATAATTGTTCTCGCATTAACTTTAACCATTCAAGATGCTTATGATGGGGGCAATGAGAGCTCAAAGCCGGTAAGTACCATAATTTTTGAAGGTTATAAAACTTGCAATCACTGCTTCCCTCTGCGAAGGGCCTTTTTTCTACTTTTATGTTGAGTCACCACCTTCTTTCTTTATGCACCATTAAGAGAGCATAGTTGTCATTCTTAGTGTGATATGCATTGTCCCAAAGTTCATTGATTGATTCATGATGATTGGTTTCACTTGTTATTAAATTATTTGTATCTAGTCGCCCTCTTAAACTTTGAGGTGTCCTATGCATTTATGTTTTGCTCTCTTTGAAGGACAAGCTGAAAACCATTTGTATGTTTTTCCTTATGATTTGAACACACGTTTGACTTTTATTGTTTCATTATCATGATCTTTTGTTTGTGTTCATTTGCATGTTTACAACATGATTGCTAAGTTCTTATTGTCATGATTATATCGTCATGCCCATGTTTTAAGTTCTTATGATCCCAGCTCACAAATGCTTACATATATGATCAAGATTGTGTAGGTGCATGTCACCTCAAAAATTATTTCTTTGTTATCACTTACCTACTCGAGGACGAGCAGGAGTTAAGCTTGGGGATGCTTGATACGTCTCAAACGTATCTATAATTTTTGATGCTCCATGCTTGTTTTTACACCATTTGCCTATTGTTTCATTACACTTAGTGGCACTTTAATGCATTTTCCGGAACTAACCTATTAACAAGTGCCACAGTGCCAGTTTCCTGTTTTCTGCTGTTTTTGTGTTTCAGAAGTGATACACAGGAAATATTCTCGGAATTGGACGAAACAAGTTCCTGAAGTCTTATTTTACCCGGAAGCTTCCAGAGATCCGAAGGAGAGTAGGAGGCGGGCTACCAGGGCCCCACACACAGGGGCGGCGTGGCCAGCCCCTGGCTCGCGCCACCCCCGTGTGAGGGCGCCTGGCCCCTCCTCTAACATCGCCCCTTCGCCTATAAAGACCCCCCGACGGAAAAAACCTAAGTACCCGATCAGATTTCCAGAACACATCACGATCCGCCGCCACCGTCGACCCGAAGATCGGGAGGGTCCAGAAGCTCTTCCCGGCACCCTGCCGGAGAGGGGAATCGCCACCGGAGGTCTTCTTCATCGCCATGCTTGCCTCCGGAGCGATGAGTGAGTAGTCTACCTTGGACTATGGGTCCATAGCAGTAGCTAGATGGTTGTCTTCTCCACCATGTGCTTCATGTTTAGATCTCATGAGCTGCCCTACATGATTGAGATCACCGTTATGTAATTCTACATGTTTGGTTTGTTGGGATCCGATGAATATTGGTGTTTATGATTAAGTTGCTGTACTGAATTATATCTTTTGTTATCTCTATGCTGTTTATGATCTTGCATGCTCTCCGTTGTTAGTAGCTATCTTGGCCGAGTAGTTGCTAGTGACTCCAAGAGGGGGTATTTATGCTCGATAGTGGGTTCATGCCTCTATTTCACCTGGGGGAGTGACAGAAACCTCTAAGGTGGTAGATGTGCTGTTGCTACTAGGGAGAAAACAACATTCATATGCTCAAGGGCATATGCTTTGTTTACATTACACACTTTGCTTAATGCAATTATCTGTTGTTCGCAACTTAATACTACTGGGGTGTTCGGATTGATATCCCCGGGAGTGGATTATTAGTCATAGATGCAGTTGGATAGCGGTCTATGTATTTTGTTGTAATGCCCAGAGTAAATCTCATAGTGATCTTCTTGACATATCACGTTATCTTTATTCTATCAATTGCCCAACTGTAATTTGTTTACCCAGCATGTGTTATTTTATCTATGGAGAGACAGCACTAGTGAACTGTGGACCCCGGTCCTATTTACATCATATTGCTATCACCTGTTTACTTTACTCGTACTGTTTACTTTACTCGCATACTATATTGTTTTCCACTCGATACGCTCATAATCTTTGTTTCAAGCAAACCGGTGAGATTGACAACCTCATCGCAAGTTGGGAACAAAGTACTTGGTTGTGTGTGTGCAGGTTCCGCATCACCTTCAGTCGTCGCCGTCTCTCCTCTCCTGATCGATAAACCTTGGTATCTTAACTGAGGGAAAACTAGATGTTATACTCATCATACCTTCCTCTTGGGGTTCCCAACGGGCTGGTTATTCACCACGCACAAGGATAGTTTGCTCCCATATCAACTGGTTGCCATGAGCTAATTTTCTGACGCCATCAACAAGGGATCAAGGGGCGATGTCAGAGGTGGGGCCAGGTGGCCTCACACCTGGTTGGCATGGCCCAGGCCCTGGCCGCGCCGGCCTGATGTGTGGGGGCCCTATGGCCCCCCTCCTACTCTCCTTCGGATCTCTGGAAGCTCCCGGACAAAATAAGACTTCAGGAACTTGTTTCGTCCAATTCCGAGAATATTTCCTGTGTATCACTTCTGAAACACAAAAACAGCAGAAAATAGGGAACCGGCACTGTGGCAACTCGTTAGTAGGTTAGTTCCGGAAAATGCATAAAAGTGCCACGAAGTGTAACGAAACATTAGGCAAATGGTGTAAAAACAAGCATAGAGCATAAAAAATTATAGATACGTTGGAGACGTATCATCGCTTTCCCGCACACATGTCAGACACCCAAATTCCAGCGCCACCTGGCTCCTCCGGCCGACCCACCTCCTAGGCTGCCAGCTCCTAAGGAGCCATGGTCACAACTCGCATGCCGGCACAACCATGCTCTATCGTGCTTGGTGTTGGAATTATTTGACCAACTTTATTTGATCTTACCGAGTAATCCCAAAGGCTCACTTGACTCATTCAAGCATGACAAGAGGAGGGACTAAAGTTTAGTAATCCCTCTGTCTCTGAAAGGATGTTCAAAAATTTATAGAAAATTAAATGTATCTAGATGCGATTTAGTGTATAGATACGTTCAAATTTAGACAAATTTTGGATATCCTTTTAGGGAAGGAGGGAGTACCACATTGCTGTTTTATAAGGAGTTGGTTCTCCTTATAAGGAAGAGTCTTTTAAGTGTTGTATGATCATGAGATGAGGAGACCTATAAAGCATTTGGTCAAGGTTACGGATGATGAACCATGCACTGGCTATAGCTTGAGTTGATGATCGACAAGAAGAGCATCAAATAGGCATATCCACGGTGAGTTGCCATGCTGATACATAATGCACCCGCAAATGGACAACATGCATGTATGCATCTCCATTAATTGATTATTTAGGTGCATTATTTTCCTTTCCTCTCAGGCATATACACTATTGCAAAGTCTCCGGTACGTAGTGATGCGATAGCCGTCCGGCCACACACACTTTATTCCGCCAGCACTTCCATTCGAGCAAGATTCGACCAAGATGAGGAAAAGCCTCGCGTAAAAGAGAAAAAGAAAGAGACTTTTGAGTGGAAAGAGCGACGAGTGACGGCGCACAATTATGCACACAAAGTCAGCATCAGCAGATGGATATTCCCGGGGGTATATATGTTGTGTGTGATGCACATGTAGGACGGAACAGAAACGAGCTAGCTAGCTGAAGAAGATGCATGGTGTGTTGGCGATGGAGAATGCAAACGGAGTCCCTCATTATAACATGACACAACCGAACCTCCGATCCTTTTGGTGCGATGCCTTCCACTTGCACTAGCACTAGCACTAGCGTCGTCATGGTAAAGGTTCTTTACTTCTTTGCTGCCTTGCCTGCCATCCAAAAGATCTGTCCAAAATATGAGATGCACTGGCTATAGATCGATCAATTCAGTCATTCACTATGTGACGTACGCTAGCTTTTGCTGCTTCTTCCACCTGGTTTCTCTCCTATAGATTAGTGCTTACATGAGGATGCCAAACCACAATGGTCATGCATGAACTCATGATTGTAAGTAATGTACAGATCAAGCTGCCAAACTGCAAGATTGTAAGACACACTAGCTAACACATATACTCCTATTCCTATGGAATTCAATGGGTGATTTCCGGTCTAGAATAAATCCACAAAGCCAATGTAATTGTTCAGGCCAATAGCCATCATGGACTATTGTACAACAAAATGTGATGGATATGCCTTGCACAGAAATCTGCAATTTTATTTTTGATTGTGTGAAGTTAGTGGGGAAGAAGAACAAATGACAAACTCCCAATTTTGCTGCAACAACATGTAGCCCAAAATGAAATGTATGTGTGTGGGTGAGCTGGTAAGGACCCCCAGAGACGGGCCTTAACTTTTGAGCTGTCAACGTACTGGGCCAACTGCTCACCAAATAAATCCAACAATCTCATTTCGGTGTCCAACAACTTTTGTTGTTTCTGAACCACAATAATCTATTAGTGGGTTTATTTGATATTTTTTGTAAAAACTTTGTCCGTTGGGCTCAGTTTGAACTTAACATCTTGCAACCTACCATGATGTAATATGTGCCGGTATAAGATCTACCACGTCAAAAATAATTGTGCTGACTTTGTTTGCCGCTGAGGGAGCCCATCTATCAAAAAAAAAAACTATTCCAGACCACTTTTGCTTGTGTTGTCCAAAACATGTGCCGCTTATGGAGAGCATTCTTGCAATGTCATATTTTATCAGCTAGTAGTTTTAGTAGTTGCACGAATAGCTAGTAGTTGCATGAATCACACATGGTGCATGCCGTGGGTCTACTAGGCAGGTTTTGTGCTCCCGGATCGTCGTTGGGCGTCTTGGTGAGACCTCAGATTTTAGATGATGTACGTAGGTGTGAGGTTATAGCACATGACCCCGATCATGGCCAACCTCATCATTAAGCTTGTAGGTGTAGCGAACTTAGCGCTAGGAAGATGGCTTTTGGTTGATTGGTATATTTGCTGAATAAAATAGGAAAAGGACCGTGCGACATTTGAATGTAGATGCGGGGGGTTTAACTCGGTGTTATCGGGTTAGGGAAGTCCAAGTTTTTTTTGTTAGATACTACCGGTTTTCACTTTGGTGTTATCGTGTTTGCTCTCTAGACTTGTGAATTTTGTGTGTGTGTGTGTGCGTGTTTCTGTATTGTACTCGGCAAAACCGGTTTAAAATCCGATGCAACCGTGTTCTGCACAATTGACTGTGTGATCTTCATTGTCAAGCATATCTTAGTAAAAACCTTAGTAAACCAATCTTTTCTATGAGGCTAGTATGGAGGATAATTTTGGTTTTAAGTAGATGGGACCATGTGAAGGGACACAGCTGACTGAGCCAAGGAGACCGAAAAGGAGAGCGAAAACATATAGTTTCAAAAAAGTTGACTAGGAATGACACAGAGACGAAGATGCGAGGAAAATAAAAGACGAAAGGACAATGTCGTCATTATGGCTATTTCTGAAAAACGACGTCGTCACGGATAACGGATGCATAATGACGATTTTCATTTTCATGCAAGACAGAGGAGAGCTTTTTCCCCTCAAGAAAAAGGAAATAGAGAGAGAAGAGCGTTGAGATTCGTGCTAGCACTGGTAGGGTAGACTCGTCGCCTGAGATTCCGTCTCAGGTTTCTCCTCCATCATCGTCGTCGCCAAACCAGAGCGCAGCAGCCGCGCCCGCGAGCCGCCGCACCGCACACCAGCGGAACTGAGCGCCCCTCCTCCTCCGGCGGCCGCGGTCTCCAGAACCCCCATTCCGCCCGTCGATCCTCTCTCCGCCCCGCGCCCACCCCTCCCAGGACATCATCGGACTGGATCTCCGGCCAAAGCCGCCATGAAGCCGGAGCCCGCCGACGATTCGCCGCTCGCCGCCTGCAAGGTAACCCCGCGTGCCTACCTATGCCCTTTCACGCCTCGTACGCGCAAGATTTCGTCGGTGCCTGGTCTGCCGTGGACGCCTGCTTCCGATTTTCACCGCGCGCTCAATCTGGTCTGGTGATGGGTCTGTTCTGGCTCTGAAGCCATTCCTCCGGCGATCCCCCTCATGTAGCCTATAACTTTGGTGTTGCCATTTTGACTACATTCCCGCTCCTACTTCCGAATAGGCTGTTGGCTAGCTGATTAGGGACAGCGAAACTCTCGATTGATCGTAGCCAATTACCAAATTTTGCTCCCTTCTGTATTAACTCAGACTCACCTACCAAGAATTGCCAAAGTTGGCTGCTATGTCCATATATAAACTGTTGCAAATGGAGTGTGGTTGCTCCTCTTACATCGTTACAGGTTGTTTTATACAGAGATTGCCATTTCGGAGGCGGCATTTCTGACGCCCTTCTTGCATTGATTGTTTCCACTGAACGTGCTCATTTCTCGATCTGTTTGTCAATCTTTAGCTCTGGTACTGTTCAGATTGCTGGTTAATTCTGCTCCAGTACTATTGTTTGAGGACATGCATTTAGTACCGAGCTGTGGATTGGGGTATCACTGCCACCTTCCCTTTAGTTGCACTTAATGTTCTGTATATTGTTGTTGAATAGCTACTAGGTACTCCTGGATTCAAACATTCAACAACAGTGTAGAACTGTCGTTATATTACACTACACCATCGTCTTATTGACAGTATAGTGTACAGGATAGCGGGAAATTCTGCAGTGAGCTCCTACCTGATAAAATTTGTTTCTTGTTTCCTTCTCTCTATGTATAATCAATTGCAATGGTCTATATGGAAGTTTCATCCTTTTTTGTATCAGTTTTCCCTGTTGTTGCGAAGGTGCTCACTGCTAAATTATTTGTTGCAGTTGAAGCTGAAGGACTTTCGGATAAAAGAGCTAAAGGATGTCCTGCAACAGCTTGGAATTTCAAAGAAAGGAAAGAAGCAGGTTTGTTCACTGCAATTTTACCCATTGCTCATGTGTTTCGATGCTCCCTTTATTGTGGGAAAACACATAATCAATTGGATTGTCAAGCCCTCCCTGTCAAAACCTTAAACATGTCTTGAAGCTAATTAACTTCCTGTGTATTTTGTACTATTTATTGAATATATACTCTTAACCCACTTTGGTTTTACGTTTTTGCTTTACAATTATAGGAACTACTGGATAAAATCACTGCAACATTGTCTGATCAACAAGATCAAGGTACATTACAATTTTGTTCTTTTCAAGAATTATCTTTTTATACTGGTGTTTTTCTAAAGGTACACTAGTAATAACTTCCATTTTGTTCTTGTAGTGTCGAACCTCAATGGGAAACAGATGGTTGGAAAAGAAAAGGTGTTGGAAATAGTTGATCACACTTTTAGGTGAGTTTGCAATTCTTCACACATTGACCTTTTGCTTGTATGATTGGGTCAACTATTGACTTTTGCTTACCGTTTATAGGAAACTGCACGAGCCTGCAAATTCTGTTGCAGCCTCTAAAAACCAGGTTGATTCAGGACAGATTATAAAGTCTAAAAAGAAATTAAATGACTCTGGTCAAGTTGATGTCAAGGTCCGTTGTCCTTGTGGTAACTCCATGGCCAATGGACGAATGATTAAGGTATCACTATGTGACTGTGTCTTTCTGATTATCTCCAATAAATAAAGTAAGATCACATTTTGTTTATTAAGCCTGTTAAAGTGTTAAATATATTGATTGTACTGAATTTGAACCAGTTCATGTAGATTACAAGATTTTGAAACTTCAAAGCAGTAATTGTCCTTATATTTAAAACTTCATAGCAGCTAATTGTTCTTGATCATTGAACCTATTTTTATTGTGAACGTCAAGTGTTTTATGAAATTAGAAATTCTGCTCGAAATAAGTTTTTTTGCTCATGTTTGTTTTCCTTGGAAATTTTCTTGGTCCTTTTCAGTGTGATGATCCACAATGCAATGTATGGCAACATGTTGGTTGTGTTATCATATCCGAGAACTCTGCAGACAATCTCCCTCCAGAATTACCTTCCACCTTCTATTGTGACATATGTCGAATTGATAGGGCTGACCCGTAAGTTCTTTGAAACTTTTATGTGATAGCAAGCTCATCGTTTTCTACATTTTAAGGCTGAGTTTACTTAATCCGTTCCAATATGCCCCATTATTAATATTAGACTACCAGTTGTTTTAACATAGTTTCTTGCTTTAACTCACAGCTTCTGGGTCACAGTTAATCATCCATTACTTCCAACGGCAATAGCTCCGTCTAAAATAGAAGCTGATGGGTGAGTCATGCATTAGATATGACCAAAGTTTACTTGGCTATTGTTGAATTACTATTCAGAATGGAACCATGATACTTATGGATTTGCATAGTTTTAGTGTATGATTCATGCTTATGTCCAGGTCATATACTGTACAGCATCTCGAGAAAACCTTTCCATTATCAAGAGCTAACAGGGAAATGCTGCAGAAAGCAGAATACGACATTCAGGTTAGTTACATTTGCTTTTTTCATTCCTTCAGTTAATACGTCTGTCCAGGGTCATCTTCCGCTAACCATTTCCTTCAGCAGAATATGAATTTTCAAAATTGCAATTTCATAGAATTGTTTGTAACTTCTGATTATGTAGTTTCTAGTCATCTCATGCCATATTAGAGAATGGCCTACTGTGTATACATCTTGACATTGGGGTTTCTTTGTACCATTTATGTTCTTGCAGATTTGGTGTATCCTTCTCGATGACCAAGTTCCTTTTAGGATCCACTGGCCTTTGCACTCTGATGTGCAAGTTAATGGTAATATGAAATTTCCTACTAGATAATATTCTCTGATAGAGTTCTAAATAAATGTTTATTCAGTTCAAAGAGCACCCCTTCGAGTTCACTGCACTGGTTTTACTGCTGTTTTTTTTTTCTTACGAGTCTTTTGGTTTACAAGTATCCATGGAAGATGGATCTTTATAGATTGTCCTTATTACTAGTATATTGTAGTTTGTTGCACACATTGACTTTATGTTCTCTCATGTGCCTTATTGACCGGCTTGGCTTCATATTTGCTTGCCAAACCATTTTTTTTGCATCTAGATGTGTTTTCAAGCTTTATATGCGGTGGTAGTCTGACATAAGCTAGATGCAGCATGTGTTGGTTGCTGCACTGAATACCATTTGTCATCCTCATCTTGTACTACACTCGCCTAATTATGCGTGATATGCACGTCCAAGTCTGTATGCATTTATGGCTTCATACGATTGTTCATGATCTCATATTAGCAATTTAGGAATTTTTCATCATGCATTCTTCTAGCTATAGTTTTAATCTGGCCTTTGTTATATGAAATGTGTTGTGCCAGCTATCCATTCATACTGAATATTAATTTCAATCATCATAGTTTGAGCTATTCATGTTGGCAGTTCTTTTTCTTGTCCTCAGGTGTTCATGTCAGGGTTGTCAACCGGCAAGTCACACAGAAGTTAGGTGCCAATGGTAGAGATGATGGTCCTGTAGTAAGTATCATGTTGCCATGGAGCATGCTCTCTCTCTCTCTCTCTCTCTCTCTCTCTCTCTCTCTCTCTCTCTTGCATCATAGCTTCGGAATGATTTCCCTGACTAATTATTATCTTACTAGCTAGTTACAATTTCTGTTTACATGTTTGTTGATCCTACTCTTTTTTTTCTCTTCCCAGTTAACTGAATATTGCAAAGAAGGACCGAACAAAATTGTTCTATCTAGAAGTGACACCCGCATGTTCTCTTTGGGTGTCCGAATGGCCAAGAGGAGGTCTCTGCAAGAGGTAACTGTTTCCTTTTTGTATATTGAGCAAGAGGGAGAAGTTTTCACATTTCCATTGCTCAGACCATGTAATCTTAGATTGTTCACTGGGGTGTCAATCTATTGATAAAGCCTTCTATCCTCCCCTGTTCTATAAATGCTGAAGATGCTAAAAAGTTTAGGACACCTTTTGGTGATCTTTCATTCACAATGCAGTATGATCGACTCCAACTGGGCTCTCCCCCCGCCGTAACACTGATTTCACCCCCACGTGACTAAAACATGTGTACCTTTTATCCATCACTATCTTCCCCTCCTCGCCCCCCTTCCACCTGTTGCTCCGGCACCGGTGAAGACAAAAAACATCAACCTTTGACTAGGTGATTTGCAGCTTTCAACTACTCAAATGGGCATCAACTTACAACTTCGAAAACTAAAGCTTTCAACTCAATGGCCACCAACTCCCAACTTAATGAACCCCAAATTTTAATGCAGTAGCCAGCACTGGATTGGCCATGTGATGGCGGGAGTGGCAAGCAATAGCCTTCTTGTGTGGTGCTCGTAAATGATGGAGTGAGTTGTTGGTTGGTTGCCTGTTTGTTGGAGACAAGGTAGAACGAGAAAAAAGAGAGGGTGGCAATCATGGGAGTGAAAAAGGCGGTGCTTGTTTCTAGCTCTTTGTGGTCGGAATTTATCACCATTGTGATCGTGCACCATTTACAAAGCTTGTAATGTAGTGTTGTCTAGATTGTCTGCACAAGTGAACTCGACTGTAACGTGTTAGGTGGCTATCCATGTATGTGAAAAAAGCTGGTACAAAAGTATAGTAATTTATGCTGTACAATGTTCCGAATTCTAGTAGGTTCTGGCCAGGATTTATGGTTTACATCGAACTATGCTGTTAAAAAGTATTTTTTTTTACACACATTGGTATAAGGCCAGAGAGCAAGCTGATGCCTGTGAACTGTGAAGTGTGAACCATCACCACCTGAGATTGGGACCGTGCTTTATGGTTTCAGTTCCTTTCTTATACTTTTACAATTGACAGGTTCTGAGTTTGGTGCCAAAGGAACATGATGGTGAGAAGTTTGATTATGCCCTTGCTCGTGTGCGCCGCTGTGTTGGTGGTGGAGCTGAGGCAGATAAAGCAGATAGTGATAGCGATATTGAAGTTGTGGCCGACACAGTCTCTGTGAATCTCCGTTGCCCGGTAATTACTCTGGCTTTCACTCAGAATGTTAAGATCCGTAATGATACTGTTGATATTCTGCTACACGATCTGATATGTCTATCAGCACCTGACCTCATGTTCATTGGACTTCCGAATATTGCATTTGCCACCTGATGGCCTGACATTATTCTCTCTGCGAGCTACGAACTCAGTGCTTAAATTTACTCTTCTAGAATCATCTTATTTTCTATTACAATTGTTAACAAGACGCATTCCTAATAATCCCATGTTGGAAAATATGAAATTGTTTGATTCATACTTTATTTTACTCCCCTTCACATAATGTTAGCCATCATGTCTTTGTATGCTTAGGTTCTGTAATACTTGGCTTTCTGAAAGCTAATTTATCTTGACAGATGACTGGCTCAAGGATTAAGATAGCTGGTAGGTTCAAATCCTGTGTTCACATGGGTTGCTTTGACTTAGAAGCTTTTGTGGAACTTAATCAACGTTCACGGAAGGTTTGATTATTTTCTTAAATCAATTAATTATCCCCTTCCTTTTCTTTGCCTAATAAAATTTTATTCCCCTCTGCAGTGGCAATGCCCAATTTGCCTGAAGAACTATTCTTTGGACAACATAATCATTGATCCTTATTTCAATAGGATTGCTTCGCTGGTGAGTTTATAGTGGAACGATATGCATATCAAGTTTACATTAGTCCATTATGCATCATTTTGCTGATATCGTTACATTTTGGTGACCCAGATCCAAAGTTGCGAAGATGATGTATCTGAAATTGATGTCAAGCCTGATGGTTCTTGGAGAGTTAAGGGTGGAGCTAAACTGAAGGATCTTACACGGTGGCATTTACCAGATGGTACTCTCTCTGTGGCCACCAACATAGGCTCTAAGCCCAACACGGGTATCGTAAAGGAGGAGATTAAAGAAGAGTCTCTGTCTGAACAGCCGGGTTGTCGTATTAAGTTGGGAATTAGGAAAAACAACAATGGCAAGTGGGAAATTACCAAGAGAGGGGATATTAACTCCATGCCATCTTCTGATAATGACCAGCCAGAGAACTTTGAAAATGGAAACTGCATCAGTTCTACAGGCAACATTGATCTTGAGAACACTGAAGATTCAGAACCAGGACAATATGTACATGATCTTGATTCTTCTCCTGTAGATGAACATGTCCCTTCAGTATCAAGAGATCAAGATATAATAGTTCTGAGTGATTCTGACGATGATGATAATGTCATGGTGTTGTCTCCTAATGCTTTGAATCGCAACTCGGCAGATGACACTGGAGATCCATTTCCACCCCATCCACCGAAAACTTCAGGAACAAGTGAGGAACAACCTGGTGGAGCTCCAGTTGAAGCTTCGTTTCTTATGTTTACTGAAGATTTTGATGAGTTGGGACTGCCGTTCTGGGAGTATCCTTCAAATCCCCAAGATGATTCTGGCATAGAGTTGACAAATGGTCTAGGTGAAGTGCAAAATTTCTCTGCCAGCCATCAGTCTCTGCACGAGCCTGTCTCTGGGGTTAACTCAGTAGTAATACCAGCAGCAAATCCACTGGAAGATGGACAGGATGGTTCGTTGCAAGCGTCACTTGACCATAGTTGCGCTAACGAAAGTCTAAATACTGCCAAAAATGCATCTCAGAAAAGGAAGAATCCTGGGGATGAAATAAGAGCTTTAGATGGTACGACTGAAGCCACACTCATTCTGATTTCTGTAGATTTGTTTGTGTGTGATTGCTGCATCTGTTACAGTTCATTCTAGATACACTCATTTAGGGAACAAGAATTGAAGTATGCCTGCTATAACTTTACTGCCTCCTTACTACCATTACTGTTAGATTAAACTGTCGTTTCAGAATGTTAACACGTTACTGTAGAAGCACTTGATGGTTCCATCTGTTCTGAATACAATCTCTTCTATTGATACACCTCTACATATTTGCTGGAAAATCTGACATTTTATTCCTTGTGTGCAGCTTCAATTCTGGACGATGACTTGGCTGGGGAGAGACCTGGTGGCCCTTTGTCGCCGCCTCGGCATGCACGTTCAGTTCGACCAAGATTGGTACTAACAATCGACTCGGACTCTGACTCTGACTAGCAGTCTACACTGTGCATTCTCTGGCGCTAGGCATACAGTCTATACTGTCTCCTCCATGGAATGATCACAAGTTTTGTTTGTGATCCATTTGTCCCGTCTTGCCTGTCTTTGGGAAGGACGCAATCTGACGTTGGAGCATAAGTGCAGTGCTCTCATGATCACTGTTCTGGGAAGTCCAAGCAGGAAGGCGGTTTTGTTTCTCTGAGCTGATCTTGTAGGCCCTAGAACTTAGTCAAGAGTGCAGTTCTGCAGTACTGCAGTGTATAGAGAGCTCAACTGTGTAGGCAATTTTGTTTTTGTAGCGTAGCAGGAACTGCCAGTGGCAGTTGATGTACATATGGCTGGTTAGTTCTTCATTCATTAGAGTTAGGTTTGTTCTGAATGAAGAAAGGGATAGTACCCCGAGCCCATGTTTTACATTTTAGGTATATTTTTATCATCATCATCATAGTAGTAAAGAAGAAAGGGACAAGTCGCACCCGTTTTCGTCTTACATATACTTTCACTATTGTTGATCATCGTCATAGCAGGAAACTGAGTATAGGGCCTTATTTGTGTGGCCTTGAAATGCTTGCCTTCAGATAGCTGTCTCAAGGTACCCTTAAACAAGGCAGAGTGTATCCGTTGTCCTAATCTCACGTTTTTCGTCTCAGCAGATAACCTCTATTCATTCCAGAACACTAATTGGAAAAGAGGCGTATCTTTACTATTAAAGCGAAAAGCGGTGTCCGGTGTCACATTTTCAGATTCCGATTTTGCCCTCAGACAGGACACCAAATTACCCACCACTGCCACTAATAAGTAAAAAACAATTCTTTGAGCCCCCCCCCACACACCCACTTTGCTTGCGTAACTGGAGCCTCGATTATAGGGATCACGGAGCGTGCTGAGCGTCCTCCGGAGTCCCCCGATCCTCCGGGTCTCCAGGGGCACCATCGACGCCCACTGCCTCGTCGGAGGCCCTGCTAGCTGCGGCTGCCGGCGCCGATGAGGAACCTTCTTGCAGCAGTGGTGATTCGCCCACTGCCTCGTCGGAGGCCCTGCTTGCTGCGCGCAGCCGTGAGCTGTGGCTGCCGGCGCCGATGAGAAACCTCCTTGCAGCAGTGGTGATTCGCACCATGTTCCCGATCCGTCCCCATAGCTTCGCCAACGGAAGCATCCCCGCCCACCGGTGGAAGCACCACTGCGCGCCAACGGAAGCATCCCCGCCGGCTGATGGAAGCACCGCTTCGCACCGACGAGTCCTGCTTGATAGGACGGTCGCGGGGCGGTATACAACGGCGGCGTTAATTAGGCGCCGGCCTGGCCGCTCACCGCCGTCAGCTACGAGCTCCACCGAGAAGACGAAGACGGCGAGCTTGATTTTGGGCACGCTGGCCCGATTCCTTCTACGGGGAGGTGCGGGGCTTCACGGTGACGACTCATGAGTGCTCGGGCGTTCGCGGGGTGGTCCACAGTGACGGCGTTAGGCGGCGGCCGCATGGCTGGTTAGAAGCTTGTGAGGATGACTACGGAGAAAGCTAGGAGAACCGAGAGGAGGGAAAAAGTGAGAGGCAGGCGTCCTTGGTTGTCTCCGTAAGTGTGGCCCACGGGACACGCGTCGCTCGATGGAGCCGGAGGACGCTTTGCGTGGTACCGACGGAAGGGAAGCATTTTCCTCAAACTTAATCTTATCCTTCCGTGTAACAACCTAGCAAACTTAATCTTATCCTTCCGTGTTCCGCTAGAAGGAGCACTCCGTTAAAACACGCAAGCATCGCTTTGGGCGGGACGGGAGTTCCACCAACGTACGACTGCCGCCTTCATCTGTCGCCCCTACTCTAATCTAATCCCATAACATAGAGAGCGAAGTTGTTGCGACCGGCCGCCTAGGGTTTCATCGATGCCGTGGCAGGCATGTTCTGCCCCGGCCGGCGCCCTACCCGCCTGATGTCCTGCCGCGTCAATTGTGGGGGCGTGTTGAGGAGGGAGATGGGCCTCGCCGGTGAAGGTGGGAGGAGGGGCTGGATGCAACGGGGAGAGGGTACAAAGGGGATGCCACCGGCTTGTCGTTCCTTCTCGATTCTTCCCCCTTGCAGCTGATCCGCGCCCGCATCAAGGGGAGAGAGGGGCGGACAGAGGGACAATGAGAAGAACTCCC
Organism: Dactylis glomerata; assembly: GCA_007115705.1. Lineage (NCBI taxonomy): Eukaryota > Viridiplantae > Streptophyta > Magnoliopsida > Poales > Poaceae > Dactylis > Dactylis glomerata. The sequence goes on from QXEO01000220.1 coordinate 1,784,810, forward strand.
CAGGCTGAGGGAGTGGTGGTGCCCGGAGGAGCACGAGCACAAACTGTTGCAACACATGCAGGTAACTGTTTGGGTCATCTGATCACCCCGAACACCTTGTTCATAGCTACAGATTTACTTAAGTAGCAGCTCATTCATGGTTACCCCGAGCTTTATTGAAACGAGCATGGACTAGGATGGCACCGGAGGCACAAGCGAAGCGTCAGCGATCGCTAATGGGCAAGCTGAGACGATCCAATTTCCGCTGCCCCGGGTAACAAATCTTCTCAGTTTCACAAAGGCTCCTTGGTGGCAGGCCCTCTGCAGCGCGCGCTGTGGCCTCCACGGCACGAACGCTGGCGCCGGCCGGGTACTCATACGCGTTGGTGAGCAACGTCGGGCGTGCGTGCCCTGGGCAGTATGAGTGGCCGGCATAGGATGAGCCCCTGGCACCGTCCAACGGCGACTTTGGCATGGACAACAACAGCATGCATGATGGCGACTGGTTCTACTAGCAGGAAAAGGACGCCGTGCTTGATGCATGCATGGCGTGTAATGTGCCACGGCTATCCTGGGAAGTTCTGGAGGTAACTACAAGCCTACAACACCTTCAGCGCCAACAGCTGGAAGTACTTGCTCCCCGCCGTTTTACGACCGCACCAAGCAGGAGACCACGAGTTGTCCATGTTGCCCTTATATATATGGAGTACACATTACCGTATATTCACAGTTTGTGTGTTTTACTTTTCCTTGCTTCAGTATCGGATTAATGTGCAGCTTCATAATTTTACTACATGGACTAATTGGCCGAGTTAAACAATTTCTGAGTGTTCGACTAAACAATTTTCATCTATGTTCAGTATGTTCTTGTCGTTTGACTATATATATCAGATATACTCAGTTCAGGGTCTCATGCAGATGGAACACTCCGTTTTAACATGGTCTTAGGATGCCTATTCAAACTTATCCATTCTTGTTTAACTGCAGGTTCTTTTGTTTTGATTGAAGACAATCTCTTGTGCTTTCCATTAATGAGTTGCAGTACAATAGAACACAAAGCTTCAGCATATATTAATAGAATAGTAGTAGTGTTTTTTCTTAAGATTTTGAGAGCTTGAGTGTTACTTTTCAGAGCTTTAATGTTATCTTCAAAAATAGTCATTTGGTTACCTTCTGTGGCTAATTGATTTTTGCCCTTTCGTTCTATGTTTGGATAGACCGGTTCTTGTTATTTTGAAACTAAAACTGTCAAAAAATCTTAAGTTGTTAATGTACTCTTCATACTCTGAATTATGTCTTGGCAATATGTGTACGGAGCTTCGTTTTCTTGTTCTGGTAGGGCACACATGCATACTATATTGTCAGTTACATAGGAACATAGGTAAATAAATCAGTCCATAGCAAGTTCATGGCAAGGTAAGGGTTTTCAGTCCACGGGAATGTACTTTGTGTCTTCGGTTCCTTGGATTTTCAATAGATTCAGACTACACTTTGTGAAAGTGAAAATCACAACCGATTGAAATCAAGGATCATTTTTTCACATAATCAATCATCCATAAATTTCATCACATCATAGTAAGTACAATGAGTTTTCCATGACATCATTCTTATGTGGCATCACAAAAACTTCAATTAAAGGTCCACATAATTGCATCAGTTACACGGATACAATATGCAACACGTCGACAGTAACTAGGGCCGCCAAGTTTTGCCAGGCGAGGTATCAGTCCGGCCATCGAGATTCCGCGGCTTGGGGAAGTGACAGTGCTCCGCATTGCTAGGTCTCATCGCCTGAGGGCATTGCCGTTGGACACGGGGTTTGCCATCGCATGAAGAGCAGCGTCGTCGTGTCTGAGCTGCCGAAGCAGCACTCCACATACGGACAGCAAAGCTTGCACTTCCGGATGGTTCCCGCAGATGGAGAGAGGTCTCGTGGCTAGGGCCAGCGCAAATGGCAACCAACACAGGATGAGGCTCCATGGAGGCACTTCTTTTATTTTTTCAATGTAAAGTTTTCAAATAAGTTGGTAATGAGAGGGGTTGAATCTATTCTAAGAGACTTATTGTAATGAAGCCAGGTTCTACATGTCACTAAGTGACTTGGCAGAATCCAAATGTATTGTAGAAGAAAAATAGCCGAGCAAATGGTTTCCTGTCCATTTTTATCATATTTTATTTCATTTGAAGAGATGATGTATTAGTAAGATGGCCGCAAGGTGGGTTGGAAGGAGGAAAAGAAGATTACGTGTTAGAGAAAGCATACGCCATAATGTATATTGTGATCGATTTTTCGATTTTTCTTGGTGTTTCGTGTGGCAACTTCAAAGTCATGGGCTAAAGTTAGAGAAAACATCGGCACATGGGAGCAAGTGACTGGAGCATGAAGATTACAAAATACAATAAACACATTATTAGAGTCAGATGACTAAAAAGCATATTGATAGCGAGAAAAAATTATGAATCCGTAGCAACGCACGGGCAATCATCTAGTTGCATGCTAAAGAAAGAACACTACTACCAACAACATTCAGTGTAGCATAGCAAGGAACTGCGCGTGGCAGTTCGAGTGTCGACGTACATGTGGTTTGTTTGTTTAATTGAACTGAAGAGTTACGTCGGTTGCCTGAATGAAGAAAGTGAGACTCGTAGTACACTATTTTGTAACTGTAATGTATATTTCATTTCTGTTCATCGCAAAAGTATATTGGCTGTAGCTCGATCATGGACACACAGAAGTAAAACTACACAAGAGATTAACCAAGGGCAATTGATTGCCCATGTACCGCTAGTATCAGTTCTTGTTGGGCAATTGATTGCCCATGTACTGCTTGTATCAGTGCTTGTTGCTATGGAAACAAGATTGGTTTCCAATCTAATGCTACAGCTGCTACTCAGGATGTCTTTGTAACAAAGAACAGATCATGTCAAATCATGCCGAAGATGCTGACCACCGCACCCTAGTACCCTACAAGGTAAATTGTGAAATATAGCCTATATGCTAAACTAGCGGATTTTTCCCCAGATGTAACTTGAGACGTCTCAAGCAGTTCTTAGAGCATTTTTTCCCTACTAGCACTGTAACACCTGACGTAACAAGCACTGACAACAACACCTGCACAACTCTCCAAAATCTGCATGAAGCAGCTATCCGTCTTTCCGTTTCTCGGTCAACCTTCAGAGCTCACCAAAATCCGCATGTGAAGCACCAATGAGTGATGGCTCTGTGCTTATTTCCTCATAGAGAGTGACCCTCCTTCGAAGCTCCGAAATAGTATCTTCAATGCACTCTAGCAGACGAGGATCATTATTAATCAGCTGCATCTTATCACGCCAATCTGTCGAAGAAACCTCAGCAAGGATCAGTCTGACTATCTCATCAGACACTTCATTCTCTGCATGATCCGCAAGATATAACTCGGAGAGTTCATTGGCGACTTCCAGTATCCTTGCATGTCCAAAGTCAGCAGCATTGCCTTCGATTTCTGGCACATCATTGAGCAAGGCCTTAGCTGTGTCCATGTCATCTGCATGTTCAGGCTGAAGGTTAACACCAACTAGATGCAATACAATTTGTGAGGCACAAATGCAACCACAAAGTTACAAGCATTTGAGAGAAGTAACACCTATTATTCTCCAATATGAACACAATTGTCCAACTAATTAAATTACATGTATTCAAGAAAAATAACATATTCTCCCCGGCAGACAGGCACCAAATCTCATTCCTCCAAGCCAATACCCAGATAGCTTCACTTGTCAGGGAGGCACTACACAAATGTGTACTGGCCAGTCATTAAGTCAAAACAAGTGCTATCTAGTGTTTAACGTTTAGGGAATGCTGTCCAGACACGAAGGAAATCCTGGAAGTATGTCATCCTTGAAGGAAAAGTACCCAGGGCTGCCTAGTCCAGAAGGCAGGGTGAAGGACAATAGGTTCCAACTGATCAATTCATTTCCCGCTAAAATACTTACAAACTGGTCCGGGAAGTACCTCTCATTTGTTGGGAAGAAACCTTAATCTAATCAGTAGCACAATCTCTACCTACTTATTAGACAGGGATTTTCAAAATGTCGGCAGGGTTTTGTGATGATTACACGAATATGATCAGAACATGGTAAAATCCAAAATGCTTGGCGTCCTAGGTTTTAGAGATGTGGGGATGTTAAATAAGGCTCTCTTTGCTAGACAATCCCTAGATGATTCCATAGCCTGGCATTTTGAAAAGTCATGCTATTTCACTGTAACGAGTGCTCACAAACTAGCTCTATCTGAAGGTAGGTGACTAGGAGTAAGGGTAAAATGATGTGGGACTCAGATAATGGCAGTAGAGCGCTTTGAATTGAAATTTGATCTGGAATGCAAACATTCTCCAGAGGTTTTTGCATGGAATGTAGCAACAGCTGTTCTGCCTACCACAAGAAATAAGTGATGTAACTGGAATTTTTTTGCAGCATCTACGGCCTAGAGCCAAAGAGTTCTTTATCATGCGACTGTCAAATGCAGGGGTTCTAAGTGGTGTAACTGAAAACTGTTTGCAGTATGTACGGACTAGAGCCAATGAGCTCTCAGCCCAATTTGGTGATACGCTCGGTGGCTAAAAAGGTGGAAGCCATAGAAGTAGAACAAGTGAATTTATCCATTTTGTAAAGACTGTGCCACATTTGCCACAAATTTAGCCTTGAATCAAGAAAACAAAGCTCTGTGGTGCTCTGTTTACAAGGGGATGAAGACTGCTTCTATCCTAGAGAGTAAAAACGAACTGTAACAGGGTAGTCGACGAACTAGCGAAATTATCCAGAATCATATCAGATTCTGTAGTTGCAGATGCCAGATTCTTGTAACAAAAGAGAAGTCAACCGGCCCACTTAAATTACAGGCATATGCGACAGTAATTAGTCCACAACAGATACCCAATTGATCCAAGATTACAGGCATGACACAAGTAATCTGAGGGATGAATGTTCTTACCCGATCTAATTTTGCAGAGGACATAGCGTATCTTGAGACTGAAGAGATGTGCATTGCCGGCCGGGTTCTTATGCAGCATAAGTCGATCAGCAAGATTCTGGAGCTGGCCGATTAGTTCATTCACGGCCGTGATTTTCTGGGTAATCAGATCCAGGACCTCCTCCTTGGCCTCCAGAATGTTCATGCTGTGCAAGGCGACGTTGGGCGCGCCCTCCACCCGTTGCAGCCAAAGCTGGCGGAGCTCCACGGTTTCGCTCGGTGGCAAGTAGGGGACGATGTAGATGTCTAGGTCATAAGGAGGCCGACCAATGACGGCGGAGGAGTCTACGAGGTCAAGGGTTTCCTCAAGCTGCTTGGCGGTGGCGATGCGGACGCAGAGGCGGTCGCCGAACACTATCTGCCCATCAGGGAATCTCTGCAGACGGCGAGGTATCCCCTCGCGGAGGACCTCCACCGAGATGCCGTACTTGTGCGCCATCTCCTCGTCCCGCTCGTCCTGGGCAGGCATGGCGGTGCGGTGGGCCGGCGGCCGGCGGGGGTTGGTTGCAGCGGCGAGGCGGCGGTCTTTCTTGCCAGCAAAGAAAGAAACCGACGCCGGCCGAGTCGAACCAGACCGAGCCGAGAGGGAGGTTGTGTTTTCCGTAATGACAGCCTGTCACTGGGTGTCGTCTAATTAAATACCTTCCGAGGTAGTTTTCTCTAATTTAGAGTGACTCAGTTTGAGAGCCATTCATCTAAAAAAAAAGTTTGAGAGCCATTGTGATCAAAATTTAGCCGTCAAAATCAGCTGAATATATTTGTACTGAAGAGAAAACAAATTTATATTAATATATCAATTGGTAGACATAATTTTTTTGCGAGAATGTGGCACTTTATTGATCAACTAACACCAAAATAAAGTCTAGTCCACATACAATCTGGGATAACACCAACTAAATATCTAATGTTCTAACTGGCGAGATAAACGATGTGCTACGACATTCAACTTACGACTAATATGCTTAAAGAAACATGATGCAAAACCCTCTACCAGGGTCTTATGTCATTCACCACCACACCGACCAAAGATTGATCCTGAATTGAAGCCGGCAAGATAAACGATGTGCCACGACATTCAACTTACAACTAATATGCTTAAAGAAACACGATGCAAAACCCTCTGTCAAGGTCTTATGTATGCCATTCACCATCACACCGACCAAACATCGATCCCGAATTGAAGATGAGATGTGTTGTATCAAATATAGACAATTCGAAGAAGCCATGATCATGCATGACCATTAGCGCATACCAAATGACAAAACCTTCGGCAAGCTCGGGTGAGGGGAAATCTACCAAACCTTCCGAAGCTGAGAGGATGAAACCGCCATCGTGGTCATGAAGGAAGGACCGCTCCCCACCCTATACGCACCTACAAGTGGTGGAGTCCAGCGAGGTGCAAAGAAATGGAATCACACCTCATAGCAGATACACACTTGCAACGGAGCTAAGTCAATTGCTTTGGCTTTGGAAAACTCTGCCGATTTCCGCCGCCTCACGAGCACCACAGATGTGGTGCCTCCGCTCTCACAAACACATGCAAGGTGGAGCATTGGCCAGTGATGTGCTAGCATCGCTCATGCCACCAGGGGAAAAGAAGATGGAACCAATCCCAAGACGGTGGAATGTTCGGACTTCAGACCTATGTTTGTCGCCGCCCCACCTTCCTTTTACATAGGGAATGGGCAATGCGACACCTAGTTTCCATCAATCCAAAAACCTAAACTTAGTCAAAGTGTATCCAACCCATTGACATGTGTCCATTTCTGGCTTACCACTCGACCGACATGTGTCAGTCAGATCTCTATCCGCCTGGCTCAAGCCCCTTAAGTGTGCGATCCCGCAGGCTTGTAGTAAGTCAGACACAACTAATAAACTTTCACTCAGAGTTGTAGCTTAGTGAGTTTTTTGCCTAGAGCTGTTAGTTCATAGCTTAGTGATTCCATCAATAATAAAGTCCAAGAGAAGTTCATCATCATCATCATTGTGTTCTTGATCCAAACCTGTTGACCTGAACCTCCCACTAAACAAATAAACTCGTCTCCAACCTCTATAGCAAGATTGTCTTCGGATCATGAACACTATCCTTTGCCGGGCTTAACTCTCTTTTCTTGTTCCAATGATATGTGATTCCTTTCCTCCTAGCATCAACCGGATCTCTATCCGCCTGACCTAGTTGGACTACCTCGATCAACACTTGATCGAGTAGTGCATGGCCATGCTTCCGAATTATATCTCACGGCCGTAGAATATCTTTCCATGGTGGAGGGGAAAATTCTGTCATGGACGATCCATGTCACACACCTTATTTCCTAGATGACCCAAGTTCCACCTTTACAAATCCTAGTTACGGAAACTAAAAGAAAGACTCAAAGCCAGCTAGTACATAAGCCAGATCATGCGATCACCTCAAGTCGAAGGAGTATGTTGTGTTAGTTGGGGAATATGTCGGCTTTGCTCAAGATGACTAACCTTTGGATCGGTCTGGCTATCATTCCTCTTTCGACTAGCCAATGTAAGATAGAAAGCATCTCTATGCACATAACACATAGAACCTTGTCATTTTCTGGCTTACACATTAGTTTCAGCCGCGGGTATCTAGCCCAAGCCTCAAACGACTAAGGACAAACTAGCGATAACTAAATATAAGTACATGGTTCCACAAAAGGAACACTTAGAATGACACATACAAATAGTTCTTAGCCGGATTCTAGCTTATAGATACAAGGAAAAAGTGATCCTCTAGGGCATCATTCCTAACAATATCCTACTTGCACTCGAGTCGAATACTCAGACACCCCATGTCTTAGTCATCTCATGCATTCCCTCGCTATAACATGCACCATAAACTTGGGCCGGGGAAGCGGCTTTGTCAACGGATTAGCATCATTTGCATCTATGTGTACCTTGCATAGTTTTATATCTCTGTCTTTGACAAAATACCGAATGAGGTGATACTACCTAAGTATGGCTTTATTTTTTGGGTGTGCCCTTCGTTCCTTGGCTTGTGCGATATCACCTGTGTTGTCATAGTGCAAGTCCAATGGACTAGACGTAGCCGGAACCACACCAAGATTGAGCAGGATGTTCCAGATCCAAACACCTTCCTTTGTTGCCTCTAAGGCCACAATGTACCCAACTTCTGTAGTAGAGTCGACAACCGTCTTTTGCTTGGAACTTTTCCATCTCACCGCACCTCTGTTTACCATGAACACAAAAACTAGATTGCAAACAAGAGTTATCTTTGTCGGTCAAAAAATCTAGCATCCATGTAACCCTTTACACCTAGCTCTTCATCACCACCATATAATAGGGACATATCTTTAGTCCATCTAAGGTACTTCAAGATATTCTTTACTGTTATCCAGTGGCTTTTCGCTAGAATCCAACTGATACCATTCTCGTAGCACTTAGACCATAGAAAATATCTGGCCTAGTACATATCATTGCACACACGATTGATCCGACTGCCAAAGCATACATAATCATCTCTATCCATCTTCACTCATCATCCAACACTGGGCATTGAGTCCTGCCAAGCGAGATTCCATGCGACATCAGTAAAAACCCTTTCTTAGCCAAATCCATGTTGAATGTCTTCAATATAATATCCAGATATGCATGTAACTCAAGCCTATGAGCCGCCTTGATCTATCTCTATAGATTTTTATCCCTGGTATAAATGTCGCCTCACCCAATTCCTTCATCTAGAAACACCTTTCCAATGATTCCTTTGTTTCTTGCATCATCAGAACATCATTTTTGACTAATAGTATGTCATCTACATATAGTAGTAGAAGTGCCACTGAGCTCCCACTGAACTTCTTGTACACACAAGAATCTTGCTGCTCTTGATGAAGCAAAATGATTTTACCACCTCATCAAAGAGAATGTTCCAACTTTGTCTTGCTTGCTTTAATCCATAGATACAAAGCTTCCAAACTTTCTTAAGAATATTCGGATCATAGAAAACCTCAGGTTGTATCATATACATGCCCTTGGTTAAATTTCCGTTAAGGAAAGCCATTTTGACATCCATTAGCCATATTTCCCAATCAAAATGTGCAGCTAGTGCTAACATGATCCTAACAGACTTAGGCATCACTACTGGCGAGAAGCTCTTGTTGTAGTCAACTGCTTGAACTTGTCGAAACCCCTTCGTGTTAAGCCAAGCTTTATAGAAAGTGATATTTCTGTCTTGGTTAGTTTGCTTCTTAAAGACTTTAATTTGGATCTCATGGATCCAAGCCATGACTCAAAATCAGTAATTCCCATCATGTTGTGATAAGTATCTGACTCATCGTCATCCATTATAAGCACATTTTCATGCATTCTTGCAGATCTTCGCGGTTCTAGTGCATTTGTCGGCTTAGGAGGAATATCCGACTCAACCTCCAAGGTTGTCGACTTTCCCAAAGGTGGAAAGTCTTGAATTTCTTTGGGCTGCACCTTACTCCCAATGTATTTTTGGTTGAGAAACTCTTTCTCTAGGAAGACACCATTCTGAGTGCACTTTGCCCTCCTCCTGGTTGTAGAAGTAATACCCAAAGTTTCCCCTTGGGTAACCTACAAAACTAACTTATCCGACTTGGAGTTGAGCTTTTCCGAATGAAGTCGCTTTACAAAAGCCTCACAACCCCAAATTTTTAGAAAAATCAAGGCGGGTTTGTTGCTGGTCACTTCTCATGTGGTATATTTTCTACCGACTTAGATGGTACTCTATTTAGTGTAAACGCTGCATCTCTAGACAAAACCCCCAAAATGACAAAGATAGATCTGTCTGGCTCATCATTGACCTTACCATGTCTAACAATGTTTGGTTTCACATATCTGACACACCATTTCTTTGAGGAGTTCCAGGCGGAGTGAGCTATGGAACTATTCACACTCCTTGTTAGGTGGTATCAACTCGTGGCTCATATATTTGCCTCCACGATCTGATTGCAAGAGCTCAATATTCTTACCGAATTGGTTTTGTACTTCATGCTGAAACTCTTTGAAGTTCCCAAATTTTCCGCGATTCCATTAGGTAGACTTATCCATATCTACTGAATCATCTGTGGAAGTGAAAAAAAAACTCATAGATGCCTCTGGCTTTCATGCTCATCAGACCGCATACATCACTATGTATCAGTTCCAGTAAGTCGGACGCTCTATAGCAAATTTTTGCAAAAGGCATCTTGGTCAGCTTGTCGATAATGGGTAATTTTCATGTCTCGAATGCCTCTGAGGCGGACAAATCCAGAAGTCCATCTCCATGGAACTTACTCATGTTTTTTCCAACTGATATGACCAAGCTGGGAATGCCATAGGTAAGTGGGACTGAGGTCATTTGGCTTAAACCTTTGGACATTTACGTTATATATAGACTTACAATCAAGATCAAGCACAAAAAGTCTGGCTTGGACTGATGCAAATCCATGAAACATATTATTCAATTATAGTGAACAACCATTGTTCTTAATATTCGACTCATAACCCTGCTTCATCAAACAAGAGGCGAAAATGATGTTTGGTTTATTACAGGAACAAAATAATAATTATCTAGTTCAAGTACAAATCCTAATGGTATCTAGAGTTGCATCATCCCTAGGGCTAAAACAACAACTCTTTCCTTGTTTCCAACTCTGATGTCAACATCCCCTCTTGCCACGCTCTAATGCCTTGCCAATCCCTACATTGATTTGCGCACATGAATAACTGATCTGGTGTCATACACCCATGAATTGCTAGGAGAGTCGTCAATATAGATGCCTATAGCATTCACAATAAGTGTACCTAAGTCAGAATTCACACTTCCACTCTTGGCTTTATCATCCTGGTACTTGTTGCAGTTCCTCTTCAAGTGACCATCCTCCTTGCTGTAAAAGCATACTATGCCAAGGGATTTTGCCGACTTAGTCACTAAGCTGGCGCCTGGACTTGGACCCATCATGCCATCTTACTTTGACTTCTTCTTCGACCAAGAATTACTTCTTGAACTTAAAAGTGGTCTACACCATCAACACTTGATGTGTGTCGCCTTTCTTAAAATGTCTACCTTAGCCGTCTTGAGCATCCCATTCAGTTCAATGAGCTCATTGTTCATGTCGTGCATATGGTAGTTCAAAATGAACGAACCATTAGCGACATGAAAAGATTTTAGAACCACATTTCTAGCAAACCCTTTGCTCAAAGGGAAGCCTAGCCGATCCAAGGACTGCACATATATAGGGGATCGCTGAAATCTTTGATGAGAAATATTACCCAAATTTATAGTTCGACTCAAGGGGAGCAAATGAGAATATCAGTAAGACTTTAGCAATTGATACATCACTTTCTACCACACATGTGTATCAATATTCTCAAAGAACAAGTGGTGATTGTCATAGTTAAAACAAGTAGTGATTAAAGCGATTCCTTATGTATAAATGTGTAGGTGTGTGGTCCAGATTTTTTTTTGAAAGGAAATGCGGCAGGGGAAGCCCCTACAACGATTTTGGTTTTTTGAAAATAAGAATCCAAATTCGCGTCTGTGGGGACTTGAACCTGGGTGGCTGGGTTGTACATCCACTTCCCTAGCCAAGTGAGCTAGGCTCACTTCGTGTGGTCTAGATTTAAGTATGCATGAATAGATAGCATTAACTTTAGCGGTCATGGAATCTACTTCCTCGACGGAGTTGATCCTACTTGAAGATGGCGCCCTCTCAGCGTGCCATTGACTAAAATTGTGCAGCATATTTGCAAGAATTGCTTTAGCTTCATTAACAATTTTAGTCATAAAAGCTCCTCCGGCAGAAGAATCTAGCATACACCTAGACATATAGTTTAGACCATTGTAGAAAGAATGTAAAACCGTCCACTCATTCACTCTATGTGATGGGCAAGTTCATAGCATGATTTTAAGTCTCTCCCAAGCTGTTGCTACATGTTCATTATCATTTTTCTTGAAGGAAAATATGCTATTTCTATTTTGTAAAATTTTAACGGAAGGATAGTATTTCTCAATAAAAGCTTCTCTAAGATTATCCCAAGAATTTATACGACCATTAGGTAATGAAAGTAGCCAATCTTTAGCTTTACCTCATAGAGAGAATGGGGACAATTTCAGCTTAACAATTTCATTTTCCACATTCCTAAACTTTTGCATATCACATATCTTACAGAAGTCATGTAAATGCATAGATGCATCCTCACTAGCACTACCGCCAAATTGATCTTTAGCAATTAAATTAAGTAGCCCATAACTGACTTCAAATGAATCAGCTTTTATTTCAGGAGATGTGATAGGATTAGCAATAAATTGTGCATTAGGCGCATTAGTGAAGTCGCATAACTTGGTTGTTTGATCACCCATATTTTCTTAACAGAAGTGCTATACTAAATGTTTTTTTGGATTTTGTGTGTATAAGCAAAAATAAAAAGAGCTTAAAATACTGAAAACAAGAAAAGGAGTAATGCTTTGCAAATCTAAAAGAACGAGAAGACTCATAGTGCTGCAACCTCCCCAAGCTTAGGTGATTGCACGATGCTAGAAGATCTTGCGTCAGAGAATTGCCTCTGCTCGCGGAAGCTCGCAGTTGTGAATGCTTTCCTTTGTTCCCCAGCAACGGCGCCAGAAAATAGTCTTGATGACACTAAGCAATGTGCCACTTCATTGGGACTCCAAGTGCAGAGTGTTGTAGCAAGAGTAAATTTTCTCCACGAGAAAACTTGGGGTTTATAGCAAACTCTCAGGGAACAGTCGAAAATCTCTCTTCGTTCTCGTCAGGCAACCTACAAAAAAATCCCCTTGTCTTGCATCCCCAACTCCACCGAGTGGTTGTCAAGCACAAGGTGTGAATATAAGTAAAATAAAATAACAAATGCAATAAATAAATAACAATGCAAATAAATAAATATGATGTGTGCAAGGTAAACTAAGCTAATATGCAACTAAAATAGTGCAGTATAGGTATTTTTGGGTTTTGGATGTGAATGCAAGAAAGCAAATATGTTTTTGTATTTTCGGATTTAATTAATGATGAATTTTAAAAGACACATGCAAGCGTTGGAAAGGTATTTTCTTATGATTAAAATTGGACCGCGGTTCACGGGTTCACTTGTTTACTCTCTTATAAATTTGTGGTGCCATTAAGCGCAAGATAGATGACCAAAACATTGATATGATTTTTATTATGTTAACTTGATAATATTCATATGGGCATCACGTCCTAAACTAAAGATGATGCAACACATCTTACTTATACTCCACTAGAAAGCAATATCACTTCAAGCAATCCAGTATCAAGAATTAACAGAGTATAGCCTTAGGTACTTTGACATGATGTAGAATATCAAATATGCCACCGCTTGGACATATTACAATAGAATTATGCCTATGAATGTCACTTGAAATTCTCAGCTGTCACTAAGAAATTATAACACATGCATTTTTTTATGCCTAGTGAGGTAACCGTGGATTGGTAAAAACCATATCTGATCATGAATAATGTTCACTATTCACTACTACTACCTAGTTACTCCATCTAATACACACCACCCCCCTCTCGCACTCTCGCATACATGTTGGATCAGAACAAGTAATAAAGAATAGGGTAATAATATGCATCTACTCATACATCAAGAACATAATAACATAGCACATCTCATAGATCATCCGATAAAATAAAGATACACCACATAGGAATTACATAATATGTGCCATAATCATGTTGGGCAGCTCATATGCCATCTAAACATTGAATATAAGAGAGAAATAGATCAAGCTACTGCCAAAAACTCGTAGTCAATTTATGCAGGAACAACCTCTGTTTCTGTGTTTCGTGTTTTTCTGCCGCCTCCACAAGGGAACGCCTCGGGGGGGGGGGGAGGGTCTTTATATAGTCATTTTTAGGTCAAGCTGAGGATCATGGGGTGAAGATGGATGACGTCAGAGCTTTGATAGCCAAATGGGCCTGGGTGGCGTGGCCTAGCCTAGGGCCCGCGTCACCTGTGCTCGTTTGAGCCTCATGGCCCCACTTGTTGACTTCTTGTGCTCCAGAAGGTTCTCGTGATAAAATATTAACGCCCGAAAATCCCAAGTCAATTTGAGTTCGGGAAGGTTCCTAATATGTCAAAATACACAAACAGGGTTTTCCTGTTCTGCCAAAATACGGGGGATCGATGGGAAATCCCCATAAATCAATACAAAACATGATTATAACAACTAATAACATCTTAATATGTTGGAATATGCATTAATAAACTACAAAGTTCATGCATGTATTTTGCATGTATCAGCTGCGTAGCACGTGACTAGGTCACGCGGGGATGGAATATCACGGGAATGAGTTAAATAGCAGATGTCGGTAACAAGATTGAATGAGGTATGGTGATACCAATGATCAAATCTCAGACATTGCTAGTTTCATAGAAACAAAGGGATAGGACACTGATTTTTATGGTCCAGACAAAAGATTTTCTAGAATGCACAAGGATCATTATGTCCATCTAGGTCCCCTGATGATCATTGACCGGAGAGTGTTCTCGGTAATGTCTGATGTGTTCTTGAACTATGGGTGACGAGGTTCTAACTTGGCAATGCCCATGCTTGAGGGCTTTCGATCTATGGAGCGCATTGTGGGATCTGGCGAACTCGACGGCGATCAGACGAAAGCAGCGGGACACAAGGTTTTACCCAGGTTCAGCCCCCTTGGTAGGGTAATGACCTACGTCCTGCTTGTCTTACTTTTATTGATGGGGTGGCTACAATGGAGGTGTTACAATGGTGGCATAGATTGGATCTAGCCGAGGCAGAGAGCTCTAAGTATCGAACGCTCCGGCGTGAGGTGGTGGAAAAGTGTCTACCCTCTTGGGACCTCCCTCCCAGCCTTTTATATGCGAAGGCTGGGTCTCAGGATTGTCCCTCAAGAAAGATACAGATCGGATCGATTTTGAATAAGCCCTAGCCGAAGACTAATCCAACTTGGACTCCTCGAATCCTTGCTTGCACGCCAAGTGTAGCTCCTGGGCTGCGTCCAGCCGCTGTCCTTACGGGCCTCGCAATTCCTTCGATAGTAATCTCCCCTGGGCCGAAAACCAGGTAGGCGAATATCGAGGGCCTATTTGGCATTCCTTCATCAGTAGCCCCCGAGTGCCTGAGATAGTCGAAGACTATGGCAGGGACTCTAACTCGAGTCTCCTTTTGATTTCATGAGACCATATTCGCTTCTCCTGAAAAGCACAAGAGCATAGCAAGTATACAAATGAAGCATCTGACAGGTATGGCTGATTCGAGTAGTACTCATTCTGAGCCTCAAAAATGTTTAGCTTGGTTTGCAGGGGGATACGCATAACTGGCCTGAGACTCACACCGGGTCTCAGTTAATTGCATAGCCGCAAAAACATTCGGTTAGCTTACTCAGATTCGAGTCTCCCGACTCGAACCCGCGTGGGCTGGCGCTACCTCGACCCGAGCCGCGTTGGACTTACCAGGTCGAAGCCCAGTTCAGTGTGGGGCTCCCGATGCATCCATCGGTGCAAACTTCATACCGAAGGTATGGAAAATTTCTTGGCAGAGCGCGCTTGATACGAATACCGGGCCATCTGGTGTTGCAAACCGTGGACTTACCTTCATATTTGACATACGGCATCCGAATTGGTATATTGCCACTAGAATTCGGGAATTTCGAGTGCATGTGTGAGCATAGAATTGGATTCAAGGGTCTAAAGCCACCCCCGAATCATAGCTGAGGCACTGCTGGCCCTGAACCAAGAATAACCTGGGGACTGAAGCCCATGGTTAGATACTGTGTCGACTGTAATCGTATAAACTGACAAAGTCATTATTTGAGTAAACTTGTGGCTCTGATGACCGGACCTAAGAATCAACAGCCATGACTTGGACGATGAGAGGGCATTGCGAGCCAGAGTGTAATTTGAGAGAC
Organism: Dactylis glomerata; assembly: GCA_007115705.1. Taxonomy (NCBI): domain Eukaryota; kingdom Viridiplantae; phylum Streptophyta; class Magnoliopsida; order Poales; family Poaceae; genus Dactylis; species Dactylis glomerata. Next base: position 1,800,704 of record QXEO01000220.1, read on the forward strand.
CGCAAATCTCCGCTCGAAAGTCGAAGCGATACATCCTACCCGAATGCGGGAGCTTAGGAGAATCGATACCTTCAATCAAAGATGCCTGGAGGCTCTGCTGGCCCGTGGCGAATAATTCGAGAGCGAAAACTCACCCCTCGAATGCCAAAATGATACCAATTAAAGCAGCGGAATCTCTTCGAGTGGTCATGCCAAAAAACTCACTCGAAAAATTCTGAAGGCTCGAAAGTATGGAAAAAAGCCGCTCGAAAGGCAATATCTTCAAAAAGGTTCACGAAAAGACACAGTTTTGAAAGAGTTTAGCCTTGAAAAAGCACATACCTCGAAAATATGAGGGCCCGAAATCGAGCTTATTCTTTAATTCCAAAGGAAACCACTCTGCGAGCCATGACTTCAATGATGATGCTTGAATTCTTCGAGTTGTCACGCCATCCTCTGCCAGGATAGACTGACATTGACAAGACCAAACATCTTGTGGGCCCCCTGCTCGCGCGTCCTGGCTGTTGACTGAGTTTGACCACACGTCCCACGCGTGGGTGAGAAAAGTTTGCCCGGTCTCCTTGATTACCGTGCGTAGTGGAGGCCGCGGCTCCCGCGGTGCTGACACGTGGATGGCCAGATCTGCTCTACCATTTCCACTTCGTAGTGAATGGCTAGGATCAACCGTGATTTTCCAGGAATGAGATAAAAATGGCTGCGGAGGGGTAACAGTTCACCCCACTCTGCCGCCATCGTCTTCTTCCTCGCGCTTGATACGTCTCAAACGTATCTATAATTTTTGATGCTCCATGCTTGTTTTTACACCATTTGCTTAGTGTTTTGTTACACTTCGTGGCGATTTTATGCATTTTCCGGAACTAACCTATTAACAAGTCGCCACAGTGCCAGTTCCCTGTTTTCTGCTGTTTTTGTGTTTTAGAAAAGTTACACAGGAAATATTCTCGGAATTAGACGAAACCAAAGCCAGTCGCCCAGAATTTCACAGAAGCTTCCAGAGAACCGAAGAGGAGACGGAGTGGGGCCACGAGGGCCCCACACAACAGGGCGGCGTGGCCCAGGGGTAGGCCGCGCCCCCTATGTGTGAGACCTCCTCGGTCCACTCCTGATGATGCCCCTTCGCCTATAAAGACCCCCCGACGGGAAAAACCTAAAAACCTGATCACTTTTCCAGAACACATCGCGATCCGCCGCCACCATCGACCCGAAGATCGGGAGGGTCCAGAAGCTCTTCCCGGCACACTGCCGAAGAGGGGAATCGCCACCGGAGGTCTTCTTCATCGCCATGCTTGCCTCCGGTGCGATGAGTGAGTAGTCTACCTTGGACTATGGGTCCATAGCAATAGCTAGATGGTTGTCTTCTCTACCATGTGCTTCATGTTTAGATCACATGAGCTGCCTTACATGATTGAGATCACCGTTATGTAATTCTACATGTTGTGTTTGTTGGGATCCGATGAATATTGGTGTTATGCTTGAGTTGATGTACTAAATATTATCTTATATTATCTCTATATTGTTTATGATCTTGCATGCTCTCCGTTGTTAGTAGCTATCTTAGCCAAGTAATTGCTAGTGACTCCAAGAGGAGGTATTTATGCTCGATAGTGGGTTCATGCCTCTATTTAATCTAGGGAAGTGACTGACGAGGGTTAACTCGACAAATGTCCTAAATGAAGGACTTAGGATCGGGGAGACAGGGCGTCGGATGAACTCGAAGGTAAAGTTAGTCGAAATAGGTGTGTATCGAAAGTAAACTTGGGTGTTCAACCTGGCTTGCTTTCAATCTGGCCTACACCATCCCCTCCTAGCCCCTATATATAGATGGCTAGGTCTCGAGGATCGGGTAGGGTCCGATACAGATTACAATATCGACATACGGTAAGAACTTGTATCTCGACTATCATTACAATTGGGCCTAGCTTAACAGGCCTCAGGGGTACTCAACATACGAGCTCTATTAACTATACCCTTGTCAGTAGCCCCTGAGATTCTACCAGAATTGCAGATTCAGGTTGAATCTCTAATCTTTATATCTTCGACTTGATCAATTCTTCGACTTCTTCTTATCTTCAAATCTTTAACTTGGTCTTTCGACTTGTTTTCATGATAATATTTCGCAAGGGGTTTTGATGAACAAGCCTGACAACTCTGACGGATCAAGAGGTCAGTTAACTGTCGGAACAGATACTTGTCACCTACTTCAAATTCAATCCCCTTGGATTTGAATTCAGGATACCGGTCAAACCCACTCTTTTGCCGCATTTAGGACTTACAAAGAATGAATCCCAGTGATTCTCAGGGTACCCAGTGCGTCCACCAGGATTTTCTTCGCGTCATAGACACGGATACATACCAGCAGAGCGCATCCATGTGCATATACCAGGCCTCATAGGATGGATCCCGGGGTCTTACCTTTGTGATAAATCACGGCATTCGAGTTTCATTGCGATAACGCAACTCGAGAATCTTATGTCACAGCCAAATTTTGACTGATAAAATCAAAGAATTTTGAACTTAAATTAACTTCTTCCAATCCCCTCCCAATGGGAGTAGTCTCTCTGTATTTCGTCGACTATGTAGTCGAAGTTTGTATGAAAATCTTTCTTCATCTCCACTATTGATTATCTCATCCTCTATCGGGTGCGCGCTCAGCGCTCCCGATGGGAGTAGCCCCCGAGGCTATGTTTGAATACTTGTAGTCAAGCATAGGCTCAAAATTCACTTCGTCTTCTTTCTTTTAATTTCTCCTGTTTATAAGCCCCCGAGCCCAAGGCGAGGTTTTTCATATCGTGCAACCACACTCTTCCCTTCTTATTTATTCTTTGGTATTTATCGTCTGCTATGTGCAGAATTTAACTCCTTTGTAAAATACGTTTATGGGCCTTGCTTACCACGGGGGCCCGATAATACGTGCTTATAAATAAAGCATCTCTTGGCAAGGGGTAAAAATCCTAATCAGATTCCTCCTCTGCCGCATCGTCTTCTCTCTTCATCTAGGGTTTCTAGCCTTCTTCCTTGCCCACATGGCTGACGCAGATGGTTCTCGTTTGAACCTTGGCTCTCCGGTGGCACCGCGAGGTCGGGGCCACCCTCATGGAAGCAAGAACAAAACAACTCCAACCGCCACAGGATCGTCATCGGCCGCTCTGGTTAAACGCCGTCCCGGCCGCCCACCTGGTAGTAAGAATGAGCCCAAGGTGACTAGCGCTTCCCCAGGTCCAAGCGCTCCTCCTCCTGCTGCTCCCGCTGCTCTTCCCAGAATCTTTTCTTTCTTCTGCATTGCCATGGCGCAGTGCCACGAGATTCAGCGCCTGCCGCTGAATTTCACCAAGTTCATGGATGGGCGAGAACTGCGAGAAGCAGTTCTCCGTGAACAATCTGGCAGTGGGACTCCATACGAAGTGGAGGTTTGGTATGATGGCGACGGCGAGCAGTACTTGAAGGGTGGCTGGTCGCAGTTTGCAGAAGACCACGATATCCACCAAGGCTTCTTCATGGCCTTCGACTTCCATATCGGCACATCAAAGTTTGACGTGAAGATCTATGACGACACTCAGTGCCAGAAGAAGTATGAGGCTGAAGTCCACTTTCATTAGGACCTGCTCTATATGTAATTTCTTTTGATGATGTCATTTCTGCCGTACTATATGTAATAAATATTCATACTTTGTTTTGATGCTTTTATTAGTACCATGAGAACAAATTATTGTTCTGAGGTATGCTTTATATATATCGGGTTCTTGGCGAACCAATTGTTGTGAAGAATATCGGGTTGGCTGCACCACCTTGTAATATAAAAAAGATCTTCATGTCGTGATAAAATTTCTTTCGTACGACCCGAGGATTGAAGCCCCCGAGCGGAGAAGGAAAAATATTTGTACAATTTTTGTCGAGTTCAACCCAAGGAACCCGACCTGTGGCCTCGTGTTCTGGGTTCAGAGGGTTAACTCGAATTCACTAGATTTATTCTACGCGTAAAAACGTCATAGCTGCCCTGCATTCCACGGGTTGCTCTCGTCTTTCCCTGTCTTCTTGTCTTGTAGTCGATATGCTCCTCCTGGTATTACTTCTGTGACGATATAAGGTCCCACCCAAGGGGACTCCAATTTGCCGTGGCTGTCTTGCCTGAGTCACAAAACTAGGTCTCCCACCACGAAGGATCATGGATGAACTCGACTACTGTGGTAGTTTCGTAGGCTCTGTTGATACTGCGTGGCTCTTTCTAATGCCTTATCTCTTGCTTCATCTAGTGCATCGACATCGTCTTGCAATGCTTCTGTTGATGTTGTCTCGTCGTATGCCATCACTCTTGGAGCCTCGTGTGTAACTTCGACTGGAAGCACGGCTTCTGCACCATGGACCAGGAAGAAAGGAGTTTCTTGAGTTGCTGCGTTAGGCGTAGTTCTTAGGCTCCAAAGAATGGAGGGCAATTCATCTACCCAAGCGCTCTTGGCTTTCTCGAGAGGTGCTAAGAGCCTCTTTTTTATCCCACTACATATCAGGCCATTGGCTTTTTTGACTTGCCCATTTGTCTTTGGGTGCGCCACAGATGCAAATTTTAAGTTTGATTCCTAGTCCTTCGCAATAACTCTTGAATTCCTTTGAAGTGAAGTTTGTACCGTTGTCCGTGATGATGCTACATGGTACACCAAAACGGAATACTATTGACTTGATGAAGTTGATTGCTGCTATCGAATCTTGAGTTGTTACCGGGGCCGCTTCTACCCACTTGGTAAATTTATCGACTGCCACTAGCATGTAGACATGCCCTCCTGGCCAGGATTTGTGCAACTTTCCCACCATATCGAGGCCCCATTGTGCGAAGGCCCAGGACAATGGTATTGGCTGTAACTCTGCTGCTGGTGCATGCGGGCGAGATGCGAATCTTTGTCATGCTTCACACTTCCGGACTATATCTTTCGCATCTTTGATGGCTGTGAGCCAATAGAATCCTGCTCGGAATGCTTTTGCCGCTATTGCTATGCTGCTAGCATGATGACTGCACACTCCGCCATGTATATCTTTTAGTATTACTTGTCCTTCCTGAGGCGTTAGACAACGCTGCAAAACGCCGTAATACTCTTCTTATATAATTTCCCCTGCAACACGACAAATGCTTTTTATCGTCGAGTTATCCTCTTGGCTTCCACTGCATCTTCTGGTAACTGTTTGTTTATCATATACGCGAGATAAGGCTGCATCTAGGTTTCTTCTATCATCATAACTTCCTCGGGTTCCGGCGTAGCCCCCGAGTCTGCTGCAGTAGTCGAACTTTTTACACTTTTTATTGATCTTTCCACTATTTCCTCCCAAAATACTCCGGATGGCACAGGTAAACACTGTGACCCGATATTTGCTAAGTTGTCGGCTTCCTCGTTGCTGTTCCTGCTTATGTGCGAGACTTGGCATCCATCGAATGTTCCTTCGAGATAATGATATAAATTCTTGTAGGCCATCATGTTGTTGTTAATTGTGTCACATCTGTTCATAACTTGCTGGACAACATGGTTGGAATCTCCAAATATTTTTAGGCGAGTTGCTCCACATGCTTTAGCCATCTTCATTTCGTGCAACAAAGCCTCGTATTCTGCTTCATTATTAGAAGCCTGTGGAAAACTCATCCTTAAGACATACTTCAATTTGTCGCCATGGGGCGATATCAAGACCACCCCTGCGCCTGCGTCTTGGACTCTTTTAGAACCGTCGAAGTACATTGTCCAAATGCTGGATAAATCTGGCGGTCCCGTACTCTGCAACTCCAGCCATTCTGCTGTAAAATATGGCAAGACTTGCAATTTAATTGCCTTCCTTTTTTCGTACGTGATATCCATGGGAGACAATTCGATTCCCCACAAAGAGACACGTCCTGCTGCTGGAGGATTGTTTAATATGTTCGATAGTGGTGCCTCATTGACCACTATAATTGGGTGAACCGCAAAGTATTGTCGCAATTTTCGTGCTATTGTAAAAACACTATACGCGAGCTTTTGATAATGCGGGTACCTCTGTTTTGTCAGAGATAGTACTTCTGACAAGGGTATAGCTAATAGATCCTGTTAGTTGAGTACCCCTGAGGCCCGTTAAGCTAGGCCCAATTGTAATGATAGTCGAGTATGAGTTCTTACCGTATGTCGATATTGTAATCTGTATCGGATCCTACCCGATCCTCGAGACCTGGCCACCTATATATAGGGGCCAGGAGGGGACGGTGTAGGCCAAAATGAAGGCAAGCCAGGTTGAACACCCAAGTTTACTTTCGATATACACTTATTTTGACTAGCCTTTACCTTCGAGTTCATCCGACGCCCTATTCCCCCGATCCTAAGTCCTTTATCTAGGATATTTGCCGAGTTAACCCTCGTCAATTGGCGCCGACCATGGGGATCTGGGCGTTGGAATCATGAATTCGATGACTTTTTCGTTTTTAGCCAACAGCAGTACAGAAGTCGACGAAAATCAAGAGATGGAGTTGACAATTGGAAGTTTGAGCATCCTCATCGGGCCATCGGGCTCATCTCGCCTTTCAGATCCAACGAAACAAGATCCATCGGTAAGTGAGCCCAAAATAGTAGCAATGATGGAGTATTCCGATGGCTCTTCCAGCGAGGTAAACTCGCCGGTCAGCCTAGAAGAAGTGCAAAAAGGAAAGATCGCAGAAGACAACAAAGCAAAGGAAAATTTCGATGCAGGAGTCCAACTCGACGATCTCATGATCTGCCTCGACAATATCTCAGACAAATCAACAGACACATGGAAGACAGGGTTAGAGCTTTCTGAAGATGACGACTCGATCTTCTCAAGCTTCAATAGTAACATCGGCAAACAATGCCAGGTGCTCGCCATTGTGGGAGACAACTCAGAAGAATTCGACGAAAACAATAACCCAGTGCTAAACCCAGCAAATATCGATAGAGGAGAAAATCACCTAGCAGAAGGGCAAACAGCAGAATCCCTCACAGCCTAGAGAAAAAATTCGACTATCAGTCGACGAATGGAGGATAATAAGAGAAGCCGTAGAACACGGCATGCCAATACCATCAAATTCCAGCAAAGACATGCTTTTGGGGTATCATTATGCCCTAAGGCAGCATGCAAAGCAATTAGCAAAGGAGAAAATAGAGATACAAAGAAGAAAAGATTCAGCCATTGCAACTAGCGACGCCGCTCGTAAAGCACGAAGCGACGCATCATATAGTAACGCAAGGAAAAATCGTCGACACGGTTCAAAGTATGACAACCTCGAGCACTCAGAAAGGCAAAGAATTTCCAAAAACCTCGACTCGTCCTTCCTATCGGTCGACGAGCAGGGGAACATCTTACCAAAAACCCCTGAAGCAGCACTAGTAGCAGCGCAAGCATACCTGCTTACAACTCGACCAAGTCCAGGAGATCCTAGGGAGCATATGCATAGAGCAGCATTGAACGGACTCAACATGGTAGGCCACAAGCTATCAGCAAAAGGAGAAGAAGCATATCACCACAAGGAAATGCACAAAGCAAGGTCACCTCGCCGTCATAACAGTCCTCGGCGCAGAAGCAGCAAGCAACGATCTCGATCGCCATCACCAAAACAACACGGTGGAACCCGAAGATCGCGATCCCCAAATGAAAAACGCAACTATGAAGACGACGAAAAAGAGATGGGGGCATCGTGCTTTATCCGCAGGGTTCGCACCACTCCAGTTCCCAAGGGATTCAAGTTACCTCATGATCAGCAAAAGTACGACGGATCATAGGAACCACAATCATGGCTATCAGATTATCTACAAGCAGTGCAAATATTAGGAGGAGCCAAAGAAACAGCAATGCAAAGTTTGCAACTACACCTCACCGGCGCAGCAAGGTCATGGTTGAGCAAACTAGAGAAAGAAACTATTGGAAGCTGGGAAGACCTCACAAAGCAATTTACAAGTAACTTCAGGTCAACATACAAGCGGCCAGCATCAATAGAAGAAGTCAAAGCGTTTGTGCAACAACGCGACGAAACACTGCGGGCATACATTCAAAGATGGAGTCTTATCAAAAATTCAGCAGTCGAAGTTTCAGATGAAAGAGCAATAGATACGTTCATCATTGGATTAAGGCGAAGAGACCTAGTCGAAGAAATGGGCAGAATCAAGCCAAAAACAGTGTTAGACCTTATGGACATAGCAAACAGATTTGCAGATGGAGAAGACGCATGTAACAACAAGCGGACGCGATCCCCAGAAGACGAAAGAAGAAATAGATATGGAAATCAAAGGAGACGGTCCCGAAATTACGACAACTACGGCTCCCATAGCCAAGTCGCCGCAGGATACAAAGACAACAGCTATCAAGGAAGTGATCACAGAAGCTCAGGATATCGAAGCTACGGAAAAGAGGACTATAAAAAGTTTCCCGCGAGAGAACCCAGAGAGTACAACCCGTCGCTAGAAGATATGCTCAACGGACCTTGTCATATACACTCAGCGTTCGTCGATGGGAAGCGAGTATCAAGACACGCAATGAAAGATTGTACAACATTCTTAAAACTGCAAGAGGCAGCACTAAACAAGCAAACCGAAGCAAGGCGACAAGGATTCGAAGGAAGCAACAATCCTCCGACAAAACAGCAAGGAAACAACGGGGCTCCTCAAGGACAAGACCAGCAAAACCAGGGGCACGACGACGACGAAGGGTATGTTCCATCAAAGGGACACATCACAGCAATGATACAACCTGTGCCCAAGTCGAACAAAGAAGAAAAGAGTATAACTCGACAAGTCAACCTAGCAGTCATCTCACCTCCAGCCACAACGGAGTATCTGCACTGGTCAGAAAATTCAATCGAGTTCAACAGAGAAGACCACCCTATAACAGTACCTCGGCCGAGAAATGCGCCTTTGGTACTCAAAGCTCAAATCGGCGCATATGATGTCGACAGGATATTCATGGATGCAGGAAGTGGAATTAATCTGATATATGCAAAAACACTCAAAGCAATGCATATATCACTAGAGTTCTTGAAGCCAACAGATTGTTCCTTCCACGGAATTGTACCAGGAAGTGCCAATTATCCACTAGGACGGATAGCACTCAATGTTTGCTTCGGCAACCGGCAAAACTACAGAAGAGAAAAGCTCAACTTCGAAGTCATGGACTGGCCATTTCAGTATCATGCGATCCTCGGGCGACCCGCGTTTTCGCGATTCATGGCAGTGCCTCACTATACATATCTGATACTCAAAATGCCAGGACCAAGAGGAGTAATCACAATAAAAGGAAGTTTCAAAGTCTCAGATCTCTGCGACAGGGAGTTCCACAAGATGGCGCAAAACTTTGGCACGATAGCCAACTATGCAGAGAAAGCGAAGAACATGACCACAGAAGGCGTCAAGCTACTCGAAGGACGCATTGCGGAGCCCGAGATGAAGAGACCATGAGTAGGAGCATCGGGAGAAGATAAAGATACAGGAGAAGAAGAGAAAGCCATGATGGCATAAGCATCAAAGAAAAATAACATAGAGTAGAAGAATAAGGCTGTAAAAGCCACGAGTTATACCAGGGGCAATGCCCTCTAGATCCAGAACACAGGTCATAGGCCGGATCTATTGGGTCACCCCATGTATCTTACATTACAAGTATAATAAAAACAAAGCGTTCCTCATATTTGAGTTTACGAATCTTTCAAAAGGAAAATGCGGTAAACGCATGACTCATACAGTAACGCTTTGAGGACAAATTTTTCGACATAAAGTCGCAAAATAAGACACTCTCGCGTTCCACATATACAAAAATATTACAATAACGGGTTATCAGAATCGTCTATGCCTAAACGATCTAAATAGTGGTACTCGCGAAAAAACGCAGCATCCGCTTCCAGCAGCCTAGCTACGAGTCTTCGAGCAGGTTGCAGCGTGTTCTCCATATGTACTCGAAGGCTAGCTCCACCTAGAGCCAAACTCAGGGACATAGTGCTATAATTCAGCCTCGGGTGCCACTTGCGTATCCACCCGAGAGCAAAATTGGCACCTGCCACTAAGTTCAGCTCTATCAATCTATGAATACGATGGCTGGATCTAAAAGTATCAAGAAGAAGTGGGAAAGTTGCAGGCAAAGGATTGCGAGGAAGCATAACCGAATGCATAGTTGTGAGAGCTCATCGGCAACCATCAACTGACTCGCCAATATGTTAGGCACGGTCCTGAAGCAGTACAATGGCACTCTGGCATCGAGGATCAGACCACAAAGTCTCAAAGCTAGCCGACATTTTCTCCAAAGCCGCATTTCGCTCAGTGACCCGACGATCCTCAGCAGCGAAATCCAAACAAGTGCCTATAACGACAAAAGGTGTCACAAAAATAGCAGTGAAGAAACAGGGAAAGGACGAGTCAAAAGAAAACTTACATCGCAACATCTCGCAGGCAGACTCGACAATGCCAAGAATAAAAGATTCACACTCTTCATTATGAACAATCTTCGCCGTCAAACTGGAGACCTTTTCATCAAGAGAAGATATCTGCTTCATATAACCACTAGCTTTGTTAATAGCCATCTGTGCTTGGCACTTGGCTAAAGTTAGGCGAGCCTCAAGATCGGAAACCCTTGAAGAGTACTCTGCGCATCGACTGCATCGACTAGGAGTCGACAAAATCTGAGAACCAAACACACGGGCAGAGGAAGGAGCAGGCCTGTGAGTCAAAGGATCATTGACGTGCATCGACTGCAAGCCAAAAGAAAAGAAAGGAGAAACATTTCAGAGAGATAGCATAAGACTTCATACGAAGGAAATATATTTACATAAGTGCCAAACCCTAAGACTAAGGTTCTCGGGTTGCACGCAACTAAAGTTTTTTACATTCAAAAGGAGAAATCTAAAGCTACAAAGAAGCCGAGTCTATGCCACCTCAGCATTTTGCTCCGTGGTAGAAGAAGGCATGGCAAATTCCTCGCCAGAAGTCGACGGAGGCACTGGATCTTCCGCCGCTGGAGGTGGTGCAGCAGATGCCATGGAGGATGCCGAAGGAGAAATAATTGCCACCAATGCAGGCGCCAACTTCTTCGCCTTCTCGAAAAAAGCCTTCATCTCATCGCGGGTACGGCCATGGGGAGAGCTCACTTTCTCCCAGTCGAAGTCCGTACCGTGCGCAAAAGAAAGTGCAATAGCACCCTCGGCGCCACGCTTCAGAGAAAGCCCCTTCAGCTGAAGGGTGGGGTCTTTAGTTGTATCGAAGGACTTGGCAAGATTACTCAAGTTGTCCTTCGAAACTGCTGCCCTTTTCTTTGGCCACAACCCGACAAACAGCCATGATAGCACGCGGCTAACTAACTCAAAAGTCTCCTGGATAGATATCCAGTTTGCCTCGAGTAGGTTAACCATAGTCATCAGAGGATCATCATCCAGTTGCAGGGACGACGAAGATACCCCGGTAAATCCTGCACAATAAAAAGCAGATAGAAGAGAAAAGGAGAGAAAAGTGTCAAAAAGGACAACAGTGCAACAGAAGTCGAAAATAGAAAACAAAGCGAAGCACTTACCTTCAGCAGCAGTAGACATTGTGCGAAGACGCTCCGCCATGGCTCGCTCTCGCTGAGCATGCTCCTTGTTGGCATCAGCTAAAGCTTTTTCAGCTTTCTTCGCCTTACCAAGCACAGATTTCTGCAACTTCTCAGCGTTTGCTTTAGCAGCGGCCGCAGCATCATAAGCCTTCTGCGAAGCATTGAGCTCCGCCTCCAGCGACGCAATTTGAGCATTGGCTGTTGCCAGAGCAGCTACAAAAGAAGACGCAAGGGTGTCAGATAAATAGCAAAGGATAAGCACAGAAGAAAAGTAATGACTAGACGTCAAAATTGTACCTTCGGAAGCTTTCGCAACCTTTAGGTACTTAGCACATTCAGTGCCCAAGGCGACGAATCTCTTCAATAATGCCTAAGAGAAAGAGCGTGTAAGAGCACGAGTGTATGCAAGGAAAGCAAGTAAATAAAAGTTGCTCACATCATCAGGAGAAACCGTAGATATATGGGCTTCAAGAGAAACGTTGGTTTCTTTGGCCTTCTTTGAGCGTTTGAGGTTTCGGGCTTGCGGAACCTTCTTGACAGAGGCCCTGGTAACCCTCGGCGCAATATATGGCTCAGCAGGCTCATCAACGGCCACAGGTGGAATCAGTGGAGCAGCTGTAGCATCTGTTGGTGGCTCTTCGTCATCTCTATATGAAGAAAATAAGTTATGTGTAACACGATGGAAACAAGGCAAGAATGGCGCAATTGAAGAACTCGAATAAAACACTTATGATGCTAGGAGGTTGAAGTACTCCATATCTTCTGCAAGAACAGGGGCTTTATCAGCTGCTGCGGAACTCGAAGAAGCAAATTCGTCGACACGCTTCCTTTTCTTGTTGACACCAGCATCTTCAGCAAGCACGGGAGGAGGTGATGTCGACGAGCTAGTTTCCTCTTCTGATTCTTTGGCATCATCTCCGTCCTGACTCTCATCAGCCTCGGGGGCTTCAAATACAGGCAAGGCCAGATCAGCCGGAAGGGGCCCTGCCTCTGGAAGAGGAGGGCGCGAAACAAGGAATTGGTGACCCTGCATATAAATAAGTCAGCAGAGTACAAAGGCAAAGAATAACACAAGTCAAAGCAAACAAAATTCGACAACAAGTGAACACAAAGATACATACCTCGGGCAGAGGGTGCACGGAGTCGAAGTAGTCAGCGGTCAAGTCAGCGACTGCATGACCTTTGGTGAGCTTGGTGAGGCTCCTAACTTGCTTGTCGACATCTTTTTTCTCTATCAAATCTTCAGAGATGCGAGTAGGATCTTCCAAGCCAGAGTAATTCCAAAGTTTGGTGAGACGGTGCTGCAGGGGTTGAACTCGACGTTGCATGAAAAACGCCATGAGTTGAACACCCGACAAAGCACCTCCTTGGCCTCCTTTCAGAGCCTGGATGCGAGACAGAAGAGGAAGAATTTGTTCTACTTCTGCATCTGAGGGAAGCGTATCCCACGACGCCAATTTCTTCACCTCCTGGGAAGCATCGAAAGGGGGTAGGCCGTATTCATCTCCAGGAGAGGATTTGCAGTCCTTGATATAGAACCACTTTGTCCTCCACCCTTGGACAGCGGCGGCCATGGAAAATTCAAGGTATTGTGCTTCAGGACGCACGAAAACAATGGCTCCACCCAGTTCGGGTTTTCTGGACAAAGCAACATTGGGGCAGAGTCGAAAGATTGACCTCCAGAGAAGGAAGTGGGGCTCAATGCCCAAGAATGACTCGCAGAGAGTCACGAAACAGGCAATGTGCAGAAGGGAGTTCGGTGTGAGCTGGTGGAGCTGCACACCGTAGACAAAGAGAAGCCCACGAAGAAACTCGTGGGCAGGAAGAGGAAGACCGCGGAGGAGGAAAGCAAGGAACATTACCCGATAACCGCTCGGGGGCTCCGGGATCCGCTCAGTGCTGGGAAATTTGATGGAATCCTGGGCTGGCGATGAGGCCGTCCACCCTGGCTTTCTCCACCTCCTTCGTGATGGTGGAGCACACCCAGTTGGTGGCAGAAGAAGTCTTGGCCATGGTGTTCTTGGTGGCTAGGTGTTTCACGCGCATCTAATACGCAGTGCGCTTGGGGGGCTATGCACGAGAGGAGGAGGAAGAGGAGATCAGCAATGGAGGCGGTGGAGGGAACGAGCTGGTAAACAGTAAAATTCCCCACTATGCCCCTTATATACCATCTGGGAGAAGGATCGTGGGCTGAGACATGGCGCAAGGAGCGGAAACGGCGGCCCACTGATGGTCAAAAATCACGAAAATTACAGTGCTGCCCATAAAACGGTTCGCACTCATACAGAGTGACGTATTCATTGACATCATAAAGAAGATGATATAAGAAAGAAGAAGGATGGTGCCGACAAGTGCAAAATTTATAGACAAGATTATATGAGAAGGATTTTCGATTATAGCCTTGGGGGCTACTACCTTCAAAGATATTGAATGCAACTCTTTACTGGAGTGGTGGGCGCGTATTCAATGACAAGATGTTATTAAAGTATCTCGAGTTGAAGTATGATGAACTACACTATATTTTGAGCCTATACTCAAAAAAGTCTTTTTCGACTATAGCCTCGGGGGCTACTCCCATTGGGAGCGCTGAGCGCGCACCCGACGATATTTCTTGGTAAAGCATTAGAGTTGGAGAAGTGCAGGAGTGTTACTCCCATCGGGAGCGAGTTTTCTGGTTGTAGAAACCCGAATATTTTCAGTCAAAATTTGACTGCGACATGAGATTCTCGAGTTGCGTTATCGCAATGCAACTCGAATGCCGTGACTTGTCACGAAGGTAAGACCCCGGGATCCGTCCTGTATGGCCTGGTATATGCACATGGATGCGCTCTGCTGGTATGTATCCATGTCTACGACATGAAGAAAATCCTGGTGGACGCACTGGGTACCCTAAGAAACACTGGGATTCATTCTTTGTAAGTCCTAAATGCGGCAAAAGAGTGGGTTTGACCGGTATCCCGAATTCAAGTCCAAGGGGATTGAATTTGAAGTAGGTGACAAGTATCTGTTCCGGCAGTTAACTGACCTCTTGATCCGTCAGAGTTGTCAGGCTTGTTCATCAAAACCCCTTGCGAGCAAATTATCATGAAAATAAGTCGAAAGACCGAATCGAAGATTTGAAGATATGAAGAAGTCGAAGAATTGATCAAGTCGAAGATTTGAAGATTAGAGATTCAACCCGAATCTACAATTCTGGTAGAATCTCAGGGGCTACTGACAAGGGTATAGCTAATAGATCCCGTTAGTTGAGTACCCCTGAGGCCCGTTAAGCTAGGCCCAATTGTAATGATAGTCGAGTACGAGTTCTTACCGTATGTCGATATTGTAATCTGTATCGGACCCTACCCGATCCTCGAGACCTGGCCACCTATATATAGGGGCCAGGAGGGGACGGTGTAGGCCAGATTGAAGGCAAGCCAGGTTGAACACCCAAGTTTACTTTCGATATAAACTTATTTTGACTAGCCTTTACCTTCGAGTTCATCCGACGCCCTATTCCCCCGATCCTAAGTCCTTCATCTAGGATATTTGCCGAGTTAACCCTCGTCAACTTCACTGATGAAATATACCAGTCTCTAGACGCCATGGGCTTTTCCTTCTTCACTTCTTTCGACTACTAATACTGTACTCACCACCTGATGGGTTGCGGCGATGTAGAGTAGTAGTGGTTCTTTTTCTTTTGGTGCGACCAGCACTGGCGGCGTGGAAAGCACTTTTTTTAGCTGCGCGAAAGCTGCGTCTGCTTCTTCTATCCATTCAAATTTGTCATCTAACTTCTTCATAAGTGCGTAGAAAGGAAGCGCCTTTTCTCCCAATCGAGCAACGAATCTACTTAATGCCGCGACTGTGTCTCGCGAGTTTCTGCATGTCGTGTAATTTCGTGGGTTTCCCCATTGTTAAGATTGCCTGAATCTTCTCTGGGTTTGCCTCTATGCCTCGTGCTGATACCAGGAACCCCAAAAATTGTCCTGCCGATACGCCGAAGGAGCACTTTGTCGGGTTAAGCTTAAGCTTGTACCTGCTCAAGTTGTCGAAAGTTTCTGCCAAGTCGCTGACTAAAGATTTTTCCTCTCTCATGGTGATGACTACATCATCAATGTAAACTTGGATGTTTTGTCCTATTTGGCTCCTGAGGCAGTTTTGCATCATCCGTTGATAAGTTGCTCCTGCGTTTTTGAGGCCAAACGGCATTACTTGGTAGCAAAACACTCCGTATGGTGTGATGAAGGCCGTCTTTTCTTCGTCTTCTTTCTTCAATTTGATCTGGTTGTAACCAGAATATGCGTCCAAAAAGGAGAGCCTTGCACGTCCCGCTGTTGAATCAATTATCTGATCGATGCGAGGTAGAGGGAAGGGATCCTTTGGACAATGCTTGTTGAGAGATGTGTAGTCGACACATACTCTTTGTACGTCTATGTTCTTCTTGGGTACGATCACTGGATTCGATACCCAACTCGAAGTTTTGATTTCTCTGATAAATCCGGCATTTTCTAGCCTGTGCAATTCTGATGCTATTGCCTTCCTTTTAGGTTCATCAAATCACCGCAATGGTTGCTTGACTGGTTTTGCTTTGGGATCTACATTTAATGTGTGCTCGACAAGTTCCCTGGGAACCCCTGGCATGTCTGATGGACACCAGGCGAAGATTTCCCAGCGCTCACGGAGGAACTCGACGAGCGCGCTTTCCTATGTGGGATCTAAGTTCACCGCGATTGATGTCGTCTTGTTTGGGTCCGTGGGGTGAACCTGAATTTTCTTCGAATCCTGAGCTGTGTCGAAAGCCTGATCTGGTAGGGATCGTCCAACGTCGGGTAGCACATTATGATCTGTTTCTCCTTTCAGCCTCTCGTATTCTGCTGTCATGCCGAAGGTTTGCGCCATTCTGTTGAACTCTCTATCACAGGTGTTGGCTACTTCGAAGCTCCTTTGTACTGTGATTGTTCCTTTGGGCCCTGGGATTTTTAGCGTAAGATATGCGTAGTGAGGTACTGCCATAAATTTTGCAAAAGCTGGGCGCCCCAGGATTGCATGGTACTGTGATGGCCAGTCCATAACTTCAAATTCTAGCTTCTCTCTGTGGTAGTTGCTGCTACTGCCAAAGCAGACATCGAGTTCTATTCTACCCAAAGGGTAATTTGCGGCTCCGGGCACTATTCCATGGAAGGAGCAATCTGTTGGTTTCAAACTCGACAACGAGATACACATTGCCTTCAAGGTTCTAGCATATATTAGGTTGATGCCACTTCCTGCATCCATGAATACTCTTTCGATGTTGTACCCTCCTATTTGCGCTTTTAGAACCATAGGCGAGTGGCCCGGCCTAGGAACTTTTCTTGGGTGATCTGCTCTGCTGAACTTGACTGGTTGATCTGACCACCGCAGATATTCTATAGTGGCTGGTGGTGATGATATTGCTAGGTTCACTTGCCTGGATATGCTCTTTCGCTCTTTCTTCGACTTAGGCACTGGTTGAATCATTGCTGATATGTAAACTTTAGATGTTAGGTGCCTTGCTAGTCTTTGCACTTGGCATCCTTGACTTGTGTGCTTCTCTCCACGCCATCCTTCTTTGTTTGAACCCATGGCGCCTTGTAGTCTTAGGAAAGTTTTACAATCTTTCATCTGGTGATTTGAAACCCTTTTTCCATCGAGATAGGCATAATGGATTCGACAAGGCCCATGCAGCATATCTTCGGCCGAGGGGCCGGAATATCTCGACTTTTTTGTTCCTTTTGTTTGAAACCTCCTACCTTTGTCTGCTTCCTCTTCGCTTACTCCGTAACCCGCAGCTACCTGGTTTCGCCTTTCTTGATTATCCCTGCTACGGTGTCGCCTCCTTTGCCTGCTCATTCTGTCGACTTCTGGTGATTGTCCTCTTTTGTTATTATATGCGTCCTCTCCATCAGCGAATTTGTTGGCTTCTTCCATTAACTCGGCTACTGTCGTTGGCCACGTTCTTCCTATCTCCTCCACGAGGTCTGATCGACGAAGTCCGGCCGAAAAAGCATCTATTGCTCTTTCATTGGAGACGTCCTCTGCTAAGTTTTTGATTACACTCCATCGTTGTATATAAGAACGTAAAGCTTCGCCTTTCCTTTGCACACATGCTTTGACCTCTTCTAGTGACGCTGGACGTTTGTATGTTGAACGGAAATTTCTTGCAAATTGGCTTTTGAGTTTTCCCCAACTTCCAATGGATTCATTGGGTAGGGTGTTCAACCAGGACCGTGCTGCGCCAGTGAGGTGTAGTTGTAGACTTTGCATTACAGTTGCTTTTGTTCCTCCTAGTATCTGTACTGCCTGCAAGTAATCTGATAACCATAGGGTAGGTTCTTGCGATCCGTCGTATTTTTGCTGGTCATGTGGTAACTTAAATCCTTTGGGAATCCGCGTTTTGCGAACCCTACGGGTAAAGCATAACGCACCCATATCTTTTTCGTTGTCTTCATAATTTTCTTCCTTCCAGGCGTGGCATGATTTGTTCACTCGAGCTTGTGCTATTATGCTTCTTGCATCCTCCTTCCTTTTTTGTCGCCTTTCTTCTTCTGATGACTCGCTATACTCGTTATCTGTATAGTTGTACCTAAACTTCTCCTTTTGCTTTTCCTTGTGTCTCGTCGACTTTGTCTCTGGTCCTTTTTCCCTGATCTTGTTTTCCACTATCCCGAGGCTTCGTATCGCGGCCCGGTGCATGTCTTCTCGCGGATCCCCAGGTTCTGGCCTTGTAGTTAGTAAGTATGCCTGCGCTGCTATCAACGCTGCTTCTGGCGTTTCTTGCATGAAGTCATCTTTCTCTTCCTCTAGTTGTGGGGTAGGACTCCTCGAGTACCTTTCTTCTCTACCGCGTGTCGTTGCCCCCTGCTGTGCTTTGGGTCTCTGTGCCTTTCTCTGCTGTACTCGGAATCTTCACTGCCGTCATCCCAGTACTCCCCTCCTGATATACTGTTGTTATCTTGAAAAATCATGTTTTTTTCTTCTCTTAACTTCTTCCTATGTTGGTATAATGCGTACTGATATCCCATTAGAACTTCTCTTCTCGATCCTTCGGGTACCTTTGTGCCATGATTGATAGCTGATTTTATCATTCTCCATTCGCCAGCTGAGACGTGGACCTTCTCCTTCTCTTTGTTGTTTTCTTTTGTTCTGTCAACTTGCCTGTCGACCTTTTTAATTTCTCCATCGCTGTTTTCTTCTTCTGCCTCAGTGATAATGACGCATAGCTGATGTACCTTGGAGACGCCCTTGCTTCCAATGGCGAAGTCCCTTGCGATGTTGTGCGTTTGATACGCTCTTTCTTCTGAGTCGAAATTTTCTCGAATTTTGTCGCCTTCTGTGATTGGTGCTTTTTCTGAGCTGACCGGCGAGTTTACCTCGCTGGAAGAGCCTTCTGATGATTCCAACATCTCTTCTGTTTCGGGCTTGCTCACCGACGGACCTGGTTTCGTCGAATCCGAGAGGTGGGATGAACCCGATGGCCCGACGAAGATACTTAAACTTCCAATTGTTAACTCCATCTCTTCTCTTCTGTCGAGTTCTGAACTGCTGTTGGCTAAAAGCGAAAAAGCCATCAAATTCACGACTCCAACGCCCAGAGTCCCCACGGTCGACGCCAATTGACGAGGGTTAACTCGACAAATGTCCTAAATGAAGGACTTAGGATCGGGGAGACAGGGCGTCGGATGAACTCAAAGGTAAAGTTAGTCGAAATAGGTGTGTATCGAAAGTAAACTTGGGTGTTCAACCTGGCTTGCTTTCAATCTGGCCTACACCGTCCCCTCCTGGCCCCTATATATAGATGGCCAGGTCTCGAGGATCGGGTAGGGTCCGATACAGATTACAATATCGACATACGGTAAGAACTCGTATCTCGACTATCATTACAATTGGGCCTAGCTTAACGGGCCTCAGGGGTACTCAACATACGGGCTCTATTAACTATACCCTTGTCAGTGACAGAAACCTCTAAGGTTGTAGATGTGCTGTTGCTACTAGGGGGAAAACAACATTCATATGCTCGAGGGCATATGCTTTGTTTACATTACACACTTTGCTTAATGCAATTATCTGTTGTTCGCAACTTAATACTTGTGGAGTTCTCGGATTGATTCGCCACAAGTGGATTATTAGTCATAGATGCAGTTGGATGGCGATCTATGTATCTTGTTGTAATGCCCAGAGCGGGCGAGGACGACATCCTGAGCTTCATCCAGTAGGTCTTGGGCATCTGCCAATGCCTTTTCTGCGTCTTCTTCGATGTAGGCCACCACGTGGGGCGCGTAGTAGCGCACGTCAGTAGGTAGCACCGCCTCTGCTCCGAAAAGCAAGAAGAATGGCATGTAACCGGTTGAAGAATTTGGCATTGTCCGTAGGCTCCATAGGACCGACGGTAGTTCTTCGACCCAAGCGCCTACCGCGCGTTTGAGGGGTCGAAGGAGTCACTTCTTCAGGCCTGCGCAGACGAGCCCGTTGGCCTTTTTGACTTGGCCGTTGGACTTGGGATGCGCCACCGAGGCGTACTTGATCTTGATGCCGAGCTTTTTGGCGAATTCTTGAAACTCGCCCGATGTGAAGTTGGTGCCATTGTCGGTGATGATGCTGTTTGGTATGCCATACCGGTAGACGATGGATTCGAAGAACTTGACCGCTGTGGTCGCCTCTTGGTTGGCGATAGGGACAGCTTCGATCCACTTGGAGAATCTATCCACGGCGACCAACAGGTATGTGTGGTTACCTCGAGATGACTTGGGCAGGGGCCCGACTTGATCGAGGCCTCACTGCGCGAAGGGCCAGGCGACGGGTATGGTGTGTAGTTCTGATGCGGGTGCATGCGGCTTAGTGGCGAATAGCTGGCATGCTTCGCACTGCTGGACAATGTTCCTGGCGTCATAGAGGGCCGAGAGCCAGTAAAACCCCGATCGAAAAGCCTTAGCGACGAGAGTTTGACTGCTGGCGTGATGCCAGGTACGGCTTTGTCCAGACTGCTTTGATGAGCATGACTGTAGCTGTGTCTTTGGAGAGGTCTTCTGTTCCCGCTGCTGGGGTTGCGTTTGTCTACTTGGCCCCCGAGCGTGTTGCTAACGTCGGGTCGATGGATGGCTTGATCTTGACAGAGTGCTCGAATATCTCCTCGAAGAAAACTCCTAGCGGTATCGGCAGGCACTTGGAGCCAACGTTGGCCAGGTTGTCTGCTTCTTCGTTGCTTTCCCTGCTGATGTGTGTTACCTCACACCCTTCAAAGTCGCCTTCGAGCTTGTCGTACATGGCGCGATATGCGATCATGTTTGCGCAGGTCGCATCGCACTCCTTCATGACTTGCTGGGCGATGAGGTTCGAGACTCCATGGATCTTGATGCGGGTGGTCTCGCAAGCTTTTGCCATGCGCATGCCATGCAGGATGGCTTCGTATTCTGCTTCATTGTTCGAGGGGTTCATGAAGCGCATGCGTAGGATGTAGCGCATCTTGTCCCCCTGCGGCGACACAAGGACCACTCCTGCTCCTGCTCCTGCTCCCAAAACCCGATTAGACCCATCGACGTATATGGTCCAACAGTTCGACATGTCCGGGAGTTTGGGCATTTGTGCTTCCATCCATTCGGCTATAAAATCTGGCAGGACTTGTGACTTGATCGCCGACTGGCGCTGGTACGTGATCTCCCAGGGTCCCAAGGTGATTCCCCATAGTGACACGCGTCCTATGGCATCTGGGTTGTTGAGAATGCTGGACACTGGATTCGAGGCCACCACTATGATGGAATGGCATTCGAAGTAATGTGGCAGTTTCTTCCCCGTCATGTAGATGGTGTATGCTAGCTTCTGGTAATAGGGATATCTTTGCTTGGTTGGAGATAAGACCTCGCTGAGGTAGTATACTGGCCTTTGTACTCTGTGCTCTTTGCCCTCCTCCGCACGCTCGACTACTAGGACTGAGCTGACGACTTGATTTGTGGCCGCTATGTATAGCAACATCGGCTCTTTCTCTCAGGGGGTGACTAGGACTGGGGATGTCGAGAGGCGATGCTTGAGATCATCGAACGCGGCTTGCGCCTCTTCTGTCCACGTGAAGTTGTCCGTCTTCCGAAGCAGCCGATAGAAGGGGAGAGCTTTTTCACCAAGCTTGCTTATAAAGCGGCTAAGTGCTGCTAGTTGACCTGTCAACTGCTGGACATGTTGAAGCGTCTTTGGCGGTTGCATGTTGATAATGGCCTGGATCTTCTCTGGGTTACCTTCGATTCCTCTTTCAGAAATGAGGTAGCCCAGCAGTTGGCCTGTAGGCACCCCGAAGGAGCACTTCTTCGGGTTGAGCTTGATGTTGTAGCGGTCGAGGTTGGCAAAAGTTTCTCACAGGTCGTCGAGCAGGCTGTCTGCTTTCACAGTTTTGATGACGATATCGTCGACGTAGACTTCGATGTTGCGACCGATCTGTTCCTTCAAGCACGCCTGCATGCACCGTTGATAGGTGGCTCCCGCGTTCTTGAGCCCGAAGGGCATCGTCATGTAGCAGTACACCTTGTGCGGAGTGATGAACTCCGTCTTGTCTTCGTCCGCCACCTTCAGCCTTATCTGGTTGTACCCAGAGTACACGTCGAGGAACGAAAGGCGCTCGCATCCCGCAGTAGAATCGATGATCTGGTCGATTCGGGGTAGAGGGAAGTAATCTTTTGGGCAATGCTTGTTCAGCGCCGTGAAGTCGATGCACATCCTGTAGATCTTGGTGTCCTTCTTTTCGACCATGACCGGTGGCGAAAGCCATGTGGCTTCCTTGATCTCTCTGATGAACTTGGCCTCGAGGAGGCAATTTATTTCTTCGCCCATTGACCGGGCCTTTTCCGGATTATACCGACGCATGGATTGCTTGACCGGCTTCGCGTTCGGAAAGATCTTGAGCTCGTGCTTTGCGAGTTCCCTGGGGATGCCTAGCATATCTGCTGGACACCAGGCGAACATCCTCCAGTGCTCACGAAGGAACCCGATGAGCGCGCTTTCCTATGCGGGAGAGAGAGAATTTGACACCCGCGCCGTCTTGGTTGGATCTGTCGGGTGGATCTGGTACTCTCGAGTGTCTTTGCTAGCGTCAAATGAGAGCTCTGGGGCGTTCTACTATGCCGGTGGATCGATGTCCATGTTGATGGCCTCCCTAATATGATGGAGCTCCTCATGCACTCCAAATGTCTGGGACATGCTGTTGAAGTCTTTGTCGCAGTTTTCGGAGCGGGCAAAGCTACCGCTGATCGTCAGTGGTCCTCGATTAGCGGGCATTCGTAGCTTGAGGTAAGCGTAGTGTGGAACCGCCATGAATCGAGCGAACGCTGGTTGTCCGAGAATGGCGTGATACTGCGAGGGCCAATCGACGACCTCGAACTCAATCTTCTCCTTCCTGAAGTTTGATGGAGTACCGAAGATGACGTCCAAGTGTATTGCCCCCAATGGGTACGTCGGCTTCCCTGGGATGATTCCGCGGAAAGAAGTCTCTGTCGGCAAGAGGTTGTCCATCGGGATCTTGATCTTTCGCAATGTGTCTGCATAGATGAGGTTTAGACTGCTCCCTCCGTCCATGAACACTTTCTTCAAGGTGAATCCCCGTATCTGCGCCTCAAGGACCAAGGCGTGGTGTCCAGGGCGCGGGATCTTTGGTGGATGATCTGACCGATCGAAACCAATTGGGTGTTCTGACCAGTTCAGATATTCGAGCGTGGCAGGTGGTGCGTGTTCGGCATGGAAAACCTCTCTTGCACGCTTCCACTGGACTCTGTTCGTCGGGCGCCCTCTCTGAATCATGGGTACGAATCCTCGTGGTGGCGGGAACGCCTCCTCTTCGGCAGCTGGCTGTCGTGGCTCGACATGCTAGATTGTAGCGGCTTGGTGGCCTTGCTGTACCACGCTCGCTGGCGGATTAGGCGGCGGTGGTGGAGCATTGTAAGCTATCGCACCGGCCACCGGTTGCTCGGTTTGCATCCTCTCCTGAAGTGCTTGACTGAGGCGAAGGAATTCCCTGCACTCGATGAGGAGATGAGCGGGTCTTCGGATTCCATCTTTATCGAGGTACGTATGCCTTGTGCACCCCCCATCAAGCATCTCTTCCGCTGACAGCTATGGCTGATCACGTCGTCGGCGCCACTCCGTTCTTGGTTTCGAATCGCGGCCAGCGCTTCTGCTACTACTGCCATAGTAATTGTTTTCTCGTCGCGCTCTGTCATGATTATAGTCACGGTCCTCATTCACGTAGCCTGCTGCTACTGATACGTCTCCAACGTATCTATAATTTTTGATGCTCCATGCTTGTTTTTACACCATTTGCCTACTGTTTCGTTACACTTCGTGGCACTTTTATGCATTTTCCGGAACTAACCTATTAACAAGTTGCCACAGTGCCAGTTCCCTGTTTTCTACTGTTTTTGTATTTCAGAAGTGATACACAGGAAATATTCTCGGAATTGGACGAAACAAGTTCCTGAAGTCTTATTTTACCCAGAAGCTTCCAGAGATCCGAAGGAGAGAAGGAGAGGGGCCATCAGGGGCCCACACACAGGGGTGGCGCGGCCAGCCCCTGGCCCACGCCACCATGGTGTGAGGCCGCCTGGTCCCTCCTCTGACATCGCCCCTTCGCCTATAAAGACCCCCCGACGGAAAAAACCTAAGTACCCGATCACTTTTCTAGAACACATCGCGATCCGCCACCGCCGTCGACCTGAAGATCGGGAGGGTCCAGAAGCTCTTCCCGGCACCCTGCCGAAGAGGGGAATCACCACCGGAGGTCTTCTTCATCGCCATGCTTGCCTCCAGAGCGATGAGTGAGTAGTCTACCTTGGACTATGGGTCCATAGCAGTAGCTAGATGGTTGTCTTCTCCACCTTGTGCTTCATGTTTAGATCTCATGAGCTGCCCTACATGATTGAGATCACCGTTATGTAATTCTACATGTTTGGTTTGTTGGGATCCGATGAATATTGGTGTTTATGATTGAGTTGCTGTACTGAATATTATCTTTTGTTATCTCTATGTTGTTTATGATCTTGCATGCTCTCTGTTGTTAGTAGCTATCTTGGCCGAGTAGTTGCTAGTGACTCCAAGAGGGGGTATTTATGCTCGATAGTGGGTTCATGCCTCTATTTAACCTGGGGGGAGTGACAGAAACCTCTACGGTTGTAGATGTGCTGTTGCTACTAGGGAGAAAACAACATTCATATGCTCAAGGGCATATACTTTGTTTACATTACAGACTTTGCTTAATGCAATTATCTGTTGTTCGCAACTTCATACTCATGGGGTGTTCGGATTGATATCCCCGGGAGTGGATTATTAGTCATAGATGCAGTTGGATGGCGGTCTATGTATTTTGTTGTAATGCCCAGAGTAAATCTCATAGTGATCTTCTTGACATATCATGTTTATCTTTATTCTATCAATTGCCCAACTGTAATTTGTTTACCCGGCATGTGTTATTTATCTTATGGAGAGACACCACTAGTGAACTGTGGACCCCGGTCCTATTTCCATCATATTGCTATCACCTGTTTACTTTACTCGCACTGTTTACTTTACTTGCATACTTTACTGTTTTCCACTCGATACGCTCATAACCTTTGTTTCAAGCAAACCGGTGAGATTGACAACCTCATCGCAAGTTGGGAGCAAAGTACTTGGTTGTGTGTGTGCAGGTTCTGCGTTGCAGCTAGCAAGCAAAGCTTGGACGAGGCGCCATATATAAATTGTCCAAAGCTGTCGCAAACTAGCAAGCATCACCTTCAGTCGTCACTGTCTGCTTTTCTCCTGGACGATAAACCTTAGTTTCTTAACTGAGGGAAAACTTGCTGCTATATTCATCAAAACCTTCTCTTGGGGTTTACCAACTGGCCGGTTATTTTACTTCATCAACTCGGCCCCATCAAGTTTTCTGGCGCCGTTGCCGGGGAACAAAGAAGAAGAAGCTCCCACGTCAACTACACGCCATCAAGTTTTCAGGCGCCATTGCCGGGGTAGAGTGGAAGACTTCTGCGAGGGGAGTTTTCGCACGCACATCCTTTACTTTGTTATTGTTTTGCTTTACTTTATTTATTTTACCTGCATCATTTTATATCAAAAACCCAAAAAAATTAGAATCCTTGGTAGTTGTTTTTACTTGTTTACTTTAGTTTTGCTGAAATGGCCAATCCTGAAAACACCAAGTTGTGTGACTTTACTAGCACGAACAATAGTGATTTTATCTGCACTCCTATTGCACCACCTGCTCCTGCTGCAAACTTTTATGAGATTAAGCCTGCTTTGTTGAACCTTGTTATGAAAGAGCAATTTTCTGGTGCTAGTACTGAAGATGCTATAGCTCATCTCAACAATTTTGTTGAGCTATGTGAGATGCAGAAATATAAGGATGTAGAAAGTGATATTATTAAGCTCAAGTTGTTTCCTTTTTCTTTGAGAGGAAAAGCTAAAGATTGGTTGCTGTCTTTGACTAAGAATAGTATTGATTCATGGGCTAAATGTAAGGATGCTTTTATTGGTAGATACTATCCTCCTGCTAACATTATATCTCTGCGTAGCAATATTATGAAGTTTACTTAGTTTGATAATGAACATGTTGCTCAGGCTTGGGAAAGAATGAAATCTATGATAAAGAATTGCCCCACTCATGGACTGACTACTTGGATGATTGTCCAAACTTTTTATGCAGGACTGAATTTTTCTTCAAGGAACCTACTTGATTTAGCTGCTAGAGGCACTTTTATGTCCCTTACCTTGGGCGCCGCAACAATGCTACTTGACAACATGATGGTAAATTATTCCGAATGGCACACCGAGAGAGCTCCACAAGGTAAGAAGGTAAATTCTATTGAGGAAACCTCTTCCTTGAGTGATAAGATTGATACCATTATGGCTATGCTTGCTAATGATAGGACTCATGTTGATCTTAATAATGTTCCTTTAGCCTCTCTGGTTGCTCAAGAAGAGCATGTTGATGTGAATTTCATTAGAAATAATAATTTTAACAACAATGCTTATAGGAACAATTTTGCTAGTAACAATTATAGGCCGTATCCTTCTACCAATGGTAATGGTTATGGTAATTCTTATGGTAATTCCTACAACAACACTAGGGTCGCGCCCTCCGAGCTTGAGGTAATGCTCAAGGACTTCATCGGTAAGCAAACTGCTTTTCATAAGTCTGTTGAGGAAAAGTTAGGCAAAATTGATATTCTTGCTTCTAAAGTTGATAGCCTTGCTCATGATGTTGAACTTCTAAAATTAAAAGTGTTGCCTAATGATGTGAAAGAGAACAATGTTTTTGCTACCGCTAATGCTATTCAAGTTGGAATTGATGAAAATATTAGATTGCTAGCGGAATTGCATGCCAGGTGGGAAAGAGAAGATGAGATGGCTAGAGAGATGAAGGTATGTACTATTACTACCTCTGATGATGTTGCTCCTAATGCTTGCAATCCTTGATGTCTACGCACTTCTATTCTTGTAGACACTTGTTGGGCCTCCAAGTGCAGAGGTTTGTAGAACAGCAGCAAGTTTCCCTTAAGTGGATCACCCAAGGTTTATCGAATTCAGGGAGGTTAGAGGTCAAAGCTATCCCTCTCAAGCAACCCTGCAATTACGATACAGAAAGTCTCTTGTGTCCCCAACACACCCAATACACTTGTCAGATGTATAGGTGCACTAGTTCGGCGAAGAGATAGTGAAATACAAGTGGTATAGATGATTATAAGTAGCAAACGTGATGTGAAATAAATATCACTGCGAGCAAACAAGTAACAAAATAGCAAGTAAACGGTATGCAAAGCTTGGAAACAAGGCCTAGGGATCATACTTTCACTAGTGGACACACTCCCAACAATATAACATGAATGAACAAATAACTTCTCTTTGCTAAGGCACTCTGAATTACTCTCCTATTGAATAACACTAATCATTGTGTAGTGGCTACAGAAGCACCCCTTAAAGTTCATCAAGTACTTGACAAACACCACTCATAGAGATATCCAAATCAAATCACAATTCAAGATAGAAATCATTGCAACTTAGACCAAGTACTAACACGGTGCACACACTGTCAACATTACACCATGAAAGGAGGAATAGATCACTCAAACTATCATAGCAATAATTATTCTCATAATCCACAAGAGATCACAATCATAGCCTAAACCAAGTACCACCATGATGCACGCACTGTCACCGTTACACCATAGCAGGAGGAATAGATTACTTTAATAACATTATTAGAGTACACAAAATATCTGAATAATAACATGTACTTGTTCAACATGATACAAAGCTCACGATCACATAAAGATCACATCATGGGAGAGAGAGGTGAACCACATAGCTACCGGTAGAGCCCTCAGCCCCGGGGATGAACTACTCCCTCCTCATCATAGGAGACATCAAGGTTGATGGAGATGGCGGTGAGGTCGATGGAGACGGCGGAGACGGCGATGGAGGTCGATGGAGATGGCTCCGGGGGCACTTCCCCGTCCCGGCAGGGTGCCGGAACAGAGACTTCTGTCCCCCGAAATTCGTCGACGGTGGCGGCGGAGCTGCGGAACTGTTTCTGGAAAATTGCCGAATCCTTTAGGGTTTTCCGTCCCGAGGCTTTATATAGGAGAAGGGGCGTCGTCAGAGGGGGAGCCAGGCGCCCACACGCGGGCCCCGCGCGGCCAGGGGGCTGGCCGCGCCACCCCTGTGTGTGGGGCCCTGGTGGCCCCCCTCCTACTCCTCTTCGGATCTCTGGAAGCTTCCGGGTAAAATAAGACTTCAGGAACTTGTTTTGTCCAATTCCGAGAATATTTCCTGTGTACCACTCTGAAACACAAAAACAGCAGAAAACAGGAAACTGGCACTGTGGCATCTTGTCAATAGGTTAGTTCCGGAAAATGCATAAAAGTGCCACGAAGTGTAATGAAACAATAGGCAAATGGTGTAAAAACAAGCATGGAGCATCAAAAATTATAGATACGTTTGAGACAATGCACATTATACTCAGAATGACAACTATGCTCTCTTATGGTGCATAAATAAAGAAGGTGGTGACTCAACATAAAAGTAAAAGAAAGGCCCTTCGCAGAGGGAAGTAGTGATTAAACATGTGCTAGAGCTTTTCATTTGTAAAACAGAGAGGTAAAAATTGGTTTTGAGAGGTGGTTGCCTTTGTCAACGACTGGCAATGGGGTTCTTACTATCTTCCATACAAAAATGAAGCAAGTTTTTGAGAGAGAGATTGGCACTTTTGTGCTCTTTTATAAAGCTTGGCACTCCTTCCCACCTTTTTTCCTTTCTCAAACCATGGCTAACCGATTCCATCGGGTGCCCACCAACATTCACATTCCATGGAGGAGTGCCTTTTTTTCTTTCTTTTTTCTCTTTTTTTTTTCTTTTTGGAATAAGTAATATGGAAGATAGCAAATCCGACAACTACGTCCCCATGAGCTAAAAACAGTGGCACAAAACGAGAAGTAGTTGAAAGTTTTTGAAAGGTAGCACATGAAAATTTACTTTGGAATGGCTTACAAATACCATGCATAGGAATTTATAGTGGACACAATGGAAAACTTGGTTTTTAGGAGTTGGATGCACAAGTAGAGCTCATACTCAGTACAAGGGGAGGGCTAGCAAAAGACTGGGAGCGACCAACTAAGAGAGCAATAACGGCCATAATCATGCAAAGCGACAAAGCGACATTAAAAGAAGCATAAGATGGCATCAAAAGTCAAAAACTAAATGATCATATAGGCTATAGGCGACTTATTTTTGTAGTCAACATGGTGTAAGCATGTGCCAAGTCAACCCAAATAAAGCATCAAAGGAGAAAACCAAATAAATGCTTCCGTATAATAAAAACAAC
This sequence comes from Dactylis glomerata, assembly GCA_007115705.1. Taxonomy (NCBI): domain Eukaryota; kingdom Viridiplantae; phylum Streptophyta; class Magnoliopsida; order Poales; family Poaceae; genus Dactylis; species Dactylis glomerata. The sequence continues at coordinate 1,830,066 of QXEO01000220.1, forward strand.
GCATGATTTTTTCAAAGGCTCATTAAGCAATCTCAGTTATTTGAGACAAGTCATGCTACAGCAAAACCACTAAGCATACTATCAAAAAGACATCAAGCACGACATGCAAAAGCCTAAGCCGCAGTCTACACAAGCTCCTTCTTGTACCACTATTTTGCATAAAGCTTTTTCTCTTTTCCAACACCATTCAAACCTTTTCGAGAAAACTCTTTTGAGGAAAACCAACATATACCAGAGGTCCAAAAATACACCTTGATGAAAAGATATAACAAGATCTGAACGCAAATCAAGGCGAAAATCGAAAGCTAAACGCAGTAGCAGAAAAAGAGAACACTCGTTGAAACAATAAGAGTGAAAACTATAGTGTTCTTGGCAAATAAAAAGCGAGTTCATCTCCTCCAAAAGAAACATGATGTGATCTAACCATTTATTGCAGCAAACAAAACTAAACCAACTAAGAAAACTAAAACAACTGACGCTCCAAGAAAAACACATAGTGCATGAAGCAATAAAAATATAGTGTCTTGAAAGGTGACCTGATTTTTGCCGATGAAGAAGGGGTGCCTCGGGGGCATCCCCAAGCTTTGACGCTTGTACTTCTTGGATATTTCTTGGGGTGATGCATGGGCATCCCCAAGCTTGAGCTTTTGTCCATTCTTCAACTCATCTCATCATTCTCCAATCCCTACACTTGAAAACTTCCTTCATACAAAACTAAACACAAATCTATTAGCAACATTAGTGTAAGCATAAGATATAATCAACCTCTTTTTGCTTCAGGTTTCAAATCAAAACCACCACATATATAGCAAATACTACTGTAGCAACCTCCCCAAAAGTTCCGTGATCAAAAGAACTCAAAAGAAAGCGATAAAGTGGCAAACACAAATATTGGCAGAAATCTGTCAAAACTGAACAGCTGACAAAGGTCGAATTTTTGAGGGGTTTTATGTTACTCAAATCAAAAAGTGTTCAACTAACAAAAGTTTGTATATAACCTGGGGCATATGCACAAGAAATCGCAGGTCCAAAAGATATACAGAGAATTTTCACGAATTTTTACGGTGCAGCACCGAAAACAGTTTCAGGACAGCAACATCCCCAAATCTTACCTCACTCAAATTAGAGGCTTCTCTTGGCACAAAAACAAAATAAAAAGGATAAGGAGCGGTTATTACAGTAGTAATAACTTCCAAGACTCAAATAAAAGAAAAAGTACTGAAAATAAACAATGGGTTATCTCCCAAGAGTGCTTTTCTTTAACGCCTTTGAGCTAGGCGCAGTAATTTGCAAAGATGCTCATGTGGGAGCCATATAAAAGCTTGAAGCAAAGGCGCCATATAGGAACTTAAAGCAATAGAGAGCATCAAAAAGCAAATGTGAAAGACATTTATATCTGAACCACTTCCTATGCATAGGAATCTTGTAAGAAAATAAATCAACGAGGCACATAGTAGCAAGCATGGATAGATAAAACAAGTGCCACTGCAAGATTTGCAACATAAAGAGGGGAAACTTAATATTGTTGAGATCCATCAAACCATGTTTTCCTCTCTCATAATAACTTTCAGTAGCATCATGAATAGAACTAACAATATAACTATCACATAAAACATCCCTATCATGAGCCACATGCATAAAAGGATTAATACTCACCACAGGAACAATAGTAGTACGAGCAGATTCAACAGAATAATTATTCTCATCACCATAATCATCATAAATTGGAGGCATATTGTAATCATAACTAATTTTATCCTCAATAGTAGGTGAACTAAAAATATTATACTCATCATCATAGCCATCATAAACTAGAGGTTTAGTATCATCACAAGCTAAAGAGCAACTATTTCGAAAAGCTTATTCTTTAAACATATCATCATAAGAAGGAACATCACATATGGGAGATAAAATATCATCAGAGAAAACTTTCTCTACTAAAGCTGGGGAACTAAAAATATCATGCTTAACAAAACCAACTTCCCCAAGCTTAGACTTTTCTATAGCATTATCAACAACGGTGTTCAAAGCATTCATACTAACAACACTATTAGCATGCAAATTAAGATCCAAAGGTTTTTCAATTTTCTCCTCAAACACTTCATATCTAAACTCAGGAAAAAGACTAGTGAACTCTTTGTTTTCCATTAAGCCTAACTAGTGAAAAATAAAAACAAGAAACAAAAAAATGTAATTGCAGAATCTAAAGGAAATAACTTCGAGCACTCACACAGGAGGATGCGAGTACCTTTTACCTTACCTCCCCGGCAACGGCGCCAGAAAAGAGCTTGATGTCTACGCACTTCTATTCTTGTAGACACTTGTTGGGCCTCCAAGTGCAGAGGTTTGTAGAACAACAGCAAGTTTCCCTTAAGTGGATCACCCAAGGTTTATCGAACTCAGGGAGGTTAGAGGTCAAAGCTATCCCTCTCAAGCAACACTACAATTACGATATAGAAAGTCTCTTGTGTCCCCAACACACCCAATACACTTGTCAGATGTATAGGTGCACTAGTTCGGTGAAGAGATAGTGAAATACAAGTGGTATAGATGATTATAAGTAGCAAACGTGATGTGAAATAAATATCGCTGCGAGCAAACAAGTAACAAAATAGCAAGTAAACGGTATGCAAAGCTTGGAAACAAGGCCTAGGGATCATACTTTCACTAGTGGACACACTCCCAACAATATAACATGAATGAACAAATAACTTCTCTTTGCTAAGGCACTCTGAATTACTCTCCTATTGAATAACACTAATCATTGTGTAGTGGCTACAGAAGCACCCCTTAAAGTTCATCAAGTACTTGACAAACACCACTCATAGAGATATCCAAATCAAATCACAATTCAAGATAGAAATCATTGCAACTTAGACCAAGTACTAACACGGTGCACACACTGTCAACATTACACCATGAAAGGAGGAATAGATCACTCAAACTATCATAGCAATAATTATTCTCATAATCCACAAGAGATCACAATCATAGCCTAAACCAAGTACCACCATGATGCACGCACTGTCACCGTTACACCATAGCAGGAGGAATAGATTACTTTAATAACATCACTAGAGTACACAAAATATCTAAATAATAACATGTACTTGTTCAACATGATACAAAGCTCACGATCACTTAAAGATCACATCATGGGAGAGAGAGGTGAACCACATAGCTACCGGTAGAGCCCTCAGCCCCGGGGATGAACTACTCCCTCCTCATCATAGGAGACAGCAAGGTTGATGGAGATGGCGGTGAGGTCGATGGAGACGGCGGAGACGGCGATGGAGGTCGATGAAGATGGCTCCGGGGGCACTTCCCCGTCCCGGAAGGGTGCCGGAATAGAGACTTCTGTCCCCCGAAATTCGTCGACGGTGGCGGCGGAGCTGCGGAACTGTTTCTGGAAAATTGCCGAATCCTTTAGGGTTTTCCGTCCCGAGGCTTTATATAGGAGAAGGGGCGTCGTCAGAGGGGGAGCCAGGCGCCCACACGCGGGCCCCGCGCGGCCAGGGGGCTGGCCGCGCCACCCCTGTGTGTGGGGCCCTGGTGGCCCCCCTCCTACTCCTCTTCGGATCTCTGAAAGCTTCCGGGTAAAATAAGACTTCAGGAACTTGTTTCGTCAAATTCCGAGAATATTTCCTGTGTATCACTCTGAAACACAAAAACAGCAGAAAACAGGAAACTAGCACTGTGGCATCTTGTCAATAGGTTAGTTCCGGAAAATGCATAAAAGTGCCACGAAGTGTAACGAAACAATAGGCAAATGGTGTAAAAACAAGCATGGAGCATCAAAAATTATAGATACGTTTGAGACGTATCAATCCTCTTACTTTGATTGGTATAGAGAAAACTCCCACTCCTTGTGTTAAAAAGCCTAAAACTGCCAAAACTTTTTCTCAAAAGAGTGCTGAAATTTTTTGGAGTGTGGGAGATGATAGCTCTATTTCCTTTAATGATTTTGATGTTGATGGCTGCAATATATCTGAAGTAATTTTGTTCTTGCAAAAGCTTGCTTTGACTCCCAATGCTAGTTCTTTAAATGTTGCTTTTACTAAGGATATTACCAATGCTCTCATGAAAATTAGGGATGAAAAGTTGAAGCAAAAAGCCTCTGTTCCCAAGAAGTTAGAAGATGGTTGGGAACCTGATGTCTACACACGCTTCTGTTCTTGTAGACAGTGTTGGGCCTCCAAGTGTAGAGGTTTGTAGAGCAGCAGCAATTTTCCCTTAAGTGGATCACCCAAGGTTTATCGAACTCAGGGAGGAAGAGGTCAAAGCTATCCCTCTCAAGCAACCCTGCAATTACGATACAGAAAGTCTCTTGTGTCCCCAACACACCCAATACACTTGTCAGATGTATAGGTGCACTAGTTCGGCAAAGAGATAGTGAAATACAAGTAGTATGGATGATTATAAGTAGTAAATGCAATCTGGAATAAAAATGGCAGCAAGCAAAAAAGTAACAAAACAGCAAGTAAACGGTGTGCAAAGCTTGGAAACAAGGCCTAGGGATCATACTTTCACTAGTGGACACACTCCCAACAAATATAACATGATTGAACAAATAAATAACTTCTCTTCACTATGGTACTCTGAATTACTCTCCTATTGAATAACACTAATCATTGTGTAGGGCTACGAAGCACTCCTCAAAGTTCATCAAGTACTTGACAAACACCACTCATGGAGATATCCAAATCAAATCACAACTCAAGATAGATATTATTGCAACTTAGACCAAGTACTGACACGGTGCACACACTGTCAACATTACACCATGAAAGGAGGAATAGATCACTTCAATACTATCATAGTGACAATTATTCTCATAATCCATAAAAGATCACAATCATAGCCTAGACCAAGTACCACCATGATGCACGCACTGTCACCGTTACACCATGGCAGGAGGAATAGATTACTTTAATAACACACTAGAGTACACATAATGAAGAAGAGTAACATCTACTTATTCAACATGATACAAAGCTCACGATCACATAAAGATCACATCATGGGAGAGAGAGGTGAACCACATAGCTACCGGTAGAGCCCTCAGCCCCGGGGATGAACTACTCCCTCCTCATCATAGGAGACAGCAAGGTTGATGGAGATGGCGGTGAGGTCGATGGAGACGGCAGAGACGGCGATGGAGACCGATGGAGATGGCTCCGGGGGCACTTCCCCATCCCGGCAGGGTGCCGGAATAGAGACTTATGTCCCCCGAAATTCATCAACGGTGGCGGCGGAGCTACGGAACTGTTCTGGAAATTTCGCCGACTCCCTTAGGGTTTTCCGTCCCGAGGCTTTATATAGGCGAAGGGGCGTCGTCAGAGGGCAGCCAGGGGCTCCTCACACCAGGGTGGCACGGCCAGGGCCTGGGCCGCGCCACCTATGTGTGAGGGCGGCCTCTGGCTCCCCTTCGGCTCTCTTTCGGTCTTCGGGAAGCTTCCGGGAAAAATAAGACTTCTGGCTTTTGTTTCGTCCAATTCTGAGAATATTTCCTATGTAGCTTTTCTGAAACACAAAAACAGCAGAAAACAGGGAACTGGCACTGTGGCATCTTGTCAATAGGTTAGTTCCGGAAATCGCATAAAAACACCACGAAGTATAACGAAACACAAGGCAAATGGTGTAAAAACAAGCATGGAGCATAAAAAATTATAGATACGTTTGAGACATATCAGCATCCCCAAGCTTAACTCCAGCTCGTCCTCGAGTAGGTAAGTGATAACAAAAGAAATAATTTTTGAGGTGACATGCACCTACACAATCTTAATCATTTATATAAGCATTGTGAGCTGGGATCAAAAGAACTTAAAACATGGGCATGAAAGATATAATCTTGACAATAAGAAACTTAGCAACCATGTTGTAAACATGCAGATGAACACAAACAAAAGATCATGAAAATGAAACAATGGAAGTCAAATGTGTGTTCAAATCATAAGGAAAAACATACAAATGGTTTTCAGCTTGTCCTTCAAAGAGAGCAAAACATAAATGCATAGGACACCTTCAAGTTTAAGAGGGCGACTAGATACAAATAATTTAAGAACAAGTGAAACCAACATCATGAATCAATCAATGAAAACTTTGGGACAATGCATATTATACTAAGAATGACAACTATGCTCTCTTAATGGTGCATAAAGAAAGAAGGTGGTGACTCAACATAAAAGTAGAAGAAAGGCCCTTCGCAGAGGGAAGCAGTGATTGCAAGTTTTATAACCTTCAAAAATTATGGTACTTACCGGCTTTGAGCTCTCATTGTCCCCATCATAAGCATCTTGAATGGTTAAAGTTAATGCGAGAACAATTATGATGCATATGCTTGACAAATCATAAGTTGAAAACCTCGTGTCCCGTGAATACGAGTACCCAAACCTCATGCTACTTTACTTAGAGTCCCAAGCAAGGCTCTTGTCATTGTAAATATATGCATATCATTGAGAACCGCCAATGGGGTACCTCCGTGCCCGATGACATGGAACAAGCCCACACCAAAATGACAGGACAAGCAGACAATGAACACCTCGACGTCTCTTTTATTTGCCATTTGTTTAGCTTTTTATTGTGAGATGCGTCGTCAAATGTTCACCATGGGTATGCTGCAAATTTCCACCATGAATTATGCATGGCTTAGATTGGCAGCCCGGCGTTTCCCTAACACATATAAAAACTCCATGATCCCCACAAGATTCCCAATTCATTTCACACCGCGGGCATCCATAAACAAAAGATCATGATATCAACTCAAATAAATAGTGCAATGTTGAAAGCTTGCCCATGACTGCATGGCTGGGCTAGTCTCCAACTTACAACTTGTAAGCATAACAACTCAACATAAGAGACCACAATGTCAAATTTTTAAGAACAGGAAAAAGTAAAGTGTGCCTTCCGGTTCGTGAGAGCTTTACTGACCGAATTTTGCATAACACTGGTAAGAGTTTAATTTGAAGAGAAAATAAAAGCAAGTCAAATTTACTTGGAATAGCAAATTGCTAGTAGGTATGTATGGTGGACACTTTGGAAAACTTTGGCTTTTAGGAGTTGGATGCACGAGTAGAGCTCATACTCAGTACAAGGCGAGGGCTAGCAAAAGACTGGGAGCGACCAACTAAGAGAGCAATAATGGCCATAATCATGCAAAGCGACAAAGCGACATTAAAAGAAGCATAAGGTGGCATCAAAAGTCAAAAACTAAATGATCATGAAGGCTATTGGCGACTTTGTAAGAGTCTAACATGTGTGAGCATGCGCCAAGTCCACCCAAATAAAGCATCAAGGACAAAACCAAAATAATGCTTCCATACAATTAAAAACAATGCATGATTTTTTTAAAGGCTCATTAAGCAATCTCAGTTATTTGAGATAAGTCATGCTATAGCAAAACCACTAAGCATACTATCAAAAAGACATCAAGCATGACATGAAAAAGCCTAAGCCGCAGTCTACACAAGCTCCTTCTTGTACCACTTTTTTGCACAAAGCTTTTTCTCTTTTTCAACACCATTTGAAATTTTTAAAGACACCTCTTTTGATGAAAACCAATAAAGATCAGAGGCAAAAATATACCTTGATGAAAAGATATGACAAGGTCTGAACGGAAATCAAGGCGAAAACGAAAACCAAAAGCAGTAGCAGAAAAAGAAGAACACTCGGTTTTTAATAAGAGTGAAAACTAGAGCGTTCTTTTTCAAATGAAAACGAGTACATCTCCTCCAAAGGAAATTTGTTGGGGTCCAACCATTTATTGCAGCAAACAAAACAAACTAACAAAGAAAACTAAAACAACTGACGCTCCAAGAAAAACACATAGTGCATGAAGCAATAAAAATATAATGTCTTGAAAGGTGACCTGATTTTTGCCGATGAAGAAGGGGTGCCTCGGGGGCATCCCCAAGCTTTGACGCTTGTAATTCTTGGATATTCCTTGGGGTGATGCATGGGCATCCCCAAGCCTGAGCTTTTGTCCATTCTTCAACTCATCGCATCATTCTCCAATCCCTACACTTGAAAACTTCCTTCATACAAAACTAAACACAAATCTATTAGCAACATTAGTGTAGGCATAACATATAATCAACCTCTTTTTGCTTCAGGTTTCAACCTAAAACCACCACATATAAAGTAAATACTACTGTAGCAACTTCCACAAGAGTCCCATGATCAAAAGAACTCGCAAAGAAAGTGATAAAGTGGCAAAAACAAATATTGGCAGAAATCTGTCAAAACAGAACAGCTGACAAAGGCCGAATTTTTTAGGGGTTTTCTGTTGCTCAAATCAAAAAGTGTTCAACTAACGAAAGTTTGGATATAACCTGGGGCATATGCACAAGAAATCGCAGGTCCAAAAGATATACAGAGAATTTATACGAATTTTTACGGTACAGCACCAAAAACAGTTTTAGGACAGCAACATCCCCAAATCTTTACCTCACTCGAATTAGAGGCTTCTCTTGGCACAAAAACGAAATAAAAAGGATAAGGAGCGGTCATTACAGTAGTAATGACTTCCAAGACTCAAATAAAAGAAAAAGTACTGAAAAAAAACATTGGGTTATCTCCCAAGAGTGCTTTTCTTTAACGCCTTTGAGCTAGGCACAGAAAATTGCAAATCAAGTAATATCAGAAGAAGCATTAAGATCAACTGCAAAGGTCTTATCAATAAGGCATTGTATTTCATCCACATAAGTTTTTGAAGACCCTTTGTGATCATGCTTTGGTACACTATTTTCATCAAAAAGATTTTCAGGACAAATCCAGTCAAAATTATTTTCGAAAGCTTCACACAATCCAAAGAGTTTGCTAGGTATAGGTATTTCGGCCCCTTCATCATTTGTACTAACAACCTTTATAGGTGAACCAAGTTTATTAAAATGTTTAAGAACTTTTCTAGCTTCAAAAACGACATCTTTAAATTCTAGGCGCAAAGTTTCCAAGATAAAAGCTTTCTTTTCGGGGTCCTCAATTTCATGAAGCTTAAGGAACATGTATTGCATAAAAAGATTAAGACTAGCAAACCTAGTTTCCAACATGTGAATTAAATAAGCAGAAGTAACTTCAATACTAGGAGCTAGCTCAACCAAAGACTTTTCCTCAACTTCCTTATGCATACTAATGTGATTAAAGAACTCCTCAATGTTACTTTTTCCAATAATCGAACCACTACCTACTGAGAGGTCCTCCATAACGAACTTAGGGAACAGCATGATGAACTAAAAGTAAAGAAATAACAACTACCAAGGATTCTAATTTTTTTGGGTTTTTGATATAAAACGATGCAGGTAAAATAAATAAAGTAAAGCAAAACAATAACAAAGTAAAGGATGTGCGTGCGAAAACTCCCCTCGCAGAAGTCTTCCACTCTTCCCCGGCAATGGCACCAGAAAAGAGCTTGATGTCTACACACGCTTCTGTTCTTGTAGACAGTGTTGGGCCTCCAAGTGCAGAGGTTTGTAGAGCAGCAGCAAGTTTCCCTTAAGTGGATCACCCAAGGTTTATCGAACTCAGGGAGGAAGAGGTCAAAGCTATCCCTCTCAAGCAACCCTGCAATTACGATACAGAAAGTCTCTTGTGTCCCCAACACAGCCAATACACTTGTCAGATGTATAGGTGCACTAGTTCGGCAAAGAGATAGTGAAATACAAGTAGTATGGATGATTATAAGTAGTAAATGCAATCTGGAATAAAAATGGCAGCAAGCAAACAAGTAACAAAACATCAAGTAAACGGTGTGCAAAGCTTGGAAATAAGGCCTAGGGATCATACTTTCACTAGTGGACAGACTCCCAACAAATATAACATGATTGAACAAATAAATAACTTCTCTTCACTATGGTACTCTGAATTACTCTCCTATTGAATAACACTAATCATTGTGTAGGGCTACTAAGCACTCCTCAAAGTTCATCAAGTACTTGACAAACACCACTCATAGAGATATCCAAATCAAATCACAACTCAAGATAGATATTATTGCAACTTAGACCAAGTACTGACACGGTGCACACACTGTCAACATTACACCATGAAAGGAGGAATAGATCACTTCAATACTATCATAGTGACAATTATTCTCATAATCCATAAAAGATCACAATCATAGCCTAGACCAAGTACCACCATGATGCACTGCACTGTCACCGTTACACCATGGCAGGAGGAATAGATTACTTTAATAACACACTAGAGTACACATAATGAAGAAGAGTAACATCTACTTATTCAACATGATACAAAGCTCACGATCACATAAAGATCACATCATGGGAGAGAGAGGTGAACCACATAGCTACCGGTAGAGCCCTCAGCCCCGGGGATGAACTACTCCCTCCTCATCATAGGAGACAGCAAGGTTGATGGAGATGGCGGTGAGGTCGATGGAGACGGCAGAGACGGCAATGGAGACCAATGGAGATGGCTCCGGGGGCACTTCCCCGTCCCGGCAGGGTGCCAGAATAGAGACTTCTGTCCCCCGAAATTCGTCAACGGTGGCGGCGGAGCTACGGAACTGTTCTGGAAATTTCGCTGACTCCCTTAGGGTTTTCCATCCCGAGGCTTTATATAGGCGAAGGGGCGTCGTCAGAGGGCAGCCAGGGGCTCCTCACACCAGAGTGGCGCGGCCAGGACCTGGGCCGCGCCACCTATGTGTGAGGGTGGCCTCTGGCTCCCCTCCGGCTCTCTTTCAGTCTTCAGGAAGCTTCCGGGAAAAATAAGACTTCTGGCTTTTGTTTCGTCCAATTCCGAGAGTATTTCCTGTGTAGCTTTTCTGAAACACAAAAACAGCAAAAAATAGGGAACTGACACTGTGGCATCTTGTCAATAGGTTAGTTCTGGAAATCGCATAAAAACACCACGAAGTATAACGAAACACAAGACAAATGGTGTAAAAACAAGCATGGAGCATCAAAAATTATAGATACATTTGAGACGTATCAGAACCCATCATTGATATGCATGTTAGTGGTTTTGATTGCCATGCTTTATGTGATCTAGGTGCTGGTATTTCTATCATGCCTAGAAAGATTTATGATATGCTTGATTTACCGCCGCTTGAAAAATGTTATTTTGATGTTCCTATTGCTGATGTTGCTAAGAAGAAACCTTTGGGAAGGATTAATGATGTTCTTATTGTAGTTAACAATAACCTTGTTCCCGTTGATTTTCTTGTTATGGACGTTGAATTCCATGCTTCATGTCCTATTATTTTGGGAAGACCCTTTCTTCGAACTGTAGGTGCCATCATTGATATGAGGGAAGGCACTATCAAATATCAATTCCCACTCAAGAAAGGTATGGAACACTTCCCTAGGAAAAGGCAGAAATTAATTTTTGACTCTATTCTTAGAGCAAATTATGAGCTTGATGCTTCATCTCTTGATATTACTTGATTCGCAATTTTCTGCGCCTAGCTCAAAGGCGTTAAAGAAAAGCACTCTTGGGAGATAACCCAATGTTTTCTTTTCAGTACTTTTTCTTTTATTTGAGTCTTCAAAGTCATTACTACTGTAATGACCGCTCCTTATCCTTTTTATTTCGTTTTTGTGCCAAGAGAAGCCTCTAATTCGAGTGAGGTAAAGATTTGGGGATGTTGCTGTCCTGAAACTGTTTTCGGTGCTGTACCGTAAAAATTCGTATAAATTCTCTGTATATCTTTTGGACCTGCGATTTCTTGTGCATATGCCCCAGGTTATATCCAAACTTTCCTTAGTTGAACACTTTTTGATTGGAGCAACGGAAAACCCCTAAAAAATTCGGCCTTTGTCAGCTGTTCTATTTTGACAGATTTCTGCCAATATTTGTTTTTGCCACTTTATCGCTTTCTTTGCGAGTTCTTTTGATCATGGAACTCTTGTGGAAGTTGCGACAGTAGTATTTACTATATATGTGGTGGTTTTGGGTTAAAACCTGAAGCAAAAAGAGGTTGATTATATGTTATGCTTGCACTAATGTTGCTAATAGATTTGTGTTTAGTTTTGTATGAAGGAAGTTTTCAAGTGTAGGGATTGGAGAATGATGAGATGAGTTGAAGAATGGACAAAAGCTCAAGCTTGGGTATGCCCATGCATCACCCCAAGAAATATCCAAGAAGTACAAGCGTGAAAGCTTGGGGATGCCCCGAGGCACCCCTTCTTCATCGGCAAAAATCAGGTCACCTTTCAAAACACTATATTTTTATTGCTTCATGCACTATGTGTTTTTCTTGGAGCGTCAGTTGTTTTAGTTTTCTTAGTTGTTTTGTTTTGTTTGCTGCAATAAATGGTTGGACCCCAACAAATTTCCTTTGGAGGAGATGTACTCGTTTTCATTTGCAAAAGAACGCTCTAGTTTTCACTCTTATTAAAAACCGAGTGTTCTTCTTTTTCTGCTACTGCTTTTGGTTTTCGTTTTCACCTTGATTTGCGTTCAGACCTTGTCATATCTTTTCATCAAGGTGTATTTTGCCTCTGATCTTTATTGGTTTTCATCAAAAGAGGTGTCTTTAAAAATTTCAAAAGGTGTTGGAAAAGAGAAAAAGCTTTGTGCAAAATAGTGGTACAAGAAGGAGCTTGTGTAGACTGCGGCTTAGGCTTTTTCATGTCATGCTTGATATCTTTTTGATAGTATGCTTAGTGGTTTTGCTGTAGCATGACTTGTCTCAAATAACTGAGATTGCTTAATGAGCCTTTGAAAAAATCATGTGTTGTTTTTAATTGTATGGAAGCATTATTTTGGTTTTCTCCTTGATGCTTTATTTGGGTTGACTTAGCGCATGCTCACACATGTTAGACTCTTACAAAGTCGCCAATAGCCTTCGTGATCATTTAGTTTTTGACTTTTGATGCCATCTTATGCTTCTTTTAATGTCGCTTTGTCGCTTTGCATGATTATGGCCATTATTGCTCTCTTAGTTGGTCGCTCCCAGTCTTTTGCTAGCCCTCGCCTTGTACTGAGTATGAGCTCTACTCGTGCATCCAACTCCTAAAAGCCAAAGTTTTCCAAAGTGTCCACCATACATACCTACTAGCAATTTGCTATTCCAAGTAAACTTGACTTGCTTTTATTTTCTCTTCAAATTAAACTCTTACCAGTGTTATGCGAAATTCGGTCAGTAAAGCTCTCACGAACCGGAAGGCACACTTTACTTTTTCCTGTTCTTAAAAATTTGACATTGTGGTCTCTTATGTTGAGTTGTTATGCTTGCAAGTTGTAAGTTGGAGACTAGCCCAGCCATGCAGTCATGGGCAAGCTTTTAACATTGCACTTCTTATTTGAGTTGATATCGTGATTCTTTTGTTTATGGATGCCCGCGGTGTGAAATGAATTGGGAATCTTGTGGGGATCATGGAGTTTTTATATGTGTTAGGGAAACGCCGGGCCGCCAATCTAAGCCATGCATAATTCATGGTGGAAATTTGCAGCATACCCATGGTGAACATTCGACGATGCATCTCACAATAAAAAGCTAAACAAATGGCAAATAAAAGAGATGTCGAGGTGTTCATTGTCTGCTTGTCCTGTCATTTTGGTGTGGGCTTGTTCCATGTCATCGGGCATGGAGGTACCCCATTGGCGGTTCTCAATGATATGCATATATTTACAATGACAAGAGCCTTGCTTGGGACTCTAAGTAAAGTAGCATGAGGTTTGGGTACTCGTATTCACGGGGCACGAGGTCTTCAACTTATGATTTGTCAAGCATATGCATCATAATTGTTCTCGCATTAACTTTAACCATTCAAGATGCTTATGATGGGGGCAATGAGAGCTCAAAGCCGGTAAGTACCATAATTTTTGAAGGTTATAAAACTTGCAATCACTGCTTCCCTCTGCGAAGGGCCTTTCTTTTACTTTTATGTTGAGTCACCACCTTCTTTCTTTATGCACCATTAAGAGAGCATAGTTGTCATTCTTAGTATAATGTGCATTGTCCCAAAGTTTTCATTGATTGATTCATGATAATTGGTTTCACTTGTTCTTAAATTATTTGTATCTAGTCGCCCTCTTAAACTTGAAGGTGTCCTATGCATTTATGTTTTGCTCTCTTTGAAGGACAAGCTGAAAACCATTTGTATATTTTTCCTTATGATTTGAACACATGTTTGACTTTCATTGTTTCATTTTCATGATCTTTTGTTTGTGTTCATTTGCATGTTTACAACATGGTTGCTAACTTTCTTATTGTCAAGATTATATCTTCATGCCCATGTTTTAAGTTCTTATGATCCCAGCTCACAAATGCTTACATATATGATCAAGATTGTGTAGGTGCATGTCACCTCAAAAATTATTCTTTTGTTATCACTTACCTACTCGAGGACGAGCAGGAGTTAAGCTTGGGGATGCTTGATACGTCTCCAACGTATCTATAATTTTTGATGCTCCATGCTTGTTTTTACACCATTTGCCTACTGTTTCGTTACACTTCGTGGCACTTTTATGCATTTTCTGGAACTAACCTATTAACAAGTTGCCACAGTGCCAGTTCCCTGTTTTCTGCTATTTTTGTGTTTCAGAAGTGATACACAGGAAATATTCTCGGAATTGGACGAAACAAGTTCCTGAAGTCTTATTTTACCCGGAAGCTTCCAGAGATCCGAAGGAGAGAAGGAGAGGGGCCACCAGGGGCCCACACACAGGGGTGGCGCGGACAGCCCCTGGCCCGCGCCACCATGGTGTGAGGCCACCTGGTCCCTCCTCTGACATCGCCCCTTCGCCTATAAAGACCCCCCGACGGAAAAAACCTAAGTACCCGATCACTTTTCCAGAACACATCGTGATCCGCCGCCGCCGTCGACCCGAAGATCGGGAGGGTCCAGAAGCTCTTCCCGGAGAGGGGAATCGCCACCGGAGGTCTTCTTCATCGCCATGCTTGCCTCCGGAGCGATGAGTGAGTAGTCTACCTTGGACTATGGGTCCATAGCAGTAGCTAGATGGTTGTTTTCTCCACCTTGTGCTTCATGTTTAGATCTCATGAGCTGCCCTACATGATTGAGATCACCGTTATGTAATTCTACATGTTTGGTTTGTTGGGATCCGATGAATATTGGTGTTTATGATTGAGTTGCTGTACTGAATATTATCTTTTGTTATCTCTATGTTGTTTATGATCTTTCATGCTCTCCGTTGTTAGTAGCTATCTTGGCCGAGTAGTTGCTAGTGACTCCAAGAGGGGGTATTTATGCTCGATAGTGGGTTCATGCCTCTATTTAACCTGGGGGAGTGACAGAAACCTCTAAGGTTGTAGATGTGCTGTTGCTACTAGGGAGAAAACAACATTCATATGCTCAAGGGCATATGCTTTGTTTACATTACACACTTTGCTTAATGCAATTATCTGTTGTTCACAACTTAATACTCATGGGGTATTCGGATTGATATCCCCGGGAGTGGATTATTAGTCATAGATGCAGTTGGATGGCGGTCTATGTATTTTGTTGTAATGCCCAGAGTAAATCTCATAGTGATCTTCTTGACATATCACATTTATCTTTATTCTATCAATTGCCCAACCGTAGTTTGTTTACCCAGCATGTGTTATTTATCTTATGGAGAGACACCACTAGTGAACTGTGGACCCCGGTCCTATTTCCATCATATTGCTATCACCTGTTTACTTTACTCGCACTATTTACTTTACTTGCATACTTTACTGTTTTCCACTCGATACGCTCATAACCTTTGTTTCAAGCAAATCGGTGAGATTGACAACCCCATCGCAAGTTGGGAACAAAGTACTTGGTTGTGTGTGTGCAGGTTCCGCGTTGCAGCTAGCAAGCAAAGCTTGGACGATGCGCCATATATAAATTGTCTGAAGCTGTCGCAAACTAGCAAGCATCACCTTCAGTCGTCACTGTCTACTTTTCTCCTGGACAATAAACCTTGGTTTCTTAACTGAGGGAAAACTTGCTGCTATATTCATCAAAACCTTCTCTTGGGGTTTACCAACTGGCCGGTCATTTTACTTCATCAACTCGGCCCCATCAGCTACCATGTCCGTGGCATTTGCGTCATCATAGCGGTTCCGACGACCTTTCTTTCGGGAGCTGTTGTGAAACTAATTTTTCGCATCGACGTCGAGCTCCGCTGATCAGCGGCGGCTCCTAGGTGCCGCGATGGAATCTTCTCCATCAGCCCACTCATTCGCCAAGCTCATGAGATGGTCGACGGTCTTCGGCTTGTAGCGCCCCAGCTCTTCTTTGAAGTCCCATCGAATGAGACCGTCCCGAAAGGCATCGATGGCCCTTTCGGGTGAAATATTTTCCGCCGTGTTGCGGAGAATGATCCATCGTGAGATGTATGACCTCAAATTTTCTCTGGTCCTTTGTACACACAAGCGTAACTCTTCGAACAACGTGGGCCGCCGCGAGGTACCCCAAAAGTTGGCGATAAAGGCTTGCCGAAACTCTTCCCAAGAGCGAATGTTGTCCGGAGCAAGGTTGTTCTGCCACGCCCTTGCGTTATCCTTCAAGTGCAATGATAGCAACTGGAGAGCATTATCTCTGGATCCACCACCGATGGTGACGGCGGTCATGAAGTCATCAAGCCAAATTCGAGGGTCCTGCTACCCATTGAACTTGACTACACCGTCGCTGAGCTTGATTCCTTTCGGCAATGGTGTGGAACGGATTAGGAGACTAAAGCACTCTGCTCCGCACAGCCCATCGTGGTTACCGGCGAACGCCCCAGACCGCGTTCCTCCTCGAAGCGACGAGCCTCACGTCGCGCACGCCCGTTGTCGACTCTATTCTGAGCCAAGCCATGTCAAAGCTCTTCGTTGATAGGTTCCACCACTTGAGTCCTGGGCGCGACTGCTGGCGCTGCTGCTGGGTGTCTGGACTGTTCGACTGGCGGGATAGCCCTTCTCGGCGTTGTTTCGCGCTCTTGGTTAGCTATGCCTTGAAGCACCCTAACTCCTTCGAGCGCCAGATTCTGCAAGTGCCTCATGTGCTCGTCGTCGTTGGCTGCGTTCGCAGCGATGTATGCTGCTGTTGCCATGATCGCAGCTTCCTTGGTCTTGGGTAGCAGATCTGCTTCATTAAACTCTGCTTCCAAATTGCGGGCGACATTGTGCACATCGGCCCCGGGTGGGATATGCGACCGCGTCCTATGTTGTACGCTTGACGAATAGTGGGACGATAGTGCGGCCCGCCTTATGCTGGATGCGTCGGCCTCGTCTCTGCGTCGCTCCAAGATGCGCCTGTCGGCGCTGATCTGGTCCTTCTGCTCCTAGACGATGAACCGGAGCGCAGCTAGCTCCTGCGGGCTCGGGTTAGGGCCCATATCTGCTTCACCCGCGTACACTCTCCTTGCGTACAGGATCTGTTTATGTGTTATGAACTGTCGGCCGGTGTTTGACCGGTTTCGACCGTCGTTAGCTCTATTCCCGTTCCCATCTCTATGTGATGCCATCATGCAGTGTCCTCCGAACGGTGGGGTCGAGTCATCGCTGATTTCGCCCAGCGCTGGAGGATACGTGTCGTCGTCTCTGAGGTAAGATTCGTCCTCGATCATGAGGTCGGAGTCGTAATCGACCATGTACCCATTGCTTGATGTTGCAGATTCGCTCGAGTATGAGCTATCTGAGTTGCCTATTTTCCCCTTAGCTTCGGGGTAGACATCGTCGTCGTCTGAGCATTTGTAATCTGAGTATAGCCCTTCGACATAATCAGGGTCGTAGGGCATAGTACGGAGCGTGAGGGCGTTGAGAGCCCGCTCGCACTCGGATATCGTCGGGTAGACAGCTGCAGTGCCTCCCCGAGGATCTTCACAGCCGGCGATCTCGTGAGACGAGAAATCTCCGGCGCCCGCGAAGTGGTACGCGTCGCAATCGGCGCAGTAGGCAGTGGTTGGGGATGGAGGTGGAGCTTCGAAGTCGTTCGACCCTACTGATGGAGTCGAATCTTTCGGCCTTGGTTCCTCCTCCAGCGGCGTCGGCGGTGCGGTCGCCGATGGATTGCCCTCGGTAGCTGGTGATGTGCTTAGGGCCGTCGCGGGTGGCATCGAATCACTGACGGAGATCAGCTCAGCGACTCCGTCATTGTCCACGTGGAAATTGAACAGTCCGAAGGCCATGTCAAAGCCTCCAGTGGTCGCCGAAACTGCTCCCGTCGTGCCTGAGGTTGGGTCGATGATGATTGTGGCCAGAATAAGATCGGCATCGCTTGGCGAAGCAGTGCCGGTGATGGTCGATCCAGCGATATCGACCTCCGGTTCCAGTGAGGTGGTGCTGATGACGCTCGGCACAGCGATGCCGACGGCGGTGTCGATGGCGAAGTCGATGTCGATCGGCGATGCAGAATCGTCGGCCATAGCTGATGTCGGGCCGCCGAGCCTTGCCAATGCGGTGAAGTTGTCGATGGTTGGTGAAGGAGCCGAAGCCCGCACTCAAATAATATGGAGGCGCCGAAGCCCATACTCGAATAACGCAGAGGCGCTGCTGGCCCGAAGAGAATAATTCGAGGGGCCGAAGCCCGTACTCGAATAACGCAGAGGCGCTGCTGGCCCGAAGAGAATAATTCGAGGGACCGAAGCCCGCACTCAAATAATATGGAGGCGCTGCTGGCCCAAAAAAAATAATTTGAGGGACCGAAGCCCGCACTCGAAGAATATGGAGGCGCTGCTAGCCCGAAGAAAGCGATTCGAGGGACCAAAGCCCGCACTCGAAGAATATGGAGGCGCTGCTGGCCCGAAGAAAGCGATTCGAGGGACCAAAGCCCGCACTCAAAAAATATGGAGGCGCTGCTGGCCCGAAGAACGATTAGAGGGACCGAAGCCCGCACTCGAAGAATATGGAGGCGCTGCTGGCCCGAAGAAAGCGATTCGAGGGACAATAACGCCCACACTCGAATATAATATGCGAACGATGTTGCCGATTGACTGATCTCCCCAGTAGCCCCCGAGGGTGAGTCGAAGTGCTTGCACTTGGGCTCGCCCTCAAGATTTTAGGTGCTTGATGTCGATTGCCATAACCCTTAGTCAAAACCCCTGAGTGTGGGTGAATGCATATTTTTGAGGTGAAGCCCCCGAGCATGGGGACGTGGCGGACCGGCGTCGACGCGAGAGATGCTTGCACTCAACGCGGCCGAGGTGCGAAGTCGATGACCTGTAAAATTAGCTTCCATGGCACAGCCCCCGAGTGTCGGGTGCGGCAAAAGTAAATAATAAGAATTGACTCTTAATAGAAAAACACTCTATTGGGTGCGACGTAGACGCGATCGAGGTCAAAGCAGAAAGAGTCGACGACGACGAGTGCATGATGTCGAAAGTTTTTCAACGTGTAGGAGATAGATCGCCGAGTTAGCTCCCATCGATCCAAGGCACGTGTGCTGAACTGCTGATCTGTTGGCCGTCAGAGATAGCCGATGCCATCCGGCTGGTTGTGAATTCGACGAAGACATGCGGCGCGGCCGCCGATCTCTCGCGTGTCGCCCCGAATCTGCTGGTCGTCAAAGACAGCCGACGCAATCCGGCTGGTTGTGGACTCGGGGAAGACATGCAGTGCAGCCGTCGAGCTCTCGTGCGTCGCGCCTTCCGCCGTGCGCGATCAGTAGTCCGATGCTGGATCCAATTCAGGCATTGTTCGGTTGATCCCACCCCGGCTGGGATCGGGTCGCAATCCACGTGGGTTGATCGGGATCTCATCCGCTGGGGATTAATCCCGTCCTCGCAAAAACGCATGTTCGGTTAATCTCTGTCGGGATCTCGCCCCGTCCTCTTCACCCCCGATCCCGCCCATTTCGCCGGGGTTACAATCATCTAGTCCCACCTCGTGGAACGAATCCCCAACCGTCGTCTAAACGACCAACGACGTCACCGGCGGATGTGAGACCTGCAACAGCGCCAGCGGCGGTGATTCGACTCTCAGGACGGCGGCTCGCAGGGCACGTCCTGGAGACTCCTCGCCGCCCTCGCGCGGCTCCAGGAGCTAGATCTCAGCGGCGACGCGCTGTCCAGAGGCGTCTTCCTCTCTGGCGCGCTCAGGCCTGACCTATGCGGCGGCGGGAGGCACTACAGGTCGTCGACCTCTTCGCAGAGTAGCAGGGGGTTATGGGGAAATGGGATTAGAGTGAGGGAGATGGGTACCACTCAAACCGAACGATGCAGAGTAGCAGGGGGTTATGGGGAAATGGGATTAGAGTGAGGGAGATGGGTTCACCCGAACCCCCAGGTGGGTTGTTCCCTGGGCGGATTGGTCCCACAGAAACCGAACGAGGCCTCATGCAGATGTGATACATGGTGTTGACGTCTCGCCGCAAAATCCATGCAAGTGGTGTTTTCACGTGTAGTAGTAGTACTACTAATTGATCTCTGCTTGATTAGGCCTTGCTCTTTCCTTGGGAAGTGGCCTCATCAATCTAATGCCAATAATGTAAAGACTGCTTTGTCAGTATTTTGTCCGTCAGAGTGACAGATCAAGTTGAGTACGCTATGCATGGCTTTCCCTGTGTCTTCTTCTTTTCCTATGGACAAGGTTGCGTTCGGCCTAATCTGCGCAGCTTGCCGATCGAGGTCATCTCTTCGATGATGTTGGAGTGCGCGCGGTGACCATCGCAGGTGCTCGATGTGACCGCGCGGCCGCGTTTTCGACTTACTCCCGTGGTTCCACCGCATGGACCGTACTTTAGGAACCGATCTGGGATTCTGGGTAGAGATTAAATCTGTGCTCCTCTTCTCCAATCTCACTTGAGTTGCATCGGTACTTTTATCGATGGTAGTGATCATTGAATCGATCTCTGGTGATTGCTTGTAGTACTTGTTGTATATGATATGGTCTTGACTAATAGCCTGGATTTTGATCCGTCCTTGACTGGTACTCGTTTCTGCAGATTCCATCGGCCACGAGGTGAAGACGATGCGGATGTAGATCGACTAGATTTTCAGCGGACGAGTTGGCTTTGGTTCAGCTGCGCGTTGTTTCCACGATTGATGCCGATCCGGTCAGATGCCTGAGCATAGGAAATGGTGATGGAACCTTCAACGCTGGCTCTCGAAGTGCTGTCTGTGGCGAGGAAATTGAAACCCAACGCAGAAGAAGAACGCGGACGAGTCTATCAATGACGATCTTGCCGATGATGATAAACTTAACGCCGCTGAAGCAGATGTCGGCGATATGCGATCTTGACGTTGTTGACGATGATGAAGGAGCCGGCGAGCCCGTAGATCCAGATCCCGTCGTCCCCACGGTCGGTGCTAATTGACGAGGTTCTAACTCGGCAATGCCCATGTTTGAGGGCTTTCGATCTATGGAGCGCATTGTGGGATCCGGCGAACTCGACGGCGATCAGACGAAAGCAGAGGGACACGAGGTTTTATCCAGGTTCGGCCCCCTTGGTAGGAAAATGACCTACGTCCTGCTTGTCTGACTTTTATTGATGGGGTGGCTACAATGGAGGTGTTATAATGGTGGCGTAGATTGGATCTAGCTGAGGCAGAGAGCTCTAAGTATCGAATGCTCCGGCGTGAGGTGGTGGAAAAGTGTCTACCCTCTCGGGACCTCCCTCCCAGCCTTTTATATGCGAAGGCTGAGTCTCAGGATTGTCCCTCAAGAAAGATACAGATCGGATCGGTTTTGAATAAGCCCTAGCCAAAGACTAATCCAACTTGGACTCCTCGAATCCTTGCTTGCACGCCAAGTGTAGCTCCTGGGCTGCGTCCAGCCGCTGTCCTTACGGGCCTCGCAACTCCTTCGACAGTAATCTCCCTAGGCCGAAAACCAGGTAGGCGAATATCGAGGGCCTATTTGGCATTCCTTCGTCAATGGGTAACATGCTTAAGGAATCAATGATTTTTAAGATGGTTTGGTAATATTCAGAAACATCGAAGTGTTGACAAGAGAGTGACATAAAAGTTCCGAGATAATCTGAAAGTCGTTCGGAAGGTTTCGGAAGGAGTTTTGGAGTAGCAAGAATTAAATAATATGTAATTTATATTAATTAAGTGAATTAATATTAATAGAACATTTAATTAATAAAAGGTGCAACCCACCTTAATGGGACCCTCCCGGAGGGGAGCCCATTAACCATAGGTGCCCCCTATTAGATAAGGGTTGGTGGGGTGCCATGGGCTTGGGCTCTAGGTCCTGGCCAGCTAGGGTTAGGGTAGGTGGGGTTCAGCCGGCCTGGCCCCACCTCCATTGGCCCTCTGCCGCCCTAGCCCTCCCCTTGGCCACCTCGTGGTGCCTTGGTGGAGGGGCAAAGGGTGCACCCCTCCCCCTTATATAAAGGAGGGCCCTAGGGAGAGGAGAACACACAACAACAAGCCACGTGCCTCCTTCCTATCCCTGGTGCACCGGCCTCCTCCTCCCTCTCTGTCTTCTCTCTCATGTGGCTCCCCGAAGGGCTACATAGGCGTTGAGTCATCACCACTACTGCATGTCGTCGTGCTGCAGAGTTTTTAGATCTGGTCCGGACCAATCAATTTTCGCAATCTCAGCCAAATCGGAAATTCTGGGAGTCATTGCTGATCATCGTACGTGTGTGAGTACCGGAGGTGCTGCACGTGTGGCACCAGAGTCGTTGAGCCAAATTCTTAACGACCTTGAGGTCGGCTACGTTGACTACATTATGAACGCTTGTGCGGGAGCGTACACCATTCAGTCTGGTATGCCACCAGAGCTCTAATCATTACAACATTACTAATAGATAGATCTTCGGTAATTCGGCATTGCGTAGATGATTTTTTTGTTATTAGCATTGAACCCCAACAGTGGTTTCAGAGCCTTATCTGTGCGTGGTATGCCTGTATGATTAGAACAGAAGTTGATCGTGCGGGGACCGCTCTTGCATTTGTCTCCCTTCTACGTATTTTGCTCATGACTGTGACGTTGTTTGATGAAGCGGCCCGAGACTGACCTTACGCGTACTCTTTCGCGGACTGGTTCCGCACTTGGCATATGGCCCGTACCATATATGCGGTTTGTCGGGTGTCTATCTCTCTTACTTTAGTGATCATGCCATATTTGCAAACGAGGGCCTCCCATAGGGGATCATAGAGCTTTTACTCGAGCGGTGTTGTGGTTCAATGTGCATAGGTAAGAAAAAGGTTCTTATGATAAAGCCCTAGAAGCCACGCAAAACATGCAAAAGGATAAAAGTAGAAGCGTCTAACTTTATTTTGCAGTGGGGCTTGTGATGTGATTTGGTCGATATGGTAAGTCATGCTATACTAACTGCAACTTCATGATGATGGCACGGCGGACTTGGCGCCGTACCGGTGGAAAGATGGAGACTGCACAGGAACGCTCGATGGAGATCAAGCACGTCGATGAAGAACCATATCATATCACACATTATTTACATTTGATGTTGTTGTGTGAATCTTGTTTGTGCTAGTATTTAGATACATGGTGGTAGAAAAAAAGATAATCCCTAACAAAAAAAAACCAAATAATTGTGTTCTCCCTTAAGTGTGCAACACCAAGAAAATTCTTTAGTATGAAGCTGGTCATGACGATCGGGGACTAGACATATCTACGTTCACATACGGTAGGGTACAAGCCATGGATGTGCTAGCAAAAACACTAAGGTTACTTTGGCAAGCCTGGCATGTACAGACATGGCCTCGGAACGTGAAGACCAAAATGTCAAGCACGAGACGCAAAATTGGTGCGATTAACACTCCATTGTCTACCGTTGAAATAATATTGCTGGCTATGATGATTGGGGGCGGTGTTGTGGATGGGGGCCGTGTAATCACTAGAACAGTTTTAAAGATGTTGTTCTAAGTAAGAGTTCTCATTAAATTAAATTTGTTTAATAAAATTAAACTCATATTATGAACTTAGTATTTATATCTTTGCAAATTTGTGTAGACCATGAATCAAATCGATATGGCTCTTTTCTGCAAGAAGAAAAATTTAGAAGTGATGGGTCAAATTTTCCTGGTTGGCACCAATGGTTGAGGATGGTCCTCATACAAAAACGACTTCCTTCATGTGATAAAAGAATCACTAGAAGAAGCGCCAGGATATAACACAAACGCTCAGGATCGCGATGAGTATCGTGAAACTCGTGACATTGTCATAGAAGTTCAGACCTTGATGTTTGCCTCCATGGAACCTCATTTAAAAGCGTACTATCAGAACCGAAATCTGTTTGCGATGATTAGTGCGCTACAGACACTCTTTGCACCTCAAGTTAGGAAGCTAAGTTATGAGTGCCTGAGGGAGTTTCTCTCAACCAAGATGGAGGAGAACACCTGTTTTGAAAGTCACCTGACCAGCATGCATAGGATCCATACATGCCTGACCGACAAAATGAATTATCTGGTGACTGATGAACTCGCGATAGATGTGGTGTTGCAGTCGCTCCCACCAAGCTATAATGAGTTCATCAAAATTTATTTGATGACTAGATATGATGAGATCACTTTTTATCAATGCATTGTGCAATTAAGGCGTCTAAACGTAGAGCCTATTGCAGGAGAGGTTGTCGACCCAACAGGTATATTTGATATGCAGTGTTATATATGTTTCATAAACACTTATTGCAGCTTTGAGTATATGATGCTAATTCTAGTTTTTTTTTAAACATGACCTATGGAGTGAAGTGTTCATGGAGGTGATGATGATGGTGCATGGAGATGACATACTTGATATTGATGACTCACACTGATCTACCTCAACATTTATCATTGAGTTTAGATTTTGAATAAACTTTTTGTAATCATTTTGAGAGAAGACCTTATTAGTGTCTCAGATTTGTGAGACAAGTTATTCATATATAATAAACAAGTTCGTTGTTTCATCGCGATGAGTAAAGTCTTTTATCGTCATATATGATTATGAATAAGTTATTCTTATTTAATTCTTGTTGATATTGTTGCAAGCATTTATACAGTGTCAGTTTAATTTTTTTGTTATATTGTCCACACTTAATAATGATTTAACACTAAAGTTTTATGTAATACTTAATGTATGTGGTAGTTTCATATCGATGAAATTTAAATGTGTTTTGAAATTCGATCAATTGCACATGTGATCCACACTTCATTTATTGAAATGACTAAACATTTTGTGTTAAAGTGTAAAATACATAAGTACTAAATATTATGCATAAATGATGTATAGTATTTCATAAAGTTAGTGGAAATCATTATTTTATGAATTCTTTATTGTGAATTTAGTAGTTATTCGAATTACTAAATAATATATGAATAATGAAATTATTTGAGATGTTCACATATTTTTGGAATAAAGAAAGATTAAAACTAAGTCCCTATGATTCGATCAAGCCGATAAAGTTTAGAATTATGACTTGAAAGATTTGATGAAGATGTTCAACAAATAGCAATGTCTTAAAGACTTCATGATGTTGAAAGTTTACCCAATCGGACATTATTTGAGAAAATAAATCATCAGCTATGGTATTAAAATTATGGGTTTAAAGTAGGGTGTTAAAATATCATGAACTCAATTTTAAATAAATAGGAAGGCATATAAATAATTCTATATGTGATATAGTGTAATTCGTAGAAATTTTGAGTTATACCTGATAATTTGAAATTAACAAGTATATTTCTTTGTAGTATGTCCTTATGATAAATAAAGGACATATCTTCCATAAACCAAAAGTGCAACACTTGTATTGCAAAAATTTTCGGTGCACTCTAGAGAAAAGAGTATTCTTGGTAAAGGTGTCAAAAGGAAGAAAATAAATGATTAATTAAAAGTTATTGACTTTATCTTAATAATGTTTGAGTAGCGCAACCGAATATGTTTTGGACAAAGTTCTACATTAGAATAGAGAAAATTAATGATGATTGATCATATAATTAAAGTCCCTTATTGGAATAGGATTCATGAATAATTTTGTGCCTGATCGCAAAATATAATTCATGATTTACTTGTCATATTATTGGAACAAGACATACCTAAGAACTATGAAGAAAAGATGGCGGACCAAAATGCGTGAAATGATTTGGAGTCATATTAAAATCCTAAGTTACATTTAACATTAGGAAGTATTTGTACTCGATCTTATTAAGTAAAGATGTTGCTTAATCTAGTTAATGCAAGATGATAAGGAACAAATGAAACTTCAAAGGAAGGACACAATACCTCGATTTTTTATAAAAGGTGTTTTGACAAATTCAAAGAGTTGACTACAAAATATAGCGATGCTTAAATCTTTTTGGTAATTAAAACCACTATGGTGTCAAAATTGCGAGTTATTAAAATTCATTTAAAAAAGGCAATGTTTAGCAAACCTTTTTGGAAATTGATACCTCGCAATTAAGAAATCTCATTTTGATGCATGATCAAAGGATTTTGGAGTAGTCAAAAATATCGAGAGGACCTATTTACATTAAACTAAGTGGAAGCTGAAAATCATTTTTTTTCCTTACATTATATGTAGAGGACATGTTTTGAGTGGGAGCTATAAAAGCTTTCTAGACTTATATGTGGATGACATATTTGAGTGGGAGCTATGACAACATTCTCATATGCGGATGACATATTATGAATGTTGTAGTTGGTATCATAATTATTAATAAGTTGGTATTAATAAATAGAGAAATTAACATCTATTGAGATAGATTAAAACATTAAATCGGAATGTATCTTAGTCAAAATTCTAAACAAGTCCAGAATGGATAGCCAAAGGTCTTGACTAAAGGGCTAAGTGAAACATTGAGTTGAGACTCAGATACTATAATAGTGGTTTATAGATGTGCCACATTTATTACATCATCTAAAACCATGTTATGTACATGACATAATGTGACCCGGGTTCTTAGTTTGAAGAACACGTTCTAAAACGATTTGACGATTGTGGAACGAAGGATAGGTTTTCCCTTCACGTTCTAGTTTGAACCAAGGGCGTTTTTCTAAAACAAAGTTCACTGAGTATAGAAATTGGGGACCTCCTGCAATTTAAGGCTTAATTTATGGAAGCATGGTTAGGCATCAAAGTTGCATTTAAGCATTTTCGATTGAATCTACGTAAATTGAAAAGTTAGAAGCTAATCTAGAAAGTGGCAAGTATGATGTTATGGCTTGGAAAGTTCGCATTCTAGATGATTGTGTTTCTAGCATGCATGTCTATGTGAAAGTCCACTTGATTGATCAAATGCCATTGCAAACGCTAGAATACAAAGTCTCACTCTTCTGCCAAACATATATTTTCACGACATCATTTGACGATGAAATCATGTCAAATTAGGTGACAAGTTTCAAAGAATATGAAAGGTCTGAGCTGTATAGATCATTAACAACCTCTCTCACGAGCAAGCATGATCAAGGACACATATGTCTAATATGGTGCCATTATTAATTAGTAACAAAATGCGACTGCATTATTTGTACTCTAGTGGAAGTGGGAGACTCAAGGATATATGCCCTAGAGGAAAATAATAAAGGGTTTATTTACATATATCATTAGTTGATAATAAGTTTAATACTATGCTATAACTGTATCAATTGGAAATATTGATACACGTGTGGTATTAAATGAATCAGAGTCCCTAGTAAACCTCTAATTACTAGTTCATTGGGAAACTGATGATCGAGGTTTCCAGATCATAGAGCATTTATGACAATTGACAATGAGATTATGCCATTAGGAGAATGCCATGGTGGACATACCCAATATTAGTATTGAAACATGATCGTGTCATGATTTTCATGTTGTAATAATAAGAAAGTGTTGTAACCTAATCCTTAGACCGTTGAGGTCATATAATCACTACTTTCGAAGGCTGCTTTGATTGCATTCACCATCATTTTGTAAAAGGGTGAATGGAAAGGTGTCTTCAGGTATTCAGATGAAGTATGTAGATGCGTATGTACCAAGAACGGGATTTGTTCTTCCGTGTGACGGAAAGACTCTGGGCCCACTCGGTGAGATTACATCGTAGCTACGCAGCATGTGACTAGGTCACGTGATGAGGACATCCCTACTAGACATCCATCTCCACCGAAACTATTGATGATCCAGTTGTTGTTGCTGAAGACAAGTCCAATGATGAGATCAGGATTGGACCACTTACTCGAGCTCGTGCTAATTACTAGAACAATAGGTGAACTCACTCATCATTGAATCTAATATTTGTTATAATGAGAACTTTATACTGCCTAAGTCATTGTTCATATGTATGATCAGGTTCATTGGAGAAGAAGGGGTTCGAGGGAGCAAGGAGATGCAGCACATGGAGCATGACGTGGTGATCAAGCAAGAGAGCGCGAGGGAGGAGAGGTAGGCCGGTGCCACAAGCTTGGAGGACAACACCATGTGAACATCATTGGGTCTATGCACCCTAAGGCTGAACCCAATGGGTCAGTTTGTATCAGTTGGGTCGAGTCAAACCGGAGTCGATGGTGTGGGTCCAGCTTGGCCGCAGCCCTAGCTTGGCCACCCCAAACCTAGCCGCCCCCTGCCCCCTCTCTCATATGGAGGGCTGCCCCCTAGATTAGATCTCAGGCCACATTTAGATAAAAATTATTTTTGTTGAACTATTGTAAGCATTCATCTGAATTCCTCTGCACCGAATCATATTGATTGGTGAGATACTACTGCAAGTTTAGTGTGATATGTTGTTCCACTGGGAATCAGTAGATTGCAAACTACCATTTTGTGGTTGACGGCTATGTGCGCAAGTGTGTGGAGTCATGAATATCCATAGGGTTGAGGGCTGTTTCATTGGCATCAGGGCTCAAGAGAGGAGAGTTCATCGGTGACGCCAAGTTATCCCCGATGTTATCATCCGCTGCCATCATTACCATCACGTCGCTCACAAAAAGATTGGGCCACCCCTTATCATCTTGGTATCAGGTTTCCATGGTTTACTCGGTGAGCATCCACAAATCCATCCCCGTAATTCATTTTTGTTTTCAGTCCTATCTAGAAAAAGCAACAAAAAAGTTAGGGTTCATAGTTTCTGCCATAGCCTAGATTGCACCGTTCTTGAGTTGTATTTGCTGGTCATTTTTCTTGTTTTTCTGATCCTTTCTTCCAATCTGCGTCGTCGTAATGTCTAGGTTTGGTTTTCTAATTCTACGTCAATTAGGGTTTAGGCGTCCGCGTTTGTTCTTTGTCAGGGTTTTCCTTCTCGTTTGATGTTCGGGTCGGTGGGGTTGTTCTTCATTCGGTCTCCTATCAGATCCGATCTATACCAGCTTCCTTGGTTCCTGGTGTTTTTCCTTTTTGATCGCTACATGCAGAGTCCAGAGCGTCCACGGGAACCACATTGATCAATCGCAATCCAAAAAAAGGATGTGCTATGATCGCCCAAGCACAGAGACCGTTCGGCCTCGCTAGAGCGCCCAGCTCGCTCACTCTCGCTCGAGCGCTGAGAGCGTCTGGCCTCGAGCGCCCCGCTCGAGCGCATCAGCCGCTCGGCTCACCGGGGCATAGAGGTTGTCTGGCCTCAAGCGCCCAGGCCCGGCCCAAGGCAATTGGCCGGATTGTTTAAAAAAAGTGTCAAAAGGGGGGACGTGCGCTGCACCTATTCCGCACAGTACACGCTGCACCCAAACCTAAAAAAACAAAATAAAACTTCCGCCTCGCCAAGTTCCTGCAGTGACACTCGATTTCCGACTTTTCTTTGCCACGACAGCGTGTATCCGTTATTCGCTGTCGTGTAGGTTTCCAAGGCCGTATATTTCCTGTCGTGACACACTTTCCGGCGACCTTCTCTGCCGCGACAGTGATTTTCCGCTGTTTCGCAGGCGGGCGTTTCCGTCATCGTAAACTTCTGGCGTCACATGGTTTTGGTGAGTTTCTCTGCCGCGGTGTCCACATAGCGTACCTCCTGCATACTTTGTGAGCTATAGCTACACCCTTTCTACAGTATTGTGTTAGGATCTTACCCATATGCGACTAGCTATTTCGTGCTTTTCAGGCTGCTGCCGTGCGTGCGCGCAATCTTGTGCCTGTTTGTTGAGCCTTGATAGCGTCTCTCTTGTGCATTGCAACACGAGCTTTTGTGCGTTGTCACTTATATCTGTTGAGCTCTTGTTCATAGTTGCTTTGCCTTGTTTATCTCCACCGTGTGTTTCCGTGGGTCTTGTCATACGATCAGCACTAGGACTTATTTGCGGTGTACTTAGGGTACCATACCTACAACTCCACCTGTCGTGTGATCGCTCTTATAGCCTCGGTATTCACTTCATCACATCCATGCACGAGCTTGATACTACTTTCTGGTATGCATTACTATTCACTTTGGAACAGTAAGATTACCGTTTCTTGTCAGTTTTTGAGTGAGTTGTGAGAGGCACCACAAGTGTTTGATTTCGTGCACTAACCTACTAATCATGTCTGCTAGTGATTATGATGTGATGCACGAAAAGGATGCTGATACACCTGTGGTTTGGAAATACTTTGTGGGACCACGTACTCATCTGGAGGGTGTGTTGGAGAGTTCTACTCAGGAAGGTGTGACTCTACATCAGTCACTCCAGTTGCAAGTGCAAGGCACTACTGAAAATATAACAGCTATGCAGGCTCAGTTTACTACTTTCCAGCAAAGCATTGATCAGTTGACCCAATCCACTGCGGTGCTGTGTAATCTAGTTGCACCGCCACCTTGCAGCCTGCTGATGAGTTTGCTGATGATGATAGTGTCCATGACAATGCCAATATGCTAGGCCCCAATGCCCATGGGTGTAGTCTTGGACAACAGGGTCGGCTACCACCAGTCCTTGGTGCCCGATGTGTAATACCCGCTGAGGATGATCATCTAGGGAAGCCAAAGTTCGCAATACCCAAATTTGATGGTGAAGATGATGTGGAGGATTACCTTACTTGGGAGCTCAGGTTCGAGACACTGTGGCATTTGCACGCTTACACTGAAGATAAGAAGGTCAAACTTGTGTCCTCACAATTTGATGGCTATGCACTGCGTTGGTGGGATAATATTATGCGACAATGATGAGCAACTCGTGAAGTCCCTGTTTTGCACTGGCGAGAGATGAAGGAAATCATGCAGGCTTGTTTTGTGCCCACCAATTATTTGTGTTCCATTTTTGACAGATTGACATAGCTGAAGCAAAGTTTCTTGTCTGTTGATGCTTATTACAAGGAGATGGAACTATTGATGCAGAGATCGCGAGTTCAAGAGTCTATTCAGATGACAGACTTCCTATCAAGAACATCACCGGACATCATACTTACAATGATATGAATCAGTTGCTTCACCATGCTATGGAGGCTGAGACACAGCTCGCTAAAGAGGCGCAACAAAAATCTCGCTTTTCACCTGCCAGGGCACCTTCCAGCCCTGCCCCAGCGCCACTCGAGGAGACTCCTAGTCGCCCCTCCTCGTCCACTAGGCCATCGCCCTCTGGAGCTCAGTCCAAGCATCCCACTGCCACACCAGCCGCTAGTTCTCGTTCAAGTGCCTCCATGACTCGTGAGAGTGAGAAAGTATGTCATACATATGGAGGCAAGGGACACTTTAAAAGAAATTTTCCAAACAACAAAGTGATATTGGTTAGTGAGAACGACGAATATGAGACCAGAGATGAAGCTGATCTGTTTGATTCTGATGATGAAGGTGTCGATGCTTAGGCTGAAGCTTCCCCTATTATTGTTGTCTCTCCACGTACGTTGAGTGTGCAGCCCAATGTTGATTCTTAGCGCTGCAATTTGTTTCAAACCAAGGCATTGGTTGGGCCCAATAAAGCTTGCAAGGTGTTCATTGGTCGTTTTGTGGTTGTCTATTTTGATGATATAATTATTTACAACCACAAAGAAACTAAACACTGTGATCATATTAGAGAAGTGAACATTTGCAAAAGATAAGGTCATATTTCTAGGTTATGTTGTTTCTAAGCATGGAGTAGAGGTAGAGCAATCTAAAATTATTGCTATTCAAGATTGGCCTACTCCCATGAATGTTAGTCAAGTATGAAGTTTTCACGGTCTTACTGGTTTTTATCGATGTTTTGTGAAAGACTTTAGTACTATTGCTGCACCATTGAATGAGTTAACAAAGAAAGGTGTTCCTTTTGTGTGGGGTGTAGCCCAAGATCATGCATTTGATGAATTAAAACATTTGCTTACTTCTGCACCTTTACTTGCAGTGCCTAATTTTTCAAAGCAATTTTAAGTTGAATATGATGCTAGTGGTATAGGCATAGGTGGCATTTTAATGCAAGAGGGTTGTCCCATTGCTTATTTTTCTGGGAAATCATCTACTGCTAGACCGAATTACCCTATTTATGATAATAAATTGTATGCACTTGTTAGAGTTCTTGAGGTTTAGCAACATTATTTGTGGCCAAAAGAATTTATCATATATTCTGATCATGAAGCATTAAAATATCTGAAAGCACAATCCAACCTGCATAGGCGCCTAGCTAAGTGGGTTGAGTTTATTGAATCTTTTATGTACATCATTAAACATAAGAAGAGAATAGATAATGTGATTGATGATGCTCTTTCTAGGAAGAATATGTTATTAACACAACATGATGTTAATATTCCTGGTTTAGAGAGTATTTGTGAGCTTTATGCAACTGATCATGATTTTGCTTAACCATATCGTTTGTGTGCTTTGAAAAATTCCTGAGAAATATCAATTACATGATGAGTTTTTGTTTCGAGCTAACAAACTATGTGTTCCGGAGTCGTCTTTGCATTTACTCTTATTGTAGGAATCGCATGCTGGAGGTTTGATGGGTCACTTTGGGCGTGAGAAGACATTACTTATGCTAGCTGATCACTTCTTTTAGCCCAGAATGAGGCATGACGTGGAAAGTTATGTGAGGCGCTGCATTGTGTGCAACATATCCAAGTCCAAGCTGAAGCCTCACGGTTTGTATACACCACTACCTACACCTATTACACCATGGGAAGCTATTAGTATGGATTTTGTGCTAGGATTGCCAAAAACTAAACATGATCATGATTCTGTATTTGTGGTAGTGGATAGATTCTCTAAGATGTCACACTTTATTGCATGTCATAAGAGCAATGATGCATCGCATGTGGCTAACCCGTATTTCAGGGATATTGTACGTTTGCATGGAGTGCCCAAGACTATTGTTTCTGACAGGGACGTCAAGTTCATGAGCTACTTCAGGAAGACCTTATGGGGAAAGATGGCAATGAAGCTGCTTCAGTACTACATGTCATCCCCATACTGACGGCTAGACAGAGGTGGTGAATAGAAAATTGTCACAATTGGTGTGGACTATGATCAAGAAAAATCTATGGGAGTGGGAAGATTGTTTGCCACATGTAGAGTTTGCATACAATAGGACGGTACATTCTACTACTCAGCTTTATCCGTTTGAGGTGGTGTATGGCTTCAAACCTATTACACCACTAGATTTGTTGCCTCTTCCATTGCATGAGAGTTATAATATGGAGGCATCAAAGAGAGCTGATTTTGTAAGGAAGATTCATGCGAAGACTCGAGAGGCTATTGAGAAGAAAGGGAAGAATATTGCCGCTGCCCGCAACAAGTCAAGAAAGCAAGTTCTTTTTCATCCCAGAGATATGGTATGGGTGCACCTGCGCAAGGACATATTTCCCTTGCTTAGGCGCTCCAAGTGGAAGCCCCGCGGTGCTGGTCCCTATAGAGTGATAGCAAAGATCAATGATAATGCCTACTCGATTGATATTCCTATTGCTTAGTTTGGTGGTGTTAGCAACAGCTTCAACGTTGCTGATTTATCACCATATGATGGAGATGACCTTGGAGCGTCGAGGCCGATGCCTTTTGAAGGGGGAGATGATGAGGACATCCCTACTACACATCCATCTCCACCAACTATTGATGATCCAGTTGTTACTGCTGAAGACAAGTCCACTGATGAGATCAGGATTGGACCAATTACTTGAGCTCGTGCTAAGTTACTAGAACAACAGGTGAACTCACTCCTCATTGAATCTGATATTTATTATAATGAGAACTTTAGACTGCCTAAGTCGTTGTTCATATGTATGATCAGGTTCATTAGAGAAGGGGTTCGAGGGAGCAAGGAGATGTGGGACATGGAGCATGACGTGGTGATCAAGCAAGAGAGTGCAAGGGAGGAGCGGGAGGCCGGTGCCACAAGCTTGGAGGACAACACCATGTGAACATCATTGGGTCTGCGCACCCTAAGGCTGAACCCAATGGGTTAGTTTGTATCAGTTGGGTCGAGTCGAACCGGAGTCGATGGAGTGGGTCCAGCTTGGCCACAACCCTAACTTGGCCGCCCACTGGCCCCCTCTCTCATATAGAGGGCTGCCCCAAGATTAGATCTCAGACCACGTTTAGACAAAAGTTATTTTTGTTGAACTGCTATAAGCATTCATTTGAATTCCTCTGCACCGAATCATATTGATTGGTGAGATACTACTGCTAGTTTAGTGTGATCTATTGTTCCACTAGGAATCAATAGATTGCAAACTACCATTTTGTGGTCGACGGCTACGAGCGCAAGTGTGTGGAGTCCTGAAAATCCATAGGGTTGAGGGCTATTGCATTGGCATCAGGGCTCAAGCGAGGAGAGTTACTCGGTGACACCAAGTTATCCTTGACGTTATCATCCGCTGCCATCATCACCATCATGTCGCTCATGAGAAGATCGGACCACCCCTTATCATCACGAGGATGGAATATCACAGGAACGAGTTAAATAGCAGATGTTGGTAACAAGATTGAACGAGGTGTGGTGATACCGATGATCAGATCTTGGACATTGCTAGTATCATAGAAATGGAGGGATAGGACATCGATGTTTACGGTTCAATGACAAAAGATCTTAGTAGAACACACATTATCACTATGGCCATCCAGGTCCCCCTGATGATCATTTACCGAGAGGGTTCTTGGTAATGTTTAGAGTGTTCTCAAACCGTGGGTAACACGCTTAAGGGATCAATGATGTTTTAAGATGGTTCAATATTCAGAAACATCAAAGTGTTGACAAGAGAGTGATAGAAAATTTCCAAGATAATTCAAAAGTCATTCGGAAGGTTCCGGAAGGAGTTTTGGAGTAGCGGGGAATTAAGTAATATGTAATTGATATTAATTAAGTGAATTAGTGTTAATAAGAGATTATTTAATTTTTTATATCTATATAGCAATCCCCCACTACTTGATTTTCCAGCCCCCTGATGCGTCCACGTCACCTCTATTTCCGCCCACCTTTGTCGTCTCGCCCTAGCGGGTCACTCCGTTCACGCATTTTCTCCACATGGGCTTCTTAGTTGGGCCTGACGAGAAGCCTGCCTCACTCCCTGAGGGAGTCTCCCTCGCCCCTTCCTCCAGAGGAAAAAAATGTAGTTCTTCGTCTTCCTGGTTCTCTCCAGCCTCCGCCGCCGCTTGATATGCGCTCCCCCAGAAAAGTGCTCTTGAAACTGACCCATCATGCTCAACACAAATGCTCCTAGAACTGCCTCATCACGTTCAGCATTCATCAGCCATCATTGCCCAAGAAACTGCTCGCCGCTCTACTTTTATAAAGCTCCCCGTCACCATGGAGTACCAGCGGGCCAGCATGCTCGCGTCCATCCCTTGCAGCGTCTCAATTCTGGTACCTGTGCGCTCCCGCCTCTCCTTCTCCCTTTCTTTTTACCTCCTCACTCATGGGTTGTCAATTTGTTAGGTGGCTCACCCGCTCTAAGGCTGCTCGACAATTTGTCTCCCCAAATTTCAGTGGTCTTTCATTGAATTCTGTCTACTGCTTTCATTGGGTTTCTTTTGGACTCTATGTTCTGGTCGCTCAAACAAGGAGGGACATCTCAGGTACAGCCGCATTGGACAACTGTACATCCTTTCATTGGTACATAAGCCATCATCTCTATAAGATTTAATTAGTACATGCACATATATCTTTTATCTCATACTCTTGCTGGTCGGATATGTTACTCCCCTGGAATCTTCCATCAAATACACTAAAACAGATCGGCTAGACACAAGAAAAACAAGTTCTGATCATTGATAATACTGAAATTTCTCAACCTACAAGACGTCATGGTAGTCATTCGGTCGCACGCACTCTGAACGAAACCTGTCGTCGCCCCTGAACTAAACCATTATGTTTCTTCTGATAACCGTCGCCGGCATATACAACTTAGGAATAGAGGTTAGTTAGGGGGAATTTTCTGAACAATTGGTACGGTATTGGCCTTTTGGGGATTAACGATTTAACAGCATGCTTACATTTTCTGTGTTTGCTAGGCCCTGAGAGGGAGCTGCTGACCAAGGCATGTATGCTGCTCCAGCAGCCATCATTGTCATCACAGAAGGTAACTCCTCTACTGCAGTTTACAGCTTTGGTTGGTAATGTGTCTGGGCATCATGAGCTCTGGTGTGCGTGAAGAAATAGAAGTATCTTTGTTGTTCTTCCTGGCAAAAGAATGCTGCCAATTAAGACATGATATAACTAACCAATACTAATTTGCAATGTCCATTTTAAAGCTGTTGTAGTAACCCCTTACCTAAATTAAGGCACCATATAAGAACGGTACCAATTCATTTGACCATATCGAAACACAAATACAACTTTCAACACGCATGCTTCTCCCATCAGTGACATGGAGCGAGGCAAAAACAGGTACTACTCAGTCAACCATGCATTTCAATTTATATTTCACCTTGCTACTTTACAATTCTTTCTATCCAGCACACCAATGAGGATAGATAAAAGCCAGCAAAATGTATACCGAGGCAATACAAAAACTCAAGGACATGGAGCGGCCACTACATCAAACTTTACTAGAGGAGAAGCTTCACGTGTTGATATCACAACAATACTTTGATCATATCATACGAGTTCTTCATAGTTGGATACATCAAACATGGAAGGAGACATGTCACAGCTATCGTTTCGGATGACACAAACATCTACAATAGTTACCAATGCAATTATCAAAAACTCAGATTATGTAATAAGCTATTTACAAACTTTCAAATAATGTAATGCGCTGATTTACATCAAAGCTTACATAAAGATATTTTTTTTCTATACACCGCTAAGAAAATCCCGCCGCAACGCGCGGGGTGTCATCTAGTTAATAAAAAGGTGTAGCCCACCTTAATGGGCCCCTCCCAGAGGGGAGCCCATTAACTCTAAGCGCTCCCCTTATTGAATAAAGGTTGGTGGGGCTCCATGAGCTTGGGCCCCAGGCCCTGGCTGGCTAGGTTGGGTTGGTGGGGGCCAGTTGGCCTGGCCCACTTCCCTTGGCCGCCGCCACCTGATGCGTGGTAAATGACCAGCCCGTTGGGAACCCCAAGAGGAAGGTATGATGAGTATAGTAGCTCGTTTTCCCTCAGTTAGAAACCAAGGTTTATCGTTCAGGAGAAAAGCAGACAAATGACAGCTGAAGGTGATGCTTGCTAGTTTGCGACAGCAGCGGACAATTTATATATGGCGCCTCGTCCAAGCTTTGCTTGCTAGCTGCAACGTGGAACCTGCACACACACAAACAAGTACTTTGCTCCCAACTTACGATGAGGTTGTCAATCTCACCGGTTTGCTTGAAACAAAGGTTATGAGTGTATCGAGTGGAAAACAGTAATAGTATGCGAGTAAAGTAAACAGTGCGGGAATAGTAAACAGGTGATTGCAATATGATTAAAATAGGACCGGGGTCCACAGTTCACTAGTGGTGTCTCTCCATAGATAAAATAACATGCTGGGTAAACAAATTACAGTTGGGCAATTGATAGAATAAAGATAACGTGATATGTCAAGAAGATCACTATGAGATTTACTCTGGACATTACAACAAAATACATAGACCGCCATCCAACTGCATCTATGACTAATAATCCACCCTCGGGGATATCAATCCGAACACCCCAAAAGTATTAAGTTGCGAACAACAGATAATTGCATTAAGCAAAGTGTGTAATGTAAACAAAGCATATGCCCTTGAGCATATGAATGTTGTTTTCTCCCTAGTAGCAACAACACATCTACCACCTTAGAGGTTTCTGTCACTCCCCCAGGTGAAATAGAGACATGAACCCACTATCGAGCATAAATACCCCCTCTTGGAGTCACTAGCAACTACTCGGCCAAGATAGCTACTAACAACGGAGAGCATGCAAGATCATAAACAACATAGAGATAACAAAAGATATAATTCAGTACAGCAACTTAATCATAAACACCAATATTCATCGGATCCCAACAAACCAACATCATAGAATTACATAACGGTGATCTCAATCATGTAGGGCAGCT
The DNA here is from genome assembly GCA_007115705.1 of Dactylis glomerata. Classification (NCBI taxonomy): domain Eukaryota; kingdom Viridiplantae; phylum Streptophyta; class Magnoliopsida; order Poales; family Poaceae; genus Dactylis; species Dactylis glomerata. The sequence goes on from QXEO01000220.1 coordinate 1,868,188, forward strand.
CATGAGATCTAAACATGAAGCACATGGTGGAGAAGACAACCATCTAGCTACTGCTATGGACCCATAGTCCAAGGTAGACTACTCACTCATCGCTCCGGAGGCAAGCATGGCGATGAAGAAGACCTCCGGTGGCGATTCCCCTCTCCGGCAGGGTGCCGGGAAGAGCTTCTGGACCCTCCTGATCTTCGGGTCGACGGCGGCGGCGGATCGCGATGTGTTCTGGAAATCTGATCGGGTACTTAGGTTTTTCTCGTCGGGGGGTCTTTATAGGCGAAGGGGCGATGTCAGAGGTGGAGCCAGGCTCCCTCACACAGGGGTGGCGCGGCCAGGGGCAAGCTGCTGCTGGGAATCGGAGGAGGAGACGAACCGCCGCCGATCCCGCACGTCGCCGACGAGTTTTGCATCCCCTACGCCTCGCCCTCGCCGTCGAACATTCGTCACTGCTCGCAGGTGAGCTCCCGCCCGTGCTGAGGAAGACGATGAACGCGAGCTGTCCGATTCTAATCCAACGATAGCTTACCGATTCGGGAATCGTTAAGTGAGCTGACATCGCGACCCCACCTGTCAGCTCCCATTTTATTTCTTTTCCGTCGCAGCGAAGCGGTATGGGCCGGCCCGTTCGGGTTTGTTCTGAATTGGGCCCAGCTCGTTTCGAATTCGGTCCGTTCGTTTTTATTCTTTTTCCCGCCCGTTTTATTTATTTCAAATAACTTTCAGATGCTATTTTCAAACTTTAATTCCTAGAGTTTTACAAATCCAAATCTAGCAAATGAATATGCATTGGAAAGCTTATGAAATACTCTACACAATAGAACTAGTTAGAATTCAAAATAAGTTAAGAATTAAATCAGTTATGAATAGTGTGACCATAGCTTGGCTAATAATGAAAGATTTCTAGAAAATTATTTAAGCCATCAAAAATCATGAAAATTAAAATGTGAACTTACTAATGACCCCTCTTACTGTTAGTCAACACTAATCTACCCCAAACCCTATTAGTATGATCAATTAGACCCTAATCCAATCCTATTTGTGTAACATAAAATGATAGATCACTATTGCCCACTTAGAATTAATTGCCCTCAATGCCAATTCACTTAGTGGATCCATCCCACTTGAACTTGTCTTAGTAACCCTAAAACCATACTAATGCTGCACAAGTGAACCACCTATGCCACTTAGTAAAGAATCTAGCTTGCACACTTGAAGAAAAACTTAGAAGAAAGACTTACCATCCAACACCATAAAAATGCAACATGAATGCTTTGGTTAGCAAACAAAGATGTGTGCTTGGTGTGTTGTTAGCTTGGTGAAGTGATGGTGTGCTTTGTGTTTATTCGTTATTAGACGCTAGTGTTGCCGAGGAGGATATTGGAGGGGATTATTATTATCAAGAAGAAGAAGAAAACCCCGGACACCTTGCCAACCAAGGCAAGCCATCTTTTGATTCATACTCCCCATGCCTAGTTTTAATATTGCATTCTACCTGTTTTAAGTAAATTGCATGATTGAATTGCTAGAGTAGGATGATAGAAGTATATTGATGTCTTGATTATCAAGAGCATCAAGCTGAGTTTATCCAACCCTATTTAGTAGTACTATCCCTCAATGTAGTTGCTTAGTCGCTAATAAAAGTTGATGCTATCTCTGGAGGAACCTCGTTTGAAAGGGGGTGACTTGAACTTGAAACTTGAAATGGGAGATTACTCTTACATGATGGCCTTATAAAAGAAATTAATCTTGACTAAGAGCTATGAAATCTATTTCTCAAATAACAACGGGTGATGTACTATGGGAGCCAATTATACCGTACGACCACATTACCCCTATATGGGAAGGGGCTTAATCCGTAGCTTGTTTATCTTAGTATGGGAGGCCTTGTACCAAAGCTTCATGGAAGGACACCGTGAAACGGTTACTTCTGGACTAGGTGGATTCCACTAACCCGGTACCCGGGATGGGCAGAACTAGAGGCGCCGGAGCGGGGTTCCGTATCCCGGGCTCTAGGGAAGGATCCTATACTAGGATGAGCAAGTGAAAGAGTTTGTTTGATTATCTGAACCTCGCATACTTTGTGTATGTCGAACCATGGATTTCTCCCGGTAGATGTATCGAATCTTGTGGGTAAAGTGTACCCCTCTGCAGAGGTTTTGAAACTATTCGAATAGCCGCGTCCGCGGTCATGGACGGTTGGCGAGCTGTACTTGACTTTTGTCAGGACTAAAAGTGACAATGGTGACTTGGTGAATGACTTGACTTGAAATGTTGTTGACACACTTGAAGTCCTCTTTAGATAGAACTTAGAGAACTAAATCTCTTTCCTATAAACGAACATTCTTGGGAAATAAAACTAGCTTTTGGCAAATCAACTTAGTGCTTAGTCCACAATATCAACCTTGCATATCTACTTCATCTTTTCATTTATAAGATGGTTTGCGAGTGCATCCAATGTACTCACGGCTGTGTCCCTGGCTATCAACTTGGCCAGACTATGGGGAGGAATACCAGGAGGAAGGGTATGAAGAAGAATACCAGAACTAAGCTCGTCTCCGTGAGTCGCCATTGCCTGTAGGGAGAAGGCATGGGCCGAAGACGTTATTTCCGCTGCTATATTGTGTTGTAATATGACTTGGTCTATATGACCATTGTATTTGAACCATCGTATTGTAATGACTATGGAACTGAGTACCAACTACGTTATGTATATTGCAACAATGGTTCTGGGATTGCGGTGGAATACATAACGGGCACTTCGAATTTGTATCAAATTTGAGGTCGTCACAAGTTGGTATCAGAGCCTAGGCTGACCATAGGAGACCTTAGTTAGAATGGGCGTTAAATGAACACTTGATAAAAACAAAGATATAAGTAATGATTTCAAAATTTCTTAGTCTTTCCTCTCTAGTTGCAAAGTTTTATACATACTTCAGCTTTTGCCTACTTAAAATTTTGCACACTTGAGTTGATCACTAACTTGAACTAATCTAAAATTTTGTAGATGGCCCCGGTATTCACTGAGCAGTACCAGTTGGGCCATGGTGGCAGCCTTTGTTTCGAGCGCGACCTCACCACCTTGACCTTGTTCTTCGATCGTTTGTATCCGGAGTTCAAGGGAGCCGTGCTCAATGAGCACCCAGACGGAGAGCTACAGTGGCTCATCCGAGCTAGTTGCCGTGGCAAGAAGGGAAACTTGAGTGCTCCAAGGATCAAGTTTGAGCTTGTGGAGAACACTTGGGCCGATGGTTTGGTCCGAGCGATGCAGGAGATGCACGCCCGCTTGTGTGGACTGCATGTTGAGGAGGTTCAGGGAGGACGCTTCAGGGACTTTGCTCGGCGTGATGCGGATGGACGTCCCGCAAACATGCCCGGGCAGAATGAGCCGAGTACCTACATCGATCACATGGACTTCTTGCTGTACTCCACTCAGCAGGAGGCCGATCGTGCCCGTACCAAGGCCAACCTTGAGCACTTCGCCCTGGTGGAGGCGAGGAGCACTATCAGGATTCTTGCGAAGGAGCGCAAGAGCCTTCGTCGCCAGCGCGATGAGAAGGAACAGGACCTTGAGGAGTTGAAGGCCAATGTGGCGGAGTTGACTGAGTACATTGAGAGTCTTGAGGATCACCTTGGTGAGGAGGAAGGCATTGACCTCCGCAAGGAGGATAATGCCCTCATTAGTGACGAGGATGACTTCATGGAGGACCTCGATGATCCGGAAGATGGTGGGCACAATGGATTCATTGTGAGTGATGAGGAGGAAGACCCCGAGGAGCCCGCTGTTTAGACTCGAGATCCACGTGTGATCTAGTTATGAGTTCCACTTTATTTTCACTTCGTGTAGGTGTGAGTTGTATCCCCCTCTCTAGTAGACGAGTCGCAATGGTTTAGTATGAACCATTTGTAATGTGTGAACTCGTATGTATGATATGTTTGATGAGTGTTGAATGAAATATGAATTTGGCTATTAAGGCCTTAGTAAGACAAAAATTGCATCATCCATGTTACCTTTAAATCTTAGCAAATTAGCTTTTCCCTCTTGTCTTACACCACTTATCTTCAGATGCCGCGAGCACCACCACCCCCGAACCCGGAAATGGCCGAATTGCTAAGGTTGATCATGGAAGACCGGGAAGCAGCCCGAGCTGAGCGCCAAGCTAACTTGGCCACTCTTCAGCAGTTAACCCAGATGGCAATGAACCACAACAATGGCAATGGTAATGGTGAAGGAGAAAACCATGGCAATGGAGAGCACCGATCCAAGTTAAGGAGTTTCCAAAACACCAACCCTCCTATATTCACTAAGTCTGAAGAGCCCTTAGATGCCGATGACTGGCTTCGTACCATGGAGAACAATTTGGCAGTCGCCGAAGTTGGTGAAAATGAGAAGGTTTTGTACACCACCCACTATCTTGCTGGAGCAGCGAGAGCTTGGTGGGATAGCACCCGTGCAATGCAAGCCCCAGGGTATGTGATGCCTTGGGAGGAGTTCAAGAGCAAGTTTAGCAAAGCCCATGTCCCTATGGGATTGGTTAAAAGGATGAGAGATGAGTTCAGAAATCTGAAGCAAGGTTCCCTATCGGTGGTGGATTACCGTGACAAGTTCCTCACCTTGTCTAGGTATGCCCCAGATGACACCAACACCACTGAGAAGAAGCAAGAAAGGTTGCTGGATGGACTTGATGATGAGATGCAATGTGTCTTGGTCAGCATTCACTTTGCCGACCTGGAGTCATTGGTTGACTCTGCCATTCAGATGGAAGGCAAACTCAAGCAAGCTACCGAGAACCGCAAGCGTCGTATGATGTATCAAGGCAACTCGAGCAACTCGCAGAAGCCAAGGGGAAATGCACCTATGGGTTTCGCCCCTAGACCAATGAGGCCGTCTGCACCTGCTCCACGTCGCAACTATTCCAGCCGTCCACCCGGCAACAACTTCAACCATGCACCTCCAAGACCTAGTGGCAACAACTTCAACACCAATACTCCAAGGCCAAATGGTGCCCCTGTGTTACCCAAGCCTGGTGACAAGTCTGGTATTACCTGTTATGAGTGTGGACTTAAAGGGCACTACTCCAATGAGTGCCCCAAGAAGCTAAATGATGCGTCCAAGACAGCTGCTCTGTTCAGCAACAGCGCCGTGTGGGAAATGGCAAGAACTATCCCCCAAGGAACCAGCCTCGCTCTCAAGGCCGTCTGAATCACATGAATGTTGAAGAAGCTCAGGAAGCAACCGACGTTGTGCTGGGTATGTTCCCTGTTAACTCAGTTCTTGCAAGAGTTCTGTTTGATTCTGGAGCTTCCCACTCATTTGTTACCCAATTATTCGTTGGTAAAAGTGGACTTCAACCTACACCCTTGAAAGATGTCATGTCTGTGCAAATTCCCGGGTCAGTAACCAAAGCCAGTTGTACCTGTTTGGCAGTGCCCATAGAAATCCATGGGATCTCATTCCTAGCCAGTTTGATTGTGTTAGGAACCAAAGGATTGGAAGTAGTCTTAGGTATGGATTGGATGTCCCAACACCAAGGAATCATAGATTGTGCCAAAAAGACCATCACCATGAGGAGTAGCCATGGAGTTTTCGTGAAGCATGTGTCCGGCAAACCCATTCCAATCCCCAGATGTCATAAGAGTATCTCAGGACCGACTTTGGAGCAAGTCCCCATCGTCTGTGAATACCCGGATGTTTTTCCCGATGAGCTACCCGGAATGCCACCAGATCGGGATATTGAGTTTATCATTGAGCTTATCCCCGGAACTGGATCTATAGCCCAACGACCCTACCGTATGAACCCAGCTGAATTAGTTGAGTTGAAGAAGCAATTGGATGACCTTTTGAGCAAAGGATTGATTCAGCCAAGTTCTTCTGCTTGGAGATCACCTGTTCTGTTTGTGGATAAAAGTGACGGTTCTAGCCGACTGTGCACTGATTATCGCAAGCTTAACGATGTGACCATCAAGAACAAGTACCCTCTCCCAAAGATTGAAGATTTGTTTGACCAACTGACTGGAGCCAGAGTGTTCTTGAAGATAGATCTTAGGACCGGATACCACCAACTGAAGATCCGTGCAACGGATATCCCCAAGACAGCCTTCACTACCCGATACGGATTGTATGAGTACACCGTAATGTCATTTGGATTAACCAATGCCCCTGCTTATTTCATGAATCTCATGAATAAGGTTTTTATGGAGTTCTTGGATAAGTTTGTTGTTGTCTTCATTGACGACATTCTTATCTACTCCAAATCCGAAGAAGAGCATGCAAACCATTTGAGATTAATCTTAGAAACCTTAAGAGAGCATCAGCTGTATGCCAAGTTTAGTAAATGTGAGTTCTGGTTGAAGGAAGTTGGATTCTTAGGCCATGTGCTATCAGCAGGAGGAATATCGGTAGACCCCAAGAAGATCAAATCAGTCATGAAATGGGAAGCCCCTACCACTCAGACTGAAGTTAGAGGTTTTCTCGGATTAGCGGGATATTACCGCAAGTTTGTTGAAGGATTTTCCAGCATTGCCCGGCCAATGACCCAATTGTTGAAGAAGGACAAGAGGTTTGAATGGACCCCTAAGTGTGAAGAGAGTTTTCAAGAGCTCAAGAAGCGATTGGTGACCGCCCCCGTCCTAACCATGCCCGATATCACCAAAAACTTTGATGTCTATTGCGACGCTTCCAAACTTGGACTTGGTTGCGTATTGATGCAAGAAGGCAAGGTCATAGCTTACCTCTCTCGACAGCTTCGACCTCATGAAGAAAATTATCCAACCCATGATCTAGAATTAGCAGCCGTGGTTCTAGCTTTGAAGACTTGGAGGCATTATCTGATGGGCAACCGTTGTGAGATCTACACTGATCACAAGAGTTTGAAGTATATATTCACCCAGAAGGAGTTGAACATGAGGCAAAGGAGATGGATCGAGTTGATCAAGGATTATGATCTGGAAATTCACTATCACCCCGGTAAGGCCAACGTAGTGGCCGATGCGTTGAGTAGGAAGCCGTGTTCGTTGAATATGAGGATCAAAGAAGAGCAACCCATGCTACACCAAGAGTTTGAAAAATTTGGATTGGAACTAGTCAGTCAAGGATTCTTAGCCAACCTTGAGTTTCAACCCACCTTGATGAGCCAAATCAAAGAAGCCCAGAAGGGAAATGAGAGTATTGACAGAATTAAGCGCCGAATTAGTTCCGGTAAGGTGCCAGGATTTGAGGAAGATGATCAGGGAGTTCTTTGGTATAAAGGACGTATTTGTGTGCCTGCTGATTCAGAATTGAAGGAAGTGATTATGAAGGAAGCCCATGAGACACCTTACTCCATCCACCCCGGTGGAACTAAGATGTACCAAGATCTGAAGGAACAATTTTGGTGGCATGGAATGAAGCGGGAGATTGCATCGTTCATCTCTAGGTGTGATATTTGTCAAAGAGTCAAAGCTGAACATCAACGTCCTGCCGGATTGCTGCAACCTTTGCAAGTTCCGGAATGGAAGTGGGAATCTGTTGGAATGGATTTCATCACTGGATTTCCAAGGTCTAGCCGTGGCAATGACTCTATTTGGGTTATTGTGGATAGACTGACCAAAGTTGCCCACTTTATTCCTGTCAAGACCACTTACAACTCGGGACAGCTAGCAGATCTGTATTTATCCAGAATTGTCAGTTTACATGGAGTTCCCAAAACCATAGTTTCCGATCGAGGAACTCAATTCACCTCGAGATTTTGGAAAAGTTTGCATCAAGCTTTGGGAACCAAGTTAGCTTTCAGCACCGCTTACCACCCTCAGACTGATGGACAGACTGAAAGAGTGAACCAAATACTTGAAGATATGTTGAGAGCCTGTGTTCTAGCTTATGGAGCTAAGTGGGAAGATTGTCTGCCTTTCGCGGAGTTTTCCTACAACAACAGTTATCAAGCCAGTTTGCAAATGGCCCCCTTTGAAGCTTTGTATGGAAGAAAGTGTCGTACCCCTTTGAATTGGTCAGAAACCGGAGACAGTCAGATTTTTGGACCAGATATTTTGCAAGAAGCCGAGGAGAAAGTTCGCATGATTCGTGAATACCTCAAGGCAGCCCAGTCAAGACAAAAGAGTTATGCCGACAAGAGACGTCGAGAACTGACTTTCAAGAGTGGAGACTTCGTTTACCTCCGCGTATCACCTCTCAAGGGAATGCAAAGATTCCAAGTAAAAGGAAAGCTTGCACCAAGATATATTGGACCCTTCAAGATACTAGACCGCAGAGGAGAAGTGTCTTATCAGCTGGAAATGCCCCCGGAATTGTCCGAAGTACACGATGTCTTTCACGTGTCTTTACTTCGGAAATGTCTTGAAGTGCCGGAGAAGCCAGAACTTTTCAAGAACATTGATCACCGTTCGGTGGACATCAACAAGGATTTGACCTATCGTGAAATGCCTATTCGTATCCTCGAGGAAGCATATCGAACCACTCGAACCCGAAGTATCAAGTTTCTGAAAGTTCAGTGGAGTAATCACACCGAAGAGGAAGCCACTTGGGAACGAGAAGATTACCTTCAGAAAGAGTTTCCCAATCTTTTCAGTTCTTAATTAGTGAATCTCGGGGACGAGATTCTTTTTAAGGGGGGAAGATTGTAACAACTCAGAAATTGTAATCCACTTCTTAATAAATAAAGTGCCAAATTTTGAACCCAAATAAAACTTTTTATCTATTATTGTATGCATACATGCATTTTCTTTTATTTGTATTCTATGATTTTATGTGTGTGATTTTTGATTGAGCATTGGTTAGATAATTCTAAGTGAACCAACAGAATCAATTGAGAAGATTTTTAGGAAGCAAAGAAACCAGAAGTAAAAATAAGAAAGAAAGAGATAAAGTTAATATGATCTAGAAATTGTTAGTGACTACACCACTTTGAGCCCTTAGATTAAGCAATCTACAGCTCACCTTCATGTTTGACCTATTAGTTGAGCTTAACCAAGTTATGGACAAACTCAACCAACAAGCAGTTACACAAATTTCAAACTGGAACATCACACAAACTTGAGCCAAAGTTTGAATCTGAAACAGGTACTATACCAAATTTGAAATATAAATTTCTGCAAAACTCAACCTTTCTTCATAACAAAAATATGACTGGGTACCTTATCCAATATGATGAGCACCCAAAGTGGAAAATTTTGAAAATTCGAATTTTGAGTTCTTGCGGGCATTTCGTCGAACACTGGCAGAAGCAAATCAAATCAAATCAAGTTTTACTGGTGCTGCACTGTTCTAGCTCGCTCCTGTGCTGTAGCCATGCGGCTGGATGACGCCACGGTCGAGCCCAGCTTCCCCATCCCCGACCCAAGCCGTGAGAAGAGGAGGGAGGAGGAGAAACGCACCCAGGGCCCCCTCCCAGCAACCCTCTTCCCTGCACGATGCCGACCAGCTTGGAGGCGCCAGAGGAGACCCACAGCACCCCGCGGCCGAACCAGCACCCTCCCAGCACGCCCCCGTGACCGCCGTGACCGGAGCGAGCTTCAAACGCCGCCAGGGCCCCCGTGCAGACGAGCTTCTGGCCGCGCTTGCCCTCACCGCTCCGGCCTATAAAAAGCCCCGCAGATCAAACGAAGCAACGCACCCAGTCCCCAGCTATCTCCCAGACATACTCGCTTAGCCTCGTTTGCCCTAGCTCGCCGTCGCCAGCCTCGCCGGAGTGGTACTGGACAAGCGGAGCGCCGCCGCGTTCGACCACCTGGGGGCAAGCTGCTGCTGGGAATCGGAGGAGGAGACGAACCGCCGCCGATCCCGCACGTCGCCGACGAGTTCTGCATCCCCTACGCCTCGCCCTCGCCGTCGAACATTCGTCACTGCTCGCAGGTGAGCTCCCGCCCGTGCTGAGGAAGACGATGAACGCAAGCCGTCCGATTCTAATCCAACGATAGCTTACCGATTCGGGAATCATTAAGTGAGCTGACATCGCGACCCCACCTGCCAGCTCCCATTTTATTTCTTTTCCGTCGCAGCGAAGCGGTATGGGCCGGCCCGTTCGGGTTTGTTCTGAATTGGGCCCAGCTCGTTTCGAATTCGGTCCGTTCGTTTTTATTCTTTTTCCCGCCCGTTTTATTTATTTCAAATAACTTTCAGATGCTATTTTCAAACTTTAATTCCTAGAGTTTTACAAATCCAAATCTAGCAAATGAATATGCATTGGAAAGCTTATGAAATACTCTACACAATAGAACTAGTTAGAATTCAAAATAAGTTAAGAATTAAATCAGTTATGAATAGTGTGACCATAGCTTGGCTAATAATGAAAGATTTCTAGAAAATTATTTAAGCCATCAAAAATCATGAAAATTAAAATGTGAACTTACTAATGACCCCTCTTACTGTTAGTCAACACTAATCTACCCCAAACCCTATTAGTATGATCAATTAGACCCTAATCCAATCCTATTTGTGTAACATAAAATGATAGATCACTATTGCCCACTTAGAATTAATTGCCCTCAATGCCAATTCACTTAGTGGATCCATCCCACTTGAACTTGTCTTAGTAACCCTAAAACCATACTAATGCTGCACAAGTGAACCACCTATGCCACTTAGTAAAGAATCTAGCTTGCACACTTGAAGAAAAACTTAGAAGAAAGACTTACCATCCAACACCATAAAAATGCAACATGAATGCTTTGGTTAGCAAACACAGATGTGTGCTTGGTGTGTTGTTAGCTTGGTGAAGTGATGGTGTGCTTTGTGTTTATTCATTATTAGACGCTAGTGTTGCCGAGGAGGATATTGGAGGGGATTATTATTATCAAGAAGAAGAAGAAAACCCCGGACACCTTGCCAACCAAGGCAAGCCATCTTTTGATTCATACTCCCCATGCCTAGTTTTAATATTGCATTCTACCTGTTTTAAGTAAATTGCATGATTGAATTGCTAGAGTAGGATGATAGAAGTATATTGATGTCTTGATTATCAAGAGCATCAAGCTGAGTTTATCCAACCCTATTTAGTAGTACTATCCCTCAATGTAGTTGCTTAGTCGCTAATAAAAGTTGATGCTATCTCTGGAGGAACCTCGTTTGAAAGGGGGTGACTTGAACTTGAAACTTGAAATGGGAGATTACTCTTACATGATGGCCTTATAAAAGAAATTAATCTTGACTAAGAGCTATGAAATCTATTTCTCAAATGACAACGGGTGATGTACTATGGGAGCCAATTATACCGTACGACCACATTACCCCTATATGGGAAGGGGCTTAATCCGTAGCTTGTTTATCTTAGTATGGGAGGCCTTGTACCAAAGCTTCATGGAAGGACACCGTGAAACGGTTACTTCTGGACCAGGTGGATTCCACTAACCCGGTACCCGGGATGGGCAGAACTAGAGGCGCCGGAGCGGGGTTCCGTATCCCGGGCTCTAGGGAAGGATCCTATACTAGGATGAGCAAGTGAAAGAGTTTGTTTGATTATCTGAACCTCGCATACTTTGTGTATGTCGAACCGTGGATTTCTCCCGGCAGATGTATCGAATCTTGTGGGTAAAGTGTACCCCTCTGCAGAGGTTTTGAAACTATTCGAATAGCCGCGTCCGCGGTCATGGACGGTTGGCGAGCTGTACTTGACTTTTGTCAGGACTAAAAGTGACAATGGTGACTTGGTGAATGACTTGACTTGAAATGTTGTTGACACACTTGAAGTCCTCTTTAGATAGAACTTAGAGAACTAAATCTCTTTCCTATAAACGAACATTCTTGGGAAATAAAACTAGCTTTTGGCAAATCAACTTAGTGCTTAGTCCACAATATCAACCTTGCATATCTACTTCATCTTTTCATTTATAAGATGGTTTGCGAGTGCATCCAATGTACTCACGGCTGTGTCCCTGGCTATCAACTTGGCCAGACTATGGGGAGGAATACCAGGAGGAAGGGTATGAAGAAGAATACCAGAACTAAGCTCGTCTCCGTGAGTCGCCATTGCCTGTAGGGAGAAGGCATGGGCCGAAGACGTTATTTCCGCTGCTATATTGTGTTGTAATATGACTTGGTCTATATGACCATTGTATTTGAACCATCGTATTGTAATGACTATGGAACTGAGTACCAACTACGTTATGTATATCGCAACAATGGTTCTGGGATTGCGGTGGAATACATAACGGGCACTTCGAATTTGTATCAAATTTGAGGTCGTCACACATCAAGCATGACATGAAAAAGCCTAAGCCGCAGTCTACACAAGCTCCTTCTTGTACCACTATTTTGCACAAAGCTTTTTGTCTTTTCCAACACCATTTGAAATTTTTTTATAAACACCTCTTTTGATGAAAACCAATAAAGATCAGAGGCAAAAATACACCTTGATGAAAAGATATGACAAGGTCTGAACGCAAATCAAGGCGAAATCGAAAACAAAAAGCAGTAGCAGAAAAAGTAGAACGCTCGATTTTTAATAAGAGTGAAAACTAGAGCGCTCCTTGCAAATGAAAACGAGTACATCTCCTCCAAAGGAAATTTGTTGGGGTCCAACCATTTATTGCAGCAAACAAACAAACTAAACAAACTAAGAAAACTAAAACAACTGACGCTCCAAGAAAAACACATAGTGCATGAAGCAATAAAAATATAGTGTTTTGAAAGGTGACCTGATTTTTGCCGATGAAGAAGGGGTGCCTCGGGGGCATCCCCAAGCTTTGACGCTTGTACTTCTTGGATATTTCTTGGGGTGATGCATGGGCATCCCCAAGCTTGAGCTTTTGTCCATTCTTCAACTCATCTCATCATTCTCCAATCCCTACACTTGAAAACTTCCTTCATACAAAACTAAACACAATTCTATTAGCAACATTAGTGTAAGCATAAAATATATTCAACCTCCTTTAGCTTCAGGTTTCAACTCAAAACCACCACATATAAAGTATATACTACTGTAGCAACTTCCACAAGAGTTCCATGATAAAAAATAACTCAAAAGAAAGCGATAAAGTGGCAAAAACAAATATTGGCAGAAATCTGTCAAAACAGAACAGCTGACAAAGGACGAATTTTTGAAAGGTTTTCTGTTGCTCAAATCAAAAAGTGTTCAACTAATAAAAGTTTGGATATAACCTGGGGCATATGCACAAGAAATCGCAGGTCCAAAAGATAAACAGAGAATTTATACGAATTTTTACGGTGCAGCAACGAAAACAGTTTCAGGACAGCAACATCCCCAAATCTTTACCTCGCTCAAACTAGAGGCTTCTCTTGGCACAAAAACGAAATAAAAAGGATAAGGAGCGGTCATTACAGTAGTAATGACTTCCAAGACTCAAATAAAAGAAAAAGTACTGAAAAGAAAACATTGGGTTATCTCCCAAGAGTGCTTTTCTTTAACGCCTTTGAGCTAGGCGCAGAAAATTGCGAAGATGCTCACATAAGAAATATGAATTGGAAGCAAAAGAGCGCATCAAGGAGCAAATATAAAACATATTTAAGTCTAACCCACTTCCTATGCATAGGAATCTTGTAAGAAAATAAATCAAAGAAACACATAGTAACAAGTATGGGTAGATAAAACAAGAGCAACTTTAGAACTTTCAATATAAAGAGAGGTTTTTTAGGAACATGAGAATCCCAACAACCATATTTTCCTCTCTCATAATAATTTTCAGTAGCATCATAAACAAAATCAACAATATAAATATCACACTCACCCTCCTTTGTTAAGCATGGAGGGCGATCAAATAAGGTATTAGTTAAAGAGTTACTCTTATTGGGAAGTAGACATGGGTAGCTCCATTCTTCCTCCTCTTGATCATCACGCTCCTCCTCTTTTTCATCCAATGAGCTTCCAATTTCTTCTTCTATAGGCTCCTTCAAGGCATTAGTCTCCTCCGTTGGAGAGCATCTATTAAGATATTTAAGAATATAGCCATTTCCTTCCTTGTAATTATCAAAGCAAAATGTGAGTATATCATAAACCTCATATTTATAAGGTGCATCATCAATATCTCTAAGCAAATAAGCAAGTTCGAATGCACCCTTCCAAGCAATAAATTCTTCAATTTGTTCCACATCATAAAAGTCATAATTTCCATTAATATAAGAAGATATGGTAACATCATCATTATACTCACATTGAAAAGGGAGGTGTTTATACCTCCTACAGCAACAAGATTCATCAAAGCAATAAGTAACATTATAAGTAGAGCACACATTTCTAGCAATGATATATAATCTATTGATTTGTTCCCATAAGTGTTTCCCTTTTTGTGACAAGCGGTGTTTCTCATAATAATTTTGCTGCTCTTCCGTGAACCCACCTTGCCAAAAAGATTTAGTTTCAAAGAAAGCAACCATTGATAGAAAGCATGATAAAGCAAGACAAGTAAAAACAACTACAAAGGATTCTAATTTTTTGGGTTTTTGGGGTTTTTGATAAAAAGCAATGCAGGTAAAATAAATAAAGTAAAGCAAAATAATAACAAAGTAAAGAATGTGTGTGCGAAAAACTCCCCTCGCAGAAGTCTTCTCTTCCTCCCCGGCAACGGCGCCAGAAAAAGAGCTTGATGCGTGGTAAATGACCAGCCGGTTGGGAACCCCAAGAGGAAGGTATGATGAGTATAGTAGCTCGTTTTCCCTCAGTTAGAAACCAAGGTTTATCGTTCAGGAGAAAAATAGACAAATGACAGCTGAAGGTGATGCTTGCTAGTTTGCGACAGCAGCGGACAATTTATATATGGTGCCTCGTCCAAGCTTTGCTTGCTAGCTGCAACGTGGAACCGGCACACACACAAACAAGTACTTTGCTCCCAACTTACGATGAGGTTGTCAATCTCACCGGTTTGCTTGAAACAAAGGTTATGAGTGTATCGAGTGGAAAACAGTAATAGTATGCGAGTAAAGTAAACAGTGCGGGAATAGTAAACAGGTGATTGCAATATGATTAAAATAGGACCGGGGTCCACAGTTCACTAGTGGTGTCTCTCCATAGATAAAATAATATGCTGGGTAAACAAATTACAGTTGGGCAATTGATAGAATAAAGATAACGTGATATGTCAAGAAGATCACTATGAGATTTACTCTGGGCATTACAACAAAATACATAGACCGCCATCCAACTGCATCTATGACTAATAATCCACCCTCGGGGATATCAATCCGAACACCCCAAAAGTATTAAGTTGCGAACAACAGATAATTGCATTAAGCAAAGTGTGTAATGTAAACAAAGCATATGCCCTTGAGCATATGAATGTTGTTTTCTCCCTAGTAGCAACAGCACATCTACCACCTTAGAGGTTTCTGTCACTCCCCCAGGTGAAATAGAGACATGAACCCACTATCGAGCATAAATACCCCCTCTTGGAGTCACTAGCAACTACTCGGCCAAGATAGCTACTAACAACGGAGAGCATGCAAGATCATAAACAACATAGAGATAACAAAAGATATAATTCAGTACAGCAACTTAATCATAAACACCAATATTCATCGGATCCCAACAAACCAACATCATAGAATTACATAACGGTGATCTCAATCATGTAGGGCAGCTCATGAGATCTAAACATGAAGCACATGGTGGAGAAGACAACCATCTAGCTACTGCTATGGACCCATAGTCCAAGGTAGACTACTCACTCATCGCTCCGGAGGCAAGCATGGCGATGAAGAAGACCTCCGGTGGCGATTCCCCTCTCCGGCAGGGTGCCGGGAAGAGCTTCTGGACCCTCCCGATCTTCGGGTCGACGGCGGCGGCGGATCGCGATGTGTTCTGGAAATCTGATCGGGTACTTAGGTTTTTCTCGTCGGGGGGTCTTTATAGGCGAAGGGGCGATGTCAGAGGTGGAGCCAGGCTCCCTCACACAGGGGTGGCGCGGCCAGGGGCCTGGCCGCGCCGGCCCTGTGTGTGGGGCCCTGGTGGCCCCTCTCCGTCTCTCCTTCGGATGTTTGGAAGCTTCCGGGAAAAATAAGACTTCAGGAACTTGTTTCGTCCAATTCCGAGAATATTTCCTGTGTATCACTTCTGAAACACAAAAACAGCAGAAAACAGGAAACTGGCACTGTGGCACTTGTTAATAGGTTAGTTCCGGAAAATGCATAAAAATGCCACTAAGTGTAACGAAACAATAGGCAAATGGTGTAAAAACAAGCATGGAGCATCAAAAATTATAGATACGTTTGAGACGTATCACCACCCTAGCCCTTCCCTTGGCTGCCTCGTGGTGCCTTCGTGGAGGGGCAAAGTGTGCACCCCTCCCTTCTATATAAAGGAGGGCCCTAGGGGAGAGGAGAACACACAACAACAAGCCATGTGCCTCCTCCCTCTCCCTAGTGTGCCGGCCTCCTTCCTATCTCTCTTCTCTCTCGCATGGTTCCCCAAAGTGTTGCGTAGGAGTTGAGTCATCACCACCGCTGCATGCTGTCGTGCTATGGAGTTTCTGGATCCGGTCTGAACCAATCTACTTCCGCAATTTTGGCTGGATCAGAAATTCCAGGAGTCATAGTTGATCACTGTACATGTGTGAGTACCGGAGGTGCTACACGTGTGGCACCAGAGTCGTTGAGCCAAGTTCTTCATGACCTTGAGGTTGGCTACATCATCAACGCTTATGCGGGAGCGTAATCATGCGTTCGGTCCATTATGTCACTAAAGCTCTAATCGTTATATCATTACTAATAGATAGATCTTGGGTAATTCGGGGTTGCGTAGATTTTTTTTTTGTTATTAGCATCGAACCCCAACAACATGCATGCATTTTCCCATGTTTATTTAACAATCCTCTATTTTGCACCGACAACCTATCAAATTCTTGTATGGTTTGATCCTGTTGGGCTGGGGGTTCATCGCCCTCAACCTGTAGGATGTAGCCACACCAAATTCGAAATAAATATCTCAGTGAGCGAGAAAAGCAATAGTAATACCTATGAGAAATCTAGCGAACTTGGAGGGACATAGGTACTCGAGAGTGCTAAAATTAACGCACACATATACACCCCCGCGTGTGCCAAGTCGCTTTCAAACACGCCCCCAAACTTTCCCATGCTCTCCTTCAATCCAGCATCCAAACCCCATCTTCGTCAGTGCTGATCTTCTAGAGACGCACATGTGTCAACTAGGTCATGCACCAAAACCTTCCACAACACCGTCTATCAGCCATGTTGGTCTGTCATTGTTGGCGGCGCCATTCTTCTTGAGACGCACCAACATGCGTTCAGCTGGTCGATCTCCTCCCCATGGTACACATGATAGACTCAGGCACTATGCAAGTTGGAGTAATCAAAGCCCAGAAGTCTAGTCACCCAACACTTATAATTTAGTTTGTTTGGTCAAACCGATCGGTTGACATTGTTTTCCACTACTCGACCTAGTCATGTTGACATTGCTTTAAACTCGACCTATTTGTTTGAATAATGATAGCTGGTAAATACAATACTTTTTAGGCATATGAAATATACCAATTACCATCTGTCTCATGCTCTATCTAGCTCTAGTTATGCCCATTATGCCTTACTTACAGCTTTCATTCACTTTCATATGAGTATTGCACAATTATTACTATTTTAGGATTTTATTACATTTCTCTTGCTTTTTACATGTGTGTGGGTGCAAGAAATATTTATGACTAAGGGCAGGCAAGGGGAGCAATGAGGACACAATATGGAGGAGCTACAGCCACCAGACTTTGCCATTTGGAGATTGGAAAAAGTGATTTTTTCCATAATCACAAAATACAAATCAAAGACAATGGTGCTGTAGCCCTCGTCCATATGAGTTCAACGAACCAAAGAACATCAAAAATGGAGTTCGTATGACGAAATGGCGGCCATTTTACTACGGATATCACAGACTTTAACGACCACCCATACGGGCCCGTCGTGGTCGTATCGCTGCCCATATTGGGTGGCGCAGGTCGTCACCCATAACGAAGGCATCAACATCGATCTACATCATCATCATCACCATGCCGTCTCCATCGTCGACCCCCCTTTGTATACTTGTTGTAAACTTGTAACCCCCAACTCTATTGTGGATTTGTACTTGTATTCATTCATAACTTCATATTCCATTCATATTATTGATATGATGTTGATCCCCTTCATATGTGTGTAGTCTCCTTTGTTCTTGGGGAATTATGGGGAAACCCTAGCAATTATTATATCTTGAATAAAGATGATATATGATTTCCATTCATGATTGCCTGTATTAGTTAACTCTCTTGATGTTATATGAAGTGCACCATGTAACATTTTCCTACGGGACGGGAGAGGAATTACTCTTGTTTAGGTGATGATATTGATGCCGCTAAGTGACATATGCATCAGATCTTCATTTATCTAGACAAGGGGGGTATGAGGGGACTCACTAAGCCTACCCATAACCACGGGGAAACTCTTAATTGTAGTCGGATAGAAGTGGCTGACTATCATCCGCTACAGTGGTTATGAGGGATGAGGAGTTGATGGATGATCCGCAGTCATCTAATTATGGAGCTTCACCCTATACACACATGCATGAAGGAAAACCTAAATTATCTTAGTCATAATTAATAAACTTGCTAGCGGTGGAACCAATATTCTCTGAGAACTCCTTAATCATATTGCATTCTCCACAACCGTACTCGCATGCTCTTAGTTTATTTATTATTTACTTTATTGTTATTTACAGCTACATTCTATTATCAAACACCATCATTCACGTTTTGCCTAGAATTAGCAACGATTATTAAGTACTTCTTTAGTAACAATAATAGGAGGCATAAAGACCTTATGAACTCTAGCTCCTCGTGGTTTGATACTCTTCTTATTGAAACTAGCTAAAAACGATCTGTGCACTTGCAGTCATCAAGCTAATTTTTGGCACCGTTGCCGAGGAGCTAAGCGCTTTTGGTCTTTGTCTTAAGTTATTTAATTTATTACTGTTGTGCTAACATTGTTGCAAGTTTTAGGTAACCACCATGGTCAAATTAGAACACATGATTTATCTCAATGAGGAAGAATTTTATTATAGTTTACATAAAGCTTGGGAACCTATAGAGACTATCCACCATGATAAAGAAATATTTTATGATATGAAACATGGTGAAGAAAAGAATTCCATAGATTATGAAAGTCTAGAAAGATTCCTTGAATCTGGTGATGAGGATGAACTAATTAGGAATTCAAATTTTAGTCCTAACATGGTTTCACTGCTTGTCATAACATATCTTGAGTATGCGTCGGTAATTTGGGAGCACTTTGAACCACCCACTATGGAGGAGTTCATGATAATGGTACGAAAGAAAACTGAAGTGGAAGCAACTCCACCTAAAGAACTGCCACCCGAAGAACCCCAACATATTGATGATGAAGTGGTGGTATGCATCGACCCCCCTCAACTGGCTAAAGGTAAGGCCCAAGGTAAAACTATTGGTGAGCTAGTTGCTGCTTCTGGACTAGTAAAGGATGAGCTAAAGGTAAATCTATCGCTGAGCTAGTAGCTATGAACCTAGAGACCAATATTGATATGGTAAAAGGACCAGAGTATGTTTATGAGGAGGAGATTGTCATGAACTTTGAGAGTAGGTATGATAGTAGGAATGATGCAAGACCGACAATTCCTTTTGAACTAGGAGAAAACTCATTCACTGGGATATGTGACTTAAGTTCGACCATTAATATCCTTACTTATCATGCTTATAAACTGGTTAGTTACTTTATTGATGATCCTGATCTGGAACCCACAAATGCTAGGCTTTCAAGTGGGACTAATAAGAAATTCAAGGGCATCCTTCATACTTCGTTGATATTAACTAAACATCCAATGATGAAAGAAGCATCAAAAAACATTAGAGAAAACCAAATTTAAGCAACTTTTTTGGTATATGCAGTGAGTACTATGTATCATATCCCCTCATATATGACCATTGTTTTTTATTACTTGAAAAGGTAATATTGCATATTAATCTTGAAATCATAAAAATGGACATGACAACTGCAAATAAGATTACATGCTCTGTGACTATTGCTTCCACACAAAATTTCCCATGCGAGGTAATAATGCATATGGAAGCTCGGGGAACAGAGCAACAAACTCAACTGTAATCCATAAACCCACATGATTCAATACAGCGAATTTTTTTCTTGGCAGAAATAAAACAATAACACACAATTCCACTTCCTATATATACTACACATTAACTGACGAGTTACAAAATTCTGAGTACGCCAGCCTTGTCTAGCGGGACAAGCTTAGCATGGGCTGATGAACGGCCGTAACTTTCACTCATAAATCCAGATGAATTGTTTATTCTGATTTTCGTGTCTACGGTAAAACGCTCTAGTCGTGTTGCGTTCCTCTCATTACGTACTTCACCAGCTCAAGCTGGCCTGCTTCGCCACAAAATCCGCTTATGCTGGCCGTCCGAAGATAGTGGTGACGGCGATCGGCAATCAAATCTGGGTATTGACGCTCATTAAAACAGTGCATCTGCACAAGAAAGTTTTGCTTGTTAACAATGCATCGAGCAATACAAAGATAATCGAGTACTGTATGTGGGATGAAGAGATTCGAGACATGAGTACTCACATCCAACCTAAGGTCCTCCAGAAGAGGAGCTGCTGCCAGAAGACAAGCTAGCTGAAAGACCGACGTGTTACCTACAACGTGCAGTTTCAAAGCCAGATGCCGTAGACGGCTAAATACAAGAGGGGCATGCGTAAATCCAAGAATCTGAAAGATGGCAAAGGGTAGTTCACAAAACAAGATGTGAAATGGGAAACAGAAATATACCTTCTGACAATTTTAGTGGGCAATGAATATCCAAACCTTAGACATGACGAATGCTTCCACACCTAAATTCTCAATGTGAGGCAATACATTTGGGATCCCAGTGAACATATATTCAAGGGTTTTCTCAACTTTTAATTCGAAGTGTGCGTTCTTCAGCTTCAAGCAGTTATGAAACTTTATAAGGATTTTAGGGCCCCTATACTCAAATGTATTCAGATTAGGGGCAATAAGATCGATATCATTAACAGCACAATCTTGAACGCATAAATACTTCAACCGACACAATGGCTTACAAGTATGCAGATTACACTTCTGGTAACACCATCGGATGCTTAACCATTCCAGCAAAGGGCATTTTGACAAGAAGTACTGTAAATCTTGGAAGGCAAGCACATGGTCCAGGGCAAGCATTTTAAGGTTTTGAAAGCCACAAAAGTCAGGGCTTGGGCCCAAATTGACACTGTCCAGCCGAAGAGCCTGAAGACAAGTTACATTTTTGTTGTTGAATAGATGGCAAGGGAAGCTGTAGTTGTTGTCATATAATCCCAGATGTGGAGAGAAATTGAGGATGACTATCCTTGCTTTGGACAAAATTGCAGACGTAACCCATCCATCAATATGCTTAGCATGCTCCTTCCGCAACTCAAACTTGACAACAAGTTTATTCATAGGTAAACCACCGTGTTTTGTCATGATATAGTTGACCCTATCAATATATCTCTTGATGCCCAGCATTCTCTTATAATGATTGGAGCTTTGTTTTCTCTTCGCTTTACTGCCAAGCACCGTTGAGATATCAAAGCTCAGATTAGGATGGCACTTCCAATACCATCTCCACTTACTTGAAAGCACACTTGTCCGGACAGCTTCCTTTAATGTTAGTTCTGACATTATCGTCGACACAATATCCTGGCAACGCCGCAGTGTTAACAATCGTCAAAAATTCAGTTGTTAGGCACATCAGCAGAGTTCATGTCAAACTAAATGTACCTCAGGAAGTGAATGAAAACTAAATCGGCGTGCTCTTATCCTCGTGGTACAACCTTCTCCAGCACATAAGAGGTGCTTCGGTCTCTTTCTTTCTGATGCCGATATGTTCTGATTCTCATCATGTGACCTTTTGGCTGAAGTGCTATTTCTCATGGAATCTACAAAATAGCACACGTTATTTCAACTTTTCAAGGAGTATTCCTTGATCTATTGGCCCAACGATGGCATTAGTATATAAGACTACAGTATAATTTTCAAGTACAGATCTTTACAAATGCCCCATTCTATATACCAGATGTGATAAATTTCATTCTGTACTTAAAATAAATATAGATCACCGTAGAAGCTGTAGAGTTAAATAGGTCATCATAGCAGTGCACTAGTGCGCAACACTAGCGCGGTTCTTCATCCAAATATGAGGAAAAGTTAAGAATACATAAGCTAACATCTGAAGGATAAATTTCTCATTCCTTTGAGTCAGGGAAAAAGCCAAAGTAAAAGGATGATATATGTGAATTTGTTCATACCTTTCTGGCGATCAGCTTCTATGGTTATTATGTACGGACATTCTACTTGTCGCAACTCAAGTTTAGTAGCCTCTATGATTTGTTCACACAATCACTTAGGGGATTATCCCCACTAATGTCTATAAAAACTCTAGTACCAAACAAATGTGATTCGTCATTCTAGAGTGAGGATTCTCAGTAATAAAAGACAGTTGCAGGCATTGTTCCATCTGAACCAGAGAAAAGAAATTGAAAGAATGATGAGATGTGGATTTGTTCTAAAATTCTGTTCAAAGAAGAAACTAATGTATTGCAAGCCATCACTAACAAAGCTGTTTTCCACCAAAATTAGAACCATGTTTGATTATCAAGGACACGTAATGTGACGTGAGTCTCTCAGTACGCTATTTGCCGGTCAGGTTGACAGGTGATAGATTGCAATTTCGCATACAGCGGAGTGCGGCGATGAATTATTCACCAACTCAGAATCGCAACTAATTTATCATCCAACAGCATACAGTTCCTCTTTTCCTACTTCAGGACTTGTAATGATCAATCTATCATCCAACAACATACAGTTCTACCCACCGTGGGAAAAAAAAAACCAGTTGTAGGCATAACTGAAACTCGGCCGGCGGCGCCCGGCGATCGATGGTGTGAAAGGAAGAGAGAAAAAGGAACTCACATCGGCAAGGTAGAACAGGGAGGATGTGTCAACCGTCAATCTGTTCGCAGGGGTGACAGGAGAAGGGGGAGGCCGGCGTCGACGAGGGGCTGTCCTCGTATGTTACTGGACCGTGAAACAGAGCTAGGGTTATGGTGCGACCAGGGCGCGCCCGGTGGTGGGTCGGGCTCTTGTAGGGTGGCCGTCAACCTTGTCCTCGTGGCTCACGCCCCGGCGGCAGTGCCCTAGCCCTAATCCGCCCTTGAACGGAGGCCCCTACTCCTCGTTCAGCTGCCCTGCGACCCTTCTTCTCATCCATTGATCCGGGTATCATCAACCTGGCCCCCTCTGGAATTACTGAAATTTCAGTTTTTCTTGGAAAGTATCTAAATCTATTATAGGAGTTTATAAGAAGTAGGTTTCTTTCTCATTTAACAAATGTTTGAAACTTTGGACTAAGAATTGATTGAACACCCAGCAACCAGAAACTCTCTTAACTGATATTCAAGAGAAAGGGATTCAAAAAAAGATACATAGAATTAGAAGGACTTTATCTCTTAGACGAGAAGATAAAAGTCGAAAACTTCAAATGGAGCTCGAGCTCAATGGAAGCTTTTTTTAAAAAAAAGTTGAAAATGATATTTGAAAGTTTCAAAAAATTGAGATAAGAAATGTTGATGTTGAAAATTATGGGACCTACTAGTGTACAAAGTTTCAATCCAAAACTCGTTGTATTTTAGGCTCAACAAAAATGACAAGTGCATACATCTGGATCTAATGAATAGTGCATAGTTTCAAAGTTTGAAATTTTGGAAGATTTGTCATTTTTGCCGAGGCTAAAATATACCGAGTTTGAGATTGATTTTTTGCAGAGTAGTAGATCTCATAATTATCGACATGCTATCTGTTTGAAACTTCCAAATATCAATTTCAAATTTTTTTAAAAGCAGGCTCCATATAGCTCGGGAGCCATTTGTCCACTCTCGTACAAAGTATCCCAAACATAATAAATTATTCCTAGATCCTTGGACCACATAACAACCACTACCGTCACTAGAGTAAGTGGCAGACGCGCAGTGTTTGTCGCTCCCCCACCAGAACAAGCCTGACATTGGTGATGGCAGTTGTGAAGTCTTCATGGCACGTATCTTTAAGAATTAGCGCCCTAGAGCTAAAGTCGATGCCATTAAACTTTTAGATCAGTTCGAATATCATGACATCAAATCTACAAAACACATAGACAAAAATGAGACCACCACTCCATGGGAGCATCGACCAGACGATTTCTCGCTCTCCTCAATGTCACCAACGAGAATTGTCGGTGAGGTGGACAAGTAGAAGGAAAACCTAATTCTTATTTCACGTAGTGTCACTATAGCCGCCATAATTTTGTTGTCGGTTATCAAACCCTGACTTTAGGGGCCTAGCTACAGCAGCAAGCACATATCCAAGGTCCTGATCCCCGCTCGCCGCCGGAGTGGCAAGTAGAGAAGGAAAGGACTGATACGTCTCAAACGTATCTATAATTTTTGATGCTCCATGCTTGTTCTTACACCATTTGCTTAGTGTTTTGTTACACTTCGTGGTGTTTTTATGCATTTTCCGGGACTAACCTATTAACAAGATGCCACAGCGTCAATTCCCTGTTTTCTGCTGTTTTTATGTTTCAGAAAAGTTACACAGGAAATATTCTCGAAATTGGACGAAACAAAAGCCGAACCTCCTATTATTTAACGAAGCTTCCAGAAGTCCGAAGAGGAGACGGAGGGGGGCCACAGGGTGGCCACACCACAGGGCGGCGCGGCCTGCCCCTGGCGCACGCCCCTTGGTGGTGAGGCCACCCTGGCCCACCTCTGACGCTGCCCCTTCGCCTATAAAGACCCCCCGACGGGAAAAACCTAAAGACCCGATCAATTTTTCAGAAACACATCGCGATCCACCACTGTCGTCGACCCGAGATCGGGAGGGTCCAGAAGCTCTTTCTGGCACCCTGCCAGAGAGGGGAATCGCCACCGGAGGTATTCTTTATCGCCATGCTTGCCTCCGGCGTTATGAGTGAGTAGTCTACCTTAGACTATGGGTCCATAGCAGTAGCTAGATGGTTGTCTTCTCCACCATGTGCTTCATGTTTAGATCTCGTGAGCTGCCTTACATGATCGAGATCATCTTTGTGTAATTCTACATGTTGTGTATATTGGGATCCGATGAATATTGGTGTTATGTTAAGTTGATGTGCTGAATATTATTTTATGTTATCTCTATGTTGTTTATGATCTAGCATGCTCTCCGTTGTTAGTAGCTATCTTGGCCAAGTAGATACTAGTGACTCCAAGAGGGGGTATTTATGCTCGATAGTTGGGTTCATGCCTCTATTTAATCTGGGGGAGTGACAGAAACCTCTAATGTTGTAGATGTGCTGTTGCCACTAGGGAGAAAACAACATTCTTGTGTCCAAGGATATTTGTTTTGTTTACATTACACACTTTGCTTAATGCAGTTATCTATTATTCGCAACTTAATACTCGTGGGGTGTTCGGACGATATCCCCACGAGTAGATTATTAGTCATAGATGCAGTTGGATGGTGGTCTATGTATTTTGTTGTAATGCCCAGAGTAAATCTCATAGTGATCCTCGTGACATATGCATATTATCTTTATTCTATCAATTGCCCAACTGTAATTTGTTTACCCAGCATGTTGTTATTTATCTTATGGAGAGACACCACTAGTGAACTGTAGACCCCGGTCCAATTTCCTTTACATTGCTATTACCGTTTTACTATTACTCGCTCCGTTTTACTTTCTCGCATACTACTATTGTTTTCCACTCGATACGCTCATACCTTTTTTTACAGCAAACCGGTGAGATTGACAACCTCATCGTAAGTTGGGAGCAAAGTACTTGGTTGTGTTGTGTGCAGGTTCCACTTTACTACTAGTTGAAGGTGCACCAACAAGAAACGTAAACGGCGCCCTTGCTGGAGTGTCACGAAGCTAGCAAGCATCACCTTCTAGAGTTTGGCTTTTTCCTACTGGATCGATAAATCTTAGTTTCTTACTGAGGGAAAGACTTGCTACTGTGCTCATCATACCTTCCTCTTGGGGTTCCCAACTGGGTGGTTATCCTGTCCGCATCAAGCTATTTTTCTGGCGCCGTTGCCGTGGAAAAATAAGATTTCTGCAAGGGGAGTTTCGCACGCACATCCTTTACTTTGTTTTAGTTTTGCTTTACTTTTTATTTTGCTTGCATCGTTTTTATCAAAAATACAAAAAAATTAGTTTCCTTTATAGTTGCTTTTGTTTACTTGCTTTTAGTTTTGTTAGAATGAGTAATCCTGAAGTTGAAGTTTGTACTTTTAAGCAACAAGGGGGAGAGAGTTTGAAAGATGCTTGGTACCGTATTAGCAATTCTCATCATAGGTGTACGAAGAAGCATTCTACCATGATCCTCCTTAGAAATTTTTATGTTGGTATATCTAGTTGGAATAGGTACGTTCTTGATACTCTTGCAGGAGGTAATTTTCTGGGTACTCCCGCTCTTGAAGCATGCACTTTAATAGAAAGTTTAGTGGGAGTACCACCTATTCATGTTGTTAAAACTGAGATCACTTTGGAGGAAGTTATAGAAAAACTAGGCTCTTTAGAAAAAAGTTTGCCAAATATCCTTGATAACGCTAACCGAGTTAATGAAGCGATAGAAAGTATCGGTAAGAGAATCACTGTTTTAGAAGCTAGCACTACTCTTGATAGTCAAAACCTTAGGATTGGGAAACTAGAGGAATCTATGGAAACTTTGAGTTCAATTTTCTCTTCTCTTAAGTTTAAGAAGGAGAAAGCTTTTGTTGGAAAAGAGCAAAAATTTATGTATGTTCCCAAGGTGTCTGTGCCTAAACCTCAACATGTTTTAAAGATTGGAAAGATTTTTAGTTCAACTAAGAGTGACTTGCAGGTTGAATCATCTTCGGGAACCTCTAAAGTGCCTAGTGTGGTAAGTGGTGATCTTGAGGAAACAGTTGATCTTAATGCTTCTTTCGAAAATACTTGATTTGCACTTTTTGCGCCTAGCTCAAAGGCGTTAAAGAAAAGCACTCTTGGGAGATAACCCATTGTTTTACTTTTAGTTCTTTTTCTTTTATTTGAGTCTTGGAAGTTATTACTATTGTAATAACCTTTTATTTCGTTTTTGTGCCAAAAAAAACCTCTAATTTGAGTGAGGTAAGATTTGGGGATGTTGCTGTCCTGAAACAGATTTCGGTGTTGCACCGTAAACATTTGTGAAAATTCTCAGAATATCTTTTTGACCTGCGATTTCTTGTGAATATGTCCCAGGTTATATCCAAACTTTTATTAGTTATACACTTTTTGATTTGAGCAACAGAAAACCCTCGAAAAAATTGACTTTTGTCAGCTGTTCTGTTTTGACAGATTTCTGCCACTATTTGTGTTTGCCTCTTGATCGCTTTCTTTTTGAGTTCTTTTGATCACGGAACTTTTGGGGAAGTTGCTACAGTAGTATATGCTTTATATGTGGTGGTTTTGAGTTGAAATCTAAAGCAAAAAGTGGTTGATTCATTATTATGCTTACACTAATGTTGCTAATAGAATTATGTTGAGTTTTGTATGAAGGAAGTTTTCAAGTGTAGGGATTGGAGAATGATGAGATGAGTTGAAGAATGGAAAAAAGCTCAAGCTTGGGGATGCCCACGCACCCCAAGAAATATCCAAGAGGTACAAGCGTCAAAGCTTGGGGATGCCCCCGAGGCATCCCTTCTTCATCGGCAAAAATCAGGTCTCCTTTCAACACACTATATTTTTATTGCTTCATGCACTATGCATTTTTCTTGGAGCATCTTTACTTTAGTTTTCAGTTTTGTTTAGTTTTGTTTGCTGCAATAAATACTTGGACCCCAACAAATTTCTTTTGGAGAAGTTGCCTTGCTTTTTATTTGCCAAGAATACTCCGTTTTTCACTCTTATCGTTCAACGAGTGTTCTTTTTTTCTAGAACTGCGTTTAGCTTTCATTTTTCGCCTTGATTTTTGTTCAGATCTTGATTTATCTTTATATCAAGGTGTATTTTGACCTCTGGTCCATGTTGGTTTTCATCAAAAGAGTTGTTTCAAAAAGGTTCGAATGGTGTTGGAAAAGAGAAAAAATTTCATGCAAAAAAGTGGTACAAAAAGGAGCTTGTTTAGACTGCGGCTTAGACTTTCTCATGTCGTGCTTGATGTCGTTTTGATAGTATGCTTAGTGGTTTTGCTGTAGCATGAGTTGTCTCAAATGACTGAGATTGCTTAATGAGCCATTGAAAAAATCATGCGTTGTTTTTATTATTTGGAAGCATTAATTTGGTTTTCTCCTTGATGCTTTATTTGAGTTGACTTGGCGCATGCTTACACATGTTTGACTCATACAAAGTCGCCATAAGCCTCTATGATCATTTAGTTTTTGACTCTTGATGCCATCTTATGCTTCTCTTAATGATGTTTTGTCGCTATGCATGATTATGGCCGTTATTGCTCTCTTAGTTGGTTGCTCTCAGTCTTTTGCTAGCCCTCATTTTGTACTGAGTATGAGCTCTACTCGTGCATCCAACTCCCAAAAACCAAGTTATTCCAATATGTCCACCATACATACCTATTAGCAATTTGCTATTCCAAAGTACATTTGACTTGCTTTTATCTATCCTTCAAATTAAACTGTTTTGGTGTTATGTGAAAATTGGTCAGTAAAGCTCTCACAAACCTGATGGCACACTTTACTTTTCTCGTCTTAAAATTTGACATTGTGGCTCTCTTATGTTGAGTTGTTATGCTTGCAAGTTGTAAGTTGGAAATTAGCCAAACCATGCCGTCATGGGGTAAGCTTTCAACATTGCACTTCTTATTTGAGTTGATATCGTGATCTTTTGTTTATGGATACTTGATGTCTACACACGCTTCTGTTCTTGTAGACAGTGTTGGGCCTCCAAGTGCAGAGGTTTGTAGAGCAGCAGCAAGTTTCCCTTAAGTGGATCACCCAAGGTTTATCGAACTCAGGGAGGAAGAGGTCAAAGCTATCCCTCTCAAACAACCCTGCAATTACTATACAGAAAGTCTCTTGTGTCCCCAACACACCCAATACACTTGTCAGATGTATAGGTGCACTAGTTCGGTGAAGAGATAGTGAAATACAAGTAGTAGTGATGATTATAAGTAGTAAATGCAATCTGGAATAAAAATGGCAGCAAGCAAACAAGTAACAAAACAGCAAGTAAACGGTGTGCAAAGCTTGGAAACAAGGCCTAGGGATCATACTTTCACTAGTGGACACACTTCCAACAAATATAACATAATTGAACAAATAGATAACTTCTCTTCACTATGATACTCTGAATTACTCTCCTATTGAATAACACTAATCATTGCGTAGGGCTACGAAGCACTCCTCAAAGTTCATCAAGTACTTGACAAACACCACTCATAGAGATATCCAAATCAAATCACAACTCAAGATAGATATTATTGCAACTTAGACCAAGTACTAACACGGTGCACACACTGTCAACATTACACCATGAAAGGAGGAATAGATCACTTCAATACTATCATAGTGATAATTATTCTCATAATTCATAAGAGATCACAATCATAGCCTAGACCAAGTACCACCACGATGCACGCACTGTCACCATTACACCATGGCAGGAGGAATAGATTACTTTAATAACACACTAGAGTACACATAATGAAGAAGAGTAACATCTACTTATTCAACATGATACAAAGCTCACAATCACATAAAGATCACATCATGGGAGAGAGAGGTGAACCACATAGCTACCGGTAGAGCCCTTAGCCCCGGGGGAGAACTACTCCCTCCTCATCATAGGAGACAGCAAGGTTGATGGAGATGGCGGTGAGGTCAATGGTGACGGCAGGAGACAGCGATGGAGACCGATGGAGATGGCTCCGAGGGCACTTTCTCGTCCTGGCAGGGTGCCGGAACAGAGACTTCTGTCCCCCGAAATTCATCGACGGTGATGGCGGAGATGCGGAACTCTTCTGGAAATTTCATCGACTCCCCTAGGGTTTTCCATCCCGAGGCTTTATATAGGCGAAGGGGCATCGTCAGGAGTGGCCCCAGGCCTCCTCACACCTAGGCGGCGTGACGAGGGCCTGGGCCACGCCGGCCTAGTGTGAGGCTGGCCTGTGGCCCCTCTCCTTCGCCTCTTCGGATCTCTGGAAGCTTCCGGGAAAAATAAGACTTCAGGAACTTGTTTCGTCCAATTCCGAGAATATTTCCTGTGTAGCTTTTCTGAAACACAAAAACAGCAGAAAAGCAGAGAACTGGCACTGTGGCATCTTGTCAATAGGTTAGTTCTGAAAATCGCATAAAAACACCATAAAGTGTAACGAAACATAAGGCAAATGGTGTAAAAACAAGCATGGAGCATCAAAAATTATAGATATGTTTGAGACGTATCAGCATCCCCAAGCTTAACTCCTGCTCGTCCTCGAGCAGGTAAGTGATAACAAAAGAAATAATTTTTGAGGTGACATGCACCTACACAATCTTGATCATGTATGTAAGCATTGTGAGCTGGGATCATAAGAACTTAAAACATGGGATGAAAGATATAATCTTGACAATAAGAACTTAGCAACCATGTTATAACATGAAAATGAACACAAACAAAAGATCATGAAAATGAAACAATAAAAGTCAAACGTGTGTTCAAATCATAAGGAAAAACATACAAATGGTTTTCAGATTATCCTTAATGGAGAGCAAAACATAAATGCATAGGACACCTTCAAGTTTAAGAGGGCGACTAGATACAAATAATTTAGGAACAAGTGAACCATAGTCATGAATCAATCAATGATAAACTTTGGGACAATGCACATTATACTCAGAATGACAACTATGCTCTCTTAGACGGTGCATAAAGATAGAAGGTGGTGACTCAACATAAAAGTAAAAAGAAAGGCCCTTCGCAGAGGGAAGCAGTGATTAAACATGTGCTAGAGCTTTTCATTTGTAAAATAGAGAGATAAAACTTGGTTTTGAGAGATGGTTGTCTTTGTCAACGACTGGCAATGGGGTTCTTACTATCTTCCATACAAAAATGAAGCAAGTTTTTGAGAGAGAGATTGGCACTTTTGTGCTCTTTTTATAAAGCTTGGCACTCCTCCCCACCTTTTTTCCTTTCTCAAACCATGGCTAACCGATTCCATCGGGTGCCCACCAACATTCACATACCATGGAGGAGTGCCTTTTTTCTTTCTTTTTTCCCTTTTTTTTCTTTTTGGAATAAGCAATATGGAAGATAGCAAATCCGACCACTACGTCCCCATGAGCTAAAAACAGTGCCACAAAACAAGAAGTGTTTTGAAGGTTTTTTTTTGAAAGGTAGCACATGAAAATTTACTTGGAATGGCTTACAAATACCATGTATAGGAGTTTATAGTGGACACAATGGCAAACTTGGTTTTTAGGAGTTGGATGCATGAGTAGAGCTCATACTCAGTACAAGGCGAGGGCTAGCAAAAGACTGGGAGCGACCAACTAAGAGAGCAATAACGGCCATAATCATGCAAAGCGACAAAGCGATATTAAAAGAAGCATAAGATGGCATCAAAAGTCAAAAACTAAATGATCTTAGAGGCTATAGGCGACTTATTTTGTAGTCAACATGGTGTAAGCATGTGCCAAGTCAACCCAAATAAAGCATCAAGGAGAAAACCAAAATAATGCTTCCAAACGATAAAAACAACGCATGATTTTTTCAAAGGCTCATTAAGCAATCTCAGTTATTTGAGACAAGTCATGCTACAGCAAAACCACTAAGCATACTATCAAAAAGACATCAAGCACGACATGCAAAAGCCTAAGCCGCAGTCTACACAAGCTCCTTCTTGTACCACCTTTTTGCATAAAGCTTTTTCTCTTTTCCAACACCATTCAATTTTTTTTATAAGCACCTCTTTTGATAAATACCAACATGGACCAGAGGTCCAAATACACCTTGATGCAAAGATATAGCAAGATCTGAACAAAAATCAAGGCGAAAAATGCAAGCTAAACGCAGGAGCAGAAAAAGAGAACACTCGTTAAAACGATAAGAGTGAAAAACGGAGTGTTCTTGGCAAATGAAAAACGGAGCATGTCTCTCTTCAAACACATGATGTGATCCAAACATTTATTGCAGCAAACAAAGCAAAAGAAAATTTAAAACAAAAACAACTGACGCTCCAAGAAAAACGCATAGTGCATGAAGCAATAAAAATATAGTGTCTTGAAAGGTGACCTGATTTTTGCCGATGAAGAAGGGGTGCCTCGGGGGCATCCCCAAGCTTTGGCGCTTGTACTTCTTGGATATTTCTTGGGGTGATGCATGGGCATCCCCAAGCTTGAGCTTTTGTCCATTCTTCATCTCATCTCATCATTCTCCAATCCCTACACTTGAAAACTTCCTTCATACAAAACTAAACACAAATCTATTAGCAACATTAGTGTAAGCATACCATATAATCAACCCTTTTTGCTTCAGGTTTCAACCTAAAACCACCACATATTAAGAATATACTACTGTAGCAACTTCCTCAAAAGTTCCGTGATCAAAAGAACTCAAAAAGAAAGCGATAAAGCGGCAAACACAAATATTGGCAGAAATCTGTCAAAACAGAATAGCTGACAAAGGTCGAATTTTTAAGGTGTTTTCTGTTGCTCAAATCAAAAAGTGTTCAACTAATGAAAGCTTGGATATAAGCTGGGGCATATGCATAGGAAATCATAGGTCCAAAAGATATATAGAGAATTTTCATGAATTTTTACGGTGCAGCACCGAAAACTGTTTCAGGACAGCAACATCCCCAAATCTTACCTCACTCAAATTAGAGGCTTCTTTTGGCACAACAACGAAATAAAAATGATAAGGAGAGGTAATTACAGTAGTAATGACTTCCAAGACTCAAATAAAAGAAAAAGTACTGAAAAGAAAACAATGGGTTATCTCCCAAGAGTGCTTTTCTTTAACGCCTTTGAGCTAGGCGCAGTAATTTGCAAAGATGCTCATGTGGGCGCCATATAAGAGCTTGAGGCAAAGGCGCCATATAGGAACTTAAAGCAAAAGAGAGCATCAAAAAGCAAGTATGGAACACATTTAAATCTAAACCACTTCCTATGAAAAATAGTCTTGTAAAGAGACAAGTCATAAAAGCGCAAAGCAAAAAACATAGGAAGGCAAAACAAGTACAACTTCAAGAATTGCAACATAAAGAGGGGAAACTCAATATTGTTGAGGTCCTTCAGAACATATTTCCCTCTCTCATAATAACTTTCAATAGAATCATGAATAGAATTAACAATATAACTATCACATAAAATATCCCTATCATGAGCCACATGCATAAAAGAATTAATACTCCCCACATGAACAATAGTAGTAGGAGCAGATTCAACAGAATAATTATTCTTATCACCATAATCATCAAAATTAGGAGGCATATTGTAATCATAACTAATTTTATCCTCAATAGTAGGTGAACTGAAAATATTATACCCATCATCATAACCATCATAAACTAGAGGTATAGTATCATCACAAGCTAGAGAACAGCTATTTCGCAAAGCATATTCTTCAAACATATCATCATAAGAAGGAACATCACATAGGGGAGATAAAATATCATCAGAGCAAACTTTCTCCACTAAAGCTGGGGAACTAAAAATATCAAGCTTAACAAAACCAGCTTCCCCAAGCTTAGACTTTTCTAAAACAGTGTTCAAAGCATTCATACTAACAAAACTATTAGCATGTGAATTAAGCTCCAAAGGTTTTTCAATTTTCTCTTCAAACACTTCATATCTAAACTCAGAAAAAAGACTAAAGAACTCTTTGTTTTCCATTAAGCCTAACTAGTGAAAATAAAAATAAGAAACAAAAAGATGTAATTGCAGAATCTAAAGGAAATAACTCCGAGCACTCACACAGGAGGATGCGAGTACCTTTTACCTTACCTCCTCGGCAACGGCGCCAGAAAAGAGCTTGATATCTACACACACTTCTGTTCTTGTAGACAGTGTTGGGCCTCCAAGTGCAGAGGTTTGTAGAGCAGCAGCAAGTTTCCCTTAAGTGGATCACCCAAGGTTTATCGAACTCAGGGAGGAAGAGGTCAAAGCTATCCATCTCAAACAACCCTGCAATTATGATACAGAAAGTCTCTTGTATCTCCAACACACCCAATACACTTGTCAGATGTATAGGTGCACTAGTTCAGCGAAGAGATAGTGAAATACAAGTAGTAGTGATGATAATAAGTAGTAAATGCAATCTAGAATAAAAATGGCAGCAAGCAAACAAGTAACAAAACAGCAAGTAAACGGTGTGCAAAGCTTGGAAACAAGGCCTAGGGATCATACTTTCACTAGTGGACACACTCCCAATAAATGTAACATAATTGAACAAATAGATAACTTCTCTTCACTATGGTACTCTGAATTACTCTCCTATTGAATAACACTAATCATTGCGTAGGGCTACGAAGCACTCCTCAAAGTTCATTAAGTACTTGACAAACACCACTCATAGAGATATCCAAATCAAATTACAACTCAAGATAGATATTATTGCAACTTAGACCAAGTACTAACACGATGCACACACTATCAATATTACACCATGAAAGGAGGAATAGATCACTTCAATACTATCATAGTGATAATTATTCTCATAATCCATAAGAGATCACAATCGTAGCCTAGACCAAGTACCACCACGATGCACGCACTGTCACCGTTACACCATGGCAGGAGGAATAGATTACTTTAATAACACACTAGAGTACACATAATGAAGAAGAGTAACATCTACTTATTCAACATGATACAAAGCTCACGATCACATAAAAATCACATCATGGGAGAGAGAGGTGAACCACATAGCTACCTGTAGAGCCCTTAGCCCCGGGGGAGAACTACTCCCTCCTCATCATAGGAGACAGCAAGGTTGATGGAGATGGCGGTGAGGTCGATGGAGACGGCGGAGATGGCGATGGAGACCGATGGAGATGGCTCTGGGGGCACTTCCCCGTCCCGGCAGGGTGCCAGAACAGAGACTTCTGTCCCCCGAAATTTGTCGACGGTGGTGGCGGAGATGTGGAACTCTTCTGGAAATTTCATCGACTCCCCTAGGGTTTTCCGTCCCGAGGCTTTACATAGGCGAAGGGGCGTCGTCAGGAGTGGCTCCAGGCCTCCTCACACCTAGGCGGCGCGACCAGGGCTTGGGCCACGCCGGCCTAGTGTGAGGCTGGCCTGTGGCCCCTCTCCTTCGCCTCTTCGGATCTCTGGAAGCTTCCGGGAAAAATAAGACTTCAGGAACTTGTTTCGTCCAATTCTGAGAATATTTCCTGTGTAGCTTTTCTGAAACACAAAAATAGCAGAAAACAGGGAACTGGCACTGTGGCATCTTGTCAATAGGTTAGTTTCGGAAATCGCATAAAAACGCCGCGAAGTGTAACGAAACATAAGGCAAATGGTGTAAAAACAAGCATGGAGCATCAAAAATTATAGATATATTTGAGACGTATCAATACTCGCGATGTGAAATAAATTAGGAATCTTGCAGGATCATGGAGTTTGTATATGTGTTAGAGAAACGCCTGGGCCGCCAATCTAAGCCATGCATAATTCATGATGGAAATTTACAGCATGCCCATAGTGAACATTCGACGACGTATCTCAAAATAAAAAGCTATACCAATGGTAAATAAAAGAGATGCCGAGGTGTTCATTGTCTGTTTGTCCTGTCATTTTGATGTGGGCTTATTCCATGTCATCGGGCACGGAGGTACCTCATTGGCGGTTCTTGATGATACGTGTATACTTACAATGACAAGAGCTTGTTTGGGACTCTCAGTCGAGTAGCATGAGGTTTGGGTATTCGTATTTCACGGGACACGAGGTTTTCAACTTATGATTTGTCAAGCATATGCTTCATAATTGTACTCGCATTAACTTTAACCATTTAAGCTGCCTATGATGGGGGCAATAAGAGCTCAAAGCTAGTAAGTACCATAATTTTTGAAGGTTTATAAAACTTGCAATCACTGCTTCCCTCTGTGAAGGGCCTTTCTTTTACTTTTATGTTGAGTCTCCACCTTCTACCTTTATGCACCGTCTAAGAGAGCATAGTTGTCATTCTGAGTTTAATGTGCATAGTCCCAAAGTCTATCATTGATGGATTCATGATTTTGGTTTCACTTGTTCTTAAATTATTTGTATCTAGTCGCCCTCTTAAACTTGAAGGTGTCCTATGCATTTATGTTTTGCTCTCTCATAAAGGACAAGCTGAAAACCATTTGCTATGTTTTTCCATATGATTTGAACACACATTTGACTTTCATTGTTTCATTTTCATGATCTTTCATTTGTGTTCTTTTTCATGTTATAACATGGTTGCTAAGTTTCTTCTATTAAGATTATATCTTTCATGCCCATGTTTTAAGTTCTTTTGATCCCAGCACTCAATGCTTTACATAGATGATCAAGATTGTGTTGGTGCATGTCACCTCAAAAATCATTATTTTGTTATCACTTACCTACTCAAGGACGAGCAGGAGTTAAGCTTGGGGATGCTGATACGTCTCAAACGTATCTATAATTTTTGATGCTACATGCTTGTTCTTACACCATTTGCTTAGTGTTTTGTTACACTTTGTGGCTTTTTTATGCATTTTCCGGGACTAACCTATTAACAAGATGCCACAGTGCCAGTTCCCTGTTTTCTGCTATTTTTGTGTTTCAGAAAAGTTACACAGGAAATATTCTCAGAATTGGACGAAACAAAAGCCAAACCTCCTATTATTTAACGAAGCTTCCAGAAGTCCGAAGAGGAGACGGAGGGGGGCCACAGGGCGGCCACACCACAGGGCGATGTGGCCTGCCCCTGGCCCATGCCCCATGGTGGTGAGGCCACCCTGGCCCACCTCTGACGCTGCCCCTTCGCCTATAAAGACCCCTCGAAGGGAAAACCTAAAGACCCGATCAATTTTCCAGAAACACATCGCGATCCACCGTCGTCGTTGACCTGTGATCGGGAGGGTCCAGAAGCTCTTCCCGACACCCTGCCGGAGAGGGGAATCACCACCGGAGGTCTTCTTCATCGCTATGCTTGCCTCCGGCGCGATGAGTGAGTAGTCTACCTTGGACTATGGGTCCATAGCAGTAGCTAGATGGTTGTCTTCTCCATCATGTGCTTCATGTTTAGATCTTGTGAGCTGCCTTACATGATCGAGATCATCTTTGTGTAATTCTACATGTTGTGTTTGTTGGGATCTGATGAATATTGGTGTTATGTTAAGTTGATGTGCTGAGTATTATCTTATGTTATCTCTATGTTGTTTATGATCATGCATGCTCTCCGTTGTTAGTAGCTATCTTGGCCAAGTAGATACTAGTGACTCCAAGAGGGGGTATTTATGCTCGATAGTTGGGTTCATGCTTCTATTTAATCTGGGGGAGTGACAGAAACCTCTAAGGTTGTAGATGTGCTGTTGCCACTAGGGAGAAAACAACATTCTTGTGTCCAAGGATATTTGTTTTGTTTACATTACACACTTTGCTTAATGCAGTTATCTGTTATTCGCAACTTAATACTCGTGGGGTGTTCGAAAGATATCCCCGCGAGTGGATTATTAGTCATAGATGCAGTTGGATGGCGGTCTATGTATTTTGTTGTAATGCCCAGAGTAAATCTCATAGTGATCCTCATGACATATGCACGTTATCTTTATTCTATCAATTGCCCAACTGTAATTTGTTTACCCAGCATGTTGTTATTTATCTTATGGAGAGACACCACTAGTGAACTGTGGACCCCGGTCCAATTTCCTTAACATTGCTATTACTGTTTTACTATTACTCGCACCGTTTTACTTTCTCGCATACTACTACTTTTTTCCACGCGATATGCTCATACCTTTGTTTACAGCAAACCGGTGAGATTGACAACCTCATCGTAAGTTGGGAGCAAAATACTTGGTTGTGTTGTGTGCAGGTTCCACGTTGCTACTAGTTGAAGACACACCAATAAGAATCGTAAACGGCGCCCTTGATGGAGTGTCACGAAGCTAGCAAACATCACCTTCTAGAGTTTGGCTTTTTCCTACTGGATCGATAAACCTTGGTTTCTTTCTGAGGGAAAGACTTGCTACTGTGTTCATCATACCTTCCTCTTGGGGTTCCCAACTGGGTGGTTATCCTGCCCGCATCAAGGACCCGTCAATGCCGGACAGAGACCGGCAGCGACTAAGGTTTTCACTTTTTGTGAGAGTCATATGAATCAATACTGCAAGGCTTAATTTACCACTAACAATCGGCTAAATACAATTGAACTAAAGAGAAGTCACACAATTATTTCAATGTTATGCTTACAAGCAACACAACGTCAGATCTTTTATTAACAGAGTATGCTCAATAAACAGAATATAAGAAACAACCATCATTGCTACAACAAGTTAGTTTTTTTGTTGAACGGGTTACACTTACAACATGTTAGTTGATGCTTCCTAAGTGGAGGTAAGTTTTCACCCCTTACTTCCTTCTTGGGTTTAAGAACCAAGCAACTATTCCACGGACTCCTTTTGCCACTTTGTTTTGGAAATCTATTCATGCATGAATGGAAATGGAAAAACCTGGTTTAAAATATCAAGGGCAATATGACCCCATAACTATGGATCTATGTTGTAGGCATTACATAATGAAATACATATGTTCTAGTTCCTTCTATCCATAAAAAATGTGGATGGTTTAGTATAACTAAGTAATAAATTATCTGACACTTATTATGAATCGGCTGGAGTACATCCCTACCATATATAACCCAGGAATATTTTGTGTGGAAAATTATGAGCATGCTACCTTTATTGTGGTTCGCCAACACATTTCATATTGGCTAGTGCATCTACTAATGGAACTTCCCTTGTTGTTGTCGATTTGAAAATTGAAATGTAGTAATGCAATGCTGGTGTGATATCTTGCTCAGTTCTTGTTAGATCAGTTCTTGTTCTAACTGTATATTCACATAGTTAGAGTCATTTTTGACCATGTTATCAAATCAAAATCCTTTAACATGTTTTGTGCTGCCACCTATTTTGCTCGATGGGAAATACTTTGGAATGAAAAATTCAGTGGCCATTGTAATACTGTCTCTCATGGCTCTTGTAGACAAAGTTAAACAATTTCAGTCCTACTCCCTCCGTTCACTAATATAAGACGTTTTGGCAGTAAGTATCTCCTATGTTTTATAATTTTTTTTTCACACGAACCTCAAACAGGGGATCGAGTTTCCATTACTTAAAACGGAAACAGACATAGATCCAAGTCTTTTGTACATGATTCAAAATTTAAAACTACTGCTAGAGACTCCTATATTTCACAATATACTACTCCCTCCGTTTTTAAATATAAGATGTTTTAGCTTTATGAAGCAAATGTATCTAGACATCTTTTAATGTGTATGTTCACTCGAATATATACACTAAAAAATATCTACATACATTTCACAAACCTAAAACATCTTATATTTTAAAACGGAGGGAGTAGTATGTTTTGATAGGTTAAAATAGTTTGCCAATACAGAAGCCGAGGGAGTAGCAAAAGTGTAACAGAAGTGGTAACTTTGTTGGGTTGTGACTTGTGGCGATCAGAGACAAGAAAAAGAAAAGAGCAAGCGATAAAACGGCTGAAAAACCGAGGAAATTCGGCCGTAGCACGCCTGGAATCTGTTTCACAAACAGGTGGGACCCAGCCCGCCGCCCTCCCTTCGTCCCCATCCATCCGTCTCTCTTGTTAGCTCGAGATCCAGCTGAGACTAGTCCAGAGAGACTTTTCCCCACACACGCGCGCAAACGATCCCGATCGAGGCGGCGGCGGAACCGAAGCCGAAGATGGCCCGCACCTCCTCGCAGTCGCAGTCCTCCGTCGGCGGCGGCGCCGGTGCCTCCCGCCCGGCCACCGTCGGGCCCCGCGGCACGGCCGCCGCGACGGCCGGCATGCGCCGCCGCCCGGGCCGCACCTCCTCCTCCTCCGGCGCGGGCGGCGGCGGCGGCTTCTCCGGCGGAGGGAACAACATGCTGCGCTTCTACACCGACGAGGCCCCCGGGCTGCGCCTCTCCCCCACCATGGTGCTCGTCATGTCCGTCTGCTTCATCGGCTTCGTCACCGCGCTCCACGTCTTCGGCAAGCTCTACCGCTCCCGCACCGCCGCGTCCTCCGCCTCCGCCTGATCCCCTGCCCCGTCCGGTCGCGTCCTTCCCGCTTCTTCATCTTCCTCGGTTCAGTTCAGATCAGATCAGGTGGTTTTGGTGTGTAACAAAGATGTTTAGTTTTTGTTGTTGCTGATCCTCTCTGAGTTAGATCTGCCAAATATGGCTT
This sequence comes from Dactylis glomerata, assembly GCA_007115705.1. Classification (NCBI taxonomy): domain Eukaryota; kingdom Viridiplantae; phylum Streptophyta; class Magnoliopsida; order Poales; family Poaceae; genus Dactylis; species Dactylis glomerata. Next base: position 1,908,498 of record QXEO01000220.1, read on the forward strand.
TCCTGTGTACCAGATCCTAGAGGCTAGACTTGCTTCATCCTTTACTTCCTCAGTTTAGATCTGCCAAGCAACTTTACTAGTTTAAATATGGTGCCCTTTCTGTTTCAGTTTACCTTGTTGGGATCATGAATCGTGGCTAATCACCTGTGAATTTGCAATCAACATATATGATACGTGCCTTGTGGGGATTGGGGATACAGTTTTGCAACTTGGCTTGCTAACTCAGATGTGCTTGTGAGCATCCCTAGTGCAGTTTTGCATCATGCTAGCGACGTAATTTACTTAATCTGTTATACTTACTACATTTTGATTTTGGAGAACTGAGTGTACTCTGTTTTGGTTATTATTATTGCTGGAGCCTTTTGCCATATACTTGCTTGCTTGGTTGATCACAGAAACATGTATAAGAACTTTAGTTTGAGTTTAGTCCTTACATAGGGACTTTTAAGTTATTAAAAAAAATAACAGTTGAATCTCATTGAAAATGTATGTCAACATGATATCTGCCTTAAAGGATTCTATGACCTCTAGATTTACTTATAGTTAGAACCGAGCATGTCAGGTGTTTCTTATTATGGACAGTATGCACGAACTACATGCTGGTACAAATTATATGCAAGTTGCCAGGGAGTTTTTTACTCGTGTATCTTTGGTTACCTGTGATAACATATATTTAGAGTACTAATAGTTATGACATGTTCATAATGCCCATAACGGGTTCTGCTTAAACACTGATGGAGTAATAAATGATCAAAGATAATCTATGTCTCTAATAATTCAAGTTATCTCATTGAGTGCTGTACCTCTGAGAGATTTATTTTGTCCTTATTTGATCAACCATGCAATTTTTTATATTGCCTCCATCGTGATGGTACTTTGGGGAAAATTGCATGTTTGTAACTTTTTTCTTTGCCATATTGCATTTTAGAGAACTGAGTGTTCCTTTTGGATTATTATTATTGCTAGAGCTTTCCATTAGTACCAGAATTATAAATATGTGTGGTGGTTTCAATGTTGTGATAATTTCTATTTTGTCGATAGGTAGGTTGGTACCTTTTTCCATGTACTTGCTTGCTTGCTAGGTGATCACAGAAACATATATAAGAGCTTTATTTTTTGGTTTACTCCTTACGTAGGGACTTGTAAGTTATTTAAATTTCTGTACAATTGAATCTCACTGAAAATATATGTCAACATGACATCTGCCTTCAAAGTTATTGTAGCATCTTGTTTAATAGCATCTTGTTTAATTATAGTTAGAACCGAGCAGATCAGGAGTCTCTTATGATGTGACAAACATGCATGAACTACATGCTGAAAAAAATTAGGGGTAGTGCATTTGCATCAGTACATGTTTTGTTACCTGTCATAACATGCCATTCTTTCGTGCATGTGCATGTCAAGATTGGTTTACACTCTTCGAGTGTTTGTTTTTCGAGAAAATGCAAAGGACCTTTGGGTTTCACTTCATTGTAGAGAAAGAGTTTTGAGTGTTGTTTTGTATTATTCTGAAGAAAAGAGAACCTAGAGTTTATGCAAAATAATTGGCATTTATCAAGTTGGGCGAAAGTTTTTGGTCTAATGAATCTTTTTTAGCTTTGCACTTTGAAGAAAAGTAGTCCAAATGAAGATATGATTTTTTACGATGCCAAAAATGCTATGCCTCGAATTCTGGCATGTTATGTTGTGTGTTTTGTATATGGAAGAGGTTAAATTTGTATACTTATTATCATTGGTATATATATTTTTGGTCACAGATACCAAATGGGTTACCTGAATTCAGTTGTTCGGGAATCCTTGTGTGCCGCTTGGCAGTACGCATGTCTCCGTAGATGCCCTCCTAATTTTTGGTTGTTGTCTATGTAATGTATCATTAAGCAATTTTCTTCTTTGTATGAGCTGCCTGCCAATGATATGCAAAAAGAGTGTTTTTCTTGTGCATTTTGCAACATCATATGAACCTGCATGTGGTCATATGAATCTGTCGCTATGTGCTCTCCTAATTTTTTATTGTTGTCTATGTAATGTCTCATTAAGCAATTTTCTTCTGTTTTGTATGAGCTGCAATGATATGCAAAAGAGTGTTTTTCTTGTGCATTTTGCAACATCATATGAATCTGCAGCTATGCAAAGCTTTGCTCCTTTTTTAATGAAGATAAATGGTCCTGCAGGTTGTGGACACCCTCAACTTGTGTTTGTGAATTGCGACTATTCCCAACTCAGGACTAGAAATCAATGCTTGGTGCACTATTGAAATATAATAAGCGCGTCCTTGATGTTTTCTGGTTGTTGTGTTGCACTAGTGAAACATCATATGCATCCTCGATCTCACTAGTGCTCAATGCTCTTGGTTTTGTTAGAACTTGAAGTGTAGCTAAGGTTTGGATTGCCATTGTTGTAAAACTTCATTTCAATGGACAAAAGAAAAGGAGTGGAAGGACTAATGCTTACTAAAAATAATATATTTTTAATGAGTTGAAGGAAAGAGAAGAGAAGTGGGTTCTCACACTTTTTTTTATAATCAATACCATATATATTTATAAGAGTAAATAGTACATGGTAGAGATACAAAAGCTGTCCTTAACAATTACAAAATAAAGTCTAAAAGAAACGACTAAATCTTTAAAGTCTTTAAACTCTTTCTTCTTCTATGACATAATCTTGTATTTTTCAGAAGGCAGCCAAATAGAACTGAACCATAAATCTGTAAATACCAATGAAGGTTCTCCCATAATTTTAATTTGAGCCGCAATGCCAAGGCTACGTGCACGCGCGTAACCATTGAAGTAGTCAATCAACATCAGCAAGAGTACCAACACCAGTATGTCAGGGCGAAATAACCGAACAACTTGGTCGACGTCGCTGGGGAGTCGAGAGTACGAATCACCATTGTCGAGGACGTAGCAACCGAAAAAATTATTGCAAGGATAATACTCCTCGCGGCGACCATGAGAAAAGATCCAAGATCGGTCAGGCGAAGCAAGATCCAAAGAACCATACCTAGAGAACTGTAATCTTTCAATACTGCCATTGACGCCGGGACGAAGATCTCGTCGTCAAAGGAAGAACCGAAGATCAATTATTGTAGACGATATCATCTCCATTGATATGAAGATCAACAGAAGATGGCTTACAAACCCTAACTTAATCTACTAGAAAATACTACTTTTACTAAAATCTCCACACATAGACTAGGTTCCCCACTCCTCCTTACGCCGACGAGGCCAGCCGGAGGAGGGGGAACCAATCTATGGTGGAGTAGGAGGTAGAGGCGGCGGCGGCGACTGTTTCTCCTGGCGGCTGAGACGATACGATACGTTTTCCGATCTAAGTGGGTTCTCACACTTTGTGAGAGTGTCAAGTGTGATGTATTCATAAAATATACACTTC